>JAEAOA010002240.1:0-1200000 GCA_016746295.1 Potamilus streckersoni
AAGATCCTTCGAGTAATATCATATCTACCATTGTTAATGACCAGTTCTGGTATAATTTCAAGTGGGATATCGTTAAATCCCTTTTTGTTAATTATATCTGGTATTGGTGTTTCACTTACAGCAGCGTGTAAAAAAGTAGAACCAAGACTTTTGATAAAGAAGCATGGTTGTTTAACATCAATTAAAACTTATAAGAAACTACTTGATCACATCCGGTCTTACCTACGAGGAGTTAAATATAATATGGATGATTTATTACGTGAATTTCGTATTATTGACAATATGTTAACAGACATTCTACCAATGAGGGTTAGCAAGTATGAAAAAAAATATCATAAAAAATATGAGTAACGTAAAATTTTATCTAAACTTAAGATATAATATAACTAAAATAATATCATTTTCATTCTAATGCTAGTTTAATTTCCACCTTGTTAACTGAAACGTTCTAACACACAGTTTAATTTTCATCCTGTTATCTTGTGGTAAAAACCCGTTTGCCGTCTTTAGAATAATTGTATTCCACACATGCGCTGTTCTAACAAATTAGTCACCTCTGTGTAAAGAGCTTATCGCATTCCAATACCTGTTGTTTTGTTTGGTTACAAAATACCTGTTTACAGGTAGTAGTAGGGGGAAAAAAAGAGGTGGGGGATGGTGAGTCAAAAAAAGGGGTGGGGTGGGGGATAATTTAGGACTATAATTTATACTTGTTTGGAGGGTAAAAAAACAAAGTGAGTTGAAAACCTGGTTTTCTTCTAGGGTGAGTTGAAAACCTGGTTTATTTTGGAAGAAAAGGGGGTGTGGTGGGGGATAATTTATACTTGTTTGGAGGGTAAAAAACAAAGTGAGTTGAAAACCTGGTTTTCCTATACTACTTGTGTGTGTGTGTGTGTGTGTGTGTGTGTGTGTGTGTGTGTGTGTGTGTGTGTGTGTGTGTGTGACTTAACCCATCAATATTAACAGTACAAACCAGAAATTCTGGCTCCATCTGGAAAGTGTATACAGACAATTCGAGAAATATTTTTCAAATGTTTTACTATTAAAATCTTCAGAATGTATTTTCAAAGCTTTAATCCATCCACTTCTCTTAGACCGTTACTATTGGTTGCTTGCAACCCATTTAAATAGAACTTGACCATGTGTAGTTAATTCAGTCTATACTGGAGTTGATAAGTGGTTCCAGATTTTAAAAAAAAAAATAACACATCGGGCATAAATTTTGAGACAAAATCTCAATGCAAGGCAATGTCAGTTGTACCTTGAGTTTAGGTGCTCCAGTCAACAATATTTGTGTCGATCGCTAAATGATATATTATCATTAGTTAACTAACATGTATCTGACATAGTGGTAAATAGTTACAGCAAATCAAACGACTGATTATCATTGCATTGCATGTAACCTATTTGACACATTCAGTGAAGAAGAAGAAATGTTGAAGATGTCTGATGATAAGTGTTCATTATGTATGCAAGTGTTTGACGTCAATAGTTTACCATGTCTTCATATCTTCTGCGAACATCATTTGAACACCGATATTTGATTACATCTGGCCACCTTCAAGAATACACATATTTTTATCCTTTTGCCTCGATAAGACACGTCTGTCTGTTTTAAGAGACCAAGATAATAGGTTTCTAGACTTCCGTCGTTAAGACACGTCTGTCTGTTTTAAGAGACAAAAATAATAGGTTTCTAGACTTCCGTCGTTAAGACACGTCTGACTGTTTTAAGAGACCAAGATAATAGGTTTCTAGACTTCCGTCGTTAAGACACGTCTGTCTGTTTTAAGAGACAAAAATAATAGCTTCCGTCGTTAAGACACGTCTGACTGTTTTAAGAGACCAAGATAATAGGTTTCTAGACTTCCGTCGTTAACCTCCATACTCTGTATTCTGATTAGAAAACCATAGGGTTCTTCAGTTTTATCTTGATTATGGTGGATTCTTGTGTAACAATTGTAGCAAGGAACATGCCATGGACGGTGACCCTCCCCCTTACAAAAAGCGATGAAAAAGGAGACAAAGTAATGCAAGATACGTGCAACGGACGGTGACACCAGCCACCCCCTCCCTATGTGATGAAAGTTATATGACAGTTATTTAATAACGATATCTTTATGTGATTGTTCAGTTCTTTAAATGACGAGAGAAGTTATGCGAGCTATTTTGTGGAATAAATGGAAGGGATAAACATTCACTCTTATGAAAATGGCTTTGTTAAAATGACACCAAATCACTGTACTAAAAGACCCTAATGTTTACAGAAGGGAAGCTTTGATCCCGTACATTAGGAGAGAGAGAGAGAGAGAGAGAGAGAGAGAGAGAGAGAGAGAGAGAGAGAGAGAGAGAGAGAGAGAGAGAGAGAGAGAGAGAGGGGTGAACTAGGTTTCTGCATCTGAATTAATGATATTAGAACCACAATGTTAGTGACGAGAAAGTAGTATGTTTTACAGTTAATGAGGTTTCGTTGCTAATTATAGCAGTTCATTTATACGTATAAGAAGCTAATATTAGTCACCTCAAAGGCGGAAGTTACATATCCTAATTAGATACCGTTGAGTACGCGTCGATAGTTCTAATGAGCAAGGACAGATATGGGGCGCGAGGGTGGGGTAGGGAGGGGGCGGGTATCCTTAACGTTTGTTCAGTATTACGTACACTGAGTAAATAGACTTTTGCTTTGGTGCCCGTTCGAAGAAAGTTGAGGCCCTTTACAAATTTTGGAAATCCCAACCCCAACCCCCACTTTACCAGATTTGTCCCAGAGAGAGAGAGAGAGAGAGAGAGAGAGAGAGAGAGAGAGAGAGAGAGAGAGAGAGAGAGAGAGAGAGAGAGAGAGAGAGAGAGAGAGAATTACTTCATCTAATATTTTTACTACACTAGCAACGTAAAATTTTGACAGTAAAAGTTATACTGAATGACTTGTATTATTAGCGACAATAACCTCCATGATATAGATCTTTTTTAGAAGGCTGAGCCTGTACTAACACAATTCAATTATTCCATTGCTACCATTTTGGGATATTTCATATTTCTATACACGGAGCGTGCCACATTTATTCCAATCAAATCATTTATATATTTGCAATGTCTTTCAATGTACGACGTTATATAAATCATGAAATAGATAATTAACAAGGTCTAATATTTTAATTTTTCTCAAATTATTTCCTCTTTGATTTCTTTATTTTGTTTTTTTTATTGTTTGTTTGTTTTGTTGGGGTGATTTTTTAGGGGGGGGGAGGGGCGTGACGGCAATTTTCATAATACATAATGAATTTATCTTTAGAAATAAATGGAAACCAAGCGCCTTTCGAAGGATAAACATAGGACTGGGTGGGTATCAAACCTCTGGATTACGAGTTCGACGCTTTATAAATTGATCTATCGCGACTCCCATTTTCTTTATAAGATAAAGATGACTTGAATATAGGTACATATACATTACTATCAAATTTTGCTGGATAAAATGGCTTTCGTCATATGAAGTAATATTACATCAAGGTTTAATGGTATATCTGCTGGTCAGTAGGTATGGGAAGATAGGAAAATGTTCATGTTATTTGCGTTGTCGTGTTTCTAAACCATGCCAGAACAAATCAGAAATCTATTCCATAATAACTTATATCTGACTTCTTCACGTGCTCTCCAAGAAAACCTAGCAAATAAAAGGACGGGATAAGTTAAGGGAGCAAATTATTATTCCATATTCATATTCTATTTTTGTTTAAAAGTCTTTTAAACGTGAAATCAGGGTCTTTTTTAAGCTGAGCCCCGATTAACTATATTGACATATATTTGTGCGGACACCATATAAATGGCACATATGCATAAAGGACATTTACAGATTTCTTAATACATTATTGTATAATCGTTTTTAAACTATATAAAAACAATGGTCCCAAAAGGAGAAACGTTATGGTCCTCGAGTGTCCTTTGCACATTTTTGAAACGGATTATTCCTTCTTGCATGTACTATGAATACATTGTTTGAAATCTGCAGTGTTGGACACTCCATCTGAAGGTCAGTCATATGTCAGTCTCCTTCTCTATCTTCCTATAACGACACTTGCCCTTAAAGAGTATACTTCATGGACATAAGTTACTGCATGTGTATTCGGTCTACAATTTGTTTCCGATGTCCTTTATACTTGTTTAGTACACTAGTGTTGGTTAGAAAAATGACGGTAAGGCATGAATTGTGCGAACAAATCTGCAAATAGATTAACCCCTATCAAAGACATTTCTCTCCTGCTCCTGCAGCGCTTGTGATCAAGAAATAATTAAGTGACAATGCAATACCGTTCTTTTGTTTCTTGATTTGTATGTCTTAGAGACAAAAACGAGCGATATAGAATTCTGTATTCTATGGAACATTGGACCTTTTGAAATGCACAGTTAAATGTAAGGACATTACGGTGGTGTTTGACTTGTTTCTAATTACCAACATATACCTTATCAGATTAAATCCCCACAAAACAAAGAATGTATAGCGTGATAAATGTATGGAACAATTCTTAAAACCCAAATAAGAAGATTAAGACTACATCGGTACCTCTATGAACAATCATTGGCATCTACAGATAATGTACCATATAACTGATATCAAATTTTATTAGTCAGGTTTTAATTTTGCTACAGATCTCATGGGAACCACGCTTTACATTTTAAACTGTACACCTTATACATTGGCCATTGTAAGTATAACCAATTTAGCGTTACAGGATTCCATTTGAATTATATACGAGTGTAGTGTTTTAAGTTTCATTAATAGCAACAAACAGATGAAACTTTTCCCATCACGGTTTACCTCGGGTAAGCCAACATTATACCTAGATATATACGGCATATAATGATTGCTACCATGGAGAAAATCAAACACTTGGTTATAAATATTTGATTGGTTCAAAAGAGGATAGGCATTCCGAAATTGTGGAAGGAGGTACTAATATCGTGCCAAATCATAAAATCTACATAGCATTACATTTAATGCATATGAACCGATTTAGTATTTTAATTGTGAAAATATTGGAGTATGCGGATGAACTTCGAGTTAATTCCAAAACACTGACAGAGTGAGATGGCAGGTTTAGATACAAAATCCAAAAGAAGTGGACATAATGAAATAGGAACGAATGGAAAAGAGGGAGATAGTCCACAAAAGGTAGACAATGGAATTGTTTCGAACAATGCTGGTAGTCGACCTTCGATGATCTCTCAAACTGCTGCCACAACTCCATTAGGTGCCCAGAATGTAGCAAATACCGAAGCAGTCGTGTGTCCCATTTGTCTACAGGCATTAACAGACCCGAGAATACTTCCATGTCTGCACACATGCTGCGAAAAGTGTTTGAAGTCAGAAATCGAACTTCAAAATCAGCAATACGAATTGAACCGGACGTTTGCATGTCCCATCTGTAATATCAATATTCGTTCTCCTGCGTCCAACATTCAACCCTCGGAATGGGCTGCGCGATTTCCAGCTAATAATACTATGCAGTCAAACAACAATGTACAGTGCAGTCCGTGTGAACATCAGGGAAATGCATCTAAGGCGACTGGATTTTGCACGGATTGTGGACAATTCGTCTGCACTAAATGTTCGGATGACCACAAGCGATTCACTATCATGCGGGACCACATAATCATACTTGGAGAAACTGTTCTGAAGAATGCCACCTATGTACCTATCTATCTAAAAGCTGGTGAGTGTGAAAACCATGCAGGTAAACAATGTGATATTTTCTGTAAAGACCATGACGTCCTCGGGTGCGCATTCTGCAGAGCAGCACACAATCGCTGCAAAGGTCTGGTGTCCTTAAAAGAGGCATCAACTGGTCTAAAGGCAAGCCCTGTTCTGCAAGAAACTGCCGACAAATTTGACAGCTTTCAGATCAAATTTGATAATATTAAAACCCAAGTTGAGGAAAATATAAAAGCAATCGATTTGCAGAAGGAAGAAATACTAAAAGCAATAACAGAATTTAGGGTCAAACTGAACACTGAACTAGATAAGCTAGAAAAAGTCGTAATAGAGAAAATGGAAACCACTCACGCATCTGTTAAAGAAGAGATGAAAAGCTATATTGACGAGTGCGCAAAATCCAGTGCAGCTGTTGAGACATCCCAAAAAATGTTCTCTGGTTTCATCGAAACTGCTGATGAATCTCAACTTTTTATTTCACTGAGGAAAATTACACAGCAAATAAAACATTACGAATGTCGACTGAAAGAAGTCGTGGCCAAAATGCATCTTGTTAAGTATGAATTTAAAACAGATGAAGATGTTGACGTGGCTATAAGGGCAGCCAGTGCTCTGGGTGATATCAAGATCCTAGGTCTGCCTTTGTCAAGCATCCAAAGTCCGAATGACTTTGTTCCAAAGAAGGCCAATTATTACACCGAGTTTAAAGCTAAAATTCACGGAGACAAACACAAGTGTAAGATTACAGGCGCATCCTTCCTTCCTGATGGCAAACTTATTCTGGTAGACTACGGTAATCAAAGCATCAAGCTGTTTAGTTATAACCCTTCAACGAAAAAAGGGAGTCATACAGATAGACCTGAAAGTAAGTTAAAACAGTCTCTCTTTAAGAATGAATCTGCACTCCACCTTCATGCAGGCCCTAAAGACGTGGCCGTGATGAACCCTTCTACCGTTGTATTGACCCTACCAGAAACCAAGGAAATAGTTTTTGTCACGGTTGGAGCAACTCTTGGTGTGCGAGAGATAGTCAAAACAGAGGGAAACTACCATGGCATAATATATACAAATGAAATGCTCATCACAACTTGTTTGTCCCAGAAAAAGTCAGCTGTGCATGTATTGAACCATTTAGGGGAGGTTGTGGATAGATGGTACCCTAAATTAGCCAATGGACATTCCCATCAGAGACACCCACATACTCACTATATGGGGACACCAGCAAAGCCATACTATCTTAAACTGGGTCCTGATGGCCAGAAAATTTACATCTCTGACCTGAACAATGGCATCATCTGCATGGACATGTCTGGGAATACACTCTTTACCTGTACCAGTAAAAAGTTCTACATCATTGAGGGCATCACTGTGCATCCACAAGGCAACATCTTTGTAGCCGACTATAAGCAACAGATGATACATCAAATGGCTCCAGATGGTTCAGCCTTGGGAACCTTGATTGGAAAGGATAAACAGCTTCAGAAACCTGTATCCATCTGCTACAATGGTGCAACCAATATTCTTCTGGTTTCAGAGCAGGAAAAGGATGTCATCAAATGTTTTAAGGTCATTTAAGCACTGCCCCACTAAACAGTTTTCCAGACAAATTGAATGGAGGCCTTTAATTTAACCAGGACAACCATGGACTAGGTTTTGTGTGAAACAAAGAGAGAAGTATTATTTCAGATATTCAAGAAAAGTAATGTAGAGAAACTAATGTGCAGGGAAGTGCATGCATTTGGAATTAGACATCAAATACAAAAACAAAAACATCTACAGGTCATCACAAGGATAAGAACTGTTTTAAAATTCTCTTGTCAACACTGCTAGGTATCTTCAAATGGTAACATAACAGTACATTTGCTTTTGAAAAAAAAACAATATAATTTAATTTTCTATCTTTTGTACATTAAAATCTAATTCTAAACATTTTTTGTTGTTGAAATGCATAAATCCTTTGGTTACCGAAATATAATATAAGACCTTAAGCAGCAGTTATAAATTATTTTGAATAAAGAAAGCCCAACAATTTTTTTTTATTTTGATAGCTCACCCAGGTCAGTCCTCAGAATAGATAGGCTTCCAAATTTCATAAGTTTGGTATATTTATAACCTTATTGTACTGAATTTGTTATTATTTAAATCAAAAGCTATTATGTCAAAAATATAATTTGTTTTTTTCTTATAGAACACATCACTTCAGTAAAATAAAATATATTATGTAATCAATTTTACATACTCCCAGTATTCATAACAATGATGTTTCTGATTTATCATATTACAGAAAAAATGTTTTAGACATTTAACTCTACTTCATGACCCCAAATTTACCCACTCCAATCAATCTGCCAAAGAACCTCTTAAAAATATGTGTAAAATGTACACTGACTTACAATATTAGGAATAAAATGCAAGCAAGTATATCATAATTACTGACAGCTTCAGTTATATCAGGAAATGAGTGACACACTAAAAATATAGATAGAGGGGTTCCCAAAATAGGCAATGTGGCATAGAAAATTAAAACTTCTAACTGAAACTAATAATAAGCAAGAACATAATAATATGGCCATTTCAAATAAATGAACTTGTCCCAAGGTAAGTAAATGCACCTGTATTTGAATCAATGTAATATTTTAGGAGACAATTTTGTTGTTGTTATTGTTATAGGGTTTAACACCATTTTTCAGCACAAGATAGGCTATACATGGTGGCCAGTATTAATGGTGGAGGAAGAACCCTGGAAAACCCATGGGAAGAACCACTGACCCACAAGAAGCTACTGGCAGGCTTTCTCACTTATCCATGTTAACCGAGTCTGGACTCAAACTCATGCAGACAGAGGTGAGATGGCAGTGATCCATAATGGTCAGCGCTTTAGACCACTTGGCCACTTGTGGCCCCAGAGATAATTTTTATATATTTTATGCAAGTTGAGCATAAATATAACAAGGAAAAGAAGTTGCTTCAAAAGACACCAAAGCAATAAACTACAGTCTATTAACTCAATAAAATTATGTTAGAAGTTAATGTGCTGTGAAAAAAGTATTGTTCCCACTCCTTGATTTAAGATTATGATGATCTCAACAAATGAAACAAGAGTCACAGGATAAAGCAATTATATCCTCATTTGAATATGATCTTAAACATTTAAATAAGAATGCAAGCCAATATATACATTGAAAAGCAATTAAGTTTTTGTGTATATCTAGTTATATAAACATATATATATTATTTACTTATTATCATAGTTTAGTTAACAGTTTGGTGTTAATAAAGTTAGTAAGACCTATTTCAAGGCATGTTCTATATTTAATTTACTCTTTGTCAGAACTATACAATAGCATCAGGTGTACAGTTAATAGCATTTTCAACATTAGCCAAATATTCTATCAATAATATAAAAATAATTTTGCTTGTAAACACAATGAATTCCCTTTTTAAAGTGGAGAAATAGGTAAAAGCAATAGATTATTTCATTATCATGTTATATCTGCAGTTGTTGCTTTCTGACTTTTCATATGAGATTCTTGTAATGTAGCTGAAATTACTGAATTTGTTTCCTGCACAAATAATTTCAGTACCTTTTTATAATGATGTTCAGTTCAACATCAACCATTTGAGATATGTTGAAAAGGGTGACCTGTTTACATGCAATCTGCTGTTTTGGTCCCAGAGTTGAAAAAAAGTCCATTTTATAAACTGTAGGTTTCTGGGAACAATTACGTGCTGTCATTAAACCTTTACATGCTATTATTAAACTAATGTCATCTCACCATATAATTTTCTTTAAACTAGGAAGGCAACTACATTATGATAGGACTGATCTGTTGGCCTAGTGGTTAGAGCATCCACTTTGGATGTGGGGGGTCACAAGTTCAAACCCCATCCGAGTCCTAACCAAAGACTTCTAAAAATTGTGGGATGTTAGTGTTAGGACTAGTCAGCCCATTGTCAGGATAATGTGACTTAGCAGGACATCATGCTCACATCACTAAACACTGTCACACTGCATACAATGTAGATACCTGAAAAAAATTGTTTAAGCTACATTAAAAATCAACACACAAACACACACACTATGACAGAAGGTAGCCCCCCCAAAAGAAAATCTCATCCTTTCTTAAAAATAATTGACTTTTCAATGAGTAATAATGGCATTGACGAATTTTCATGTAAACAGACCACCCAGTTTCAGCATATATCAAATCATTGGTGTTGTACCATTATATCAGTGCAACTGGTATTGAAATCTATCAAGCATGAAACACATTAGGTAATTTGAACAACATTTTGAAATACTTGTATGTTAACTCATTGAGCTAAAATCATGGACATCATGTGTAAACTATAGAAGCCATCTTTGTAATTGGGTAGTTTGGCTATCACTAATGTGAATGTAGTTGCTTTAAGTATTCAAGACACAATGTCTAGATCTAACTTACTCTACCAGGGGTATGTAATCCTTTCACAATATCTAGCATAACAACTGTTACACTATTCGAGTGTGTAATCTATAATCCCATCACAATGTCTAGATAAAACTTACACTTTTTGGGAGTGTAATATATAACCCCATCACAATGTCTAGATAAAACTGTTACACTATTTGGGTGTGTAATCAATAATCCCTTCACAATGTCTAGTTATCACTGTTACACTATTTGAGTGAGCAATCTAAAATTCCTTCACAATGTCTAAATATAACTGTTACACTACATGGGTGTGGAATCTATATGTAATCCTTTCACAATATCTAGCATAACAACTGTTACACTATTTGAGTGTGTAATCTATAATCCCATCACAAAGTCTAGATAAAACTGTTACACTATTTGGGTGTGTAATATATAATCCCTTCACAATGTCTAGTTATCACTGTTACACTATTTGAGTGAACAATCTAAAATTCCTTCACAATGTCTAGATATAACTGTTATACTACATGGGTGTGGAATCTATAATCCCTTCACAGTGTCTAGATATAACAACCACATTGCCCATATTTGGTAATATATTTGATAATATATCTGCATCATTTGCATAATCTTTAAGTCCTTAATGCCAGCATGCTCTGTTCCAAATTTGGTCATAATTTGTCCAGTGGCTTTTGGGAAGAAGTTTCAGATAGCTATTGTTGACAGTTACATTATATCATAAACTCACCTGACTTGATGGCTAAGTAAACTAAGGCCACTACTAATAACATCAAACTACTGAAAAGAATTTAACAAAATTTGACAGAAAGCATTCTGGTGTGAAGATATTTTAAATTGAAAAGAGGATGCCAATATGGCAACTGTTACTAAAAATAGATAAATCTTTAAATAACATCTCAAGAATGCACAATAGAGTTTGATTAAATCATTTTAAGTAATGGCTGCCACACCTGATGGCGGATAATCATTTTGGATCCAGTCATATTCCAAGAATATATTCTACAGACAAGTTATAAGGAGTCTCTAACATAATCAAACCATAACAGAACACATATAGGATTAGTGATTTTTGCTTTCTCCTGTCCCATTTATACCTGTCAGTCTTCAATGACCTTTTGTGGTCAAACATTGGTATCTATTTCTTTTGCGTTTTGCTTCCTGTTACATATATGTGATTAAATTGCTTGTAATGTTTAAAATTCATTTTATTTATTTTTGTTTAATTGTATTTAATTGCAATGAGTATTTTTCTTGAATTCGGGATTCTATTTTTAGTAGTGAGATATATTTTTAGCACAAAGCTGTTTACTTAAGACAAAATAGTAATACATGCGAATTATCATTAAGTCCGTCTTACCTTAAAATGATTGGTCAGTATCACAGATATACTTTCTTCACATGATCACTGTTTGTAAACAACCTTTTTTCAGGATTGCTTTTTAAGTGGGTCAATGCTGGACAACGTGAAAAAACTAGTATAGTAAAAGACCACATGACCAATCTAGCAAGACTTGAAATGAGGTTTTGAGAAATTAAATATGCATTTTAATTTTGTTTTGTGCAGAGTCATTCAAAACCTTGAAGGTACAAGTTGTATGTAATTTTTTTAATTTGTTGCCAGAATATTGTATTCTTCGATTGATTTTTGGATACAATAATTTATTCTCCTGGACACTCAAAAAGTTGGCTTTCTTATAAAAAAAGTCTGAAAGATATTCATGGAAATTTATTCTGGAATTATTTGGAAACAAAGACTATGATTCAAGTGAGGAATTATTGTTATCCATACCCTGAACTGCATCTGACATCATCGCCCTCCATATTCGTACATTGTTGGGACTCAAACCTGGATTCTTATACGATTATTTAGTGATAGGACTTGTGTTTTTATTCTTAGAATCATATTTAGATTGCATTCACCAACTATAAGTCCTATTTACCAATTTGTACATTGTTGTAAGGGGAAATAAATTGCTTTGTTAAAATATACAAAGCTTGTTGGCTTTCACTCTTTACTTTATTACTGAGTAAGAGCACTTGTCACATAACATTCCATATGAACTTTTGACTGAATAAAAGTACAGAAAGATCACCTAATTCCAACAGAAAAGTATGCCCATCCTGGGAACTGTGCACTTGGTTATAAATGAACAAACAAAAATGTCTCCTCTCATTCACACAATAGTTGTGTCAAAACTCTGATAGCCTGTGCCTTGAGCAGTGCTGTAGGACATGATGCAGCATTCTATCCATAGCTTTTTGCCATCCGAAGGGCATGCCCATGCCAACATCTCTTGGACTTCCTAGAACAAGTTTTTATTATGAAGCAGGTCTGCTGGAGAAATGTCTCTGAAGAAAGTCACCTGGAATTCAAAATTGGAAGACATTAACATTTTCTGAAAAGATATGAAAGTTCTAAAATTAACTGGATAATAAACCTACAGGCTTATTTCAAAAGCTAGTGAAGATCATTGGTCACTACAGGTCAATTTCATACCACTGAACATATAATATTTCAGGAGTCACCGATGTATTTAACATTATTCATCTTAGGGCCAATTTTAAACATCTACTACCCATGCACTTTTAAAGAAATGCATGGATATTGTGATATAGTATGTCAATTCATTCATCCATATCTGAAGAATGTGAACTTCTCCAGCATCATTTGAGCTAGACATCATGATCCAGGGTCAAAATAATTCTTTAAGTGTAGATTGTGCCACACTTTCATAATTTGCAACACACCCTGGCATGTAGAAACTAGTTAATCAGACAGAATCACAAATAAAAAATTAATGAGACAAAATATACCCAAGTTCTTCAAAAAGATATACTGATAGACATAATGTGATTTTCGTGTTCTTTGAAAAACAGAGATATATTGGTACAATACCCATTTCTGAGCAGTAAATTTAACTGGTATGTTGAAAAAACTGTATTTTGATTTTCTTTTGTCTCCACCAATGATTTAAAATAAAAACTGTCAAAATTAAAACCGTGTCAAATAAAGAAGATATTTACTGATATTTTAATTGAATTATTTCATATGAATCAATATGAAATACAAGAAAATATGAAGATTTAAGTATCCATAGTTTTTATTCACATATATTAATAAGTACAAACCTATCACCAAGATTAACAAGTGGTTAAATATTTTTTTCTTAACCTGTGAATACCTTGATGTGGGTGGCACAATACATTTTTTAGTAAGTTTAAACTGTTTCATGTTTCATGCATATGAAACTGATTCTTTGGCATTTAATACAAATTTAATTAATTGGCTTTTTGATACTATTACACTAATATATTGTATTATGGCTGCCATATGATATTCATGAAATAGTGTGAAAAAATATACAAGTAGTTCATTCAACCTTATACTTGTAACTATGATACTTTTAGATGACAAGTTATAATATGCATATGACACATTTTAGATGACTTATTATATTATTTACAATGTGTATTCAAAAGCAAACAAGTTAGACCCAGACCTGCTTCACCTTATAGTTCCACCTCATTGACCCTCAACATGTATAGCTAGCTGAAGTACTGTTCCAACAAGGTTGCACATTAAAGTGTCATAGCATTATACATTGAATGAGAAAATCATTACACATGGTGGATATTCAATATGATTACATTAATTATCTCTACAATACTTGACTTGTGTGTGAATGGTTTTAATTAGAGCAACATTGGGATCTTTCTAGGCAGCATGTATGGTTCAGTTTCATTCAGCTGGTTCATATCAAATACAGGACACATAGTACTAATTATATGGAAGAACTGTGAACCAGTCTAGAAATGAGTGAAGAAATAATAGAGTATATACAGGTTTGGTGGTCCATAATTGGTTAAAAATGAAAAGTAAAATTTTATTAAAAATATCTTTTGAAAGCTTATCCTATGTGTAATTTAAAAAAATATAGACAAATTTCTATTGATGCAATTTTAGCATTTTTAAAAACTTGACTTAGGATTACTCAATAATGAAAGTAGCACTTGAGTCGCTTGGTGCTGAATCAATAACATGGACTTCATGCACATGAAGGTCAAGAAAATGCCACGGCTCATATGGTGTTCTCCACACAGAAGCTTGCACCAAGGATAGTTGTGCATGGAGAAATATAGGTCTGATCATCAGTACCCAGAAATTTTAAGTTATTGAATTTTAAATATGATGGTGTTTCCATATGTTTACTATGGGAGTTGAATTAGTACAGTAACTCCTACATGGAAGTATATATATATATATATATATATATATATATATATATATATATATATATATATATATATATATATATATATATAGTTATTCTGCTAGCTACATATCCTAAGTTTTGATATGGAATGAAGTAGAGTCATTACTTTAGTGAAATGCATAAATCTTTCTATTTCAGATCATAGACCAAACAAACACAATAGACAGATCTGACTGACTTGTTGGTGCATTGATACAGTAGCAGTCGATTCACAGACAAAATAAAGAAAAGGATCTGACTTGTTGGTGCATTAACACAGTAACAGTCATTTCACAGATAGAAAATACAGAACAGTCTTCGATTTCTTGGTACAATAATACAGTGGCAGCCAAATCATAGAATGAACAAACAGAATTGGCTCTGACTTGGTAAATTTATGCAGTCAGATCACAGACAGAACAAACTGACTTGTTGGTACATTAAGCAGCTGCTGTCAGACTGTAGACATACAAAAAATCCACTGGTACAATCAAACCAGGTTATCTCTATTACGTCGGGGGTGTAAAAAAATCATCGACATAACAGGGTCCCAAGATATCCTGGTTCATAAAAAACGGTAACATAATGTTTAAGATGTCCTTGACCATTATTCCTATCTCTTGCTCTTGTGTTTAACTGGAATCCCCTCCCATGAATGTTACAATAAAATACAAAAAAAATGCTTAATTCATAATAAAATGAAAGAAACTAACCTGGCGTTGTTATTATTTATTTATTTCTTATCATCATGAGCAATTTATAAAAATAAATAATATATGAACTCCCTATATCACACGTAAACATTTATACTATAGCGTGCATCACATATACCATATAAGACATGACACATTGAAAAACAAATCATGTTTGGCTGTACTCGGAGGTTTGAATATGTTATCATGACTGAAAAATGCATCCAAGAAAATCACAAATGAAAGAGAATGAGAGAAACATCAACGGAATACATTCAGGCACCCACCATTCATGCATAACATGGTGTTAGGTGCAAAATTAACCAAGATTGTGTTATATTCAGGTTAATATATAACAGTATCTTGAAAAAAAAGATCAATACATGTTTGTGAAAAAACATGTACATATACATTCACTGTGAGTGCAAATGACAATCCTTTCGCTAGCATGGGTTACAAAGAGTATTATTAAAGCAAGTAGAAGTTGAGTATACTACTTACCTTGCAGGCATCAATGTGAGTTTGTATCATTTATGATTCTAGATGACAAATAAATAGATACCCGAGTGGTGAATAAACATATCCAGTAACTAGCAGTAAACTCATTCTTTGAACTTACTGACAGGATATCACATACAAATGTTATTTTATTGTAAATTTGATTTTGGATTCTTTTAAGTGTGCCACTTCTTTTCTTTTTTTTTCTTCAGCCAACTGTGGTTCCATTTTACAGGTATTCATGTAATTTTGAAAATAAATTAAGAGAACAGAAGCCAATTTTTCTGCCAGACCAAAAGAAGTGATATTACAAATAAGAAAACAAAACAAAATTAAGAAGAGCTCAAGCCTGAAAACTAAATTATGGGGCCTTGACTGCCATTGTATAGAAGCCAATTTAAAGTGCTTGAGATTATTCATTCCCATACATATATATATACGAGCATGTGTGTGTGTGTGTATATATATATATATATATATATATATATATATATATATATATATATATATATATATATATATATATATATAGGGTGATATTCTGTCTTATAATAAATTTCTTCTGTTTATTTTCTGTTGACAAGTATATGTGTATGCCGTTTCATGAAATGGCTGAATGCATTAAAAGAAAAGAAATTGTTTGTGGCAAGTGTAACTGGTACCAAGCATATGTAAGAAAAAAATTTGCTTTTGAATCATCATTTTGTATTAAATTTGATTTTGTGGGGTTTAATACCATTTTCAGTACATGATGGCAGCCATACTGGATGTAAGAATAGCACCATTTTTATGATGGCCTAACTATATATCATAAATATCTTCTGTGGAGAAACCTCATGTTGGATATGGTCATCCATTCAGGAAGTGTAGTGTCAATAAATTTTCAAAATGGGCATCATGACAGTGCAGTCATATTCAATATCAGACTGGTATCATTTTCATTCAGTACCACTTGTTTAATTTTCATTTAGGTCAACCACAAATTTCCTAGTGAAAATTCCATCTAGCAACATTTTCCATTACGAAGGAGCCATGATCATATGTTTGTGGCTGTACAGGGCCTGAAATATCTGGTGACCAATTCTTTTCAACTGCAGGAACGATCATATGTAAGCAGTGCTAACGTGTTGGACCTTAAATAATTCTTATTTGTTAAAATAAATTGAAGAAAATTAATTTTTAATTCTTAAAATGTTTGAAAACGGGTTGTAAAAGTACAATGAATTCACTTGATAGTGGGAGACGTGTATAGTGGTGTACAATATTAATTAAAATCTGTAAATTTAGTATGTAATGCATTTATCACCAGTCAAAGATTGAGATTCATCAAGCAAATGTTTGCTTGCTATCACTAAGCGTCAATTGGCTTACAATTTGTTCTGGATATATTATGAGGTCATTAAAGTATGGATTTACCAGTGGAAGGCAGCAATCTACCATGGAAAATGTGTCTGCTGCAAAATACATTGCACTGAAGGAATTAAAATGTCCCAAACAGGATTGATATTAGGATACAAAATAAATGTATTCAGATCTTCCACTAAAAAATATTTAGCCATGGGCTGAATATGATGAAAAGTGATTGCTTATGTTATTTTCAGCATGTACCACATACTCAGAGTTAGCCAATTGTTCCATGGCTACATTCATTGGCATGTGCAATTTTATAAATGACATACATTAATATCTCATTAATCAAGCTGGGAGCATATTACTTGCACCAGAAAGGTTATTGCTGGTAAATAAAACATGCCCCTCCCTCCAACCATCAAGATCATGATTGCCTGAGCATTTACAAAGCCAAGTGCAGAACCATTTTTTCAGCATATCAGAGAGACCAGAACTAGTTGATTTCTGTCCCAAGACCAATGTACACTGAATGCTTTGTTCAAAGAAAACACAGCACTTGACACATACATGTCAGATGTCATTAGCACCTACATTACAGGCTGAAGAAGCTACAAGCAGTTTCCCCTATGACATTTCCTACTCCATTTTAGATATTTTGACCAAAAAAATGTCTAAATATCTATGATTGGGGTGGGAAAAGTCAGAGGATTGTGTGTGTGTGTGATCTGGATTTTTAATATATCTTTAAAAAATTCCAGTCTGCAGTGTGACAATTTATAGTGATGTCTAGCATTGGGGCATGATGCTACATGCGTGTAGCATGATGTCCAACCTAGTCATATTATCCTGACACCAGGCTGACCAGTCCTAACACAAATCTCTTAACCTTTAAAGTGCTAGTCATGACATTAGTCGCGCCGCCAGTTAAGGTTTCATAGTGCTTGTCGCAACTTAAGTGGCTTTCCTGGCAAGCAACAATGTACACATCCTATTACTTCAGTCTGCCATAACTGCTTGCAAAACTATATTTGATTGGTTTATAGAGGCCCTGAAACTAGCATTCCATTGTGCTTTACTATGTAGTTAGCAAAGAAGTTTTACAAATACTTGTTTTTGAGCACATGGTGCCTAAAAAAAAATTAAAATGGCTGACGCTGAATATATCGGTGATTTCTTGCAACAATACTGGGCCAGGCTTCTAATAACGATTATGACAGTAATTTTGAAGGATTTGAAGAAGATGAATTTATTGGAACTGGCAAAGTGTTGATGGAAATGCACGAGTAATTTTGAGCCAGAAATTGATGCAGAACTGGACTTTGATGCACATGCTGGCTGGACAAGAAAAGATGGCCTATCAACTACACATTCACTGGTATTTCAAAATTAAATGTCGAGATGGCGATCTATGAAACAATGGACTATCTGAGACATTTTTAATACAAATATAGTAGAACAAATGAGAATCAACAATTTTTCATGAATATTTATTACCGACTCTGGGTGTCTAAACTTCTAACATTCATGGAGTGGATGCTTATAAAACTGACCTTTTCTTTACCTGTGATTTTCACAATTTAGATAGGACATCATAACAGACATAACATATACATGTACATTGTTAGAACTAGTAAAGAATATAATGTTGCTTTGATATATTTGAACCTTTCCATGCAAAAACAAACAAAAATACAGATGAAATAAAATGGTAATTTGTCATTTTACCTGTATTTGCACCTGTACATGCAAATATGTTAAATTTATAATTGTGCCTTGATGCTAATCTTAAAGTTTAGACATCCACCATCATTTTTCATATAGGGTTTGTGCATCTGTTGTATATTTATTTAAATACATGCAATTTCAAAACTATGCCATTTTCTTCTTTTTCCCCTCCCCCAAACAATTCAGCACTGAGGGATCTTGTACAGCAGAATAGTATAGCACTTTAGGGGTTGATGCAGAGTACCAAGTGAGGCAGCTGTTTGTACCATTTTATAAGCCTTTGGTACAAGGCTTGGGTTCGAATCCATAACCTCCCACATCCAAGGTGGATACTCTAACTACTATGCCACTATCTGCCAAGTCAATTGTTAATTTTGGTGTCTCTGACTTTATAAATTGACTTTATAGATTGTTTTCCCATCTGTTTCACTGAAATTGAATCTTTTACATTTGTGCATTTAATGTTATAACTTATGCTGTGAATTCTGGTTACAGCACTGAAATTGAAGGATCCACCAATAAAAAGCATAATCATGTAACTTAAAAAATTTAAAATGTTACGGTTACTAAGATAATTATGATTAAATAAGCAAAAAGGCAGTTGTCTGAATTTCAATTTTGTATTCATTTTATTTTCCTTTCTTTTCTTAATGCACATGCACTGTAGTAAATATTCACATTTCAGACTTAACTGTTGGACCAATTTCTTGCATGTGCAGACCTAGACAATCAAGGCCCCTACTGGTCTTGGACCAGTGAGCCAAAAATAAAATGTTTAGGTCCTACTAAAAATTATTGAATGTTATAACAGCACCACTTTCATTTAGGACCTGAGCTAGACATCACAAGATGATAATAATAAAACTGATATTATAAATTTTCAGATATATTTAATTTAAATTCTGTCATTTAATAATTACCATGTCACAGTGAAATCTTGGAATATGAAATCAACCTCTTAGGTCATACATAAATGAATAAACAAGAAAATACTTTAGAACAAGGGAGACAACTATATTCATTACACATGAACATACAGCATCATTTTTCCAGAGGTCGGCCTGCAGCCAGTCTGTGCCATCATTTATCAGGAATCTCATCAGGTAGATGTACTGAAGAACAGGTGGCGTTTTAAGACCTGAAACAAAATATTTTAAAATTATCTCCATACAGAGTTTTACACTTAGTTCTCAACATGCTTCATATGTACAGTGCCAAATGTTTTGTAAATTTTGACAACATGGATTAATTAATGGAATTATTATGATCCCCATATTGGATTTTTTCTAGGGTGACACTTTTATGAATATCAATTTCATGATATTTTACAGTATTTGAACTTACTAATATTTCTGCCAATACAGCTAAAACAAGACGACTATGAATGGTACCCCAAATTTAACAATCTTCTTAATCAGCAAAGAGCTGGCCATTGTTGACTTTAAAGATTATCAACCAAAGAGACTCAAAAGACATTTCATCAAGGTATGTGGCCTTCAACTAAACTTACTGTCACTATGACCCTGACATCTGTACTTTACACCTGCAGGTCTAAAGGTTTCTTTATTAATACAAGTGCAAATTATCCACTAAGCTTTGTCAAGGAACATACTCTGGAACAAAAGTCACTGTGCAAAGCCTATTTTATTAATAGTCAAAATGAATCTGAACTTTGACCTTTTAAAGATTCCAAAATCATTATCAGCCTCTTCCTTACTTTAAATGCAAACTCTCCACAAACTCTGGTTAAAGTATGTAGTCTACAACAAAAGTTACTATACAAAAAGCATTTTGACAGTCAGTGAACAGGACCTTTTGACCTCAAACTCAATTGGTTTCTTTATAGACTAAAGTACTAGTCATCCACAAACTTCAGTTAAGGTATACTGATGAGAACTGAAATTTATGTACAAAACCATTTTTCATATTTCAGCCACAGTAACTTTGATCCCCAAATCAGTAAGCTTCCCTTGTCCCATGTGCAAGCACTCAGTCTCTGTTGCATAAGTGAACTTAATATGCAGAAACCTTTTGTTTCTTTTAGTCACAGTGACCCTGATGTTTAACCTTTCGACCTCCAAATCAATAGACTTCTTCCTAACTATGAATAACATCAAACTAATGATGATGTGTAAGACAAATTATATTATTGTGGTGTGGACATGCAATAATATAAATTTTGAATGAAGCTTAACTGTATGAGGTACTGGTAATAGCAAAAATGCCAGATTTCTTGAAAAAATTTCTCTGAGATGGGCATTAAAAGTTGCATTTCATCGAATTAAGTGGGTCAACATGTTACTTCTTACCAAAACATACACCAGACATAACTGGGTTATCGAGCTAACAGGAGTCAAGATTTGTGGGGAAAAATTAGCAAAACAGAAGGATTTTTTTCTGGACTGGACCAAAACACTCAGCATACACGTCTTGAGATAACTGTGGTTGATATATGTGAGTTTGACTGTATTTTATTGCTTCATCAAGAAGTTTTATCATGGAGCAAAAGTGGAGGGGATTAAGTCATCCACAGTGATGAATGGCATTATAAAAATACACTTAAGCTTTACTGTAGTATAACAATTTCTGTACCCATTAAAGACAATACTGATTGTGTTTAGTACTTAAGCTTTCCACTGTATTTTTACTCACAGCTGGGTTGACTTGCATTTTGTTAGCAGTGTATGCCTTTGCTTCTAGTGTATTGATCCGAACTGTCAAAATCAGGTGAGGAAAAGGATACATGTCCTTACAAGATTAAGGTTGCAATTTCATTCCGTGGTAGCCAATACTGATGAAAATTGACATGTTAATTAACATACTTCTCATATGTAAAATAGAATACGAGTTAACTTTATTGAAATCAGAAAAATTTTAATAATAATAATGATATAATAATTTTTTAAAATCTTTATATTTCTTTGCCCACATTGCATTTAAAATTCATATAAAATTAAATAATTGTTGTTTTAACTTGTAATGTTGCTATTCATGGATTTCAACTTTAATTAAACTTGTGTATTTGATTTGATCATTTCATGCTTTCATTTATTATGGAAATATTCTGCCAGTACAAGTGTGGACATTCCTTTTCATAGGTAAGTTGCAATTTATGTTTATTAAACTAAAACCTGAAAGGAGATACACTAAAACCTGTTATGAGAGACTGCCCCTTCAGCCAACAAAAGATAGTCTCTCAAGACATGTGGTCTCTCATATCACTGGTTTGAGCAAGAAGACCAGTTTCCAAAGTCCAGTTTCAGAACAATTGTTCAAAGGATTAAATAAAGGTCGGTGGAGTTTTATCCCTGATTTTGAAATGAGATCGTTCATAGCAGTGTAAAAATTCATAATTTGCCAAGGCATTGGTCACTGGTCACATTCAGCAAGTGGTTGCTCATGAAAGAGTGTTTATATAATAAAAGTGATCCATGTATTATGATTGTGATCAGAAATGACAGGTGGTCACTCATAGCAAAGGTCACTCATAACTGATTTTCTGTATAGTATATGAGTTTTACCATATATAAGTACAATATACAGCTGCTCCCTCACTGAACATTAATCTGGGTCAGCCACCATATGCTTTTTATTTACATCTACATGTTTCGAATGAGAAAGATATTTTACAGGAATAGAAAGAAGAAAAATCAATCCAGTCCTACCCATTTATGTTGACATCCTCGGTCTTAAAAAAATATTGTCGACATAGGCGGATGACAAGTGTGTGGAAAGGTCTGAAAAAAAGTTAAATTCAGCAGTAAGGAGTGACCTGTCGTCAGTGAAAATAATGGAAATTTTTGAGTAAATGAAAATGAAATCAGTGTGAAATACATTTATATATCGACAAATTGCATTTTGATTACCTTTGTGTAACAAAATCTACAATAAAATATTGCATCAATCACATCTTGATATGAAAAACATTCCCATCAATTTTTAATATCGGCATTTGTTAGTTGTTACATGCTTCAAGTACATGTACTTAAATTGGCCTAGAGTTTAGTTAGTCTGTTCCCATCTGATTGGGGATGGAATTATTCACAGGGAAATGAAAACCTGTCAACAAGTTGTTTTCATTCATTTTGACAGGGTGTTATGTTTAAGTGAAAATGTTTCACAGACATTTTTGTGAGATGCCCCACCCTCAACTTCCTTAACAGCCAGATATTTAGTTTCCAGAGACTTTGAATTTAATCTGTGTTTTACACTGCCATTGGTTGCCATCATAAATATAAATAAAGTTGAAAAGAAAACTTTCACAGCACCATATACTTGTTTTAATGACCAATCACTTTTGAAAAAGCAAGAATCAATCAGATTTCATTGCTTATTTAAGTGGAAGTGAGAGGCCAAATTTATAGGACCAAACAAAAGCCTGTTTCTTTTATTATCTGACTGTGACATTAGAACCTGTCAGCAAGATCAACTAAATGCTGAATAAAGTACAGGTTGGAACTGCCCGATTGCTGACATAAATGATTAGTTGGGAAAGTTAAAGCCTGGCATCAAGATCAGCTAATTGTTGAACAAAGTATGGGTCGGAACTGGCAGTTTATCAACATAAATGATTAGAAAACATAGGATTTGTTCAAGCTGGGACTACGGGCTTCTATTGACATGTGCATTTATTCTTTTATCTTGACGTCAACATAAGCATGACAATTTTGGTAGTAATAGTGAACCAAGGGATAGGGCCTTTGCTTTTTTGTTGAAATAGGCAGCTTGTCGAAATAAGTGACTTGTTTATAGGAAAGCAGGAATAGCAAGAGTTTTAATATGTACTAATAAAAAAATTAAGTATTGCACTAATACAGCATTCTGGGCAAGAGTAATCATGTGATTTGACACCTGCATAACAACATTGGCCAGTTATCAGAGAACAAACTGGTTCATTTATTTGTTACAGCGATATTGATTTTAAGAAGACACATTCTTTCAGAGAACATGGGGTACAGCCATTATTAGAAAAGTTATATTTTAAAATAATGTACTCTTCAGCAATCACATTTTCCAGAATTAAATGGCGATTCAAAACTATTAATTTTTGATGATGTAGTGTATATAAGACAATAACAAGATAGGTGGCACGATACAAACACAATATCACGATTCTATAGAACCCACAATATCATAGGCACTTACTGCATAAACTTATAATTTTTACACACTTCTTGGATAACTTATTTAAATTGTAAATATGTATCGTGTTAATATTGTCCTTAATAAAAATTTTAATATTGTTCTTAACAACTCTGACGCTCTGATGGTTAAGGGTTAAAGAAAGCATCCTTGCATACATAAAAATACGTCTGATTCAGCCAAGAGATTATTCCATTATTGGATTTCAAATCTCCCACTGGATGAACCTGAAAAAAAGGTCAATGATTCATTTACAAGTAATGGCTTCTCATAATTTTAATAATTATTAAACGCCTAATTAACTTGGATGTAAAGATTTGTAATCTCAAAAGCAAAGCATGACTAATTACTAATTATTTTTTTTTTTAAATAACAAACTAATATTTAAACAACATAAAATGACATATACTAGTTGTTTATCCTAGAAATATAGATTCTAAACGCTTTGTAAAAGCCCAAATCGAAATATTATTTGTCTTCTAGGTTACATTCATGGAAAGCATGGCGGACATAGAAATAAAAGCCATCTACTTGAACGAACAAGAATTGTGCAAGGAGGATGAACCAGATGAAGCAGTGGAAACTATAGATGATGTTGAAAATATTTCTGAAGGAGCAAAAAAGAAGAAAAAGAAAAAGAAGAAGAAGAAAAAGCCTCGTTAGTAAAATCATTTCAATTTTAAAGGAGTGGACATTGTCAAGTCCTACTATTTAAGACGCATCTCATGTTATTTATGTTTTAGTGATACGTCATACTATCCATATAATTTCTTTGTGTTCTGATGTTGGAACGAGTAGTCAAAATTTCAGGAATATCTCACGCTTTGAAACCTATATGGACATAATAATATACTGACTGCTGTTTTTTTTTTTATCCGTGGAATCAAAATCTGACACTATAGTCCGATGGTACCGCCCCGTTGGTTTGTACCTCCCATTCCGATTTCAATAACTAAAACGTTTAACGTGATAAAAAGTGCACAGAATTAGGTCATCTGAATTATTGATTTATAATTTCTAGCCTGACTGACCAGAATGGCACTAATACTGGTATCCCCTTGCACCTTTCATGCTTAACGGACTTTCCATACTAATACGACGCCATATTCTGTACACTATGGGGTAGGTTTTTTTTCCATCCGACAGTATAATGATGTAATTCATCCTATTTGGTAACTGCAGGATAATTCCGTAAATTACCATAAGTAAATTACCATAATGTTGAGTTTGAATTATATTCCTTTGCTCGCATGAACATATTAATGAATCCACTTGTTCAATTCACGTGAAAGGCAATTTTTTATTTTCTCATTCTTTTCCTTTGCTTGATTCGACACTGTAAATATTGGAAGCATACAACATGTATGTACATCTTTAGTCGAGCATACACCCCATTGCAGAAAATGGTCGTGTCCAGGAACTGGAAATGGGTCTTAGGCATGTCCATCTATGATATTGACAATTTGTGTTAAGCATGAAACATGCAGACAATGACTGTATTAAGGCCATTCGACTCTCAGTCTAGTTAGAAAATATAAATCAGTGAATGAGATGACTAAGTTCTTTGCATTTTGTTATCAAATTAAAAGTTTCCGTTATTGAAATCGGCAGCGGGTACAAACCAATGGTTTAGTAGGCTTGGATTATAGCAAATGGATACATTTTTATGTTCCATTGACATACATTTGAATTTGTTGAAATGTGATGGTAGTTGAGGTATGCCCATGTAGATTCATGCAGGGATATGTTTCTTGAACATAACGAAATGTTGCTTTTAGTTCCAGTGGGCATATTATATTTTTATGTTTCATTAAAGAATAATATTTCAACTAGAAACATAGAAATCCTTGGTTGAAATGCAAATTACTGCAAGAATCTGTCTAGGAACTATTTTTATTTTCTCCAGTGTAATGTATAGGATAAATAGTACATCAGTTAGCTAGCCAGATGTATAAAAGAAATATGGCATTTTTCTGGTACCTTAAAATCATTCGAAGAGCAAGTAGTTATGAGAATATTCCTCAGAGAAGAATTTAATCTTTCCTTCCCAATCAATTATTAAGTGAATCAAATGTTATTCAGAAGCATTAATTGCTGAAATTTATGTCATTGTCCATATACAGCAGTTTTTTCATGGGAGTCACCATCTTTAAAAAACCGCTCCGGTGGCCTAGTGGTTAGAGCATCCATCTCAGATGTGGGAGATCATGGGTTTGATCCCCTGTCAAGACATACCAAAGACTTACAAAAATGGTACTAATAGCTGCCTCGCTTGGCGCTCAGTATCAAGATGTTAGTGTTAGGACTGGTCGACCTGGTGTCAGGATAATGTGACTTAGTGGGACATCATGCTACATGTCTGCAGCATGATGCCCCAGTGCCAGACATTACTATAAACTGCCTCACTGCAGACATTGTAGCAATATGACTGAAAAATTGTTAAAGCTACGTTAAAAATTCAAACCACACAAATCACACGTAATCTTTAAAATATCAACTTCAGATGTGAAACACTTTACAGCCATCAAAGATAAAGCCAATAGAAGGTATAAGTTACCGATTGATTTTGCTTCAAAACATTCAAATAATGAATCGGTACAGTCTATTAGCACAATTTTAAATTTTATGAAATTTTCAAGGTCATTTATTTCTTCCCAGGATTTATTTGCAACATATTGTGGTTGCACATAGCTGAATGTATCAAGAGTCCATTTGGCTGTTAATTTTTTTAAAAAGTTGAAAACAAAAGCACAATAGAACACCCCCTACAAGCTAGTCAACATGGACTGGAAAGTGAGCTTGGATTTTAGGGTTGAAAGAGTTGCATTACTTGTCTCAAAACTGCACTTAGGGTGGGTTTTTGGTGAGGTCTTGCCTATTTACTAAATCTTGCAATTGATGCAGATTAAAATGTATGCAACACATCACTTTTCATTTTAGACTCGTACAAGTATTCTCTTAGCTCAATACTTGGGTAAAATGTATAGAAAATTTCTGGACCAAGATTTATGTTTGACAAATTGTATCTCCACTAGGAATAATACAACTGGGCTGCAGTACAGCTCACAAATACTTTCAGAACTCCATACAACATGGTGGAGGACTTAATTCCTCCACTTGTTGCTGCATGATGGAGCAAAAAATACTAACAAATCGCCACTGATGGCATCTCTGCATGGAGTGGCTGATAGGCATTACTGTTTGACATTTGAACAGCCAATCAATAAAGGTTGCCAAAAAGACTGATGCATCACAAGTAATTCTCATTCAAATACCATATTACCAATCATTGATTCTTTTTATCATATATATGAAGAATCAGAAATAATCTGAAAAGTTTTGTCTATTATATTTTACATATAGAAAACTTGGTGTCTTCCAGTGAATCCATTTTAGCCGCAAAGCAGTATACCAGATACAGAAATCAGTTATATCCTACAGAAAGAAATTGGTTTTATTTTTATTTATATTTTTTGTTTTGTTTTTTAATCAATAGCCAAAGGCTCCAACAGCCACAAATGGGAAACTGCACTAAAATAATTAAATGCCTTAGATCTATATTACAGTTAGGTTATTGATGCATCATTTCCATATGACTGAAACCACTCTGGTGTCCTAGTGGTTAGAGCGTTTGCCTTGGATGCAGGAGGTCATGAGATCGATCCCCAATCGAGTCATACCAAAGACTTACAAAAATGGTACTAACAGCTGCCTTGCTTGGTGTTTAGCATTAAGAGTTTAGTTTTAGGATTGGTCAGCCTGGTGTCAGGATAA
The DNA here is from genome assembly GCA_016746295.1 of Potamilus streckersoni. Classification (NCBI taxonomy): domain Eukaryota; kingdom Metazoa; phylum Mollusca; class Bivalvia; order Unionida; family Unionidae; genus Potamilus; species Potamilus streckersoni. Next base: position 27,581 of record JAEAOA010002240.1, read on the forward strand.
TGTGGCTGGGTGGGACATAAAGCTGCATGTCTGCAGTATGATACCCTAATGCTAGACAGCACTATAAACTGCCACACTGCAGACATAGCCATATGACGGACATTTTTTTAAAGCTGCATTAAAAACCATGATCAACATCCATATGACTGATTAGTTTTTCTTTGCTTTTTATTTTCTTTCATGAAAAAAATTTGTTTCTATATTTTCCACACCCATTTGATAGAAACCACATTCACTCTGTTGTGGTCCTCCTCAACTGCTCTGAGAGAAAGTTTGGTGTGCAGAGCAATTTTTTGTAAGCTACTGCAGAAACTCCATCAGGAAGTGTGGAGAGATGGAGGATCTGGCAGCCAGTCTAATGCAGCATTTATTCATTTGATAATTTCAGTTCTTTTGGCCAGTTGACTTGATATATTTGTTTTGTTGTTTTTTATAGTTGTTAAATGAACTGAACAAGAAATCCACTATAACAGTTAATTTGTATTGAGTTGAGACCCTACTATAGGTTCTTTTATAACACAAATTTGTTATTATATGATCATGGTGTGGTTCTGACATTTCACAGACAAACTGTGATACACTCAGTCGTTCTACCAGATTAGCTACACTCAATCAACCTTTGAAGGTAGGAACAGGAATGATAATAATTCACCAAATGATGGCTAATTTCTTTTAAAAAATATACTCTGAAAACAATAGTTCTACAGAAACTTAAAATTGATTATCTTTGAAGCATTGATCGTTCTGCTAAAGAAATGAAAACAATTCAGTATCAGGCAGTGTTTTACAATTATTTGATGTTGCCACAAGAATTAAAAGAAATGACCATTGGTTTGGTCATATGAAGTATGTCTTTAATACTGACATTGATAACACATGCACCCTTCAAAACAAGCCAAAGTCAGTTGTCATTAAAAACATGGTACCTATCATCAAAGGAAGCCAGCACCAAGCTTCATAAATGCAATGGCATCTGATGGATTGTTCCATATTGCAAAGTGAAATCAAAATTTCCTTTTTGCATGAAAAACATTTATGAATAGATCACAATGAATGGCATCATAAAACACATATTAGATTTCCAATCTTTTGTAACCATCAGTATCATGCTAGTGAAGGTGTTAAATTATATTAATTTGTTCACATTTTCATTTCCCATTGAATTGCCTCAGCAAGATGTTATCCATCTCCAGCTGACCAAAGTCTAGGCCTGATTAGGTACACATACATGTAAAATGGAAATAACTAGAGCCACATGCTTATGGCATCAATATCAGTGATTGTTTAGTAAAAGTGTTGACAGTGGATATAAATCAAACAACTACCATTTTTTTAAATATATGTCAGAGATCTCACTAATATTTTAAAACTAGGAGTCCAAAAATCCTAATTTGGTAAAAGTAGGAGTCCCACCAGCAAAAGTTGCAGTCCCCATTAAGCCAGGCATTATATACTCTTTCTTACATTTGGCTACTGTCACATCCGAATTATCAGTTCTACAACATTTATGACCATCATTTTTCTGTTTAACCCCAAAATACTTGTCTAAATTTGCAAACAGCATTTTGTCCAAGTCTCATTTTCGAGTTTGCAAGCAATATTCATACGGCAACAATCAAAAATAAAATCAATAACAGTGATCATGCTGGGCTTCATCAGTGTTACAAATTCCGATTTTGTTTTCCTTATTGGTGACAAAATATACCATCTGGCGATATTTTTTGCCACATTTTTGGCTGATAAAAATGGTATATACAGTCTTGGGTTTGGAGTGGAGAAATTCAAAGGCACCATGACAGGAAGCCACAGTCTTGCATATAAAAATGCACTGGAATCTATTGTTAAATAAACAAATCATTATTTCATATTGAGAACCCCCAACAGTGCATAGTGATATTATAATCTGCTTATGCTGCTGATATCTGGCCTTGATACTGTAAGCTGTAATATAATCAAAATAGCCATGCAGCTGACTAGCTACAAAAAACCACATCAAAGGGTGGGAATATGAAAAGACTACAGTCGAAGATGTAGTAAATGAACAAGACTGGTCAGATTTTATTGCTACATATTTTGTATACGTTTTTAAGTGTTTGGACACTGAAAATGCTATTGTTTTTAAATGCATATAAGAGTGTGAAATATAAGACATTTTTATAATTTTTTTCATGTCCCGAGACTTGGCTCATATGGTATCAAGATAGGTCATTAAAATTTGACTGAACGCAGTTTTCAGCCATGGGTTTTGTTCTGTTCAGTATAGAAAATTCATTGAAAGGAAATCGCTGTGGTAGCTCCCTTATTGCTTCAGATGTTTTTATAACTTCTCTTGTGACATATGAAAAAAATAGAAAAATATAAAGATTATTAGAGCAGTTTATTTATAATAATTGAGATGAATATCTTAAGGATTGTGTTCTTCCATCTAATCCTGTATAAATTAGTATTACTTGAACCCTCCAAATTATCAATATTCACAACACTCTTATTTGCTGGTTAGTGGATGTTACGTTCTTATTGGATAAGTATTATTTGAAAATACCCAAAACATTTTACTTTGAAAATTGGTTTCTTTTGATCATTTAGAATATAATGCTGTACTAAATACAAGCATTGCCTTTTCAGCAGTACAATCTGGTGAAGATCAGGAAGGTGGTAAGACAGAGGGAAAGGAAAATGGTGAAATTAATCAAATCACAGAAAAGCTTGCAAACCACAAGATTGAGGCTAATGGGATTGCAGAAGGGGCAGGTAAACATTTCTCTAAAATTTAACTAGGATAAAGGCTTAGTTTTAGGTTGGAACATATAATTATTTCCAGGCCCAGAAATTGCATAGTATTTCTGTTACAATTTAGAAAATATGGGTCCTAGAATTGTAAATATCTTTTGCAAATCACGCATGAATTTTAAGCTTTTCAAACAAGTACTATATTTTATGTGTTTTCGTACCCTTCAATTATTTGTACACAATCCAGTTATCAAAAAAAAATTGTTTAAATGTATCATAATTTTTTGTACATATAACTTTGTATTTTTTGAAAAATTTATTCAATTATTGGACATAAAAATTCCACTAATGAGATTTGCAAAAAGAAAAGATTAAAAATACCATATTCCCACTTTGTTTTTACAGAAACTAATGATTAATTGTTGGTGAGAAAATATATACATAAGCATGGACGTCAGCAGCATAGGTCAAGGTGGGTCACATCACTCCCTCCCCTTAAATCATACTGCAATGTATATTCCATCAAGTTTAATCGTGCAAATGAAGCTGAAAATATGTCACAAGATTCTGTTCAAAACACTTAGTAAATATTAGCTTTACTTTCAGACTGCTTATTATATTAACTCTCCCAGCCGTGACTGACCCCCTCCCATTTTCCAGATCTTGTGGGCACCCATGTGCAAAAACTCATTTTGTCATTAAATATATACTGGTGTTTAGTAAAAAATAAACAAAGGACTTTACAGACCATACGCTTAAATATTATCATTAATTAGTTCTCCATATTAAGTCTGTCGCCATAACAAAACACCACATGCAATTTAAAATAAGTTCTGAAGCCCTTTGATGTTGTCATATCAGAAAAAAATTACATCTCAGTATATGCTAAAGTGAAGACCACAGACCATTGGTCAACTAATCTTATTTGGTCAACTAATCTTATTGTTTTATTACCCATACAAACATAAAATATTAAAACCTTGATATTTTCCATTGTAAAATTTGAAAAATAATGGACTCCATTCAGTCGATTCATATATATACATATGCTGTCTTTTAAGTACTTATTCTGTTTTGACTTGGATATAATTAACATTTTATTGCAAATCTATTTTATGATATACCCCACTATTATCTTTTTTGTTAAGTTTGAATAACCAATATTGCATATGATAGCTACTCCTTATAACATTTGCTGTATGGACAATGGCTTCAAAAGCACGTTGACAGACTTTCATTTCCCTAAAGTGAACCTCATTAACCTACTGGCAGCCTTGCTGATTTGACCTCTTCAGTCTATTCTTGTCCTAAGTCTGGTTTCAACTGGACTAACCAAACTGCTAAGCATGTTTAATTACCGTGTAAATAACGTTATGTAGCCATGTGGTTGTTGTGACAATGTACATCGTAATTAAAAAAAGAATGAACTGTTGATTTAGCTGTGTTCTTGCACATACATATTTTTGGCAATATTGGAATCAAGAAACATCAGTTGGAACAAAGGTAGTCTTCTACTGCTAGGGGTAGTACGTGTTTTATTAAGAACTCAGCAAATAACGCCTCAGCATTTATACAATTTGTGTCCACCATTGAGTTCTGCTGTAAAAAGGAAGTCACCTTAGTACTGGAGTTTGTAAAACCAGCTAATTCAAGGTTTCTTTGTTTTACTGCCAAGACCAATATTAAAATCCTTTCCACACAGCCTGCAATGGGCATGAAGCTGCATTAGAATGGAACAATGTTTTACATGATTCATGTATTGATCTCTGAATAAGTTTTTAGTCTTTTTCTAATCCATCTGTGAAATTATTTGAAAAAAGATTTTTCCTCCCAACACACCCATTGACTTGAATAAATCTGACTTGACTTTTAATGCAGAATACCAACAGACTGGTTTTTGTACCAGATATGAAATAAAACAAAGAATCTGAGAGCAAAGATTAAAATTAGCAAACCCATCTGTTCTCTCCCAATTAAGCTCTGGCGCAAGTTAAACAATTCTATGTATATTGTATTTTTATTTTATGTTCATCCTGTAGACTTGGATATTTAAAAAAGGCTGATGCATGTTATAAAAGATGACTTAGACAGGATAGAGCTACAGTTGTTTGGCTTGCAACCAGAAAAGGTGTTAGTTCAGATCCTAACATTAGACAGGTCTAGTATCATAATGTGCCTTTGGGCAAGGCACTTTGCTCCAGTTGCCTTGGCACTAAATAACCTAATTGTGTTGCAATGCCATAAAGCACTAAACCAAAATAATGATATTATGTTTTCACTATATTGTCATTTCACATCTGCTCCTATAGGCCTTTTTTTTATTGCTTTTGCAATTTTTTTTTCCATTGTTACTCCATAGCTGTTAATATTTTTTTCTCAAATGTGGTTAATTATATACTTTATTCTCTTTCTGGCATGTAAGTAAATGCTGACATGTCCATATCAAGTTGCCATAATGTAATGAACCTTAGCATTAATACAGTAAGAACTGTCCAACATTTTCTCACTAAAACCACATTCATTTCGCCCTTAAAATTTAATCTTTATGATAAACTGTGCTGATTTTTCACTAGACAAAAAAGCTATGTTACTAGCAGATTAGGGTCTCTTTTTTATCTACTGATTACTTCTCACAAACTGCATAGACCCAGATCAGCCAGCTCATGTGACAGTGGATCTGGGTCTGTGATGTTTTCTATATTTATTCCTTCAAACTTCATAGTCCCAGAGCTGCAAGCTCATCATGTGAAAGCAGATCTGGCGTGTGTTGTTTTTTCATTGATTACCCCAACAAACTGCATAGACCCACCCAGATCTGCCATCCCATAATGTGGCAGCGGATCTGTGTCTGTGATGATTGCAGTTGGATCTGAATTATGTATGGGTATATATGGTACAGATTGTGTAAGAAACTGCATTGTAATGAACTTTGGCATTAATTATGAATGTCCAAATCAAGTCACTGTATTGTAATGAACATGCATTAATACTGACATGTCCAAATCAAGTTACCATAATGTAATAAATCTTAGCATTAAAACTGACCTTCCAAATCAAGTCAACATGTAATGAACATCAGCAATAATACTGATATGTCCAAGTCAAGTCAACATATTGTCATGAACATCAGCATTAATACTGAATGCCCAAGTCAACATATTGTCATGAACATCAGCATTAGTGCTGAATGCCCAAGTCAAGTCAACATATTGTCATGAAAATCAGCATTAAAGCTGAATGCCCAAGTCAAGTCAACATATTGTCATGAACATCAGCATTAATACTGAATGCCCAAGTCAACATATTGTCATGAACATCAGCATTAGTGCTGAATGCCCAAGTCAAGTCAACATATTGTCATGAAAATCAGCATTAAAGCTGAATGCCCAAGTCAAGTCAACATATTGTCATGAACATCAGCATTAGTGCTGAATGCCCAAGTCAAGTCAACATATTGTCATGAACATCAGCATGAATACTGAATGTCCAAGTCAAGTCAACATATTGTCATGAAAATCAGCATTAAAGCTGAATGCCCAAGACAAGTCAACATATTGTTATGAACATCAGCATTAGTGCTGAATGCCCAAGTCAAGTCAACATATTGTCATGAACATCAGCATTAGTGCTGAATGCCCAAGTCAAGTCAACATATTGTCATGAACATCAGCATTAAAGCTGAATGCCCAAGACAAGTCAACATATTGTTATGAACATCAGCATTAGTGCTGAATGCCCAAGTCAAGTCAACATATTGTCATGAACATGAGCATTAAAGCTGAATGCCCAAGACAAGTCAACATATTGTCATGAACATCAGCATTAGTGCTGAATGCCCAAGTCAAGTCAACATATTGTCATGAACATCAGCATTAGTGCTGAATGCCCAAGTCAAGTCAACATATTGTCATGAACATCAGCATTAGTGCTGAATGCCCAAGTCAAGTCAACATATTGTCATGAACATCAGCATTAATACTGAATGCCCAAGTCAAGTCAACATATTGTCATGAACATCAGCATTAAAACTGAATGCCCAAATCAGAAGATAGTTTGAAAGTCTAACATTAGAGATTTATGCATCCACGGCTGTAGTATATCTCAGTATGGTCACGCTGGTACATTTGCTAATCTTAAAATACTGATTGTAGTTTTGACATTGAATATTGACATAATTTAACCAAAGACTATTCATTCATGATTGTTAAATGCTTTGTACTTTAGTTCTAACAAAACTAACAGACCAAAATTGTAGATTGCAAGGTATGGGTAATCAAATTTTCAGAATTAAACCCATTGCTGAATGACTAACAAACACCTACATGCCATGTATAACTTGTACTGTAGCTAGTTAATGGCAATTGTAATTATTACAGAAAGTTGCTATGTCCTGGTGATTTATGGAATTTGGCTTATGTATATGTTCTTAACTTGTAGAGGATGAAGATGGAGAAGATGGAAAGAAAAAGAAGAGAAAGAAAAAGAAGGGTAATCTTGAATGCTTTAAAATATTGTTTCTTTTTCTAAATTACTTTTTTTTAATCAGAAGAAGTGCTATTTATAATGAATTTCATTGTATTAGCACTGCATTTGAATATCAGCTATGTTACATAGATCCAACAAATTGTGAATACCAGTTGAGAAAGAAGGATCAGTACCTGTAGATGACAACATGTTTATATTCACCAATGCATTTTTTTTTCAGCTTGCTATTAGCAGTACGGTGTTATTAGCAATTATTTTGATGAGAGAATCAAGAAGCTACATGGTCTGTTATTTTTTTTTTAAAATATGTTTTTAGGGACTTGAATATTATCCATTGCATTACAATCCAGAAGCAAATGAGCATATGAAATAGTGTGGTGTAATTGTGAATTTCTCATCTTCATTAAAAATAGATTCAAGACTTTTAGGAGGTCCATTCAATTATGTAATAATTTTGTATGTATATATATTTATGTATGGCGCAAATGCAGAGTGATGATATGACACCCAAATATATGCAGCTACTACTCAAATATACTAGGCAAATGCATTAAATTATACCCATATAGACTCAAATAGGTTCCAGACACAATCTAAATTCACCCAGATGTACATGGTGGCATCTTTGGATAGTTTGGGGTAATCTTGAGCATATAATGTTCCCTTATTTAACACTCCGATTCATCAAAGAATGTTGAAGAAAGATGTAAAATCTAAAGTTGTTAATGAAGATCATATCTTCACAAATAAAGGAAAATGTCTGCTACAGACATGCTACAAAGAACAAGCAAGGCATCAACATTGGACAAATACCATACCTTTGTAATCGTTTCTTGAAGGATTTCACTGTCACATCTTGGGAAAGATGACTGTAGGAAGCAAATTTCTATCAAAACCCACTTTTAAGTCAGTAAAAGTTCATGCTTAAGCTAAACTTTTGTGTACAGATTTGTCAAGATTTTATGTTTCTATTAAAATTTAAATTTTTCTAAGCTGGCATTCTTGTTCCATGTCTGTAGGGGTTGGCATCTCTGTAGATAAATAATCATTGCATTGATATCATAAATACATAATCATTGCATTGATATCAGAAATATATAATTATTGCATTCATGATGGACCATCAGTCATTATCACCTTCATTGACAAATATTCGTATTGGTGAAGTCTTGTCTTTTATCTCCTTGTGAATTTACTCACAGATATGTCCCCTAAGGCATGTTATAATTTTGATGAGTTAGGGTCTTGTTGCATGGTCTTAGTATAATCATCAAGCCTTTTCATGATCAAGCCTTTGCATTATAGTTGGCACACAGAGCACAAGCTTGTTGTATATGCTATAGATGCATTTTGTACATGCTTTTATGATGCATTGCTAATTTCTATGTGCACCTTCATAAATAATATGCTGTCGCAAGTTTGCAGCATGTTCTTATATCAGTAATTTTGGCATCTTCTTTGTAATTAATGTTAAACCAGGTGAACACACTTGGTCGCACTCAAACTTTGCTCCATAATGAAACTTTCTTTGTATTTTGTAGGTGGTTCGAAGCAGCAAACAGAACCACCATCAGTACCGATCAGTGAACTTTTCGCAGATGGAAACTTTCCTGAAGGACAGATAATGAAGTATCCGATAGTTGAGTGAGTTGATGATGATGATTTTATTTAGCATGGGTGTCTTTGTATTAGCAGAAGCAAATCACTCATTTACAGGCACAAACAATGCTTTGAAAGGCTAGAATCACAATGAAAAGCCTGCATAGAACGCCACTGTAGTCATATGAGCTTTTAACTTTAACAAATGTAGATATAATACTATTGATAGATATTTGGAGCTTGAATGGTAATTAACCACCGCTTTACACCAGAGTTATCAATCACCACTATATTAACAAAATTAAATGTCCAGCTCTTGAGACCTCTTTGTTAAATAGGTAACTGAAGATACCCTGAGCAGCCACTATCCTCTGAAGTCCAGTTACCCAGACTATTTAACAGAGTTCCTGCAGGTCATGGAATCCTGGAAAAGTTTTGGAATTTAAAAATTAAATTGCAAGGGCCTTGAAAAGTTATGGAATTTGTCAAAACCTTGAAAAGTTTTGGAAAAGTCATGGAATTTGTGACAATGGAGTTAAAGAAATTGATTACTTCAAATTTTATAGAGCACCGAGAACCGATTAAATAAAATGATAAAATTACAAGCGATAAATGGTTTCAATTCATATATATATATATATATATATATATATATATATATATATATATATATATATCAGTAAGTTCTAATGGAAGTATCACATGATTTCCGATTTAGTTCACTAAATAAAAGAAAGCAACTGGAAAGTAATGTGTTTTGTTAATATTGTAAATAGGAACACATACAAAGACTACTAAGAATTGTTTCCTTTTTTCTTTTCAATACAAATTACATTGATCATTGGATTATGACATGAATTACTACATAAAGACAAAGTGTGCTAGCCCATGTAAATTTAAAAAGTACATATTAAATATATTTGTTAACTTATTTCTTATTTTAAATTGAAAAATGTTTTTCTTTATGTTCATTTACTGGACAATGCAAGATAGCCCGGTCTTTGAGTTTTATGAAATGGCCCTGGCAAAGGTTTGGAAAAGTCATAGAATTTGTTTTTGTTAAGTCTGCAGGAACCCTGATTTAATGATTATGCTTAGGGCTGTGCCATTAAAATATGCATGGTACCTATGGAAGGCAGTTATTAAAAATATATGCCAGGGTACTTTGATTTCAATGTGTTCATATTAAAATGATAAGAAATTTTAAATTGCATCTATAAGTGGGTATCCCACTTTAAAAATGCCTTTCCTGAGTCCCATGTATTTTTTAATGGAAAAGTCCTTAAAATGTAATTTTACTTTTTAATCCAGATACCAGACCAAACAGTGCATGTGATTAACATAGGCCACTGTCCTCTTTTACACATTTACCCACACCACTCATTCATGCCTAGCATAGGCCACTATCCTCTTTTACCCAGTTACCCATACCAGACATTCATGCCTAGCATAGGCCACTGTCCTCTTTTACACAGTTACCCACCAGTCATTCATGCTTAGCATAGGCCACTGTCCTCTTTTATCCAGTTACCAACCAGTCATTCATGCTTAGCATAGGCCACTGTCCTCTTTTACCCAGTTACCCACCAGTCATTCATGCTTAGCATAGGCCACTGTCCTCTTACCCAGTTACCTGGACCAATCATTGTTCATGCTTAACATAGGCTACTATCCTCTTTTGCCAGTATACCCAGATCAATCATTGATCATGCCTAACATAAGCCACAGGCCTCTTTTACAAAGTTACTTAGATTAGTTATTGTCTGTGCCTAACATAGGCCACTGTCCTCTTTTACCCAGTTACCTGGACCAATCATTGTTCAGGCCAAACACAGGCCATTGTCCTCTTTTGCCCTGATACCCAGACCAGTCATTGTCTGTGCTTAACATAGGCCACTATCTTATTTAACTCAGATACCCAGATCAATCATTGATGATGCCTAACATAGACCACTGTCTTTTTTAGCCCAATTACTCCAACCAATCATTGTTCATGCCTAACATAAGCCATTGTTCTTTTTAGCCCAGATAACCAGACCAATCAGTAATCAAGCCTAATATAGGTCATTGTCCTCTTTTTCCCAGTTACTCAGACCAGTCAGTGATCAAGCCTCAAACAGGACACTTTCTTCTTTAGCACAGATACCCTGACCAGTTATTAATCACACCTACCACAGGCCACTGCACTCTTTAGTTCAGCTTATTTGCTTGCAAATTAAGTGCAGCTTTATGATATTATAAGGTCACTTGATCTGTCTGCTAAATTATTCAAGATATCTCTGTCAACCTTTTTATGCATATTAGTCTGTATGTACCTTGTGCTGTGAGGAATTCTTTGTTTTTTATATTACAATTTTTTGGTCTGTCTCAGTACATCATCCATGCCATTAGCACTTTTTTTTTTTTCAGAGTAAAACTCAAAAATGGTTCAGTAATCCCTATAACATTTGTTATTGTATATTTGAATGTGAGTTCAACATGACAGTTTAGCAAGCAAGAAGTAAAGGCCCTACAACCACCATATTAGTATAGAGGCTGTTTGGGAAGAATCATATTTAGGGGAAAATCAATCATGTCTGTGGGATCGAGTCCAAAAATGTGCCTTTTGTGTTGTACATAGTGACATGGATGTTGTGTGATGGGCTGGGGAAAAAATGTGGAGAAGCCAAGAGGGGAATATTTGATGTATTTAATGAGTTAATGTTTGAAAGGTCCACCTAGACCATTTCCATTCATATTATATTTTTGTTGTGTGATTTTAAAATGCATGTTGGCTTCCAGTTTGATGATCAAATTTTTGTTGAAATTGTCATATCAGTGGCTTGTAGAGAAAACTTATAATTCATAATTTTGAAAGGTTGCATCTAGGGTGTACCATTATGAAAGCCCCTAAAATGTTGAAGATAGTTTTTGAATTTAGGTATAATCATGTAAAGAATAAGGATTGGGGACACATTTTCATGAATGGTGCACTTTATTTCCAAGAAATGTAGAAATTTCCCATTTTGCTCTGGTACACTGTTGCTAGTGTGGATCACTATTTCACTGGATTGATGAGTGATGGTAGACAAGGAATTACAGATTTGGTTGAACTACTTTAATGAGTATGTGTAGTCATATTCAATTTTGCATCCTCACCTACTTTGGCATACCTCGGGTACCGTAACATTTTAGTGAATAGAAATGGTGGTCAACAAAGTCTGAAGAATGCAGTCACTATATTTTGCCTGGATTTAATCAGTAATGAAAACTGTATAAGAGTAAATACATTAGAAATGAAAAGCAGTTATATTCCAAGCTGTATGACTTGTCGTTATGGGCTTCAGGCTACAAGATATTCTTGAAAATTTGACCTGGAATTTTCCGGTTGGTGCTCAGCAGTACTGATTGTTATGACAGTAAAATGTTGAACCCTCATCATGCGTATTAGGGCTGATTTATATTGTCAGACTACTGTTGTATAAAGCATAAGCAGATCAAAATCTGTGTAATTTTGTTCTACTGAATGATGGACATAGACACGAATGATAGTAATGCCTTCATGTGATACATGGTGCTTGTTGACTTTCAGTTACATGTACTTTCTTGTAACAGTCAAGTACAGGCATTCATTGCTGTTTAAACTTATGGATGATCATTGACTGTATGGTGGAAATGCGACCTGGTTTATTTCTTTTTGTCTGACAAGTGATTGTTTTTAAGGATAAGAAAAGCATTTAATACAAAAAGAGAGGATAAAGATTTCGTTTTCACATTTTGACATCAGTTAAACATTGGATACATTATGAAAGCCACTCTTTTTTTCCTTTCATTTTTAGTTTTCAATATTGAGAGACCCCAACTATGACCAGGTTGGACCCATTTATCAGTATTTGCCCTTTCCATATGAGCTTTAAGGGGATAGTCACCAATTTGACTAAATCTTATATGCGGCCCTGATTTTATATGTAAAACACCATCATAGTCTAATGTTAATAACACTATTTTAATTTCAGTCAAACAGCTAAAGACCGATTCACAAATGAAGAGAAGAGAGCCCTCGAACGTGCCAACACATACCTGTACCAGGAGATGCGTCAGGCTGCTGAAGCTCACAGACAGGTAATGTATTTGCTTTCGTTTCCAACTCTGAACAACAAAACCCAGTGTTTTTCACATTGTGACACCAGATCGCAGTTAATTCTGTATGTTTTCTTAAGTTCTTAGATTGACTCAATGGTTCAATATGAGAAGGGCTTAACATCTCCGATATATTTTTTACAAAGGATTTCTTGTGCAATCATTAACTGTTTCTTGTATCATTTCAGACAAGGCAGTACATGAAGAAAATAATTAAACCAGGCATGACCATGATAGAGATTTGGTAAGCATAGCTTTTGTTAATTGGTGGTGTGGGTTAATTTCTCAATTAAGTTTTAATTGATGGAGTAAACAGCTCTGAATATACATGACTGATTGCCCTATGAACTTTTCAGTTGGACAATCAGTGATGCATATCTAGAGCCTTTTACACCTTCAGTTTCACTGTTGTTTCATTGAAATATTTCACAGAAATACAAGTGATGGTTCATTGTATTGACTTTATGGGCATTGTCTTTTTTTTCAGCAAATATGCTGCATACCAGAGTTTGATGCATTTATTAAGATCTTTATCTTTGTCGCTGAAGTACTGGAAGTTATATTGTATTCTGTTTAAGCATTTATATGGTTATGAGTGAGGCCAATACATTAGAAACTCGCTAGTTTGACATGAATTATTGAGATAAAATAAAGTGATGGGATTACTCGTTACTCTGAATAACATATTTGACGTATGAGATGATCTTAATAGACATGGAGCTATACATTAACCGTTGTTATGTAGCAAGCTTTTTTGTCAGAGGGGAGCAGCTAATTAGAGAAATCTGAACACCAGAAGCAGTCATGTGTGTTCTTAGTTTCTTCAAATCTTTATAAGGATCAGGTGTCATTATTATTATAGCAAAACTACTAACCTGTGACAAATATTACAGTTGGGACTTGAGGAAAACTACTGAGGACTGTTCCATTTCAATATGCGTAGTATCCAGAGAAGGCAGCGTCTTCAGATATATATGCCATGGTACTCTTGAGTACTCAGAGTTCAGATTAAAATGACACAAAACTGCATCTATGGGTGACTTTTTGACAGTGTCTTACCTGGGTCCGTTATATGTTTTACCAGAGCAGCCCAGACGGATGTCTGAGGGTTAATGGTTCTGCATCTCATTCATCATGTGCATCATACCTTGAATATATTTTGACATTCAGATCACCTCAGCTATTTATGGAACAAGGATTGACTAAGGAGTTCCAATTCCATGCAACTTTTATCATTTACAATTTCTCTGTAAATTGTAAAATTGTTAAGATAGTCTGAGTAGATTGTGGTTAATTTTTGTAAGACATTTCTCTTTTGAGTATATTTCCATATTAAGATTGAATATGTCTTTTACCTCCGAATCCAACCCTTCAAAATTGAAAATTCATCTTTTTCTCTATATAGACAGAAGGTAGTAACTCTTTTCCATTTACCTGTTTCTTTGAAACCTTTTCAGAAGCCTGTCTAATAAATGATGTAAATAAAATGAACATGAAGAAAGGGGAGACAAGATGAATTCTGCCAGGAGTGTACAAAATGTTCCCCTTTTTTCATGTGCAGTTTCTGTTTTGAGGATAGTCAAATCGACAGTTTTGCAAAAATCATCAAATCACCAAAAGACAAGAGTAGAGGAGAAAAGCATGCAGGACCAGTACAGATGTACTAAGTGTTCATCCAAACACAGAATCAATTGTAAGCTTGATGGCAGACACTACTGGGGTCCCCACCCACACAATTAAAATCATAATGATAATGCCTTCCACTTGAGATGAATATACTTTATAGAGTTGTATATGCCAGCCTTTCAGCAGCAGATTATTGACTTATAAGGGAGATATGAATGCAGTTCACAACTTCAGGACAAATTTTTTTCTCCCTTTTCATTTTCTGATTAATAAGATACAATATGGGATTGTTCCAACATTTTTAGGCTGTCTGGTGGGAGCAAGTCTTGCCACGAGGGTATATTTTGAATATAGTGGATCCCATGTCTAGTACTGTCTTGCCTTTTCTTTTTCTGATTCATAAGATATTTTGAATATAGTGGATCCTATGTCTAGTACTGTCTTGCCTTTTCTTTTTCTGATTCATAAGATACTTTGAATATAGTGGATCATATGTCTAGTACTGTCTTGCCTTTTCTTTTTCTGATTCATAAGATACTTTGAATATAGTGGATCCCATGTCTAGTACTGTCTTGCCTTTTTCTGATTCATAAGATACTTTGAATATAGTGGATCCCATGTCTATTACTGTCTTGTCATCAAGAGCTGGGCCAGCTGTCTTGCCAGCTTAGCCATACTAACCTGGACTCTGTTAAGGGATCTTAATGATAGATCTGGCCAGACACATGGATTCATATATTTAAAAGGATTCGAATCTGTCAATATAGTCAAGCCAATGGTTACACCAGCACCGGGTCAAGGAAAGATAGCCAAAATTCTGTCATGCAACTGTGCTGCTAGCATGATTGGTACTGATTACAGACATCTGACAGCAGGACTGACTATTCTTCCATCTATCATTAAGGATGATGGTATCGTGTCATTATTACCTTGGGGTATAGTTTATTCTGAAATAGAAGCAGATGAAGACAAGAATATTCACATGGTGAATGTGAAGATACATTTGATCAACAGCCCTTCTCTGACCAGACCAAGTACAGGACAAAGTTTAGTTTTGAAGTTGCTGTCAAAGATATTTACTGGGTGTTTGCTTTGTAATGTTGTACCATCATGCATGACTAAAATCAAAGCATTGGTTGACATCAACGATGAAAATGAATCTCCTTCTTTCTTTCCTCTTCACACATATCTGGCAACCAGAGAATGCAAAAGCTGCCTTTTTGGAAAGCCAGATGCCAGCCATTTTCTCATTGTGCTGATACAAGATTCATTCTATCATATACCGCTCTGAGCTCCTTTTGTTCGATAATGATGTAAAAGCAGTTAACATGAATCCCCAATGTTTTATAATGTGAATAAAAATATATTTCTTGTCACATCGAAGCTGGTTAGAAACATTTACTATCTTTATATGTGCCCATTACAAATAAAAAAACATTTTTGACCGAATGGTAACTTTTTTACAGTCCAATTGACCAGAAGAGCAATATCACAAATGAGAAATCTTACTGCTCAAAGAAGGAAGGATCTGTCCTAGTAGTTTTGATTTAACTTCATTTTTCAACCCAATAGACTATACTTAAAGCCAGTACAACAGGTGGAGGAAGAACCCAGGAAAACCCAGTAAATCAGTAACAAAACATTCCAAATTGTTAAGCAGCTTCATAATGACATAAGTTACTCTACTGATCCAGGACTTATATGAAACAATTATTTATATTGCAAGATCATATCCATTCATTGACTGATGACCCTATCCCGTATCTCACATGAGATTCAATGCTGCTTCATATACAGCAAGAGACCAGAGCGACCTCTGAGACCTTATGATGCTAGCTCCCTCAGCCCCATGTCTACTTTTCTAATTTATTTTGATTGGGTAATTAATTTGATGAAAAGGATGTTTTTGACAATTTATATCAATTCTTAATATGGACACTCACTCACTCACAGTTACATTGCTGGAATAGTGTACAAATCTGTTCCTGTAGGAAGTTGACAGGGTTTAGAACCAGTTTTCAATCCAAGTGACAATCACCATTATCTTGACATTCAGGTCAGCATGCAAACTACGTTTTAGCATGTTTGTTGCTAAAAGACTCTAAAAGACATTGTAAATGTTTGTGTAGCTTTGTTTGAGGCAGCTAGATATATAAGGTAATAAATGTATTAATGCATTATGAAAGGGCAAGAATTATATTTGAAACAATTTTTCTCTAATTATTTATATCTTCAGTCATTGTAGATTGCCAGTAATTTAATCAGGTTTGTTTCTATTGTTGATTTGTTTCTATTGTATCAGTGAGACTCTTGAGAGCACAGCCAGGAAATTGATAAATGAGAAGGGATTGGAGGCAGGGTTGGCTTTCCCAACAGGGTGCTCTCTTAACCACTGTGCTGCGCACTACACACCCAATGAGGGCGACACTACTGTTCTAAAGTATGATGATGTCTGCAAGATCGACTTTGGAACTCACATAAATGGTAAGTTTATTCTCATGCTAAAGTCAGTGGAATGTAAATACTGTAGTCTCCCTCTTATACAACCCCTGCTGCAGCAGGAAAGTGGCCTTATAAGATGGGTGGCCTTTCCAGAAAGGGAATTAAAAAAATGTGCAAGAAGTATATGTAATGTTCGTAGTAAGAAAGCAAATCGTCCGGTTGTAATCATGTGTTACCAACTACAAGACTGATGAAACAACTTTTCTGCATTTAAACAAAATCTTACATGTTTTTTAAAGGCAGCGATCTTGTCATGTTATTCATTAGTTGCAGTCTGGTACCCTATTTGTTTTTATATTTCTTTACACTAAGGGAGAGAAGCCAAAATGGCTTCGATATGTACGCAGATTTGCTCTGAACAATAGCACTTCAGGGCCGTTAGGATTTGTAATCTTGACAATTTTTTCAGTAGTGATAGCCACTAATTATGAAAATGAAGAAGCTCAACATCTTACTAAGGAAAGCCATAAAGGCTATCAAACCATTTTCCCACTGACTTTTGTATTGTACATCAATACCACCACATCTTAGCTGTTACTACTTACTGTTCAGTAATTGTAATCTCAACAATTATCTTACGTGTACTTAATCTTTTTGTATGGAGGATTAAAATTTAAGTCTCTCTCTCAGCTTTATGCAATAAATGTTGCTTCTTGTGAGGCATAAATGATATAATATTAACATTAGTGGTATATATGCTGTGGTCAATACTAAATAAAAACCTGACATTGGGAAACAGAAATCAGATTACTTAACACACATTTTGAATAAAATTGGTTACGGATACATATTACAAAATAAAATGCAGCTGCTTGTGAGGGGGAAATTATATATTTTTGCACCAATATGCTGGTCACATTAGCAGGGTGGCCTTTTGTGAGGAGTACTATTGAACAAAAATTTGTCAGTGCCATCAGTTTCTGGCCATTGGAGTGGGTGGAAACTGGCCAGGGGGCCATTCAAGAGGGGGACTGCTGGATGTCAAAATCTAAATGATTCTTGACATGAAGAAGATATAAAAGAAGAACGATGAAATAATGTTAATTTTTACGTTTAGCAACAAAGGATGATATTTTTTGTTGTTAGAGTTGTACCATCCAGTGACAATACCAGACCTGCAAACTGTTACAGTTTTGCTGTAAGTCTTACGAAAATGACCCTTAAAACACAGACTTAAGGAATAAAAGCAAACACTTGATCTGGATTTCTTATTAGAATTGGTGAAATTAATCAGGGAACCAGACTAAATTTACAGCAGTACCTCGGACACTTCAAACTGCATATTTTGTTATACAAGACATCTACATGATCTAGCTGTTTATAGAATTTTTTTTAATGGCATCAAATAAGTGCTCCATGTTGATTATAGGGAAAATAATCCTCTTAAAGGTGTTAATAATCAACACAGAAGAATACAAGAAATATTCAGATCTTGTGAGATCAAGAAGGGACACAATTACATTTATTGGGCATTGGGTGCCAGTTTGAATGTCTCATGGCAGGAAATATGATTGTCTTCATGTGAATTGGCAAAAAAAAAATTGAAGAATTATGTAATGTTGATAGTAACAAGCCATTGAGCTTTGTAGGGTTTGTGCAACTATACTAGTGGTAAATAATGTCTACATGTACTTTTCAGTTGAACATAATGTTTACCATTGCATCGTGTTTCAAATACCAAACTGCACTTTACTGAAAACTGGTCAAATTTACAGAAAATAAAACAATTGCCTACTGAGTCAGTCTTGTCAGGTTTGACAGGTCTGCAATACTAATTGTAATAGTTGCTTTTGTAGTGTGTTGCCCTGTTTAGCACATGGAACTGGACCTTCAAAGGTAGACCAGGCTTTTTGTCAATATCTGAGCAGCTTAGTCAGTGTAGTTAACAACTTATGTACGCTACATTTAGTATGTATTATTAGGACTTTACCTATACAGTGAAATCATGCTATATGTTAGCTACAATTTTAAAACAGAAAACTGCAGAACCACCTTATAATTTGATTGGTATATATTATCTGAGTAAAATATAAATTTTAAATGTTCAGAATAAGCTTCTTGGAGATTGTCTTTTTTGAAAATCATGCAGATTGAAGAAAACTATAATTCAGTTCTCAAGAACCATGTCACCTGGAACTTATAGTTTATATTATTAGTTTATTAATTTGAATACTATGCATTTGTCAATTTTTATTGATGTCAGTTTTTGTCATTTTTTAAAAGATAATATATTTGTAAGATACCCAAAATTCATGGAGTAAGGAGAGAGTCTCATTTTTTACACAGAATTATAATGTTCATTGGGTCTTTAAATTTGGGATTTTAGCATTTGCTTAATCCACAAAAATGGTACCTAATAGACAACTGTATCTACATTGCATGATAAACAAAACTATTCAGTCCTGAAATCCTAAATGACAGATCTTTATTGCAATTACCAAATAATCTTTTTTTGAGAGAGTGAAAAATTATTTCATTGATGAATATGTTTTATAAAGGTTGCTAATGTATATTCAAGTAATTTTGGTCAGCAGTATAGTGAAATCGTTCTGATGTTCAATATTTTTCCTTGTGATGATACTTGTGAAAATGATCCATCCTTAAAAATAATGAATGATTATAAACACTACCAAATGGTCTTCTTGAATAAAATGTAGACATTGATACCACAATTTTCACTCTTTAGTTTTTGTTTTGATTAGGATTAAAAATTGCTGAATATTGGAGCACTTATCATATTTAGAAGTTTAAGAAGTTAATACAGAAATCCACTAAACTTGGAGTAGCACTTAAAATTGGAATTTTACAGTATGCCTGTGCCAAGCCATACCTGTAGGTGCCAAAGCATACTCAGTGCAGGATAGTCCATATACTGCTTATTAATGACTACTTGCATTAGTCCTTTTATGGTGACTTATTTATCTGCACTATTAAATTTCTCTTTTTAATTTCAGGTAGAATTATAGACTGTGCATTTACCCTCACATTTAATCCTAAATATGATCGCCTGGTAGAAGCTGTGAAAGAAGCAACCAACACAGGCATAAAGGTAATCTGGTCAGGAAAGCTTGTCATAATCCATCCTATACTGCTTGTTATGGCTCTTGTAGTCACAAAGTTAATTTAAAAAGAGAAGAAAAACCAACAAGGTTTGTAAATTTTAATAAGCAATTTAATTATTAAAGTTATAATGAAGATGTGAGAGGAAATTAAAGTATTTTGAAGTGAATCAAAACTAAAAATATCTGCCACAGTCCTAAATGAATGAAAAGTTCCTTATAAATGATGTTCTGGTCACAAGAAATGTGAATGTTTTCAAAATCTGAATGAATCTGATTGCTTAGTACACCATCTATTATGACTACTTCACAATAGACCCCACTTGAAAATAGCACTACTCATTTTGTCGCTTTGATCTGTTCATGTGACCTAGCCCAACCGATGGGAAGTTGCATAATTATTCTGGAAATATAAAAACTTCATCAGCCATTGAGAAAATAAGCTATTAAGTCCTATTATTAAGATTGATATTAAGTTATCACCACATACAGAAGCATCTGTCTATAGAGCCCATGTATCTAAGATATTTAAGATAATCAAGTCATGTATGAAAACTTAAACTGAAGATATTCTTTATGATTTACAGCCATGAATAAAAATTATAAAAATTAGATGAAATTATGTACCAGGAGTTACAAAAAATAAAGATATACATGATACTGCTCCCCACCCAAATCATGCAAAGATGTATTGGAAAGTTAATTCATATGTAGTCCTATTTTTACTGCAATGTATGTGTGTTATTGGATTTTTAATGTAACTTCAATGATTTGAGTCATAAAAATATTGTGTCTGCAGTGATGTTGGGTACTGGGCATCATGTTGCAGACATGCATTATCATGTCCCACCCAGTTTTATCCTTACACCAGTCAGAACACTACAAACACTAACATCTTAATGGTGAGCGCTAAGCAAGACAGCTGCTAGTACAAGTTTATAAGTCTTAGATATGACTCAGATGGGGTTTGAACCTGCAACCTCCCATATCCAAGGTGGATAATCTAACCAATTAAGCCACTGATGCAGTCATACTGCAGTTTATTTACAATTTTTTTTAATCAGTATTTACTAAATTAGTAACTGAAAAAGCTTTGCATAGTCCTGCTTTTCAGATCTTTTATGTAAATAGTTTGGTCACTTTCTTCCTTAATTGTTTTTCTTTTGTAATTTTTAATAATAATAATAATAATAATAATAATAATAATAATGATAATAATAATAAAAAGAAGACAGCAACTTTATTTATAGAATGTAACTCAGTGAATGCTCTAGTCAAGACTAGCTTACTTAAACCTATGATAATTTTTCAATACAAATCTTTTTATTTTGTGGCTCTAATTTAAAATAAAAAAATTAAAAGTCTTAAATATATCTAATGTATGCTCAAATACTTAAGTTCCATATCATTCCATGTTATTGTTTTTAGGAGTCAGGTATAGATGTGAGGTTATGTGATATTGGGGCTGCAATTCAAGAAGTAATGGAGTCATATGAAGTTGAGCTGGATGGTACGACATATCAAGTCAAATCTATTAGGAATCTAAATGGTCACTCTATTGGACCTTACAGGATACATGGGGGTAAAACTGTTCCAATTGTTAAGGGAGGGGATGCAGTTCGTATGGAGGTAAGTAATTTTCAGTCTATGCTCTCTCTCTCTCTCTCTCTGTCTCTCTCTCTCTATTTTTTTTTTTTTTTTTTTTTTTTTTTTTTTTTTTATAAAACTCCACAACTATCTTATATTGCAGCTGATCGTGCAAATATTTTGGTAAAATTTATTTCATGGTACAAGAACCTATTGATAGTGCTTGGAGAATGAGTGGTATATATTTCTATACATGCTTGAGGAATAATGAGTGAGCTTTGACCAGATAGACGTATTGTATATGCTAGCCTATAAACACAGCCTGACTGGTTAGATATCAATTGCTAAAAAGTGTTGTCTTATGCCGCCATTGTATAAGATTAATGCACTGCTGGTTATGTTTTGTTCAGATAAGCTCTCTTCATCCTTGTATAGTTTTTGACCTTTCTGTTATTAATAGATTCTGATTTAAAAATTAGATTATAATGTATGTGTAATATATTTTCTGTATTTTCATTTTTTTTTAGGAAATGGAGTTTTATGCCATTGAAACATTTGGTAGCACAGGAAAAGGAATCGTTCATGATGATATGGAAGTTTCTCATTACATGAAGAACTTTGACGTGGGTCATGTACCACTGAGGTAAAAACAAAAAAAAATATTAGATTTTATGCTCGATTTGTGGTGTTAGGGAGTATGTTGTGGATCAGTTTACTTCAAACTTGCATCAGCTGACAGTAAGTTACAAGTATTGTTCTTGAAACAGTCGCAGGTTGTCAAAGGGACTAAGATTTGCATGTTCACATTTTTAGCTTGGCTGGCCATATCACCAAGCATCTGTTGTATGTATTAAGTGTATCAGTAGTTGCTATTTTAAATTTACTCTCAAGATACATACTGCACTAGTGGCCTAAGTGATTTAAATATATGCCTCAGATGCAGTAGGTCATGGGTTTAAACCCTCGATGAGTGATACCAAAGATATTTGAAAAATAGTGGAAGTATCTGCCTCTCTTGGCACACAGCATTAAAAATTTAGTGTACGGACTGGTCAGCTTAGTGTCAGGAAAATGTAACTATGGGGGACACGATGCCATATGTCTGTGGTGTGATGCTCCAGTTCTAGACATTAGTATATTCTGCCACACTGCAGTCATAGTGACATCACTCAAATTGTTAAAGTTATGTTAATTCAAACACACAAAAACACATTCTTAAAAAACACAAGACCAGTTTGGGCCACATTTGGCAGAGTGTCTTTGCATGAGGGGCTTTCAGATGTCTGCAAAGGATGCTTGTTCACCATCAAATATAACTGCTGCTAATAAACAATGCAATCTCTTAAGGAAATTCTTCTCACTATTACTGAAATAGAGCAGCCTATAACCAATTTCTTGTCCAAAACTACTTGATAGAATTTCACTAAACTTGACAGAAAGAGTTTTGAGATTAAAATGTTTCAAATTTATAAAACTTACCATTTTAAGCTTTTTTCAGATGATGCTTATCTACCTTCAAATTATTGTTACAAAAAAAACCCCTTTACATTACTTGTCCATAACTGCTTTGCAGAAGTCATACTTTTCAACTACTTTGATTTCATCAGAATAATTTCAGCTTTCTATCCAACATTCTGACTTCCAAATCTGAAACCAGAAACTCTTTGAGTTTGAAATGTAAAATGAAAATAGAAAATAACATGGGTAAAAATAGTCCAGTAAAACTGGAGTGTTTGATAATTGTAGCCATATTTCCTGTCAAAATTTCACAAGCCTTTTTTTTGGCTTCTTTTTTAATCCGGTTGGACAGCAAGTTACAGTACATCAATTAACTTACACATGGATTGCTAGACCACCATTTCTATTTGCTTTATATTATGCTTTCCTTCTGATTCACACAATCACCTTAGCAGAAAAGAAAAATGTTTGTCATAGCCATTTTTTAGTTGAATTAATACATTAAATATGTTTCTATATGTTGTAGGCAATTTTCAGTTAGGAGTGTGTTAACATTGTTTCAAGGTTTAACAGACATTGTAATGGAGGGTGTGTGTGTTTGTGTGATTTAGATTTTTAACTTTAACAATTTTTCAGTCATATTGCTATGCTGTCTGCATTGTGGCATTTTATAGTGCAGGAAGAACTAGTGAAACCCTGGTAATAACCACTGACCCACTGGCAAGCTTTTCACATACCCACATTGGTTGAGCCTGAGACTGAAGTAGCAGTGATTGGTAAAGGCTATCACCTTAGGTAATTTGGATTATATTTGACCAAGAGCATACTGGCATAAAGGCCTTCCAATGTTTACAAATGGCTGTCAAATCTAGGCACCATAACCAGATAGGAAAACCTTTAAATTACTTATTCTCTAAAACTGTTGAAAAATAGAACTTGACCAAAACTAGCAGAAAGATAAATTGTATGTAGATCTCTTAAATTTCTGTAACTGATGCCATTTCACTGTTAAATATGGCCACCAGTACTAAAGATAGTAAACCTTGAAAATATTTCTCCAAAATTGCAGAAGAGAATTTGATTGAATTTGACAAAAGGCATCATGGCATAGAGAGCTTTCAAGCTGATAGATTTGAGGCTGATCTGTCATCAAATATGCCCATCGTTGCTAAAAGTATGAACACCTTTGAATGATTTATTCTCTGAAACAGCTGCACAGAGGGCTGTTCCATTAAAATATAATTGGCACCCAATGAAGGTGCTTTCATTGTGGAAATGGTCACACATAGATACAGTTTAGAATTTTATATCATTTACATATACTCTTTGAGTAAACAGAGTAACCTAAGATTTCTTTTTAAAAATGTGCCTTCCCAGGGTACCATGTATGTTTATGTGGAACAGCTCTCACAGAAAACTTTATGTTATGAAGACATGATAACTCATCAAATAAGGCATCCATTATTAAAAATAGGGGGAAAAAACAGAAATAAGATTTGTCCACACTTTACAGAAGGCATCTAGGCATGAAGACCTCTCAACTTTGTATAGTGGATACTGATCCACCATCAGATATGGTCACTATTGCTAAAAGTACAAAACCTCAAGTTTAACCTGCAGAACAGAATTTGATCAAACATGATTGGATGAAAATCTTTGAAATTTGTTCAAATAATTCTGATCAGCAATCATATAAGTCCATAAAACTAAAGTTTAAAATCTTTAAATGTATTTCTTCCTAAAATTGTTTCCAAAGACTTTAACAAAGATTGACCATAAGTACTCTGAAACTGATCTGCCATCTAATATATCCACTTTTACTAACATTTCACAAATCTTTAAACAACTTTGGTTCCAAAATTGCCACTCAGAACTTGCTATTACTTCACAGAAAAGATCCTGGTATAGAAACCTTTCAAATCTGTTTAGATAACAAAAATGTCACAAAGTATCCAAGTGACCCAGATTTATTGGCTATCTGCTCTTGCATTTGGCCCTTGGATTTCATCCAGTTGAGCAACCATAGACCCACTTGAACCTCTTGTTTAGAGTTGTATCCTATACATCATGTCACTAATTATGTGCAGTCTTTTGTCTTCAAAGTGTGTATCAATACAAAAATACTTTGTTTTTTTTCAGGCTTCAAAAATCGAAACAGCTTCTGAATGTGATTAACAAGAACTTTGGTACACTGGCCTTCTGCAGGCGCTGGTTGGACCGACTGGGGGAAACCAAGTACTTGATGGCCCTTAAAAATCTGTGTGATACAGGAATCCTTGACCCGTATCCTCCATTATGTGATGTTAAGGGATGCTATACTGCACAGTTTGAACATACATTGCTATTACGTCCGACATGTAAAGAAGTGATCAGCAGAGGAGAGGACTATTAGACTGTCCTAGTCAGCTAACCATGTGCTTGCAAGTTAAACTTCCAAATGATCCCCTTGTACTTTTCAGTGATATTGGAATCAATTGCTGAATCACAAAATATAAATTTATCTGCTGACCTTCACAAATGGATCATTGTTTAAAAATCATTGGTAATAATGCATAAGAGCTAACTTAGGATATTTGCTTTCTTCTGCCAACATGAAAAGTAAGATTCAGTTGACAAGGACAGCTGTGTTGTAAGTGACAGCATTAATAAGTTTTAATTTCATTTATTTCCTTTTTTATATTTAACTTCTAAATGTTAATAACATATATAATTAAGTGTGAAATTTTTTACATAATCTCTTTTCATTTGCTGGTTGAAGGGACAGTTTTCAATAATCTTTAAGGCTTTATATATTTTCCTACATGTATGAGTTATTCAGGTTTGGCTGTTTCTTTATTGACTGAAGAAAGAAATGTGTAGATTAAACCATATTAAGCATTATAAACAAAAATGGTCCCAATTTTCAGAATCTGCAGGTCTGATAGCCTTCGAGCAGTACAGTATATTCTGGATGCAGTTTATCCCAACCCTGACTGATCTTGCTTAATGTAATGTAACATAAAATTAGATTTTTTTTTTTTTTTTGCCAAATTATTTTGTAACTTTTTATTTTCACAGATGAACTTGGGTTATTCAGTCCAAAAAAATGTATATTCAAGTTTAGTATACTACATCAGTACTTGGATAACTACCACATACTTTTGTCACAGCAGAAACCAGTCAGTCTGGCAATAAGATTAATACTGGCAGATTCCATGCAGTTTGTCTAGTATTTGAGTCAGTCATGTTCAAGATGTTTGGAAAATAAGGAAATCAAAAGTAAAATCTTACCCTGAAATTATGTAGCAGCTATCCAGGTTATGATATCGAATACTAGTTATATTTCACTTTTTTTTTTTTTTTTTTGAGCTTGTTTTGAATTTCTGAAAAGTTGTGTTTAAAAAGTTCATATATTTTCTATAAACATGGAACTTTGATGACAGAATTATTGAGAAATGCAGGCACTGAAATGTTGGAGAATGTTAGTTCAACTTCTCATTGGCTGGAAAACTAGCCTTTATGAAGGTGGCCTTGTATATTGCTCATTATGCAGTCATTTTCATTGTACATCTTGAAAGTAAATTTGTGAACTGAAATATTTAGTTGTGATTTTTCTTTTAACCTTAGAGTGTAGGTTTAGCAACATATAGGTCTTTTGCTCATTGGATAATGAAGTCATATGTGTGCTACAGTGTAAGAAATAAGGATTCTGTTTTGTTTTCCACAGAGGAATCTTAGGAAACATTCTGTTGTAGAGTCAGATGTCCTAGGCCCATTGTCTCTAGATTTGGCCTCTCCTATATTTTAAGTTTCACATCTGGCTCGTCAAAAACAGTGTTATTTTATTTGCCTCAAATAAATCTTGAGCACAGTGATGAAAAACAGCTTTTCATTTTTGATGTTCTTGATAGATGATGATAAATTATTAATATTTAGCACCTTGCAGG
Organism: Potamilus streckersoni; assembly: GCA_016746295.1. Taxonomy (NCBI): domain Eukaryota; kingdom Metazoa; phylum Mollusca; class Bivalvia; order Unionida; family Unionidae; genus Potamilus; species Potamilus streckersoni. The sequence goes on from JAEAOA010002240.1 coordinate 54,672, forward strand.
AACATCCTTTGTAGGTACCTCAGTGTTATTAAAATATTCTTCATGATTGTATTGTAAGCTATAAACCTTGTGGCCTGTGAATGGCAAATATTTTGTCAGTAATTCAGTAATTATTATTCTTTTGCCTTTCATAATAAACAATGAGATAATGCATCATTTATTAAATGATCCCTATCTGATTGTTTGATATTTACGCTCAACTTGGGAGTTAGTGCCCAATCAGTATTTTTCAAACTAAAGAACAGATAAGTCAAATCTGCCTCAGCAGTCCTTTTATATAGCAGTCAACTCATCATCTAATTTGTCCATGGCAAATTTCTTATGTAAATTTTATGTATATAAGTCCTCTGCAGTCAGTGGCCAAATTTTTCCTAAACCAATTAATGGTTTCTCATTGCTTTAAATAGAGCTTACCAATAGTGACCATTCAGTCTCTGCAAATTAAACTTTGCTTCATGTGGAATGTATAGTTTAATTAAAGAATATCATGTGAATTAATTTGTATAAATTGCTTTTCTCTCTTTCTAACCATACTCCAGCTGCATTATCATTTGAAAATGATGACAATTTTTATCATTAAGGTGGAGGGTTGAAGTAATTTATGTGGTTGGAGATGACATCACAGCAGAAATGAAAGTCTCCTTTTTTACTAAGTGCAATAGGTATCGTTTGATATCTTCATTTATTTCAGTATGATTTAAGGCTATCTCTGATGAAAAAGTTCATCCTTAAGAACATGTCTCTTTTCATTTGGGTCATTGGTTATATAGTCTGTAGAACTCATACAAAATCAGGCATTTTCTGTCCATGGTCAAATAATAAACACATGGCTTATTTTGATTTCCTTGCAGGCCTCTTTCAGAAAGCAATGGCTGTTGAATACCAGCAAGTTGAATAGCTGGCTAATCTAGCTGTTGTTTATGTGTGCATCAAAGGCTAAAAATGATAAAAATTGGATGACCAAAGAGTGACTCCTCTGTTTTTCATTTATATGCAGATTATCAATCTGGTAAAATTAGTTTTGTAATGATGCACAAAACAATCTAAGACCAGTGGTTGTTTTAAATCTGTAATGATGTAATTTATAGCATGGGTTAAAGTAAGCAGGATACAGTACTCTTGTGTTCAACCTAAATTTGGGACAGGACAAGATCTACATATATTTTATGTTTTGTTTGACAGTGCTCATAAAATTCTTGTAGTAATAATAACTATGATAATAATAGTAATAACAATAATGATAGCTTTTAATTGGCATTTGTTCAAAATCCCATTTGGAAAAGCAAATCAATGTACAGAGTTCTTGTGTACAAAGGTCAGTTCTGCCCTTTCCCCATGGGTGGCTGCTAATAACAGATTTAACATAATCCATCATCCATCTGTTCCATTAGCACTAATTGATTATCATTACTCCTAAACTACTTTGCAGATTGCCATTCACCTTTACCCACATGTTTATCCAATGGTCTAGTTGGTCTGGAATAAAAATGGTGCCACTTAAAACAACAAGTATCACCACAGTTTTATTATTGCAACAGCTGCTGATAGGAAATTCATATTGAGATGGGGTTTTCACCAAAACACTTGTGATGTCACTACTAAGTTAAATTGGTGCCACTTGGACATCATGTGTAGGTAGCTGCAGTTATGTTATCACTACTTCTGCTCAGTGAAAAGTTATATTGACATGAGGTTTTCATGAGAACACTTCCTATGACATCTAGTTGGACCTAATTGAATATGGCACTGATGTCCAATTTGGCTGCCACATTGGCCATCTTGAAATCGTGCTGTCGTCCCTCTCTTAATACAGCCACTCCTTGTGCACCACGAAAGTTGGCCTTATAAGACAGATAACCTTTCTAGAGGGAGACTAAATTTTTGTGTGAGAAGTATTTGTAATATACGTAGTATTAAATCTGCATACTTCAAAGCATTTGATATCTACATTTAATATCTTCATTTAATGTAACATTAATTATTAATAGGTTCTTGTCATAATAATAGACTATTTCAACTGAATATACGTTCATGGTTCATATTCTTGATGTAAGCATGATATGCTAGTGGGTATTATAATGCACGTTGCATAACCATTTATAAACGTTGCATAACCATTTATAAACGTCATTTATATCTTGGTACAGACAAGTTTCTTTCCATTTTTCAAAATATTTTAAAGCTACTTTAAAAATCAAAATCACACACATGCCATTTCTTCACTGCTGCTGAATAATCTCCATATTGGTTACAACATTGTTTATTTGAGTCTTTTCAAAATTAAAATTGTTTCATTCAAGTCTTTACATAAAATTGTTCTGCAAGTTTCCCTCCATTCACACCCCACTCAATGTTGACGAATAGAATAACCGACTTTAAAAAAATGTCTTTGTTTATGTGATGACATGTTGATGTTTAGTAATGATTTATTCAGATGTTGCTAACAGTGCAATTCATGCAGATGAAGTTTGTAGAGTGGATGAAATGCCTCTGTAAGGAAGCGATACAGTGTGTTGTCACATTATTTTTTGGTATTTGTGTGGTGTACTGTTTTGTTCAAGATTAATTTGTCTATGTGTGTTCAAACATAAAATCTATCTGTAGCCTATGCTGACCCTGTTCTGATATTGGCATTGATGTTTGGTTGTAATCATCAAAGAGAAGAACTCAACAGATGTGTGAAGGCCAAAAACTGTGTCATGACACTGTTGAGTTCATTTCCTGTAAACAATGGCTTTTATAGATAAAGATATAATATTAACCTTAGTGTTACATGTGCTTTAGTCAGCACTTTATTCAGCAACTTAACCCTGACATTGGGAGACGTATCAAGAATAGAGATAATCTGATTACTTATGTCACGATTAATTATTGGTTCTGGACACCTTTGAAATAAAAGGTACCTGCTTGTGAGGGGAACATTTTAAAATTTTGGGACTAATATGCTGGTCACGTTAGAATGGTGGTCATTTTTGAGAGGTACGTTTGAACACAAACAAGGTGCAAAGGTATTCTGGCTGTAAGAAGTGGGTGGCTGCTGGTCGCAGGGACTGTTCTTAAGAGGGGTTACTGTATTTATCACCATTCCTTATTGCTGCTTATCTTGAAGAAAAAGAATATTGCTATGGGAGCTTTGCCAAAAGACTTGTAATGCCTGGATGGTTCTAAATGAAAATGGTGCTGTTTGGGCATAGGCACCTTGATGGCCATCTTGTAAAATTGTTTTTCATTATATCGGAATTGATGATCATATAAACATAAGAGTTTTCTCAGTTGAATTTTTATGATATCAAATTGGTCCTAATTGAAAATGATGCTTCTCAGACATACAATATAGCTTCAGTGTCCCTCATGAAAATCTGTTCACTACTACTGAATAAATGGTCATTTCATTATGGGTTTTCAGAGACCTTTTATGATGTTTAATTGGTCTTAAATGAAGATGATGTCCACACAATGATCATCTTCAAAATCTCATGTTACTTCTCACATGTGCATGGTCTTGTTGATGTTGTACTTTAACTGAAAGACTGATGTCTGATTGATTCTAAATGGAATGGTATCATTGTTATAACAGTAACCATCCCAGAAAATCTGTGTTATCTTTGCTCTGCCAAATAGAAAGTTATTTCAGCATCAGGTTTCCACCAGAAGATTTGTGGTGATTCATTGTTAGTCTTAAATGATGTCTTATTCTTCCTAAATGGAAATTGTGCTGATCTAACATCCAATATGCCCAATTAGAATATCATCCAATTGCTGAAGAAAATTAAAAATGTTTTAAATGCTATGTGGAAAGGAAGAAAAGATGGTCTTGAATTCATGGAAAAAACATTTTTGGACCATTAGAGCATCCATCCTTTCAAGGGACTCCCAGTTTCTAAAGCAAACTGTTTTTAGAGGAAAATAATGAATATTTGTCAGTTTCAATCATTTTTATATTTTATATATTTTTTTTTATCTAAAGAATAGAAGTTTCAACATTATGTAAAAACAAAGTAAAGAAATGGGCTCAGTGGGGCAAGAAGTTTCAAGTGAGGGCAAGTGATCCTGTGTGTGAAGAAAATTTTTATGAGCATTGGGAATGTACGAGAGGAATATTGAAAGAAACTTTTGGATAGTTTCAATAGAGGAAGGAATTTAAAGTCTTATTAATGTAAAAACACTAATCTGGTCAAATATTGGATTTGTGGATACAGTAGAACTTTGATTATCCCTCAGGGACCGAGACCATGACGAATAATAGCTGCTTGTTTTCCAAAGATAAACATGTGAAATCACTACATTTTTTCCTCATCCTCTTGCCTGAACAAAGTTTAGGAAAACTGCTATACTCCACTCAGTATCAGAGTTTGCATTTGCATGCACATAAACTAAAGTACAGGCAGTTGTACAGACTTGTTACATCTCAGTGATTATTTCCGGGTTCTAGGCAACAGTTTGGATAAAGTTTCATAACACCTACCCATGGGTGCTAACATGGACAACTTTGTACATGAATTTACATTTCTTCTTGGTTTTTGGTTAAGTTCTTTCAGTTAGCTGGGGATTTTGACACTTTGGATACATACTATTGTACCTGGAATCATGATAGTTGGTAAGTGGATGTATCATGATGAGTGCTACAACTTATAACAAAAATAGTCCAATGACCCATATTTCATTATTTCACTGTCTTTTATATTTTGTATTTAAAGTCTGTTTCTTTTGTTCATGGTGCAGTTATTTAAATTTTCATCAATACTTGGGTACATTATTGGGTTTCTAAAGAGTTTGAGTACAGGTCTCACCTTTTGATCATTTCATTTTGCCATATGAGGCAGACAAGTTCATACATTGCACTGATCTTGAAAATTAGCTCATGACTCTGGCGCTCCTTGTTCCTTGGAGCATTGATCATCAGCCTCTTTGCAGACATATAAGGTTCATGGCCCCTACCAAGGAAGGAAATGCCAGATGAATTATTCATTGTGCTCTCATTTAAGGAAAGTGCAGCATCCTCTCCATTCTCACTAGCAAAATGTGATGTGCCCTTCCCCCATCAGGAAGGAGCTGCACCCCTTGTTCAGTCCTACAGCTAAGTATTGGCTCAGAATGAGGTCAACCCACACATGAAATAGGACTTACCGTTTGCAAAGAAAATTCAAACATTTATCCCAGCATTGTGAAAATATATAGGTCCTATCAATAAACAGTTCTGAGTATAGTTTGAATCTCAATTTGGTTCCGAGATGGAAGACGATGACGTCAGATGAAGTCTGTACACAAATGTCAAGAATTTCACGCTGAAACAATTTCTACTGGACTATTCCAGTTTAGAATGCATTTCACTAAATGTCTTTGTCTAAGCCACCTGTGTCTTTCTCCATGGAAAAATTAATTATTATTTAAAGAGTAGATGAACTCGTATAGCAGTCATCTGTAAGAAAACATCTCCAGCTCTACAAATGTAAAGAAAAGTAATTTCTTTACATAAGAACGACTCTTGACTACTTCACAGGGACCCAGTGTTTAAAAACCGAAACAAAACGTAATTTTGTGTACACGCAGGAAGAACGCGTGGTTATTTGCAATAAACAATTTGATTTCACGTGGGCCAGGAAATGACTTTGGCCAATAACTAAAAGTTTACGCCGGTTGTTTATCCAGTCGGCAACCTAAAATAATGCTTACGCAAGTAGAGTCATATTTACATTCTAAATAAACACGATATTTCTTTCAAAAATATCAGATCCTGTTATCATAATCATCATCATAATCATATACCATGATATAAAAATGAAATAGAGAATTCAAATTTTAACACACAAGTAATTAAACTAAACGGTCGTAACAATTATTGTAGGTGGTGCCATTGTCGACATAAAACAAATTATTTATACAAAGACCACCTAGCTCTTGTGAATACTGGCTCAACTTTAATAAATTATGCAACAAAGCAAATGCGATTTGAAGTGGAGGCGATTCTGTAACGTTAATTGGTGTATAAAAAGTCACATTGAATTCTGGTTTCGTAGAACAGATTGTGATCATGCGAGGTAACGCTCTGGTTGCATTTATAACGGCATGTTGCATCGCAACCTATCGTATAAAATACACAGCTTCTCAATCGCCTCTGAACTCCTGATCAGCATTATAATTGTTATGTATATTTAAATGTTTGTTTGGTTTAATTTTTTTTATTTCATTACATGTTATTGTGATGAAACATTGTTTTCCGGACTTTACCGTCTTCAAAATTGAGTTGATTTCTGCATCACCTGATCGATTTCTCTTTTAATTTCGTTTATGTAAACAACTAATAATAGCTTTATTATTCTTTATTATTCTCATTATCAGAATTATTCGGGTAAATAAAGGAGTCATTATGTTGATCAGGGTCAGGATTTTGGAGATTTTCAAGTGAATTTTATAGGTTATTGTGTTGTAAATAAACAAGGTTCAATATATCATTCTAGAAGGCTATTTTCCATTAGGTAATGGTTGTTTTCAGAAAATGCTAATTGTGACCCTGAGATAAAGCAGAAAACTATATTATTTTATGACTGAAGATTTTACCAGTTGTGCTTTAACATCTAGCACTTAAGTTGTATTATGTTGTAACCAGTTTGGGCTGAATTTTATTTTCGAATTATTGAATTCAAGCTATCATTTTCTCTAGAAATACAAAAGTGCTGTGACAAAATTCTTGGATAAAGACATTCATTGGAATTTATACTGAATTAAAATCTGGTTGTTGTTGTTGTTTGGCTTAACGCCATTTTTCAGCACACGATAGGCTATTCATGGCGGCCAGTATTATTGGTGGAGGAAGAAACCGGGAAATCACCGGAAAGAACCACCGTCCCACGAGAAGCTACTGGCAAACTTTCTCACATATCCACATTCGCCGAATCCTAGACTCGAACTCACGCAGAGGTGAGATGGCAGTGATCCGTAACGGACAGCGCTTTAGATCACTCGGCCACTCGGGGCAATCTGGAATAATATTTCTGTGATTCATCAAAGGACTGTTGAAACATCAGTTGATGTTGTTGGGCTTAACGCCATTTTTCAGCACACGATAGGCTATTTATGGCGGCCAGTATTAATAGTGGAGGAAAAAACCGGGAAATCACCGGAAAGAACCACCGACCTACGAGAAGCTACTGGCAACCTTTCTCACATATCCACATTCGCCGAATCCTAGACTCGAAACATCAGTATTTCCCAGACTATAATTGACACGTCATCGCCTTAAATTTTAGATCTCTTTGGGGCTTGAAACGAGTTTTATTCAGGACTTTCATTACTAGGATTTGTGTCTTTAAATCTTGGATTTTTGGGGATTTAATTCGTAATACAGCAAGTTTTTATCTCTTTTCCACTTTGTATTCTAGGGAAATAAGTTATTTGTTAAATTTCACGAAACTTGTTGTCTTCACTCATTTCTATTACTTTTTTAAGAGCATCGACTCATAACAGTAATCAAGTCGATGTGGCCTCATCATTAACTTCTGGTACCCCGTTGTCCGCTCGAATTGGTATCATTAGTGTCGACCAGCAAGGTCGTTAGGGTCGAATAATCCACTAAGGCATTTTCCTTCATTTGGCTGTTGTTGTACAAGCCTATTATTTGTTATTATATCTAATTGTTTTGTTCTTCCTGTGTGCAAAGTTTGAGTGCATCTTGTTGCGCCACTTTTGTAGTTTAGGGTGATGTACGTTTTGGCTGTTCTTCAAAAGCCACTACAAATTCTTCGGGTTATGGGTGCCTGCCTTTTTCCATGTAATTTTTGCCGGTGACTGTACTTCGTGGTTTGATTCGGTTATTTGGGTAAAGATTTTACTGGCCGCTTGCGAAATGTTTCTGGTAACATACTGTGAACTGCTTGCCACTCAACATTTTTGTCTTTCCAATTCTATCATGCTCATAAAATCTATAAAACTTTGACTCTGGCATCGATTCCCGATTCAGCAGTACTAAGTATGTACTTTTAAAATCATTACCAGCAAGAGGCTTGTCCTGGTCCAGTTATTTCCCTGTATACCCACTTGACACGTACATTGTCAAAATTTTCTGCTGTTTGTTTGCCCAACACTTGACTCTAGTCTGCAAAGAGCAAATATATAGTTCTTTTAATGATTTCTCTGACGACCGATGTTTATAAAATGATGCGGTTTGTTTATTATTAAAACTACGTATTGGTAATGGTATTTGAACTAGTAAACTAAGTCATAGATGGATTATTCTTTGATTTTACGAATTGGATCCGGTTCACCTTCTGTTCCATTTGGCGCTGTTACCTGTTTTGCGGTTGCTTTTGAGGCCTTCGTAATACCCTCAGCATTTTCCACAATTTCCATTGTTGGTTTAATCAACGGTGCGAATGTTTGTCCAAAGCCCATTATTTGATCTTTTCGTGCAGTTTGTATTGACCGTAAAATATGTTTGACATTTCTGCGACCAGCTATGACTTTATGAATCAGTTCCTCCTGCTCACCGGTGGTTTTGCGTCCTTGCTGTTTATAATCTTTTATGACATCACTGGCTTAAATTTTACATGCTTATTTTGATTGTTAAATTAATTATCGGACGCGTCCATGACTAAGCTTGCTCGATATTTTTTGTTCATGTCCACCGGTTAAATCAAAAGTGAGAAAACAATATGGATCCTTATTGACATTATCAAACTTGTCACGAAAATTATCCCACAAGTGAATAAGCAGCACACCAAATCCAATCAATGTTTTCAAGGACATGCACGTCAGTTCGAGTTCAAACACCTAATGGTCCAAATGCGATTGCAGGAATTCGTGCTCGTAGTGGAGCAAAGAACTTTATGTTTGTAGGACCTTCCACTTCCTTCGGCTGACGCAAAGGGCCAAGATGTGAAAAAAATTCCCGGCGATGATGTATCTGCTGCATTAAGAAAATTACCTGGAACACCATAGAGTAAATATCCTGGTGAAAAACAACTGGATACAATTTTTGTGGGTCTTGACACGGCTTGATACACGACTAGATTCATGTAACCAGCCATAGCCGGATGAAGCACTTATCAATCGTGTTCATGCCGCATGCTACCCACGTGACCTTGCTTTATAAAACGTTTAACAATGCCCGTACACTTCAACGAGCAAATATAGATCTCAACCAAGACTTAAATAAGATTAATCTTGCCGTTTCGGTTAAACAACCTGTCTATCCTAGAGTATTTATCTAAGCATTATTAAAATAGCAACTTTGACCCAATTTTATCACTAAGCAACAACAAAAGAATCTGGTTTGTAAAGGTGAGGATAGTGCAAACGGATAAAAGCGTTTATCTCGTGTGAACATATTTACAGCAACACATGGGTTAATTGTTTCCAATTTTTCGAGTGTGGCCTTAGTAATTTGCACCAGAAATTCTATATCACCAAACTTGAGTTCACCCAAGTGTTGCTGGTCACTCGTTGGATGTAACGCGGATGAAATCGGTCACTCAAAATATCTATTACCAAAGCTTATTACATATCGCTGAGCCGGCTGGAACATGGTATATAATTTGATGTGCAACAACAGTGTCATGTGGGAAATATGTGCTTCAGTTTTCACACATTCCTTTGTCAATTTCATCTTTAATATCTCTGGTGTTTTCGCAGTTCAAAATTGTACGAGCACCTCTATGAATCCACGGTTTTACAATTTTAAATTCATTTTTGTCGCGATTATACGTCATTAAATTCGGTTGAAGAGCATAATTCACTTTGACTCCTGAAGTACCAGAGGGCTGTAACACCAATGATTACAATAATCACATTTGCTACAAGTTGTTTAGATTCTTTCCTTGCTGTGTTTGTGTGTGTGTGTGTGTGTGTGTGTGTGTGTGTGTGTGTGTGTGTTACATTATTTTCTAATTCACCCCTGCGCTTGTGGAACTTGCTTTTTCAGCAGCCTCAGTGGTAACGGTATGTGTGATACGACAACGATGTTCTTCACGACCATAATCGGTAGCAATAGCAGATTCAATACTTTCACGATTTTGTTCATCCTCGAACACACCTAATAATGAAAGTATGTTTTCCTTGCACCTCTTGGTATTTTTAAACTGCACTCACATACAAAATGTTTCAGTTGCTGTACCGTTACAACTGGTTGTGGATTATTCAGTGGTAGTTGATGCTCAACCATAGATCCTAAAACCACAATTATATAGGTTTTTCGGGTACGGCTTGATATCCGTATTCCACGCTGTTGCGTGGTTTGTCTTAATTGAACCACTGTCGGCATGCTTAAATACAAGGTAAATCATTCTCTACTTGTAAATTCTCCAATACATTGGTTCAAATTTTCAATACCAAGATCAGAAACTGCAATCGCTTCAGTCTAAGCTATTGCTTCTGTGTCTGTTTCCTTAACAACATCGATTGATTCTATCATCACACGTTTAGTTAAACGCCGAAGAGAGTGATAGTATTACCGATCATACCTGCTAATTATATGATTTGATTTCTGATACAACATTTAAGATGTGGTCGAGCGCCTTTACCGTCACAAAACGCAGGCAAATTTGATTTCCTTATTCATAATTGCATATCCTGCTGCATATACTCAAAGACGTGCAGCCTTGCATTGATTACGTTACAATACAACTTAACTTTTTATATAGTCTCACATAAATATCCGTGTGTTGTCATCAAAATAATCGTCTTGTTTTCGACTGATGGTGTGCTTAACTTCGGGTATATGTGCTTCACATTAAACATAAGGTTTTTCACCAGGATACAGTTACCGAATATCACTGTAATGAATATTGCCTCCGTTACCCGTTGAATTAATTTAATTTTAATATGCATATTTGCTAAATGCAAGATGTGCTTTATAGATAGCAATAATTTTAATATACTTATATAAGACTTGTTTCATGTTTTAACTAGTTAGTTTTGTTATCTGAATTGTGTATTGTTACATTTCGTCTCACGATGTTTAACCACATATGATAAGCATGTTCGGTACGTATTGTAACCTTGTGTGATTAGTTCTGCATATTTTATATTGTTAGTCATAACGTGTACTAAAATACCTTGTAACATGTATAATTTAGCCAGGACATTTTCAATTTATTCCATAATTACAGTATTTTCCCCGTGTGTAATCAACCTTGAAAACCCATGACATGGCTCATGTAATTTGGATTTGCAGAACTACGAAAGTAAATTTTAATGAAATTCAGGATGTTAATTTGTAAGTATATTTTTGCCATTTTATTACCAGCTAAAGAAGACAGTCTATATCTTATAACTTGCATGTTATTGTGATCTATAGCATCTATAGCTATCTTAAATCCGAAACATTGTATCCAAAAAGTTAATACGGAATGTGCCAAAGTTGCTGATATGTGTCAGTCTATGAAACATTTGCTGTTTTGTGGCAGTCCATGAAATATCTGCTTTAGTTCATTCAGAAAACATTGCTTACATTAGAAAGTAGTTCATGTATTCGGGTGCATTTAGTATGAATTCAGCCCGAGGGTGCAATATTGAGAAATATTGAACGATTCTGACAATGTAAAGTTGTTGTTGTTGTTGTTGTTGTTGTTTTGGGGCTTAACGCCATTTTTCAGCACACGATATCGGTGTACATGTTATACACTTACCGGTATTTCTCCTGGCTAGGAAGCTACCGTCAGCTGTAGAGTTTTTTTTTTTTTTGGTGACATGTACCTTATATTTCCAGAGTATATCATAAGTTTGGTGACCTGTAACTCCACCTGGAATAGCACAACTGTCTGTTTTGTTGCTATTTTGAATTTCGCGCTTGATATGGCTGTTACCAATTACCGGTATGTGTCTAAAGTGTACGCAAAGTTTTTTCAGAAAGATGCGCATACAGCAATACTGCACATTTTAATGAACAGGTCATATCAAACCCATATAATGTCTATCAATATCAACACAGATTTTTGGGGGTTGGTGGGTGGGTTGATTTATCGGACTTTAGGTTATTTATTGATCACTTTCACGGATTGCAATCTGTTTTTGCACATAATCATGTGGAATTTTATCAATGCAAGCAAAAGTGATTGGTAACAGAATGCCTTGACTATGATAGTAGCCTCTAATCAAAACCCCACTTGGCACACTACTAAAACAACAATGCGAGCAAATGCATGGAACACCTGGTAGATACTGGAGCATTCAGATGAAGCATCAGAGTAAAATCTCAATTCAATTCAAAGCATTTGACGAGAGTGCTTGTATATGAACAGCTGTATTTTCATTCGTTTCACATCGATATACTCTTGATGCCGCATCTATATTATCTGACTGCACGTCATATGTTTTGAGAAGGGGGGTGTTGGGTTTTTTTTCGGGATTTTTTGTTGTCTTGTTTTTGTTGTTTTTTTTTTTTCATTTCCAGGCTCTTCACATCCACACCCTCTATGCTAAACTTCAAAAATAGGCAGGTTCACTCACATTCCTCGAAAATCCGAATCCTGTATAATTATTGTGGAATGTTTCTTGGAACCAACTTTTTGTTCATCCGTTCACTAATTTGAACTGATTTTGGATAACCTTTTCAGCTTAGTGAAAATCTTCAGTTATGTTTACATCTGAAGTTATGGCTAAATGTCTTTTTTGGGGATGGGGGTGCTAATCCCTGTTTGATTTGTTGATAATATTTAGAAAGTCCCACCCCCTTGTTATGGTTATTAAAATTTAGAAAAGTTAGATCAAAATTTTTTTTCCCGTAGGTGTTATAACTTTTGAGTTGTGGTGATATAAGTTAAGTTATTGTAAAATGTTGACTATGTAGGTCTTTTTATTATTTTGGTTTTATTTTTTAAATTTTATTTTAGTACTAATTTAGAAATATATCTCATATCTCGGCTGCCGTAGACTGTCTCTTCTAAGTCCTTATCATCATTTACTTGGTAGTAACTTTTCATATTTTCTTTTTCATTCTCAGATGTCTCTGTAAGTTTATCTTGTTTTCCTTTCATCCTCAGGTTTATTTTACCATTATCTATCGCTATCTGTTGTTCTTGTCTTTTTAGTTCGTTTAAATTGTTGTTCTTGTTGTTGCTGTCGTTATTCTTCTTGTCCCAGTAGACTTTCTTTAGCTTCCTGTTGTCGTTGCATTTGATGTAGTCGTTGCTGATGTTGTAACTCTTGTTGTTATTCATATTCTGGTGACTTTCCTTAAGCTCTTGGGTCCTGTTGTTGTCATTACTTTTATTTTAGTTATTGTTATATCTTTTCTGTTTGTTTGGTCTGTGTCACCTTTGGGATTATATACTATTGTTGTCTCTATCGATCTTCCTTTCTTTCCTTTTGAATTGGTAAGATTGTTATTTCCGTAACAAAAACTTGCTGATCTAGCTATTTATCTTTCTCTAAGAGTGTTTTGGGCATTTAAAATCGTGCATTTCCTGTTTACAGGCATGTCCTATATTTCCACAAATCTTGCATTTACGGTAGTATATGCACCCCCTTGTACCACGATTTTATTTGGAACCCGTGCATGAAAAATAAACTGGCTTCGTTTAGTATTTAGATTTTAATTGGGCTACAGAGATATATGTCTATTCTAGCGTTATTTACTTTTACTTGCAATTTCTTTTCAAATCTTTCTGCTGTTGCTTGCAAGGGTCTGAGAAGTGCAGTTCACCGTTCTTTTTTAAAAATTATTTTTCTTCGAATTGGTGCTGGTTCCATTATATATGTTTCCCCTCCAATTCTCATCTCGAAATAAGGTTTTGTTTCTGATGGATTCCATATGTAGTAGAATGTATTTCTGCTTAGTGCATCAGCAAATAGATATCATTCTTCCTAACGGAATCTCTGATAGATCTATTTCTTGCTTTCCCTCTTTTGGATGCAAACTATAAAAAAAAATGCCTTCTATCGTTCGTCTTATTTTGAAATATGTTTCCGGTTCTGTAAGTTCCTTGCAATACACCATTTTGCACGTGCATCACATTTTCTTTTTTTTTTGTTGAGAAAACTTCGTACTTTGTGCATCATTGTGCTTTTGCTATCTGCTTGGCTTCTGGAAACATTCTGCTATTCCATTGCCTTTAGTTCTGTTTCGTTTTTACCGTGGAAGATCGGTATTCGATGATCTTATAGCTTAAGAATGAGTGTCAGATTGTCTTTCAGCTCGAATTTCGTTATACAGAGGCTTTATTGATGTGATCCCTCTCAGACTTGTCATCATAAAATGATACATAGACGAAGCCAGGTGAGATATCAAACTTCGCAAAAGAACTATCTATGCATATCTTACTTCTTAAATATAAGTACTATACTACATTTTTTAAGTGTATGGTTAGAAAATTGTGTACTTAAAAATAGATTGCACCCATGTGCGCCAAGCCTGTGCGCTAGCTAAACAATTATTAATACAGATTAGACAGCATTTTCTTGTAAAATCAGTATATGATATATCATTTGCAGTTAATGGCATCATTTTTATACAAAATCAATATATAAACTATCAACATCTTGTAATCACATGCCATCATTTTTGTGAAAATTCTTATATAATCGGTATCATTTTGTTCATCATTTTACGTAGACAAGAATATAGACACTTCAATTGGTAGTATGTTATATTATGTTACTTGACAAGGACTCATACTGAGTAACGAAGAAAAGAATGAATGCTAACAAGCTTGTATATTTTAACAAAACGATTTATTTCTCTATACAACAATATAAAAATCGGTAAACAGGACTTAAATTTTGTGGATATAATCCAAAATTTGATCCTAAGAATGAAAACACAAGTCCCATCACTAAATAGTCCTATTAGAATCCAGGTTCGAGACCCGACGACGAACAAATATGGAAGGTGATGACGTCACATGTGGTCCAATATACGAATAACAACAACTCCTAACTTGAATCGCAGTCTTTGTTTCCGAATAATTCCAGAAAAAATTTCCATGAATATCTTTCAGAATTTTTATAAAAAGTCAACTTGTTAAGTTTCCAGGGTAATAAATTATTAAATCCAAAAATCAGACGAAGAGCAAATAATCTTGGCCACAAATAAAATATAATAACCTTGTTCCTTTAAGGTGTTAGAATGACTGTCTAAAAATAATAGGATTGCGTATTTAATACCCCGAAACCTCATTTCAAGTCCCGCGAGATTGGTCGTGTGGTCTGTTACTACACTAGCTTGAGCACGTAGACCAATTTATGCCAGCCCAAGACGAACTAAATGACAATTCTCACGTAATACTTCTTCGTCTTAAATAAACAAACTTTGTTAAAAAAAAATATCTCATTACTGAAAAAGAATCCCGAATCCTACAAAATATCCATTGCAATAAAATACAATGAAACAAAAAATGAAATAAAAAGACATTTAAAACTTACAGATAAGCAATTTAATCACATATACGTAATAATTGGCATCTTCAGCCTCACAAGTACATTTTTCCAAGGACTCCTCTGACATGTTTCTACTATATGGTTATGCAGACAACATTCCTTTCCATGTCTGAGCTGATAGCGTAACTCGCATGATGAAAATGGTCCTTCTCTGGTCTAACTGTGCCATATTGTAAAAAGTAAGGAGAGATCTTGGAAAATCATCTGCGTGAGTTCCGAACACCCCTTATAACATACTACTGATAAAGGTTTTTCTACTTGGAATCAAGGCCTTACAAATTTTAGAAACTTGATCTGTCACTAAAGTTTAAATTTTGAGTTCTGAGTAATTTTGTTGACTGATTGTCATAAATAGTTGGTATGCAAAGGTGAATAAAAATGGTATTTATTCATTAACTGTTCCAATGTTTTTTTTTTTAATTTTTGCTTTTTTTTTTCAAAACCAATATAGTACTCATTCCAAATTTCAACAACTTTAGCTTGGTCAATGTTCAGGGCATCAAATTCCATCAAAATATTGTTATAGTAATTTAAGTTTGGTTGATAAGAAATGTTTAACTACAGACCAAAAGTTTTTATATTTTGGGCTTAACTGCACCTTTCAAACAAGTAACGTCTAATAGATTATTTAAAAAGCTTGGTGATACAATTGCTTGGTTTCATTTGTAAGTTTTCCAGAATCATTTAGTTATATATTTTTTTTAATTTGGTATGGAGTAAGTGCTTTTCATAGATGGCCTTTCTATATTCACTGTGCATATGGGGGGTTGCACTTTTTGAACAATGACTTCCAATGGTAGCCATTTGTATGCCCAATATTTATCATCAGTGTCATCAACGTCCCAGTTAAATGAAAAGTTGTTACTAGCATCATCAAGAATCAAGAAAATGGAAATCTTTCTCATCAAGACTGTTTTAGTTTCTAAAATTGGTTTTATCACGTCTGTATGAAACATAATATTCTTTGATTGTTGTTGGTGATTGTGTTATACTTGCATCTAATACCACATTCAAATTGTATTATACGACAAAATAACTGGATTGTTATTAGTAATTCTGTCGATTATGGACAGGGTGGAGTCGTTAACATGACAAGTAGGCTTCCTTGTGAAATTTGTTAAATAGAAAGTATCATAGAGATTGATATAAATGTTTGCATTTCTCCGTATTTTAGGTCATACGTGAGATTACCTACACAACATACAGTTTCATACATTGGTCAAAATAGTATTTAATTTGGTTTCTATGTCTATCTCAAATATACAGCGTATACTACGTTTGGGGGTCGGTATGAACAGAGAGAACCACAGGCAAGTTTACAGAGGTGGAATTACATTAATCAGTTTCGCCACATCGTAAGCTCTCAACGAGAGGCGTATCTATGATATTTTGCGCCCGGGGACGAACTATAAAATTGGCGCCCCAGCCTCCTCCCCGTTTAATCACATTTTTCTATTTTACTTATTATAATGTAACGTTGTAAGCCTCATTTTGGCGCCCTGTACCTTGGCGCCCAACGACATATGTACCCCCCTGTCCCACACTAGCCTCGCCTCTGCTCTCAACCATTAAATAGGCAGGTTAGACCTGTGGTAAATAGGTACGATTCTAATTTATGTCTGTCCTTTTTATATGACAACATTTTATCGTTGCAAAATCCGAGCCATATGAAATGTGAATTTTTATTTCTGATAACACAAACTACTTCGACTTTAATAGCATATCTATGCTGCTGTGCTGGACAATAACAAAATCAAACCTTTAAACAAATCTAACAGTATCACAAATAGCACAGATTATGCCCCTTTTCAATCTTAAACACTCCAAATTTGTCTATATTATCATTAACTGGATCTACTGAATCACAGCGGTGTATTGTCTCTTCCAACCGATATACATGCGCGACGTGTGGAATTATACGGTTTGTGTGCACGCTTGACGTCACATAAGGTAATGGGATGTTATATTTGTTGTCACGTCGCTATGGTATCAAAACAAGGTTGTTTAATTTTCAAGGTAATGAACTCGATTCGGACACGGTTTTTGCCGGCTTAAAAGGAGTATTGGATTTTCTTTCTACTTTTACACATGGCACAACCAGGTAAATTTAAAATATTTTACATTTTCTAATAAGACCAGCATATTTTGTTTTGATATTTCTTTTGTTTGTTTTTTTTAAAAAAAAAAAAAAAAAAAAAAACATTAACAGTGTATGTTTCTTGTACTAATAATGGTTATAGACCAATTCTCGCCGTGTACCAATTGTTGTCATAATAATAATAACTCACGACCGCATGCAAAGTTTTGGTTCCTATTTAAAAAAATAAAAAGAGTGATTACAGCTGAATAGCACGATCAAAAATAAGCATCAGGATAATATTATTAACAGAGTTAGTTAATGGCGACAATTGGTACGCGGCGAGAACTGGTCTATAACCAATATATTTTCAAAATATTCAGTTCGAATAAACACGGTTTGTCGTAACTGTATATGACATGAATCGATAGGATGTCACCTTTGTACATGTATAATAATTGAGTACCCCGGCTCAATACATAAACATATCCTGAGACTATACAGTCCCTGGCATACCTGGATTTTTAGTGTATCATCTTAGTATTCAATACTTTCATCGTAAACAATAAAAAAAATCAATAGGAATGAAGCCAAGCAGAGATAAGTAGTTCTTTGTACCTTACGGGTCAGCGGCGCCCGCAGAATTGTTTTATTTTGGGGGTGGGTCAGAACAAAGAAGTGGTGTGCTATAAATTTTACGTCTGTACTGTAGACCAAAACATGCTTAAGGGTGAAATCCCACGGGTGGAGTAGAATGAGCCAGTCACCTGTTATGATTCTTAGGTTTTTGTTTCATTAACCAATAAGCTATGAAATCCTTGCTAAGCGGTCTATATTCCTCGACGGGTTTTTTTGTTGTATGAGTTTTCACTCTTTAAGCAATCATTTAAACCAATAAATTGATTAACAGATCGCTCAGATCGAGAGAGAGAGAGAGAGAGAGAGAGAGAGAGAGAGAGAGAGAGAGAGAGAGAGAGAGAGAGAGAGAGAGAGAGAGAGAGAGAGAGAGTTGATTTGAATAGTACTAGATTAGAATGATGGCTGTCTGAAAGTACATAAGGATATATTTAAATTTATTCGAATCGCGAAATGGACTGTTGTGGTAAAGTAATACAATAATTTCTTCCGTCTTGAAAATGGACATTATTAGTAAAAAAAAATAAAACAATTTCCTCGCTCTGTTTTCGTATGTGCATCAAAACTACATTTTAAAAGGAAAACGAGAGTAAAGAATTTGATATATTTTGTCTCTCGGTTAGCAAACGATTACTCAAAAATGATACGTTAGAGAAATAATAACTAAGCATAATGTTAAACAAAGTGAAATAAAAACAACCTCCCACCCAAACCACATACTTGAGGTTTCAAGTATGCGTGCACTCCATCAACAAAACCCTCTAAATCGATAGGGCTTTCAGAATGTTCATACTAGTAAAAAGGTGTTTTGTAAAAATGAAAATATGAGACAAATGGAAACGGTATATAAAAATCCCTAGCAAAGAAATGAATTTCAACTAATACTTGACATCTTTGTACACCTTATGAACGGTAATAGCCATCTGTTTAGTTGGAGCATACAAATTAGTGTATCCTGCACACACACGTACAAAGAGAGAGAGAGAGAGAGAGAGAGAGAGAGAGAGAGAGAGAGAGAGAGAGAGAGAGAGAGAGAGAGAGAGAGAGAGAGAGAGAGAGAGAGAGAGAGAGAGAGAGAGAGAGAGTTTATATTAAGGCGTCAAATTCTTTACTTCTTTGTGCAGTTTAAGCAGTACCAGTGAACAGACTCGTCTTTGCCACAGACCTGTTTTTAAGTTACCAAGCAACGTGTCAGATTGTGATCTCAGTTATCGGCCTTACGGTCTTGTTTTTTTTTTAAATGCATGTTTTATATTTCTTCTATTATTTACATGTCTACAATTTCGGGTAAGGTATGTGCATGGCCAGATTATTAACTATGTATAATTCACAAACATTAGTACTTCCTGTTTCAGGGATTCAACAACACTTAGACTGAGACCTTGAAATCGACTGCAATCTAATGATGCAGAAATATTATGGATGTTGCATTAATTATTTATCTGTTTGCCTATCCAAGTATAGAGGCAACAGAAACTCTGAATGATAAAAATAAAGGGTTTATTGAAGTCATTACATGTATATCAATAAAAAATAATGTAAAATAATTTAGATATTTCACGAATGCCATATAATAACCAACATTCTTAATAAACAACCTGCATTGAATAACAATAATAATTACAACTAATTTACTCGTAAGATTTATAATTAGTCCCAATAAAAAACAACTCCAAATAAATATAATCATCATGAGAACTGGATGACTGTTTTTGTTGTAATAAATTTACAAAGTCTCACTGAAGTAATTTTTTGGAAACCTTATGCACAAGTAAGTATTTTGTACTATTATATGTTTGTTGTTAATTTGTTTTTCTACAAATATTTACTAAATATTATTACTGCAGAAGTTAAAATATCCTTTCAAATATGATTGCTTTAAATTAATTTCTGTTTAGAGGATAACATTCCAAAACATTGTTGGCATCTTAGATGCAAAATATAATCACTTTATATATTTTAATTTCACATGAACCTAACGTCGGTAGAAGAAAAACTGGCTGGTGTACAGGGCCACTAATTATTACTTTCAGTTGCACTACACCATGTAACACTCCGCCAAATTAGTGCATATTTCTAACATGGATTCAAGCCACAATAAATATTATTTACGGTTAAAAATTGACATTCAAGAAAATATTAAATTTTAATATATCATCCATATTTGTAGTTACAAATGCATGACCAACGCCAGTTAACACTGGCCTCCAGCTGAGGTTGGTGGTACGCGAAAACTAGAACTTGCACGATGCGGGCTGTGTCGACTTTACAGGAGATGCTTAATGAATTATTTGTTTTGGTCAAGCTTATTCCACATGCAGACTCTTTATAAAATCAGATTATTAATGTTCAAATAGGCTTGCATTAACTCTATTGCGAATAACTGAAGTTGCCTCAAGTACAGAAACTGCCTAAAAATTAAAGACGCGGACATTGTAAAATACATGACATTGAACATAGCCCATAATAAAACAGCGTTTGACAGTTACACATAACATTCTTTGGCAAAATATAGTACGGCATTTAAGATGGTTTCGAAATATTAATATGTACATGGATTTGGCAGAGTAACTATTATATGTGTAATTTACAGCGTTCAAACGATGTGAAATTAAATGGCCGCTGAGTCATGTTCTGGGGGATGATGGGAGCATGGTGTGGGGAAATGGTTGGGAAAAAGAGGGGAATTTTTTAAAACGAAGCGCGAATCGTCGTGATTGCCAGGGTGTTTCATTAAAGCAGATCTATTTATATCTGAAAGCGTTGATTGATACATTCAAATTTCGAATCAAGAAGTAATCTGTAACTGATTTTACGGTGATAACACCAGACCCCATATTCGCAAAACTCACATATGCTTCAGATAGCCATATTTGTTACATGTCTATAAAACACCTCTGCAGACTTAATTCCATTCTCAGACTTGAAACTTGCAACTATTAATTCTGAATGTAATCTGTGAAATGATAATTTAAAAAGTAATTCAGATGGACAGTTTCGTAAATGCGGGGAAGTGCTTACGGTTGACTTTATGATAATAACACATTTTACGCCATCTCTGTTGTCGAGGGAATTATATTACCACCTTTCATTTTAACTTCTCCATTTGAGAAAATATAACTTTGTTATAATGGTGAACAATGTTCTGTGCTCAGGCTAAATTTACCTGACACCCGCTATCAACACTTAACCGTATTGTGAATGTTTTGACTTTGAAAGAGACATTGTATATAACGAACACAAGCAAAATTGTTTAAAAAAAAGCAATATAAAACTAACAAACAACAATTCATAAGCACGAGTATTTTTAAAAGAAGCTAATATCATGAATCTACGTTAAGTTGATAGCTCTCTCTCTCTCTCTCTCTCTCTCTCTCTCTCTCTCTCTCTCTCTCTCTCTCTCTCTCTCTCTCTCTCTCTCTCTCTCTCTCTCTCCATTTAGTCTCAGCACATTATTATACTTAGAAAGTTGAATAAATATGTGTGTAGCCATGCAGAGAGCTATAATTAAACTCATCTTGATGGTGTACGAGTTTGTAATATGTAAAATAATACTGTTCAATCTGGTGTTACATTATTCTACTGATAAAATAATTGTCGCTCTTATTTCTTCTTTCAGGAGCGTACAGCGGGGGTCCGCCACAGCGTAAGTGTAGATTTTTATTGTTTGGTTTTTGTGGGGTTTTGTGGGTTGTATTTTTTTTTAAACGCCATTTCTCAGTGCAAGTTACACTATACATGGCAGCTTGCAATGCAGGTGGAAGAAAAACCTGGGAAAAAAAAAACCTGGTAAGAACCCGCTCGGACAGAAGTGACATGAGAATGATGGATAGATCCAAGCAATGTAGACAAACTCGGCCACCCGCACCCCTCACTGCGTATGCAGATTTTAGTGTTTATCTTCCTACTTCCATGACCCTAAATCCAGTCAAACCAGGACAACTGTCTCGTTTATATCTGCGCTAATGCTCCCTTATGTAATGAAGCAAAATATGAGTATTGACTCTTCCTGTGCTTGTCTGGGCGTTTCTGTTTCATTCCTGATATGACTAACATATATAGTAGTTAGTTCCAGAAACTGCGTTGTCCTGGCTTGGACATTGCCTTGCGTTGCCTTCATGTAATTTCCAAGGGCAGTTGGCTTAAGTCAATTTTGTTGTTATCAATTTGGTAATATTCCTTTGCGAAACCTTTATTTAAAAGAAATTATTCTTAAATGTAACTAAAATTTAAAACATGGATACTTTACTTTATACCAGATATCTTAATATTTTTGTTTTAATTTAATAAGCTTATGTCTTGTCATTATGAGACCTCTCTGGTGGCCTAGTGGTTAGAGCGTCTGATTCGGTTTCGATCCCCAGCTGAGTCATATCAAAGACTTACAAAAATGGCACTAACAGCTGCCTCGCTTGACGCTCAGCATTAAGAGGTTAGTGTTTAGACTGGTCGGCCTAGTGTCAGGATAATGTGACTGGGTTGGACATCATGCTACATGTTTGCGGCATGATGCCCCAGTGCTAGACATCAGTATAAACTACCACACTGCAGACATCGTAGCAATATGGCTGAAAAATTGTTAAAAAGATACGTTAAAAATCTAAATCACACACACACACATGCACACACAGATACACACTTGTCCTGATAGTTTAGATTTTGATCTTTTAAAAGATTGCTATAGAGGCTCAGAAAGAGATGTCTTGTAATTTCTGCCATCGACATTTGTCTGTAACACGTCCTTGAAAATATCTTTAAACTAGAACAATGTCAGCGACAGTGATTCAACTGATATGGGTAATTACTTCATACAAAATTGCTGTTTCCCTTTTCTTCTTTTTTATGGCGTGGGAGACAGTGACAGGAGTGTATCATTAACCTCACAAACGTATTAACGAAAATTATGCACGAACCCATTCATTGGTTTAAGTGTTGTTTTTATGTCCTTATTTATGAATGTTGTCTCAGTGTTCATGAAGTTTGATTTAGGTATCATTTCTCTTCATGTCAACTGGTGACAATGTACAAATACATAGCAAGAGTCGTCCAATCCTTTTAGTCAATACGGATAAAGGTACAATGGGTGACTACGCACTAGTCGATAATCAATGGTATCATAGGGCCATGAATATGTTTATACACTATACTGACATAGAGACCATTGTTAATTTTCATGAGTATGATCGGTGGAGGTATATATGCATCAGTAGAAAGGGTTTTGAAGCACGTTATCTCAGTCATGGCAATATAGTGTCCAGTAAGTTTAGGAATCCAAATAAAAGACCACCCACCCCAATAAAAATGTAGGCAACGGAGAGTTACATCTCTTGTTTTCTATTTGTTTATTTAATATAAAACCCACACTCATTTATAAACAAAAATGAAAAACCTTCTCAGCTAGAACATCGTCAAGGGGACACAATCCCATTAATAAAGAGGTTTCCTGCATTGATCGCCGCTTGTGAGATGTAGGACGGTGCATCATTTTTTTTTTTTTTTTTTTTTCTCCGTCCCGAACCCAGAGGAAGGTACGGTGGGCTTAATAGCACCCGAATAAATTTCGACTAGCTTCAGGCTTAAATAGTATAAACGTCAAATATGTACAAAGCAGCGAGTCCAACATATATAATTTTATCCGGTATTTATCTTATTGTAGATAATGATATCTAATAACAAAAGTATCCCGTCGCAGGAACGGGACAATTTTAGACACGAGATATCACTTGTATAAGCACATGAATACTTACATTTGTATTGAAAGGATTGTCATTCCTTACATTATATTTTACCAACTGTACATTGTGCATTGCTATCTGACGCTATTGGTTGGGTTCGTGTACCTTTTTGACTATGTTGACAGTACTGGCATTTGTGCTCATATATTTTTTGGAAGGGGTATTATTTTTTTAAACTTTTAAGTTTGACTAAAATAAAATTCATTGCTCTTTCGAGAAACGTTATAGTGTTGGAACACAAACAAGTTTTAGAGCTTTATTACAACAGTAGTATTACTAAATATGTGTACTGATGGATCTACGAATCTATTTTGCTCATCAAAATATAGAAATTAATAAAGTCTTATTAAAAATTCCACATGAAATAAGCACTTATGAAGATCCCCATATAATGAACTCTGCAAAACCCAACATTTTATAAATATCACATTTGTAATGATATAGCCATGTAAAATTAGAGAAAGGACGTAAGCAGATTACTTCTAGTTTTAACTGTGTTCTAAACATACGGTAATTAAAGTTATATAACTTTTAACAGTTTCCATTCTGCCGTTATACATTATACCAGTCCTGTACCTTCCTTGAATTCACGATGCTTTTATATGCAATTCTCAAATGATACCCAAAGAAAGAAATTTAAAAAGAAAAGAAAAGATGAGAATAGCGGTAACTATTAATCATAATTTACATTATCATAAAGTCATATTACAGTTTATTTGTTTCCTTTTTTATTATTAATTTCGGGTCGTCTTAAAATCTATTCCTTAATTTTACAGCATGGAACCCAGGAATGGGCGGTGCAATTCCCCAGGATATGAGACAAGGGCAAGGTCCACCGAGAGCACCAGCAGGGGGTGGTCCACCACCCCCACCCCCGCCTCAAATGCAAGGCATGCCACGTTTCTCTGGATACGAACAAGTTGGAGGCTTCGATCAAAGTGAGTAATCTAAGTGTTGCAGTTGAATGCTAAATGGTGCTTTTATAATTTTAGAAATGTATCGAATTTAAGGCAATGTTCCCGTTTGTCTATCTGTCTGTCTATTAAAACATTCTCTCTCTCTCTCTCTCTCTCTCTCTCTCTCTCTCTCTCTCTCTCTCTCTCTCTCTCTCTCTCTCTCTCTCTCTCTCTCTCTCTCTCTCTCTCTCTCTCTCTCTCTAACACATGATCATAAACAAAGTAAAAATAATGTTTCACCTTTCTTGTCTTGTGTCGTAGAGATTGTAAACTTCTTTAGGAGTTTCATAGAAAAAAAATTAATTCTATTTACAAATATTTACAGTGGCCTACATGCCGCCACCTCCACCACCGCCGCCACCTCAGGATCCACCTCCGATGGAATTTACCGAGTAAGTAAGATGGGAGTATGGTATGTGTATTCTATCTTCCAGTGTACCTATCAGACAACCTGGGACAGTATTTATAAAAATAACGAAGCATTTCCATGAACTCGAAGAAGTTTCCATTTATTTCAGATTCAATCGGCTTACCCCTTCCAACCTCCGCATTTTCCAAATTCACCCTTCTCTCAAATCTTCTTTATGTAAGTGCGTAGTTGCATGACTTTGGCGATTCGTTCCAGATTATTTCAGAGCCTGGGCCCGTGCGCTGTAATTAATGTTTGTTTTCCAAATCTCATGGCAAATTAGGGTAATGTTAATTTATTAAATAGAAACGCTGTAGATATTGGGCGTGGTTACGGACCTCATACCGTGTTCTGAAACAAAGAGAGGAATAAACCAGAAATATTAAAAAGATTAAGAATGAAAAGCAAATTATTTATCAACATATCAATTTTTGAATTAAAATTGTAACCGATTTCCATCTTGGTCATCGAAATGATGCGGTACGAACATTATTTGGTTACCAGTAATCGATGATGAACTTCTTGATCTATTCAGGCCGGTATTCTGTAAGATACCTATGAATCAGTACTTTCCAACTGCAAAATAAATAAATAAATAATTAAAAAATAATTTTAAAAAATAAGGAACCATATCTGCAGTGGCGCAAGTTGCTGGTCAGTAGCCCTATTTCCTTCATTCCTTCAAGCTATATACCTCCATGCAGTATCCGACGCCCCTTTAACACTTTTACAACATTATTATTCTACGTTATTATTCATCGCTTCACGTTGTTTCACTTCTTTGTATCGGCATTCGTCCTTGATCGGTAACAAATACCCAACTGTATTATTCTAATCTTAAATCTGATCTCTCTTCTTGACTTATCGGAAATAACCCAAGAAAGCTAACTAAGCCAAACTGATAAAAGTACAAACTAAGATGCAGACAGAGCTTCTACCTATCTACAGTGCATGGTCTTTTTATACTATTACAGACAACAACTACTACTATTTGAAAGCTGGGGCCCCGAGTGGCCGAGTGGTCTAAAGCGCTGTCCGTTACGGATCACTGCCATCTCACCTCTGTCTGCGTGTGTTCGAGTCTAGGATTCGGCTAATGTAGATATGTGAGAAAGCTTGCCAGTAGCTTCTCGTGGGTCGGTGGTTCTTTCCGGTGATTTTCCGGTTTCTTCCTCCACCATTAATACTGGCCGCCATGAATAGCCTATCGTGTGCTGAAAAATGGAGTTAAGCCCAACAACAAACAACAAACAAACAATTTGAAAGCTACAACTACTACTACTACTATCTGAAAGCTACCCCACCCCTGACTTTTTTTTTATTAAGCCTGTCTTTTCAAGTTTAAAAAATACATGAAATCATGCATAGGCTTATTTTAATAAATTAATATCAATGATCTGGCACGAAGAAATATCTGTTGTACCTGTCCTCTACAGTACGTCCTTGTTTCAGTTAATCGTTTGAGGCAAGTATGAAAAGATTGCATTTGCTATGTTTCGACTGCGCCATCCCGAAGTTTATTCAGTCTCTTCATCAAATAAGGCGTATTGCCAACATGCTTTTTTTAGAAGGGGGAGTTTAATTGGGGGTAACTTCAAATAAGCAACAACTTTAGAGCTGTTTTTATTTTCAAAGAAAATTAACACGCACACAGATTTGATACTACCTTCCACTGTGCTATCAGCTGCCCCTGCTTGACAAGAATAAAGTGAAAACTTTAATGGCAATAATATATTTACTAAAAGATTGTAATCAGGATGCTGGTGCGCACGTACGTTTGTAAACGTAAGGTTGGAGAGAATTGAAAAACTGTCTTTAGGAACCTGCATATGGAATACATCAATGTCATTTTGACTAGGGCAATTACTCGCGTAACAAGAGAAGTTTGATTGCGTTACTTCACTTGCAACAATGAAACGGCACATAACCTAATCGCTTTTCGCGAAGGGAGTTTGTGCTCGGCAGCCTAGTTGTCGTTATTAAACAGACAAAAGTCTCTCTTTTTTTTCAATACAGCCATTCTTATAACCCACTTTTAAGGACGCAACGCTTTTGGTTGGCATCCATCGACATCGTCAAAATGAACAAATCTGTACTGAAACTTGAACGCGAAATTACAGTTAAGCCTGGAAGTTTTGTTAAGTGCAATCCTGCCTACTTCAAGTCGATATTAGTAGCTTCTCAGTGAAATATGTAACATTCTGGTGCAGTAAACATCCACACGTTTAGGTATTCGGGAGAGAGAACGATGACAGAAAGAGCAAGGATGTAATGATAGGTACCGATGTCAAGGATGATTGGGGAAGAACTGCGCAAAAACATTCAAGTTTGAATAGTGTCCTCTCTCAGACTAAGCCAGTTTATTTACAGACGTATGCGATGAAGACCCAAATTAGCCTTAAGGGCATAGCAATTATGATAAGTAGCAAACTTACGCAAACAGCGCGAAAAAGGAATCGCGTCCATCGTTTAAACATTTAAAGGCACCATAGTTTTTAGAAATTATAATTTGTCATTCAGGGTGTAAACCCGTGCCAAAAGGAAATTAAAGGTAGCGAAAAGAAATGATGTGATGGAAAATATTGCTTTCTTCGTGATTTATTTTCACAGCATTCATTTCCACCATTTCGAATTTCTTATTTTTGCGCAAAATATTACGTTTATACAGAAAATTAAAGAGCAAGACTAACAGAAAAAACATTGTATGAGATTCTAATTATTTGCGTCTATACAAGAAACTCCTTGTTAAAGTGAGGGGAAGAGGCGCTAAATTTGATAATGTGAATTACTCTGTAGCTCTTGGTGTAACTACAAGGTTTACTTGCGTGTAAATTTGACGAAGTAATTGGTGTGATCGAAATCAAAAGTTTTTCTCTAACACTTATTACTGACATGGCTGACCGTCCTAAAAGAAACTTAACTAGAAAGCATGGTTGGATTAGCCGACCTCAGAAGCATCGGGGTTAACTAATAACTGCGTTTTTCGCTGTTGAGTATAAAAAAACAACCCCAAATACATCAATTAAATAAGTAAGCATTTTTCTGTTCGCGAGGTAAAAATATGTAGAAACTATTTAGCGCTGTTAAAATAGAATTTAATGTTCTGTGCTAAATTTTTACAGCAGAAACTGGTCGTCACATTCACATTGCGATTCTTCGTTGTCTGGGTCAATAGTTACTGATCGACTAAAGCCAAGTTATAAATAGGTTAAGCTGCCCAGTTATCGCAAAGTGTCGCTTTGGCATGTGTGTTGTATGTATCTTAAAACAAAAATAACTGACTTTTAAGAATGCAGATGACCGTTCACTTAAACAGAGATTATCTCTTTCATGGCACCGAGGTGGATATCTGCATCATGCCTAAATGAAACTGATTTGAGCCCACACAGGCTTTGCAGACATTTTGTTAAATAACATGATCGTATAATGTGAAATGTTAGGAGTAGCTTTCTCTATAAAAACTTAACCGTATACAAATTAAGAAAACATGGAGTGGAACTTTTATGGTCTTTTGGGTTCTTGCTAGCTCTATTAATTTTGTATTTCTTATTTTATATAAATTCTTGTTTCTTTCTGTAAAGATGGTGCATAATTTATCACGCTGAGTCAATAATTCTTGTTACAGTACATAATATTCACTTTGTGGATTAATGAATTTGCCGATTTTGGACATAGAAAAACTACAATGCTGTCTGTGCTTCTCTAAAATAAGATAAATGCTTCGAGTGGACATGATATAACAATCTTTCAGTGGAATATATCATGTGAAGATAATATTGCAATCAAATAAGGAAATTATTTAGCATAAATAGGTTAATAAAGTGCATAGGCGATCTCTTGTAGGATTCAGTGTAGACAAAAGGGATGTTATTCACCATTATTTATATAATTCATAGTCAATCATTGCGACGAGATTTTATTTCCTATCATACGACCCAAAATGCAATTATCTATCTCTGATAGGTGATTCTATCGTATTTTTAAGTTTTAAGTCAGTACACACCTGTTTAGAATAAGCTTGTGAAGAGACACAAATTGCCCACAATAACTAGGTCTATCGAGTGCACGAATGTCTTTGGTATATCGTGCGTAATCCAAAAATGTCAGTGTATTTCGTAGACAATTGTATTTTGGGGTTTAATTTTTTATGTGTGTTGGTGATGTGGGGTGGAGTGGAATGGGGTGGAGTTGGTGGGGTGGAGTGGGGTGGGGTGGAGGAAATAAAGGTAGCCTGCCTCAAGACAATTAGCTTTCAATCTATGCAATATAAGAACCAAGTAATAACTTGTAAAACCTACGCTTGTTATGATTACATTGAGTTCCAATAATCAGCGAGAAAAACAGCGATGATACATGGATGAGTCGACATAAAAAGGGTCTATTCCAGTTTCAATGCGAGCACTATGCCATGTTCTTGGTCTCGCTACCTATAAGCACAAACTAATGCAATAGACTTAAGACTAACTGCCATTATTGTGCAATGGAACACACCACGGTCATTTCGCAGAATGAAAGTTTGATATGAATGCTATCTCATAAAATAGTCATTATGTTGCGGAACACTAATATCTGAATTTTGTACAAATCATGCAATACTTTAAACCAATTGCAGAACAGTAACGATATTATTGGAAACATGTCAATTACATGCATGTCCAAAACAAAAATATTCCGGATTCGAGCATGAACGATATATAACACTTTTGGCTTATTGCAACCATCCAAGACCATATCCTATCACGAGTTTGTGAATAAACGAATGTCGTAGTTTTATATTTTGCTTTCCAAATTTAATATTGTCCGTTCTAGACGGGGTGTATAAATTTATCTGCCAGGGTGAGCAGCACAAACAAATTTAACGAATTTTCTAAAGACTGGAATAAAATTAGTTCTTCATTTAGTGATCACAAAATATGTTGTAATTACGTCTCTTTTTCATGATTATAGAAGAATGTTGCTGAACATAAAAATAGTATCTTTACATCAGTTTTGTGTTTATTATTTCCTCAGTATTGCTCAACTTGATGCACAGGGATGCAAGGCAGCCATGCTACAATATGTGAGCGAGAACTGTTGCTATGGCAGCAAACCCGCCAAGGAAATGACCATAACAAACCACAAGGGGATTACCGCGCTACATGTAAGTCACGTTATAGATGTCTAATGGTATGACTACGTATCAGGGTCTCACAGTTCTTGAAACTATTGAGATGAGAGTGTGAATCAATGCTAATACACGTAAACGGAATCGGAATCGGAACCACAAATCTATATTATGCATGGCCAAATCAACCATACAAGAGGTTACTCAAAACAAACATTTGAAACTTATAATAACTAATGATGCCACGTGGCACGGAAAAATTAAATACATTTCAGACAAGGCCTGAGAAAAATTGAATTATTTAAGTCTCGGATTCAAACCAGAAAGAATTATCATTGGAAAAAAGTACAAGTCTTATAGTACAATATTTGACTGTTTGGGACAAAATTAATGTTGAAACGATGAGAATAATAACAGGTACAACTAAAAGTGCATCTCCTTCACTACTGTACCCGGAGACCAGCTGGGAAAGTCTAAACTCTTGCGGTTATCAGTATAAACCGCTTCAGTTATTTAAAATTTACCAAGGACTAGCTCCCTCATAGATTCGAGATTTGATTCGATCTATATTTATAGAACATGAAACCTACTCCATTCGATCTTCGACCTCCATTGTGTTGAATGACCTTGCTCTATAATTCATTTCTATCATCTACAATTCGAATTTCGAACTTGTTACACGTTGATGTAAGAAACAACCATTCAGTACATAATTTTAAAGTCTATTTGAACCGTGCATAAAATCCACTCCAAGTTAATACTACGTTGGTGTTAGAATGTCTCCGATCGTGCATGCTAGGCTAAGAACAAATTGTAGTAACTTAAATTATAATTTATGTACGAATCATGTATCTAATAATACTTTGTGAAATTGAGAATGCAAAGCACTTCCTTCAAGACCGTTTTAAATATGCAAATCTTACAGATCAAATCCTATACACACTCTTTTTCACTCTTACGACTGAAATATTACTTTTTGGCAACCCTTTAACAGCAGAAAATAACACACAGCTATTTTAATGTGTAAAATTACATTCGAACGACCAAGAGATTTAATTAATTGACTGAACTTACAACCTTTATAATTGTAATTAAATAGTTCCTATTCATTTTCATGCTTTGTATTTAAGTACATTTTCTGTATAAAAGTTTCTACCGGTATCACTGTATTTTTTTATTATTGTTGGGGAGATGATGCTAATAAAGCCTTTGTTTTCCACTGAATTCACGAAAATCATGTTTATAGATGCATTTAACAAGGTTTCTCTATTAGATATGGTTTAAACTAAAATTATTCATTTGTCTGAAATAAAATAAGCAAGATAATGTAAAATCTCAATTGGATGAGAAATTTTGAGAATTTTAGTGAAACAGGGATTAGGTTTACACATTTAGTATTGATATCATATGGCCCAAGCTTAATACTACTTTGTACATCCACATCTACAGCCCCATGATTACTATAAGGTGTGTTGTGAGGAAAACACGTTCAGCTTATGTTGCATTTTTGTTTCCAGTACATTTTAGAGACTTTTGGCGAGTCCCGTTCTACGGGCTACAAAACTGAGCCATACAAAGGAGGTTTTGTTGATGGCCCAGAAAATGGACCCCCTCCCCCTCCCTGGGCCATACCTTGTCAACCAGACAGCATGTTTAAGGATGATACAAAGAAAATAGAAGTGCCGCATACAGCTTCAGTCAAGGTAAGTGTTACAAACTCTTAAAGGTTATTTTACACCGGAGTTGTTTTTCAATGATATAAATTTATATCTGGTTCTATTTTTCTTTGTCTTTCATTCTGTTTTCCTCGTCTCTTTTAAAAGTACTCTTTTGTCAGGATAAAACAATCAGACGTAATTATTTATTTTTAGCAAGAGAATCTTAATGCAGCATGTGTCATATGGCGCTTTCATTCTTTAGTCTGAGTATGTTATTTCTTTTTTCTTCAAAAACTAAAACAGGACCATTTTAGAACCACATAGGAACTGCCAAGTGAGACAGGAATACGACTTTGCGTCCGACAGGCATCGTCTAATGTCCGTGTGTCAGCGATAT
This sequence comes from Potamilus streckersoni, assembly GCA_016746295.1. Taxonomy (NCBI): domain Eukaryota; kingdom Metazoa; phylum Mollusca; class Bivalvia; order Unionida; family Unionidae; genus Potamilus; species Potamilus streckersoni. Next base: position 87,013 of record JAEAOA010002240.1, read on the forward strand.
TGTATTTTTAAAAAAATAAATTATGATGAAGCTTGAAAACCATGCTAATACCAAAAGTAAAACTAACGTGTTTTAATGATGCGTGCGTCTAAATGTATTATTTGAATGATGCGTTACAGCGTCTGAGGGTCTCATTTCAATGATGGATGCATTACGTCTGAGGATCTTTTTTGAATGATGTATGTGTTACAGCGTCTGAGGGTCTCATTTGAAGGATGTGTTACAGTGTCTGAAGGTCTCATTTCAATGATGCTTTACAGCGTCTGAGGGTCTCATTTGAATGATGGATGCTTTACAGCGTCTGAGGGTCTCATTTGAATGATGGATGCTTTACAGCGTCTGAGGGTCTCATTTGAATGATGGATGCTTTACATCGTCTGAGGGTTTCATTTGAGATGATGGATGCTTTACAGCGTCTGAAGGTCTCATTTGAATGATGCGTTACAGTGTCTGAGGGTTTCAATCGATGATGCGTTACAGCGTCTGAGGATCTCATTTGAATGATAGATGCTTTACAGCGTCTGAGGGTCTCATTGAATGATGGATGCGTCACAGCGTCTGAGGGTCTCGTTTGAATGAAGGATGCATTAAATCGTCTGATGGTCTCATTTGAATGATGGATGCTTTACAGCGTCAGAGGGTCTCATTTGAATGATGGATGCGTTACAGCGTCTGATGGTCTCCTTTGAATAGCATTACAGCGTCTGAGGGTCTCATTTGAATGATGGATGCTTTACAGCGTCTGAAGGTCTTATCACTTTAGCACTGATTATATTGGGTTTATACCTCGGATACACGGATGAAGTTAATTTCATCAAGTCTCTAGACGAATTCAATTAAACACATTATCGATTGTAATAAAGTCAACTGGAACATAGCTACCACCACCACCACCATCATCATTATCCCCCTCCTCCTCGTCATCATCATCATCACAACAACCACACTACTACTACAACTATAATTACTACTACTACTACTAGTTATACTACTACTACTACTACTACTACTACTACTACTACTACTAATAATAATAATAATAATAATAATAATAATAATAATAATATTATTATTATTATTATTATTATTATTATTATTATTATTATTATTATTATTATTATTATTATTATTATTATTATTATTATTATTATTATTATTATTATTATTATTATTATTATTATTACAGCCATGCCACTCCTGTCATGCCCGGGGTTGGGATTTGTGCTGGCGATGTCACGGGTGGGGTCAGGTGATATGCACCCAGTGTGACGGGAGAGGATTTAAACACATCACTGACCCCCAAGGTAACCCCACCACTGTGGTCTGTTCGTGCGGTGGAGACGGCAAAGAACGGTAAGAGCCTTTTTATTTACATTTAACATAGAACGTGCATACGTTAGTATATGCATGATCTGTTTATCGCAAAATCTGTACATACTTTCATTTCGCTGAGGACAAACTGCGATTTTTCTAACATTAAACAATGATTATCAGTATATCAAGTTGGGCTATTTACAACAACAAAAATAGATTTTTAACCTTAGGAAATCGGTACATAGAAAAAGTTTGTTTAACATTTGAAATTATTTTTCTAAATTGTTTAAACAAGACGCATTGTGTAACATTAAATAAAATTATCACAGCTTGAAGGTAAAATGGCAATGAGGTTGGCAATATGTGAGAACACAATTTGTATGCCATGGCTATGGAAATATGCTCTTTCTCTCTATGTATGAGAACTTGGTTTATATGCCATCGAAATATGCATTTCTCTGTATATGTCAGAACGTGGTTTGTATGCCATGACCATCAAAATATGCTCTGTATGTGTACTTTAGAAGTGATGCAAACTTTGATCTTTTTTAGCCATTCACTGAGACCTAGTCATAAATGATAAAGTAATTATGCAAGGCTGTTGTTTTATTATTTATATACATATATACATTACGTATCAAAGGGGATATCTAATATTAATAAAAGTATGTAATAAAATTAATTTATTCGTTTCGCCGTAAAATGATTTTCTTTTTGTTACTAGTTTACTTGAAACTACTACTACTGCTGCTGCAGCTACTACTAATCTATCTTTAACTCTTACTACAACAAATACTGTTACTACAATTACTGCTGATGCTGGTACTACTAATACGGCTACTACTATTTCTACCGTTGCTGTTGTTGTTACTACTGCTACTACTACTATACTACTACTACTACTACTACTACTACTACTACTACTACTACTACTACTACTAAAACTACTACTATTACTACTCTTGCTGTTATTAATACTACTTCAACTACTATTACTACTACTACTATTACTACTGTTGCTGTTGTTACTACTATTTCTACTACTATTACTACTGTTGCTGTTGTTACTACTATTTCTACTACTATTACTACTGTTGCTGTTGTTACTACTATTTCTACTACTATTACTACTGTTGCTGTTGTTACTACTATTTCTACTACTATTACTACTGTTGCTGTTGTTACTACTATTTCTACTACTATTACTACTGTTGCTGTTGTTACTACTATTTCTACTACTATTACTACTGTTGCTGTTGTTACTACTATTTCTACTATTATTGCTACTGTTGCTGTTGTTACTACTATTTCTACTACTATTACTACTGTTGCTGTTGTTACTACTATTTCTACTACTATTGCTACAATTACTTTTACTTTTACTATTTCTACTGTTGCTGTTACTACTACTACTATTATTACTACTACTTTTATTACTACTACTACTATTACTAATACTACTGCTGCTACTACTACTATTACTATTACTACTACTACTATTACTACTGCTACTATTATTATTATTATTATTATTATTATTATTATTATTATTATTATTATTATTATTATCACTACTACTACTATTACTACTAGTACTACTACTACTACTATATCTACTGTTACCACTACTGCTACTCCTACTGTAATAGGAATAAATATTTTGTCATCGGTAGGTGGCCCTGAATTTTTATTAGCTACAAATTACTAGAAAATCAAGCACAATATGAAATGATTTTCCATCTTATTTTCTAATATTAAAAAAAATTCAACATTATAAAATCATTTTCGAACATTAAAAAGACATTTTCTGATATAAGAATGTTAGAGAAATTATTGACTTCTAATATAAAAATATCATTAGATATTAGAAAATGCCAATTTTGTAACAATTCAAATATCATAAAATACAGATTTTTGTCCACAATGGCTTGCGTCGATTTTTGTCCACAATGGCTTGCGTAGACAATAATGTATTCACGTCTAGATGGATGAATGTCTATATGGATCGGAGTATGTATGCATGTATGAGTGTACATGTGTTTTTCTAGGAATTTAAAACAAAAAGTTTTTTTAATTTTTTTTAAAAAACAAACATTGGATATCACTAATATAACGTAGAATTGGATCTTTTTGTAAGTGGCAAAAGTCAAAACAACATTAATAAATTTATCCTACATTAAATACAAAGGAAAAATAAGCGGAATAAATGGGATTCAACACAGATTTAACAAGTTGATCTAGGGAGAGACAGAAGGAAGTCTCTTAGGGATCTGAGAGGGTGTCACGGATGGTGGAAGGGGACTAGAAAGGTATCTATGTATGTATGGATGGATGTTGTTGTTTTTCGCATAATCTTTAATTTTAGTTTCGTCAACTGTCATGAAACGTATTGTTACAAACAATTAGGAATATGGAATACAGGGGAAATACATTTATTTATATCTTCTTCCGTCCGTAAACATTTTCCACTCTTGGAGTCTCAGACCGTTCAAACGATGTCAGTCATACTTTTTAAACATATTAAATATGTTATTTAGAGTTATCTTTTTATATTTATATTTTCCGCGTTTATTATTATTATTATTATTATTATTATTATTATTATTATTATTATTATTATTATTATTATTATTATTATTATTATTATTATTATTATTATTATTATTAAGAAACAAAAGTATAACATAATTAGTAAAGTAATATTGCATCTTTGCTAGCCAAGGTTCCGATATGATAACCCTGTCTCTTCACCTTGGCGTATCTAGCAGATATTTATGTCATTCAGGTCTTTGAATTTCATTGGCGGCAAGCCACCGCATCCAATCAAAATACGTTGTTAAAATTCGAACACTCCCTGCATGATCGAGTCAAGGGGAGCACACAACTTGAATGGACTGATAAATACGAAAATTTTCCACTGCCGGTCCGTGTTTGCACAAATGCTTTCCACTGAAATGCACCTGCAATGGCTTCCCTCTGGTACACAATCATGCATTCGATATTAAACTTACAAAGTATCCTTTTTAGGTCAGTTGCTTCAAGCATTTTCATTTTTAGCCGATGTACAATGCACCACCCTATTGTCTAATTTGCATTTCCTGCTAAGGAAGGCAACTCATGAAATCCAATATATGTTGCTAGGAGAAAACACCAATATATATGTTCCGCCCTCCAAGGTGTAGATAAGATTACCTTGGGTAGCGAAGATGGGTAATAATGATGGTGCCAGACCGTAGGGTATGAGTAGAAGTAGTAGCGTTGAACAACATTATACTTGTCAAAAGGCTCTTTAGATAAGTCCAGGACTTGGATGGGTGGGTGGGTGTATATGTTATCTCTTGACCTTTTATTTTACTGCTATTGGTTTCACCTTTTTTCCTCCAATAAGATATATCGAATCGATATTCATTTTACTTTTTGATTTAATAGACCACATTGATCAATCCGTATGGCACACATCGTATGAACCGTGTTAGCTCCTCCGCCAAAGCCGTCTAATAATGTACTGAATGACACATTTCAATAATAGTTGCAGTTCTCTTGCATCCTGGGTGTGGTGAGTCGGTGGGCTGTAACAGGTGGTGGCTTTTATATATTTTAATGCCAGTTGCCGTGCATTAGTAACATTGGAGGGTAGGGGTAGCATGTGGTGTATTTTATTGCTCGACATTGTTTAATAAAGAGACGTTTGAACATTTTTCAATCATCAGCATGTCTAAATATTTGTCTGCAACTTTTTAAAGTAGATTATACACTATGATCATCAGTGGAACAATGTCCACTTATGTGTGCTTTGCCAGTATCGATAAACTTCACTACCATGAAGCTTATTATCGGCTATACGGGTATCAGTGACTTCTAATACTGAGTACAGGGCTAGAAAGGCGCTTTTGAAATAAACGTTTAAACATTTTACTGGACCACAGTTTATGGCATTATAGTTATTCAGCAACATAGCAAACAAATGCATAGCCAATGGCATTATATCAGTCCATCAACACAGCAAAAAATACAGTCATGGCATTATATCTGTCCATCAGCACAGCAAAAGATACAGTCAATAGCATTATGTGTCCATCAACACAACAAAAGATACAGTCATGGCATTATATCTGTCCATCAACATAGCAAAAGATACAGTAAATAGCATCATATATGTCCATCAACACAGCAAAAGATACAGTCAATAGCATTATATCTGTCCATCAACATAGCAAAAGATACAGTCAATGGCATTATATCGGTCCATCAACACAAGAAAATATACGGTCAATAGAATTATATCTGTCCATCAACACAGTAAAAGATACAGTCAATGTCATTATATCTGTCTATCGACACTGCAAAAAAGTCAATGGCAGTATATCTGTCCATCAACACAGCAAAACAGCAAAAAATACAGTCAATGGCATTATATCTGTCCATCGACACATCAAAGATACCGTCAATAGCATCATATCTGTCCATCAACACAGCAAAAGATACAGTCAATAACATTATATCTGTCCATCAACTTAGCAAAAGATACAGTCAATGGCATTATATCTGTCCATCAACACTGCAAAAAAAAGTCAATGGCATTATATCTGTCCATCAACACAGCAAAAGATACAGTCAATAGCATTATATCTATCCATTAACACAGCAAAAAATACAGTCAATGGCATTATATCTGTCCATCAACACAGCAAAAGTTACACAGTCAATGGCATTATATCTATCCATTAACACAGTAAAAGATACAGTCAATGGCATTATATATGTCCATCAACAAAGTAAAAGATACAGTCAATAGCATTATATCTGTTCATCAACACAACAAAAGATACAGTCAATAGCATTATATCTTTCCATCAACACAGCAAAAGATACAGTCAATGTCATTATGTCTGTCCATCAACACTGCAAAAGATACAGTCAATAACATTATATCTGTCCATCAACACAGCAAAATACACAGTCAATGGCATTATATCTGTCCATCAACACAGCAAAAGATACGGCTTAAAATACTTTTTGCTATTTTAACTACGTTATATTTTATAATTATAGCTGTACTACATGCGGAGGGGATGGTCGAATCACATGTGACACATGTAAAGGATATGCTCAGCTAAAGTGCTTTATTCAACTCAAGGTCAAATAGTAAGTATTCACTTGTAGTAATTTTATTTGAACTTTCAGAAACTAAATTAATGCATCTGTTACAGGATTTTAGAACATTATTTTAATACTAAATTTTGGACCAAACCATTGGAAGTGATGTGATGTGAATTGGATTTTTAACGTAGCTTTAACAATTTTTCAGTCATAGCGCTACAATGTCTGCAGTGTGGCAGGCTATAGTGATGTCTAGCACTGTGACATCATGCTACAGATATGTAGCATGATGTCCCACCCAGTCACATTATCCTGACACCAGACCGACCAGTCCTAACACTAACCTCTTAATGCTGAGCGCCATGCGAGGCAACTGTTAGTACAATTTTTGTAAGTCTTTGGTATTCCTCGGCCGGGGATAGAACCCTCGAACTCCCGCTTCCGAGGCGGACGCTCTAACCACTAGGCCACCGGAGCGGTCCAATGAATTGAAAAGTCTTCATAGTTTCGAGCGTGGGTGATGGAATTACCAGGGTATAATTAGTAACAGTCAATACAACAAAGTCAAATATTGTAGAATTTCTTCCGCTAACTTGTTTGATCTGGTTTAGACTAATTATTTTTAAATGCTAAATTTGCTTAATAAAATATCGGAGACAGTAAGAGAAATAGTCAGAATGATATATGGACTTGAGGTATAAAAGAAACATATCGCAGATTGTGCGGTTGTTGTTGTAGAATAATAAGGATTATATTTGATGAGATAATAACACCATCACTACACAACACATTTCCTTCGAACGAACCAATTCATCATTTTGTGACCACCTGCAATATAGATCCAATATGAGTAAATAGAATTTATGGAGAAATTTGGCACAATGTTTAGTTATTATAAAAAATGGTCTCCCATAAACTGAAAGACATTAGTTTTGCATCTCCAGCTGGTGATGTCTTTGGAAAATTGAGTTTAAATTCTAACAGAAAATCGAGAATTTTATTACAAGATTCACAAAAATAAGAGCAAGAACGTTTTTGCACATAGACCTGGATCACCAGGAAACAATACTTTTGTAATATTTGTTTAAAAAATAAGTCAAGATATGTGCAAATAAATTTAACATGAATTCTTAAAGTGAGCAGTAATTAAAAATTGCAATATATGAAATTGTTGTATTACAGCGACAACCACAAAGATGACCATATTCTGGAGAGATCTGATCTGCCAGACGAACTCGTCCGCCAAGTAGGCGGCAAACTCATCTTCGAGCAAGTTCTACCAATGGTATGTAATTAATTTTATACTTTCAAGTGCACAAAAGCGTAATGACGGTGATTAATGAAATGCTTTCTAACAGGTGAAGAAATTTTTCCAATCACATTGTCATTTTCCTTTCCTGAGTAATTGATAAGGCCTTACAATTATCATTATGAGAACTCTAAACCAATGTTTTAGACTGTATTTTTGTATAGCAGTTATTATCACGTCAACTTTAACTGCTTTACATTGGTTACTCTACCTTGTTCTTTTTGCTTTCTTAGAAAAAAAGTAAGACACGTGTTAGAAAATAAGAATGACACGTTTTGCAAGCCACTAATGCCGACAAAGAAGACCGAAATATTTATATTGCAGGGTCAAGGATGATTGGTAAAATATATTTACTAAAATATTACACAACTACAGAAATGCGGCAATATTAATGTAAGAGCACAATTTCAAATGCTTGTTACAGAACTGGATTCAATAATATTTTTTCAGGTGCCCCCAATCGTGGCCTACCCAGTCAAGGAAATTAATGATAACTCCATCCGATTAGTTAACAAGCACCGTGGAGCGTGGCCAAACGAGCGATGTTTGAGTCAGGTCAGTATTTGTATGTGTATATCAGAAATGCGATTCCTACACAAAAAATATAAGGACTATCCGCGATTCGGGACTCTACTAACTTTACAGTACAGACTGGTCACATTAATTTCTCCATTTGTTTCTATGGATTTTGTTAAGTGAAAAAAGAAATTGAAACAATTCGTATATTTTTAAAAAGTGTAATTCAATTTGATGTCACATATATCTAATATGATTATGACGGCTACGGACAGACCAAAACATGTGTGACTGACCCTGTTATGCGTATTTGAGAGTAGTCTGGGTGTACTTGCTTTTGATATATTTTTAGGAGTTCTTCAATGTGTATGGCTTCCTAGATGACACACTTATTTTGTCAATATGTTGACCTCGAATTTTCCCTGCCAGTTTTCTACAGCAGTTTCGATTTGCGTTTTTCGTTTATATTTGAGTCTTCTGTGATACACTGAAATAACACTTTGGAGAAACTCTTAGCCTGTCTTTTTGTCCGGAATTTCATTTGTCTAAACACAGCATGAGAACAATAACAAAGTCTTTCAGTATTCCAATAATGTCTGCGTGGTTGTTACTTGGTAGAGCTATCCTGAAACCGTTTCGGTGACATTCATCAAAAACAATAAGAAATAAGCTTGAACAATAAACTTATGAGTGAAGTAAAATGGTATATTCTCAAAAATAGTTTTTCACTGACGACAATTACTTCAATTTGTTAATGTATTTTTATTTTAGCGCCAGACATTGCGAGGTGTACCTGTAACGGAAGTGAATTACACCTGGGAGAACGTCAACAGTCGGTTCTGGGTGTATGGATTTGAGCGGAAAGTGTATTGTCCTGACTATCCCCAGCAGTGTTGTTGCGGATGTTCTGTTCTGTAAAGCAACCACTCCTTGACAATTGTGTAGTGCTTTAAATAAACGTAATGTTCAAAAGTTGTGATAGCACTTTTCATGACAAAAGAAATTATTGCTACTTTGCATAACTTTATATTTCGTAAAAATCTTACTACTGTAAGATAAATTTAAGCATTTAAGTGAGTTGTAAATGCGTACGGATTAAATGTGAGTATCGAAAATATGTACTCTTTTTAAACTTTTGAAAACAGTTCTATTCTAAAGTTCTTCTATAAATAAAAATGACTTTAAATCACGATAATTATCTGATTTTTAATCCAATAAGTTTGCTGCTAAAAATTTGAGGCTTTAAAGATAAAATTAATACATTGTACTAGATTGTAAAATCTTTGAATCCTAATGGAATTATTGTTCATATTACAGCATCTATAAAACGTCAGTTATCCAGACACCAATAGTCAGGGTTATTAGCTTGTAGCCCGAACTTTTTACTGCTATGTTCCTTTATCTCTGAATTAAACTATTTTGTCAGTCATGATGCTGACACAGAACGGTGTAACGATAATTAGAACAAACGTAACTGAATATGATCTGATAGAAATAGAATTACAATGTTATTTGACTAATTAAATTATTATTATTATTATTATTATTATTATTATTATTATTATTATTATTATTATTATTATTATTATTATTATTATTATTATTTTATTACAATAAAAGTGAATCGATTAAAGATATAGGTGCCCGCAGCATGAGTCAATATTTACCTAATAATGATTCATAAAACTGTTCCATCAAAGGCATTCAGTGGTCAAAGCATAGGTAGAATAACGTTCCAGTCAATGATCAAAATTGACTTAATGCACGATAGAAGTTAATCACATACCATCAAAGCAATACGTAAATTCCATGCCAGTCGAGTTGACCGTGACCAAAGCCCTTTTACACCTGTATTCACAAGCTCACACATAAAAAGACAATCCATCTGTTATCATTCTATTATGGACAATCTAAGTTTTTCTTCGATATGTGCAGTATTTAATTAAACTATCTTATAATATTTTGATAGTTTCTATTTTGTCTGCTTATAAACATGTCAGATGTATACCAAACTGTAATATTAACTTAGTTATTGCTACATGTACCGCCAAGGACGATTGTTGGATCTATGTAGTCTAGATACTTCCATTCGCAGTTATACGTTTTGTCCGTATTTCGATCATCCGAATGTACGATTATCTAGACGAAAGATTGTTTTTCGCTAGGTCTAAGTAATCGAAGTTTTACTGTAGGAAAATAAATTAAGTACGAATTGATGAAATTGTACACATTTACCTGTCTTCTTTACGACAATGGGTAAAAGATAATCATTTTTGCTAGTTCATATTAGTCAGTACCGGACAACTAGGGAAGCATTACGTCATTATATATTTATGTAACCATTGCTCTAATTGGATGCATGCAAATACGTTTTCATTTGTGATGTAATAATGTTTACGCATTGATTATACAGCGATATTTAAATACATATATAAAAACCTTAAAGTGAAGAAAATGGTGCTGGATTGTACTTGTAATCAATTTTCTGTTTAAACCAGTATGACACAGGGGACGTAATAGTCCGGTTCCACTGCGAGAACAAGATATGTATAGCCAAAGATGACGTATGAAAATGCTGATTTTTGTGAGTTTTGTACAGTATTAAAATAACTGTGATATTAAACTATTTATATTTTAAATATAGTATTTGCAACAAGTGTGAGTTGTTATAACAAATTATTTTAATTTTTACAGTATTTTTGTTCACTTTTCGTAAGAATCAAAACTTTTTATTTCAGGTAAGCCGATAATGCGGTTAATATTTCACACTTGTACTGTACATATATGCATAATACTAAACATACATACATACATACATACATACATACATACATACATACATACATACATACATACATACATACATACATACATACATACATACATACATACATACATACATACATACATACATACATACATACATACATACAATAAAATACAAAAGCACAAAGGTATATTTTCACCTAATAATAAAGATCATAATCACAAGAAATGTAAAGTAAAAGAGGTTAATCAGAAGATAGAAAACTGTAAACAGAATATATTTAAATAAGTGAATCCTGTATATCAAATTGGAATTACAAGCTAATTTGATTCTTTGTTGACTATATTTGTGATTTTCTTTGTTCGATTAAGTGACATTTTTCTTAAATAAAGGTAACTGACAGCATATAGCAATTGATAACTCCAGATACTTTGTTTCAAAAGCAGTTTCATCGAGGTTGTGACAGAAAGAATGATAGAAAAATATTGAAAAGATGTTTGTTATATGCTGTCAAAATTATAGCTTCATATGTGGCAACATGTTCAATGATAAAAACATAATCCATTTACTTGGCGAGATGCAATTTAAGATTAAACTTTATTCATTAAATAAACCAAATTATACATTTTTCACTTTCATTAAAATGTTAAAGATGTTATATTTAAAAAGTGTCTTAGTTTTTGTAGGTTGTCTGGAAATCTTCCGAATGCACTAGCTCTGTATACATTATCTGACATGAATAAAATAGTCAAAAAGTCGCTCTTGTAGTTGTCTTTATTTCTTCTCAGACACGTTGCACTAAGACCGTTACAAGACATGTATGGACAAAGAAGAAAAAGGGTGGACCATTAGGGCACGCACCATTTTCCGAGCATTCTGAAAAAGTAAACAAATATTTACGCATACTGCAATAAAATGTAACATTCCACAAAATGAAAAAGTAAAAATGATTAACGTAATCCATGCTTTAAAACTCTTTTTAGAGGTCACGTGTTGCTTCTACTACTTCCCAAATGTCTTGTTTGTAAAGCTTTTCTTAACGTTAACTTTGCAGATGGCAACTAGTAAAAATAAAACATATCAGGATATACCTCGATGTTCATAGTATAAGCTAGAAGGCAAAAATTAAATATTATCCAGTACGTCTACCTGCGGTCACATTTCAGATTTTTTTATGGAAAGGGTTTAAGCCGAACAAAGTAAAATATGCCCCACCCCATCACCACATTTTACTTCTGAAATGTTTACTAATCCTTGTGTCGAGTCGTGCACTCAAGAGACTACTTTAATTAACAATAATGATATTGAATAATGTTAGTCGGGCGTTGTATAAATATAAATATGGTGGAGGCCATTGTGAGCTGACCGTTTTGTACATAGATATAACTACAACACTGGCTGGTCGTGGGGTTTATTGTTGAAGTTTTGGCTGTTTTCTGTCATTACTCTTCGTCCAGACGAACATCACCTTACTCTTTCTGCTACTGCATAGGCCTATATTACTAGTCATAATTCGATAAAATTACGTTTTCAAGTATTTTAGACCCATATATTTCCTGTTGGCTAATAAACTCAACGACCATCAATTTTTGTATTTTTTATTTATACAACGCTCGGCTAACAGTAATATCAACAAGAAGTCACATAACATGGCATAAGTATTATTAATATTGGTTACGAACATTAAGGCCGTAAGTAACAGTTACGAACTTTCTTTAAAACTACTAACCCATGCTCCATTTGGATGACCAGTCATAAGGGTTAACAACCGAAGCACAGGCCTGGCAATTAACTGTGGGATTGTTCTCACCATCAGCATAACAAACACCGTTGATATAGCAATGACCAGGCTAAAACGAAGAGGACATTTTTCTTTTCATCATAATAACGTTAACTACATCTTTAATGTGATTTTGAAATAAATGATAACTTCATTTGTCTAAATGAAGAATAAATTGTGAAAATACTGATATTTTAAGGTAATAATTCGAATCGCCAATAGTAAGATGAGACATATACAATTTATTAAGAGTGTAAATCCGATTAATTAACTTTTTTAGTATATTTTTGTTTGGTCAATGATCTGAATTTTCTTTCTTTTTTCTTCTTCTAGAATAATTCCCAGACTAAAAGTTTCTTCCAATTCGACAGTAGAACGGCTAATGGGATCTTCTGGGGGTACATTCACCAAAGGCTTCTTCTCTCGATGTATCAATATAAAAACATACATGAGTCAATAGTTAGGTCTTTCACTGACATATTGTGAAAAATCTATTAAGGTTTATATGTCGCGAAAATATAAAGTTTGCTCCTTATAATATTGTTGTTTTGGTCTTAACGCCATAGTCAGCACATTATAGGCCATACATGGCGGCCAGTATATATTATGGAGGAATATCCACGAGATGAACCACCGACTACTGGCATGGTTTCTCCACATGAAATAATGGTGTTTCCCAATGTAAAATCCATATATTCTTTACAGAATTTTGCCATTAGTCCATTAGCATTTTTAAATTCATATGTCAGTGAAGATGCTTAAAAGTCAAAGGCCATTTGTACTCACGTGGGAAGCTAGGAAGTTCACAGCATATATATATATATAAAAGCTTGTCACAGCAAATGCTGACAAATCTGCAAAAGTTTTGCTTGTACTTCCCATTTAATGGTTATTAAAATATTAAGATGCCCGTAGCAGCATGAAAATGCCAAAATAAAGTATAAAGGTCAGTATTTTTTGGCCTCGGTAAACTATTGTCAACAGGCAGGTAGGAAACTGTAGTCAAATTCTACATACAAAAGGCAAAGTGAAACATCATACATTGTGCGAAGATAACTCTTAAGAATCTGGTCGTTAGACAATTAGAGTTATGCATTATTACGGCGAATAGATTAAGATGTATTACTGAGAAAAATATTCAAATCAATGTGCTCATGATGCATGGATTGATTTTAATATCCTCTGAATTGTTTAATATCAACAAGAAATACATTAGAAAGTAATCACATAAGAAAAATATGAAACCGCTCGCATTTCCTGAATGGTTGAGACGTGATGAAAGCAGCAATTGTACATAGGAACCTACTGATTCATTTGGTGAAAATTATTCAGAAAGCATGAATAGCCTGCGTTTATCATCGGCACATAAGAAAGAAGCTGAATATGCTACATATAAGAATTGTAAATAATCTTATCTGAATAACATTGAGCTCTTTAACGACGATGGTCCTTTCCCAGAGAAGGTAATATAATCTTTATTTTCTAAGCTTTGAAAAAGAATCTGTACTATTTTATTGAGTGTAAAGTCCACAGCTTATTGGTGTCCCATCTCCTACTGAATGAAAACTAATTTTGAATGGTCGGAGTTACACATAATCTAAAACTTTAATCTGTTTGTTGATAAATTGATCCTGTAAGAGAACACATTAAAATTGGACAGGTCTTGGTGGTCTGTGCAATACAGAATCCATCACCTCACTTTTGTTACTATTATAATTAAATACTTTACTCTTCACCAAAAAAAACAGATCATGAAATAAAACAAAAAAAAAATCATGACACAGAACACTTAAAAAGTGAACAGAAATTCGCGTACAAGTACATCATTGTGTAATCAATGATTGCATAGATTACCGTTATAATGAAGAAAATAAATTCTGACTAAAGTTTGCCAATTTTCTAACAAAAGTATTTTTTTTCAGTTTTGTATCCTGATATCGGAACTTTTAATATTGTTCAATTAAACTGTTAACTTCTTGCACTGTATCATGATACTCAGTGGCGTAACAATCGTCCAAGGAGCACCAACAACTGTAGAGTAGGGTTGGCAGGTGACCAATCACTGCAGGGGCCCAAACATTCCCATCAAACAAAAATATTGTTTTATTTACAGAGTGGTCCAAAATTACGTTTTGAGGGGTGGTGCAGAATATTGTGCATTCAGTAATTGTGTAGTACTAACAAGATGCATTCAAGAAACTGAACCAAAATTAGTAACAGATGAAATATAATTCATAGTGAGAATATTTTGTTTTATGTGTGTAGTTCTAACAGAGATGTATATCATCACCAGTTTCATGGTTCTAGCAGGAACAGTAAGGATACGTTATCTCACCAAGTTTCAGGTTTTTAATTATATTAAAAGACCATATGCTACACAAACACACACACTATTGATTTTTTTACAGGATTCATGATCAACTGAATGATATTTCTGTGCACTGATGTGAAATAAAAAGGAAATGGAACAAACAAGAACTTTAGAGAAATTAAGTAAAACCATAAAAGACGATGTTAGCTATACTGTAATCGGTAGACAAAGTGTTAGAAGAATACACACGTTTATTTACCTTTAAGGAAAATGAATTATTTGGCTTCATTAAAGTGCATCGTTGGTCAATGACAGTCATGGCCTGCTTTTTGCCGAAATTCTGCCCAAAGTTGCTTACTGAAAAATTGTAAACTTTTGCCGTTGGTGACTTGGTTGACTTTGACAGTGAATTGCGGTTGACTGGGCATATCACCTCGAAAAGACTTACAAAATCAGCCTGTGTCACATCAAGATCCCTGGATAATATGGTTCCCATCATATCGATCTGTACATAAGTGGAAAATTTATAAAAATTTATATTGTTTTGACTTCAGTATACAAAAATTTAAACAAATTGAAAAAAGAACTAACATTTTATCAAGCTGAAAAATTCAAACACAATGTGTTTCACTTTTTTTAAAAAATGACAACGAATTAGCCTTCTTTATGTTGGATTTAAGACAATGCCACAACGACTTTGACAGTTGTTGTGGCATTGACTCAAGTCCAACATAAAGAAGGCAAGACGCATTATTTTAAACCACTACACGTATTAAGAGTGTCTAGACACTTGGGCCATATAGTACTCTTCCAAAACTGGAGAGGGCTTTTCTGAAAACTATCTCTGCGGAAGCTTTTGACACGGGGATCACTATGGCGTCAGTATGTGTGTTCGTTCATCTGAGCATCACTCAAACATTATATTAAGCGTAATGTTCAAGGATTCTTCTTTTTCTTTTTTACTTTTAGTACCATTGGCAAAATTCTTTTCCAAACTGGAATTTACAATTACCTTTATCTTGTTTACTGTTTCTAGCTAAACCAATGTCTTGTTATCAAAGCTCTGGGGAGGGATAAATATGCAAGTCATTATCATGTTCTTGCATTGTTTGGGTGTCTGTGTTTTATGTCAGTTTTTCACTGTCAGGAATAATGTATCATACTTTGTTATGTTTACCTGTACCAAATGTTTAAAAAGCATTCCAAGCCATTAAACTTATATAGTAGAATACAATATTAATGCAGGTAGATATGTAGATTATTTATTAATGTAGGTAAATATGGTAGAGTGCGTAAGGAGGTCCTCGTCTTCTATGCAAATGGTAGTGAATGAACAATGAAAGGTCAGCTCATTTCAATACGCAATCTTATCTCTGTTAAAAGTCATTTAGTGTAGGATTTGTCATTAGCTGGCTTGGTCGTGTATATTCAAAGTCGTTAGGTCAAGTGTGGTATTTTCTTAATTGTTAATCGCTGTGTTATAGGTGATACATGGTTAAATGTATATGATTATAATTTCAGGATTAATTATGCAACTAAAGTATTAAAACTATTCACCGAGTTATTGCATGACAATTAAAAATAATGCAGACAGGCGATCACAAAAGAAACGATGAGAAAAAGTAAAGACTTCAGCGTCCATTCATGTGCGTAACGTAGACATGCTCTGAGGTCACACTTATGCTTGAAAGGAAAGAAAGCTTGAAACAAATTATATATTTAAACAGGTAAATTTACAAGGAATCATTCTATTATAATTTTCGTATAGTTATTCATACTTAAAACTTACAAAGAATTTGATAAAAGCGTTGCCATGTCACTGTGGACTAACAATTCGTTTCATTTAGAATAATTTGATTTAATGATTTGAAACAATAATCTCAGTTAAACAGTGAATAACATTAAGTACCAAATTTTAACCTTTTGCTTATTATATTTTTAAAGTCGTCATACCTCATTCCTCTCCACTTCACATTCTAGAGACTCACTTCTTATGAAATCGTCTCCGTAGATAGAAAACCCGGATGAACAGTTTTCGACGGATGTATCACACTGTCCGTCATTATATATGCCGCTCAAAGGAGGGGGTGCCGTCAGATCAATGGAACAATCACTGGATCCAAATCCATGATTACACACACACGTACCTGAGCATATATATATATATATATATATATATATATATATATATATATATATATATATATATATATATATATATATATATATATATATATATATATATATATATATGGTAACTAGGTAACATGAAGTAACAAAAGGTTTTTCGTCTGCAGTTTTTGGACTTGACATTAAGTTAAACCTTTTAAGTATGATTTGGCTTAAATCACTCTTTTAAGGCAAACAAAAAATATAATCATCTTTCTGAGCACATGTAGATGAACTGATGAGATTTTTTGTCGATTCGAAGAATTATTTCAATTTCTTTAGTTCTTGGCTTTCTGTTGAAGATAGACTTTTAAGTAGTATCACTATTAGCAAGATTGTTCAGGACCTCTTGACCTAGGTAATGGCAGGAAAACGACAGTAAAGATGAACATATAGCTTCCATTTTTAATTAATGTTTAGTACTTATTGGACATAGATTAATACAAACTTTCATTAGCATAATTACTCTAAACCATTAGGTAAATGACGATTGGTAGGTCTGTCATTATGAACATGCAAATAACCAGGTGCCATCTCTCAAATTTCCCTTAAGTAAATCATAAAGTTAATTGCAGACTTTAGCCTTCTGATTGGTCCATTCTTAGTTAGCCTTAAGTTTCAGCCAGTCACATTGCTGAATTCCAGACCAAAGTTTAAGTCCATATACGAGTTCTCTTGGGGAAATGCTGGACTATATTGTAGAATAATCAAATGTGTTTTAATTTTAATGTTTTAGAAGTTTATTTGCACTGCTTTAGTGACAACATTTACAGTGCAATTATTAGAAACCGTTTAAATGAAAACCTTGTTGGCACAAAGACTCAGAAATTGTTTACCATGTGAAAAATTTAGTTTTCTAGATCTGTTTCAATGTATATGTAGATATGTAGATGATGGTGTCGATTATTTGTACCATTTGGACGACTTTTGCAGGTAAATGTTTACTTTGACTTCTTAGCTGTAGCATGGTCATACATGTATATAATAAACTTTTCTCGTTCTTATTGTTGCTACTGCTGTGTTATTATTTCATGTAATATTACTGTTGAAATATTTTACCCCACAACTGAAGACGTCATACCATTTATACATCTTCCATGGCTATTACATTCATTAGGACAGGCGTTAGCTAAGAATGTTTCCGTCACGTCTGTATGATTTTCCTGGAACGATTTGTCCCTGGATATCTGCGTTTTTATGTTACTCGTCCATGACTGGAGATGTGGCATCGCCCAACTTATGTCTCCGTCAGACATCTGTAGAAAACATATTTTTATCAAAATTCAAAATTCGATCTTGTCGTTCTGTTCTTGTATGTAACAAGCAGGTACCCGCACAAACTGAATCACATGGACAAGACAAATCAAAAACAAAATAAAAAAATCCAAAATAAATGGAATTCTGCGCTTCAAATCCTGTACACAATGCACATTAAACCGTACACATTAAACTGCATTCGTTCGCTACACTGCATTCGTTCACTAGCATGCCATTCATTTGTAAGAGATGTCAGGTTGGATTGAATTTCAGTAAATTTAAATAAATGTCGCCAAAACTTATGTAAAGCAATGTTTGTAAAAGTACAGTACCTGATAGTCTAGGGCGCATTCAAATATGCTGTTGTTCAGTGTGTTGACCGGAAGATCGTTTTGAAGTTTGTAGTTTGGAGACAGGGCAAAGAAGGAATCACATGCGGAAATTGCCCTCTCCAAAGATATGCTACTTTTACGTCTTCGTATGATTCCCTTTGATTAATTAGGCAAAACAAACATGCTTCATTAGCTTGTGAGATAAAAAGATATTTTTCCGCTGCAGTTTTTTTTTTCTCAATGATTATCAAATAATTCAAGGCAATATAGGTCAAAGTTAATGCATAGATTGAGAAATGTTTAATCCACATATTCTATAGAGACTGATATACTTTGGGAACAATGCCGTTTCTGTTCATATATCAATTTAATTTATGGAAACATTTCCTAAGATGACGCGTCTACAGTTTTGATCTAAACAAAGACAAAATAGAAAATCATTTCTGCATAGCACATGCATACAGAATATCCAGTTATGTTTAAATAAAGCAGAAGCCGAGAAATGAGCATGTTATATGTATATGTATTAAGTTGAAATTAAATTGACACTTCTCTTGCAGCACATAAAAATGTATTCATTATTTGTAGTGAATAGCTGATTTTATCGATTCCAGTTTGCGTTAATGCATGTTCAGATCTTTTATATGCATACTGTTGATTAAATATCTGTTAGATTCTTACAACTGGAGAGGATCGATCTGTAAACTCTTGTGTTCTTAAGTCTCGTCGTGACCTAATGGAAGTACTATAGTCATAGAAGGGGCATCTGACAACATCTTTGCCTAGGTTTCGATTTCTTTTGCACAGGACTGATTCGTCTGGAGAACAGACACTGATGTTTCTCAGGTTCTGCGTTCTGGTGATAGTACCGTTCGAGCAGATACATAGTCGCTTTACGTTATCCCAAGACTTTGGATTCTGATTTGACGTAGACAAGAAACTTTCGGAATGATTAATTCTGAAAAATATTAGCACCCAAAAGGTAATTAGCACAGAAGGTACATTAATTGTTTATGTTCACTAGTGTCATGTATATTTGAAGTTTGTGTAAAGTAAATAAAAAATTAAATATGAAAGAAATGTTGAACGTATCACTTGTAAAATTATATTAAACGACTAATGAACAATTGGAAAAGGGTGGCCTTTTTAGCAACTGTAAGTATATTTGTGAGAAAAGCAAAGTATAATACATGTTGACAATTTCAGGCAAGGCAACATTTTTCTCCCATCTTCTGATTTATCCTTAGTAAAGGTTTAGGTCGGCATCTCTGGCGGTGACTTAAGTAATATAGTCACTATCATGCACGTGCCCCAACACACAAGTAGGTATAGGCATAATCGCGCATGTTTCATATTTTTTTAATAAAAAAAAACATGAAATAGACGCTACATAATTTATACATATGATTGCGACTCAATGATAAATTCTAGTGGACTTTGAAAAGGTAAATAAATATAATAACGCTTGCAATAATATATGAATGCAATTTATATTACTTTTAAAAGACCAATGCTTGCAATTATATATTTACGCAATTTATGTTACTTTTTAAAAGCACAACACTAGCAAGGATATTACAAAACAAACGATGAATTTCATTACATTATTGTACATCGTTTTAACTAAGGGCAAGTCTAGTGCTTCGGTGGTCGGTTTGTTAGTGAGGATATATATTTAAGCATTGTTCAAATCTTAATTATTAGCACTTTTAGCTCAGTAACCATTTACCCCAGTCACTTCATTTTTGGAATACAATATTATCAGTAGTTTCATATTTGACATATAAGAAGGTCTGGGTTTCCATGTAGAGTCCAGGATCAAAACATTGCTGGAAAACGCATGACCTTGACGTCGAAGTCAAACTGTTGATAGAGCACGTCGTAGAATAAATAGTCTTAGCTTTATAATGGCTTATCCAAAGTATTCTAAACAAACCTTATCGCAAAATGCATTTGACAGTGAACTTGTTTTCTGCATAACTGTTTATTCCACGAATGAAGAAAATCCATTTATGGGGTTCAAGCAAACGAAAAATAAATAAATAAACAAACAACAACAACATACTTGTAAGCATGACTTCAGCGCGAGGTTTCTACGACTGTGATATTGACTTCTGTTGTAGGAGCTAATGACCGTGTAATGCGTTGCTTTAATTTCATAATGATTTATGTCAAAATATGACAGTAATCTATCAATTGGTTTAACAAATACAAACAAATTAAAAAGACCGACCAAAAGTAAAATCAAATTTTATAATTGCGACCTTAAACCCAGGTAATAGGTGTGAACGAGAATATTGTTTAATCAATTCATAGTGATTCATGCCAAGTATGACGAGTATCTATAAATTAGTTTTGAAAATATACGCCATTGACAAACTTTAAGCAAAACTTTTAAAAACTATTGAAATTGCTACCTGAAAAGTGACAGTGTTTTTTTTTTTCCCCCTGGGTTTGTCTTTAGTTGGGCTCTGTTGTTAAGCATTCTAAAAGGTATAAAGTTTGGCAAATGCTTTATGTATAGTTTTTTGATCACTTATATTTCCATAACTTTGTATCAAATAACTATGTTTGTGAAACAGCATTGTCATATCCACGTATTTTATCAATAACATACCCTACCCTGCGTGGGACCTTATAATCAAGAATTATATTGCAGTGAGGTTTTGATGAAAGTGTTTTCTAGCATTAATATTTTATTGATGGGGGTTAATATGCAGAGAAACTTTTAATTAAAGTTTCTATTTAAGTTCTCATCTTTAAATAAACAATTTTTTCCAAGTCAATATAATTGAGAATATAGTATCCCAAATGATATTTTCTTCCTATACTTTTGATGCCCACCTGCGTTATGCCTCTGGACGTTGACATGGGTCAACAAGTAAGATCTCTTTTGGATCATTTTGTACAAAAAAAATTTAAATAACTATAACACGGTTCATTGCACATGTCTCTCTCCTACTTTTGGGTTAAACATTATAACCCAAATATTCTATTGTATAAGATTGTTCTTTTTAACAGAAATACAAAATAATTCAAAATAAAATCCCTTTCAGAAACTAAATATTTGCTTTATTGTATGTAATGTTTGTCAGGACACTCTTTGATGGCCGTGACCGTGAATGACTGATGTATCTGTACAGAACCAGCTACGCAAATCATTATATTGGATACGCCCTCATTGGGTCTAAAACTATGACACTGTCTTGGTCATATTATTTTAGCAACCAACTTACACACTGTTTAGTATATATATATATATATATATATATATATATATATATATATATATATATATATATATATATATATATATATATATATATATATATATAGCAACACCATATATTTCCCGTGCTTATTGTGGCCTTGCTATCCTTGGGACTATCCCCTGATATAGGTCATGGATTTATGCCATAATATGTCTATAGCTCGTCTAATATAACATAATTCTTGTTCAAAATTTGCTTGGTTCATATGAATTAAAGCAACATTAGTGTTACTCACAAATAAATACCATATCCACAGGAACTGACACCGCTACATCTGTATCAACAGCAAGCAAAAAGTGACATTCCAATGACATTGTTTTTGCGTAATAAAGACGAGCATGGTTAGTCCTGTGCGGGTACACAAGTGTTTCAATGTCACTAGAACTTGTACTAACAAACATTTGGTAAAAAGGCAAATATTTAATTTCTGATTGGTGGTGCTTGTCACTCTGCAATGAATGTAACATTTCAAAAGCATCATATCGTGGAACAATATGAAATTATTTTGTCTTTATTTTATCATATTTATGTCTAATCAATAAATTTATGACACAATCTACATCTAACAAAAGAGAAAAATGCTATACCAGTCAACAAGAAATCAAACGATTTGAATTCATACAATTCATTAAGTAAAACGTTAAATATTTACAAGCTTCCATTGAAATAAGTTTTGTCGTATACAAGATATCATCGTAAAATTGCTCCTTACTTCCAAGACAGAGAGAACTGGTTATTATCCTGGGTAATTGCTCCAGTGTGTCGCTTGACAAAGTCATCATTCGTATTTCCATTGAATGATCCATACAAGCCTTCTATTTGTTCATAATCCTTCTTAGACAGTTGTATTGCCACATTCATTGTGTTCTTACATGTAGGTGCTCTATTAATGATTATATCAACACGTGTCCCAGTTGGGAGAAGAACCTAAAACGTGCATTCCATCCAAAGAAATCCAATTAGATATGAATACTATTACAAAAGAACATTTTGGTCATTATATTTCTAGCGATGACACCGATTTTCTTTGAATTGATATAGCACTTTAAGAACTATATTGATGCTGTTGCCAGTTATTGTCAGGAATGATTATTATTATTAATTCTCTTTCAGACCTTAGTAAATCGCAAGGTAACATGTGCCCGTTTCATCAGAAATATTTAACATAATGCTTCTGTTACTTTGGGTTCTTACTTTTGTTGCTTAAAGACAATGATTAGACACTACATTTGTAAAAAAAAAAACCAACAACAAACCCAGCACTGAATTATGTTAATTTATTAAAATGTTGAGTTGATATTTATGTTCAAACTGATAACGAGAATGAGCAAACTTATAACAGTATGAAATACTGTCGGTTTGAGCAATATAATATATATGTGTGCATATACAAAGAAGGAAACTACATAATTTGATGGAAAAAGACACAAGATCAGTAGGAAAACTTACCTTATATTCATACTCTGTTTCCCGAACCACAGACATTATCCCATCTTTGCATGAGAGATAGCTGACTAAACGTCTTTGTCCATCACAAAGAATGAAGCCATACAGGTCTCCGCCTGCTCGAATAGTCACTGCGCATGCTTATGTGGCCATGTAGTTGTTACAGGGCATTGTTTTCATTTGAACCTATGTTGCAAAAATCCATTACCTATTTACACTTTCAACACATTCGTTTAACTGAAAGGAGTCATTTGTTAAAAATTTATTCAAAATTTTCTTGGCTTTTTTCTTAGTATATGCTGTTTTTAAACTACCATAAAATATGACAAGTGTTTTTTGGTGGTTGTGTTTAGACTATCAAAGTTTTCTTAAGAAAAAAATTGTTATATTACAATAAAAAAAAGAATACGTATTTATAAATTGATATGGAACCTATTTGTCACAATTTACAATGAAACTCCATTTAGATGTAATTGTCTGTATTTAGCGTCGTTGGAATCTTCGTATAATATAGTTCCTTCTGATTATTTCTAAATCAATATCGCAAAATAACCGCAGGTTGTTTCGAAAGGTTTCGGTTTATACCAATCAATTCAGTATTTATAAATCATAATCTTTCCTAGATTTTGCTTTCAAATGTTTTGATACAAGTTAAAGAAATTGATATATGAGATTAATTGAATTAATATCATACGTTCAATAAGTAGCCCGCAAGAATAAATTCTGTATAAATTATTACAACCTTATGTTGATTGTAGCCTCCAATGGATTATATTAATGTATGCTATGAACGATTGCAATGTTTTATCTGTTTAAAAGCGATTAAATGAGCAGGTGCCCTGTAGGAAGAAAAACTGATTATATATCAATTGGATTGCCTGAAATTCCGCAGGTAAAGTAATAAGTTTGAACCTAATTTATTTTGGGTCTCAAAATTAACATTTTAACTCGTACATATTGTGCTGCTTAGTCCTTTTACTTTGAATATGCATTGTGCATACAAGGAGCATACAATGCGTAACTTGCATTCTAGAATGAGCTTGCTAGTGAAATTGTTCAAAGACCTGCACTGAAAGAGACTTTTGCAATGAAATTAAAAAATTTAGCATTTATATTCGGACCAGCATAAAACTTGACAAGAGTGTATCTGAAACAATTTTACTTATGCATAAAAGTTTTTACTTATGCATAAAAAATTGCTCTCAACTTTATCAAAAAAGTGAAGTGTTAGCCAGATTGAAAATCGTGCTCATACCATTTTACAGTGGTTTCAACAGAGCATGCAGGAATAAAACTAAGGGAAAAATTCCACCTCTAAAGCATGGTTTTGTGCCATTTCAAAGACTGACGTTGCCAACTTTTTTTTCAAGCAAATGTTAAGTTAACTGAATAAAATGGGATACAGAAACTATTTACTAATTCTAACACACACATACATGCGACAACTTACCTCTAATGGGAGACTTTTGTGCTTGTATAAGATGAAATCCCCGTTATTCTGGTTTTCATATAGTCTGCAAAAACATCATGCATTAAATGAGGTGAGGTATAACAATATCCGTTTTGGATTGAGAAATGGTTTGATATCAGTCATTGGCATTCATTCATATCAGTGATACATTAGTTTTTATCTGCAATAATATACACGCTAATGTTGTTTCCCTCCATCTTTGATATAAAACATTATTAGCATCTATCATCTGCAATATCTATTTGTCTTGAAAGTGCTCTGTTAACGTTTGTTATCATCATCCTGATCTGTGAACAGTGTTTTGTTCCTATGCATTTGTTTCAATGATTATTTCTTAAAAGTGGTTGCGTCAATCATTCGATTGTCTACATATAACTCAGATGTAACTTTGATGCACGTTGAAGCACTTCATCCACGATACGGCAATAATATCAATAAAAAATTGATATTAACTCAGATGATTAACTCAAATTGATATTAACTCATATATCTCAGATGTAACTTTGATGCACGTTGAAGCACTTCATCCACGATACGGCAATAATATCAATAAAAAATTCACTCAAGAATTTTGGTTAGAATAAATTGAATAAAATTATGATTGGTAAAAGAACTAAATGGATCGAAGATCGAATTAGATAATAGGGTATTAAATAATTTCCTCTTTAGCTATTATGGGAAAAGTTTTCGTGAACATGCTTTGTAAGGCAATATAAGCGGATTTCAAATTAGGTAAGCGAGTGGAATTGATGCTAAATGATGAACGCTGTCAAGGATATAGTGATATCCCTTAAGTGGTTGCTTTGCATCTCGACTTTTTCTGCAGACCGATCATATAATTTGGCTTTTATGAGACCATTCTAACACTAGCCAGATCTTTTTATAATAATGAGGTTTACTGCCCAGTAGTCTCTCGTTTTTCTTTTGGATTTATTTTAAAATGGAGTAATAACGTTCAAGGCACAAAGAAGTAAAGAATTTGACGCCTTAGTATGAACTCTCTCTCTCTCTCTCTCTCTCTCTCTCTCTCTCTCTCTCTCTCTCTCTCTCTCTCTCTCTCTCTCTCTCTCTCTCTCTCTCTCTCTCTCTCTCTCTCTCTCTCAGGATGAACTGAGAGAGTAATAACGTTCAAGGCACAAAGAAGTAAAGAATTTGACGCCTTAATATGAACTCTCTCTCTCTCTCTCTCTCTCTCTCTCTCTCTCTCTCTCTCTCTCTCTCTCTCTCTCTCTCTCTCTCTCTCTCTCTCTCTCTCTCTCTCAGGATGAACTGATCTTACAATGTGTAGGCACTCTATTATACATATGTAATCGTTGAAGAGGCACCATAAGGAAATGCTTAACATCAAATTCCAAAGAACAAAACAGGTGGTTTGAAGTTTAACTAGTTTTATAATTACTTCCACATGAGTCATGAAATTTGTCGGTAATTGAACAAACATGACCTGTTGCTATTTTCTATTTATCGACCCCTACTGGTACAAATAGTATTACTGATGAAATTCAAGAGGAGACTAACATGCAAAGACGTAAAAGGAGAAAATAGTCAAGATGTATTACCAAATGAACCAGCTTACATTATAAGATGAGGTATAATTAAATACGTGTATAATTAATTATACTCGCGAGTAAAAATAGTTTGGTGCATTTATTAAAGGAAATGTGAAGAATGGACAAAATAAAAGATTGAATCAAATCTACATACAATGTTACTGGGTAGGGCAGAGTGTCCGATTCGTTTAAGGCGCTTGCCTTTACAGATGACTCACATATCTTGCTGAGCACTCACACATTTCACCTCATCAGCCTGAGTTCGAGTCTCGGTTCGATCAAAGTGGGCATTCCAGGGTTCTTCTTCCACTCAAGATATTATGCACAATGTGCTGAAAAACAGTATTAAACCCACAAAATCAAACCAAAATTAATTCTACAGTCATTCGATGAGATCAATAAACTCGAAGACGAATTAAAAGATACGAAGCTGGAAATAGAAAACCTTATTTTGTACATTCTAAACATTGTTCAGAAAGCAGGAACAAATTGTAAACAACCTAAAGAAAAACTATCGAACTGACTATTGAGAGACATACAAAATAATCTACATACAAAATAAGAGGTCATTACATCAAAAGTGAATAGCTAGTATTTGAAGGAAGTCAGAGATATGACTGAAAAGTCGTGGCTGTGATGATCTATTCTATTAACTGAGTAACTGATTAATATTAACTGCTATTACTTACAATTATTTTAAAAGCTGTAAGGACTTTAAGAAGATACTATACGTGAATAAAAAGAAATATTTTGTGGATTACGCTAAAACAAGTTAAACATTGAGAGGTGTTAACAGTAACATCCGTCAAATGTCTCAGAAATCGTGACATTATTAAAATACTTTTTTTTCATTCTTTTGAGGTTGGGCCATTAATCAATACATTCGTATTTGTGCAAAATTTGTAATAATTGCTACTTGTAAGCAAAAATACAGCAACCCATTACCAATAATGTGTATTTAATCCATATTGGTAGAAAGGGATTAGTTTTAATGTAACCTACATTTAGTCCGTATACTGGTAGTACAGGACAGTATAAGTTTTGATGTAACTTACATTTAATCCGTATAATGGTAGTACAGGATTAGTTTTGATGTAACTTACATTTAATCCGTATACTGGTAGTACAGGATTAGTTTTGATGCAACTTACATTTAGTCCGTGTACCGGTAATACAGGATTAGTTTTGATGTAACTTACATTTAGTCCGTATACTGGTAGTACATGATTAGTTTTGATGTAACTTACATTTAGTCCGTGTACCGGTAATACAGGATTAGTTTTGATGTAAATTTCATTTAGTCTGTATACTGGCAGCACATGATTAGTTTTGATATAAATTACATTTAGTTCGAATTATGGTAGTTCATGATTAGGTTTGGTGTAAATTACTGGTAGCACAGGATTAGTTTGATGTAAATTACATTTAGTTCGCCTACTGGTAGTTCAGGATCAGCTTTGATGTAAATTACATTTAGTCTGTATACTGGTAGCAAAGGACTAATTTTGATATAAATTACATCAGTCCGTATACCGGTAGTTCAGGATTAGTTTTTATATAAGTTACATTTTCTGACCGATATTTAAATCATGATATGATGATACTGATTGTTTTAATTCATAAATGGCTTCTAGAGGTTACTACTTTATGTGGAAAAAGAAAAGAATAATTCTGTAAATTCATCAAGTATGTTCTTCAAATATAATAAATGGAAACAATGTAACTCATCAGTTCAGTTATCTAAAGTTTGTATATTATAAAACCCCACTTGTTCGGGACAAGAGGATTGGCAAAACATTTGCTCCGCTCTAATAACACCCAATTTGAAACACTGCATTGTTGTTTTAAGCACAATCGCTCTAGATACTCATACAATAGTCAGGCAACAAAATACACACCATATAACGAATTACTCAATGGGAACACGGGGACAAATGTTATAGGAATTACATTTAAAATATTGTTATAATCCTCCCCCTGAATACCCCGTAGGAGTGAGTCCAAAATTATATTAATTTCCAAGATGTTTTGCCTTTTATTAGACAATAAATTTACAATTTTTATTAATTGTCACTAAACAATTTAAGAGGATACATGATTATACACAGTCTGTAAAATGAGGGCATTTATTTTAGTCTGTACTTGATGTGCAGAGAACATGATGCATTCACTGCTATATAAGCTATATGAATACATCCATATACACCGTTATCTACCCTCCTATATGAATACATCCATATACACCGTTATCTACCCTCGTATATGAATAAATCCATATACACCGTTATCTACCCTCCTATATGAATAAATCCATATACACCGTTATCTACCCTCCTATTTGAATAAATCCATATACAAAGTTATATATCCTATACGAATTCATGTACACCGTTATCTACCCTATATGGATACATCCATATACAGTTTGAAATGCAAGTTAATTTCATGTATCTAAACATAAATATATACATGCATGTACCATGTATCTCTGGAATAACAGATCACCCGACCATCATAAGTAACTTGTACAGACGGGACTGGAATAGAGGCGGGTACGTCCTTAAAGGGTTTTAGTTTTGTGCCTCAACAAAGTGTTTTCATCAAGACAGGACATATATACGGCACATAATTTATAATATATTATAACGAAGTGGAAAGAATGACATTTTCATGTCAATGACCTATATACTTATAAACATATTTGGTAAAATTCAACAAATAATTTGTTTCCCTTGAATACATAGTGCAAAGGAAAAGAAGAAATTACGGTAATTCGAATTAAATCTCAAAGTAATAATAGAGTTATAAACACCAGTCCTAATAATACAAGTTCTGAATAAACTTTAGTGTAAATTCAAATTTAGGCCAATGCTGAATGTGCTGATGTGCCTGTGATGGCTCACAAAGTGTTGAAGTGCCAACAGTCTTTTGTTGGATCACAATAATACAATCCAAAAAGAAATCCTTACTTTTAATTTCAGTATAAATTCAAGTCTCTCTTTCTCTATTTCCAAGTATATTGCCAGAGGATAAATAATTTGAATAATTCCAAATCAAATATTGTACACAACGATAGTTTGATTCTGTTCAAATCTTCAAGCATGAATGAACAATCTTTCCTGTGACAAAATTATATAGTCTTCTACTTGGCTTCAGGTCAAAATCAGCATTTTGTATTAAAAAAAAAATACCTTATGAAAAAAATCCTTCTAGAAACTTAATAATATTTACAAAGTAAAATGATAATTATAATTATAAAGTCCGTTTAGACAATTATGATATATAATCTAGACTATGTTAAACCCAGATACAGATAAACATGTTTACTCTATTAATAATGATACTGATAATAAACCCATACCCATAGAAAATATTTTAGCTATGAATTGAATGTTTAGAGAATAAAAAAAATCAATAGCTCAGATCAAGTAGAAAATAAACTTGAATATATATATATATATATATATATATATATATATATATATATATATATATATATATATATATATATATATATATATATATATATATATATATGTGTGTGTGTGTGTGTGTGTGTGTGTGAGTGTGAGTGTGTGTGTGTGTTGTTTTTTTCCTATAACTCCCTATCTTTATGTCCATCAATATAAGAAATCTGACAATATACCACCAATGTATATTTAGGAAAGATAGCAGCACATACCATAAAAATGACAAGAAACAAAATCCAAACAGCAACAAGCGGATTTTAAATATCAACTTATTTAAAGTATATAAAATATTACACATTGTTATTGAAACAATTCATATGACTTGACCGCCGGCTCAAAAAAAAAATTCAGATTGTCTATTCCGATTTGAGTTTTCATATTCAGAGTGATAGTACTTCAGATAATTTAAAGTTTAGCATTAGAAATATAGCTAGTTAATTGTGTGAAAATTACTTTTTGTGACAAAAGAGTTGAGAAAATCATGAAATCAGAGAAATTCCTTAGAATTTCCCCAGATATAAGGGAATTTATTTTAAGGAAAATTCAGGATGTTTTATTATTATATGCTCATCTTTTTTCTCCGTTAACTTTACATTGTCAGAATCGTTCAATATCCGGCGATATTGAACACCTTCATATTGCACTCCCACGTGACTGATGCACGTGAATGAAGAACTACTTTCTATAGTAAACAAACAATGAACGCAGACGCCAGTACTTTAGATTTATTGTGTTTGTCGGTGGATAAAGTAAACCAACTGTTTGAACCATTTGAAAGTAGAGATGCCAAAGTTGAGAATGTGGATGAATTCATAGATTCACAGAAGAAATTTTCAACGAAGCTAGCGACTGAACGTGATATCAGAAATGTTCAGCGAAGGCTGTATGAAATATAAACAAAGTACAAAGGAGTAACAATTTTTTTAGACCATGCAAAGAATGAATGAAAATCAAATTACATAACATAAAGCAAAAAATATGGGGAAAATATGTAATGAATTGTATAATCTGCACATACCAAACCGTTTTCACAATGAAATACATTAATCAACATTGCCAAATATAAGAAAACTGGTTTTTATGTCAGGTGCATTAGATTATTGAATTAAATAAAACATATTCGCGATGCAAATGTTAAAAATTGCTGGTATTATCCGAGACCAATGGGGGTTAATCAGCTTGGAACTCTGATGAAACGAGCAGCCGAAAAGATACAAATCCAGGGGAGAATTACCAATCATTCTGTAAGGAAGACTACTGTGACAAACCTGTCAAAAGCTGGGGTCCCTCCAACAAAGATAATGCAAGTGACTGGGCATAAAAATATGTCATCTATAACTGGTAATAGTAATGAGAATAAATCTACTTGCCTTTTTGCCTCTTTAATCTCCTCAAAATGTACTTTGTACTTTGTGGACTCTTTCTGCTAATAAGAATTACGTATTTCCAAATACTGTTACACATCTGTGTACTATAATATATAGGCCTATAGAATCCAGACTACATTGTTGAAATCGAAATCACATTCCATAGTAGACTGTACGGAACTCCGCAACAAATGAATCTGTTGTTCACAAAAAATAAACAATATTGAAACAAGCATCTTCTTAAGAATTTATGTTAAAAAACTTTCATATTTTTCCAGTTTACGATTCTAAACTATCCATGGCAGAACAGAAACAGTTATGCAGATTGCTGTCATCGCCAGTCCCTAAAATCACACGTACATCGTGCGGAAAACACACAGACGGAGATAATCAGAATTTGGCTGTATTGACAGAGAAACAAAATCTCTCAATTCCTGACCAGCTGGAAACTTTGTTCAATGGCGCAATCATTCATAATATAGCTTTAAATTTCAATTTCAGATAGACCAAAATGGGATTTCTTTTTTTAAATGAGCGAGCGCGCGGTACGCTATGAAGTCAAAAGGTCGATGGGCGGAGCTATATGCGCATAAATACTATTATTGTGTATTAAAGGAGAATTTACGATTGTCAACTTATTTATTTTAATAATAAAATAATAATTTTTTTTATTAAATATATTTTGTTGTGAATTTTATTTTTAAATCTTTGGTAATGAAACAAAAATGAGCATATAATAAAAAGGTTACTGCATTTGAATGGGAAAATATGAACTCGTTTCTTCGGATGGCTATACTGCACTCCCAAGGTCGTGCAGTATAGCTATCCAAAAAACTCGTTCATATTTTTCCATACAAATGCAGTAACCTATAAATACCCGATGCCCACTAAATGATATGTGAAAAAATCATTGCCACCAATCAAAAAAGTAAGAAAGGTATTAAAATATTATGAGGAGAAGCATTGAAATGTTTAGTGAAAATGAGGTCTGTTTCTATTCGCTTTTCATTTGACATCCTTACCCGTTGTACTCTATGATATATGACAATGGTAATAGGAGAAAACTTTGTATTAAATATATTATTTACTATTACATACTATTTAATTAAGTATTCTCCATCTGATGACACTCATAATCTTGTTTGAAAATAATGGACAAATTTTGTGCATAGATGAGTATTGGCTGTAAACTGAGAAAAAGCTACCGTTTTATGCAAGGGGTGTCTTTACCGAGCCAATCAAACACATGCATGAGTTCTGCTTAAAGTGCATTGTTTTACCCTATTTCCAAGGACCTCTAGACAACAGTTGTTGTCAATTGAAAGTTCTGATAACGCGTCAAACCATAAATAATCATTCAATGACCATAATATATCCCAACTTCAAATATGCATCAAACTTCACAACTGATTGGCTTTTCTGCAAGAAGATTCTATAACGTAGCGCCATTACTTCACACCATGAAAATGTAAAACAACTCAAGCATCTAATACAGGGAACTATTTTACTACTCTATCCCTGGATCAGTCGAACTGCGATTTTAACCCTCACCTCACTTGTATCAGTTCTCTACATTTTTCTTCATAGCAACAACAAAAGGCGTCTACAGACACTGGAACAACACCTCAATTGTTTAATTGTACAAAATATATGTCCATATCACAACTACTTCACGAGGAAATACGTTTTAACCTACAAACTGGCTAATTAATCAGGCTGAGAAATAGTTCCTCAACACCGACATCCTATAATCAAACAACTAATCACTAAAGTCTAATAAATCGATAAAATGGAAATATGAATACAAATAGCGCGTACCCTATATTCATTGCACTGCTATCAAAATTTAGATGCAGTGTCTGTAACCAATCTGGATAGTTAAACCCAAGTTAAAATCACTAGTTTAACGACATACCGTTCTTAACTCTGTTGCTTATTTAGTGCTCTGCGATGATTATACGCTAAGCGAACAATGTTCACTATTAATGCACACAAGAACTGTGTTAAAGAAAATAAAAATCGTTTCATTTTTTGTACCAACGTATTCGTTTATTTGACGCATTGCACATTCTGAAGCAGTGTATGTGGGCGATAAATTTGACAAAAGTCGCTGTCCTAAATATCTTAATTTTCAGAACTTGTTTTATTGATGTATTATAATTGCCGTCAACCGCACCGGGGCTGAATGTCAATCCATGCAAATCTACCAATTTGTTTTCAAACATACTAATTTTAAGTAGATGTAGATAAAATATTTTTGTACACAGATAATTTATTACATTCAGATACAATACATTTATATAAAAGTATATTTGACCCACTGATTAAACCTTGAAACATTCCTGGAAATCCGATTTATAAAAAGTGGATTCGGAAAAAGTTTAGTGATTGTTTTCTGGTCCTCCAATATCCCAAGTGTTTGTACCGAAAGTTCATTATCGTTCAGTACTTTCATTATTCCTTCCTTCAATGATATCTTTTCAAATGAAATATCAAATGAGATTTATTCATTAATCATCACGTATGAGCTTAAATTGGACATATTGGTTATGTACTGTTTTTATTCTCTAAGATGTTGTTGACTTTGGGATAATGTATTATTAGAAGAACACTACACATAATCAGTCTAAGTTTCCAATTATTGACATGGTTTCGACGAATTGCCAAGTTCAAGATTGAAGAGCAAATATTTATATTGTGATTTTGTATGCAACTGAGTATACATCCCAGTGATGAATGACTGAGGGAACATGCCTTTAAGGACTCTCACTTTGAGTCTTTGTGTGATAAATACAAACTTCCACCAATTATAAATCAGGACAAAAGTGTATTTATTACGCTGTGGAGAGATCTCATCAGGTAATTTATAGCGGTAGTCCACTAGCTCAATTTCAACATCAGTAAATCAAAATTACATTTTTTTATTACAGGAAGATATTTGAATATTGTCAAGGAGAGCAAAGTAGAAAGGTTAGAAAATACACTATTCAAAGTACAACCAATATTATTTATTTATTATATTCAACCCCATCCACCCAACATTTATGAATAAGA
Organism: Potamilus streckersoni; assembly: GCA_016746295.1. Taxonomy (NCBI): domain Eukaryota; kingdom Metazoa; phylum Mollusca; class Bivalvia; order Unionida; family Unionidae; genus Potamilus; species Potamilus streckersoni. The sequence goes on from JAEAOA010002240.1 coordinate 121,498, forward strand.
AATTATATTTAAAATGTTTTCACAAAATTAAAGTTATTATAAATATGTTTGAACATAAATAGTTATCTAATTATTATTTGTCACTAAATTCGTCGAAGCACAAAGTACTGAGTGAATTTATGTATTGTTTAGTCATGGCAAATCTACTTCGACGTCATGTACTTAGCAGCACCTATTACATTTTAGGACACACAATAAGTGGAAAATTTCATTGCATTTAAAATGAAGTCAAGACCTGGTTATATAATAATAAAAATCAGATTTCCTATTCTCATAACGACAAAAGCTAAATTAATAATTTATTTTTACTGGTCTTGCCCAACGTACGTGGGGCCCACAAGTTCTCCGTTGTACTTCAGTGTGTCCATATAATCTAACAATAATCTGCAATATATAATTATGCCTCACATTATCTTATTGTCTGTCGTTAGTTGTTCCCTCTGTAAGAGGGGAAAACAATTTCAGAAAATAATGTGTGTTTTTAGATGGCCGCATTTCAACCTCAGATGCCAGGATCGTTACAAGAAAGCAAGATTTTGTTAAAGAAACCAAATTATTACCAAAGAAACTTTGAGTCAGTTCAAGTTATTTTGTTTGAAGTTGGAATATGCATCTTTATAACTTTTGGAATAAATAATGGTCTTCCCTGACAGGGTAATGCATAAGCATTTACAGAATCGTCAATATTCTAAATTGGGTGGTGGTGTCCTACATTGGTAGTCTTGATGATAGACCAGTACGTAGTATTAACTCCCAAAGCCGTATCAAAGCTCATTCTTTCCGCTGACTCAGAGCACAACACAAATGCAGTTTTGTGTATATATTTGTCTGCAGACGAGTAAATTAGTGATGTCATTTGCACTGACAGCGTTCATTCCCGGCTAAACTAAAGCAAATGTATGGTGTGTAGGTTTCGTTGCACTTTTGTTCAAATACGGAAGTTGATAGTGTGCTTGACTTTTGTCCGTGATTAAGGGCAGACCTTTGTAATTTCATAAAGATGTGTGCTTGATTTTGATTTCAAAGCCATACTTTATTTACGAACTTAGAAGGTTATGGAAGGGACCTTGTTCAGGAGTTAGAGGGTTTTCCCTGAAAATCTAGCCGTCGCATGTCAAGTGAGATTTTTATATAAAAGAAAGAAAACAATTATTCATTCCTCTCTTAAGATCAGTCCATGGAATCATTTTAGTTGTGTTTAGTTATAATTAAGAAAAATCGTTTATTTAAATTATTCATTGGAATTAAATACTTATTGACGATTATTTTCAGATGTAAAGTCTTTATTGGTACACAGACCGAATAAAATCAACTTCGATTAAAGGGTAAAGTTACCTAGGCTGATTTGACGTGGATAAATCAACCACACTTTCAAAATGCATCTCCACATTTGTCAGTCTTAACGGGAATGTTACTTGCTTTATAACCATTAACTGAAGATGTTGGCTTTATGCATGCCTATAATACGCATTGTTCCTTTTAAACAGTCTTCACACCTGTATCTGGATGTTGTCCAGTCTCCCTTTTACTACGCTGAATATTATCGCAGTGGCCTCTTTTCAACGTTGAAAACTGTCCCTGGTTTAACTTTCGGCGTCAAACACTAACCCTCGGGGTTATGTTTCAACATTAAAAAACTGTCCCAGGGGTCATTTTTCAATATTGAATATTTGTTTGGCTGACAGGTTTGTGAAGTGAAAATCGATGTACCATGAAGTATTTCTCCACATGAACTCAGGTTAATTAGGATATATACGAGTCGATGTGACCAATGTCAGAGAAGGCATCGATTCATGAAGCCAAGAAACACCTTAAACCAATTCCACCAACAGCATTTTATAAAAACGGGAATGGCCATTGTTGGACAGTCAGAGGTAATTACAATCGTGATGTGTATTATTATATTAGAGAAAGGTTAAAGACAAATGCATTTTCTTTATTAATGTTTAACCAAGTGTTAAGAAGATGGTGGAGCTGGCCTGATCACGTGATCCTAATTGTAATTTCAAACATTATTCAAAGAAAATGATATCAGACTGGTATCGTTCAAGTTGAGCTTTCAGCTCACAGTCCACACATGGCGTTACTTGATTTTCTTTTGGATCGGAATGCGCATGATTCAAGGCCGATGACTTCTTGTGATGTAGACAGGCTATAAATTTAGATGATATGCAAATTTCAGTAACGTTAAATCGTGCTTCCGTTGACGCACAAAAATCGGTTCTGTTCTCATAAATACATGGATTCATTATAATCGGACCTTGATGCCCTTTTCAACCCCTTTTCAACCTACTGTTTTGTCAAAATTGAGGTTTCCGCTCATTTCTAAGGAAATGATTGGCAGTACGGTTTTATTCGTTGGCAGGGTGTAAGGGTATCACAAACAAATCATACTCAAATAATTTTACAAGGACCCCATCTCTCAGCTTAATGCACTTCAAGAGGAAGAATTCACGTTAAATCCACTTGTATATTGAACAGAGTTTATATTTTAAAAAATTTAACACACTTTTCACGACCAAAGGAAAAATTATATTTTGAAAATGTCCAAGGTCATTTACTCGAGTAACTAGGGTGGGCATAATACATTAGCACATTGACCCTGGAGTTACTAAGAGCACCTCTCATAAACTGTTAACAATATTCGAGTGTTAAATAAAAATAACAGTGGAAAAATTAGCACTTTTTTTAGCCAGAAATGTAGGAAATGTAGGAAACAATTTTCAAAATAATTTTTTTCCGAATTATTGAAAATATATATAAAAAATAAATTTAAAACATACGAACTTTATTCTTTTTAAATCATTCTTAAATTACACATTTTCACTGGTTGCCACCATAGTCTGAGCGGATCGAAGCCATTATAGTCGAACAAGCTTCATTTTGCTACCGGATTCTGTTTTGAGTTTTGTCAGTTCTTCAAACTCCTCGAGAAGAATAGTTATTCGTTCGAACGACTGGAAGATGCAAATAATGTCATTTTGTAATTTTGGAAGCTCTCAATCGTACTTACCTTATGTTTCTTCAAAGTATGCCCTCACTGGGAAATACATGTTATAAAAATCTATCTTTAGTTATCATTCAACCATAACTGTGAAATATACAAAAATAAAAGCGTCATATTTTGAATCAAAATAGACTGAAAATATTGCAATACGATGAAAGATTCTTTTTCCTTCAATATTACAAATGAAGTTCAAGTCCGTTTTGTCACATTTTTTTTCGTCCAAATGTGTAGACGCGGAGAGAATTCCTAATAAATCTGCAATTGCAGGTGTTGGGTGTGACTGGTAGGTGTTTGTAGAAAAAATGGACAGAGAAAGGTCGAATAGACATTGCTCATGTTCAGAAGAAAACCTTTGAAAAAGATGCAATTCTACTCCTGTTCATGTAACATAATATTAATACATGTATAATTGCTATAAATATTGTAGAAAAGTACCTGCTCATTTAGAGTAATTTGGAAATACATGACCATAAGCTGTCAGTTTCATATACAAGTATAGATTGTGTTCCATTTGTTAGGATGTTCTTTTAACAGAATGATTCTGTAAATAAACCATTTCAATGTTTTTAAAGTGTTCTGTGAATATGTTAAGAGTTAACATCACAGCTCTCTATATAACTCGTACGTATTGCATGACTTTCACAAGGTATTGGTTTTAACCTGCAATAAACCAAACAAGATTTTGTTTCAGGGTCAATAAAAATGTTGTATTAGTGGTATTGTTTTAACATAAAGCATCGTTACCCTGTGCAGTTATTCCCAGATTGCTGATATGATTAACGTGAACCAACATCAAGTCAAATATGTATGTATGTATGTATGTATGTATGTATGTATGTATGTATGTATGTATGTATGTATGTATGTATGTATGTATGTATGTATGTATATATATATATATATATATATATATATATATATATATATATATATATAAATGTATGTATGTATGTATGTATGTATGTATGTATGTATGTATGTATGTATGTATGTAGGTAGGTAGGTAGGTAGGTAGGTAGGTAGGTAGGTCTGTCTGTCTGTCTGTCTGTCTGTCTGTCTGTCTGTCTGTCTGTCTGTCTGTATGTATGTATGTATGTATGTATGTATGTATGTATGTATGTATGTATGTATGTATGTATGTATGTATGTATGTGTTTATTTCAGAAGGAATTTGATTTAACTTTTACAACATCGAAGGTGAAACAATGCGATATATGGCGTAATCTAACAACAATATCATGCACTGTAAATGACTGCCTATTTACCTGACTTTTTACCAAGAGCAAAGAAAAGATCTTGCTATGTATAAGCAATAGTAGAGATAATAGATTTTTCCTTGAAGTGAGTGATGATCGAAAGTGCGAGTTAAATATCACGTGACGTAATGCAATATATGCGTTTTGAAACAGAGCCAGTGAATTAGATGTATGGATTTGGTTTATAGTCATCAACTTTCGTCAATTATGAGTTAGAATGATACTCATAATGTATGGAAGGGTGAAATTCAGGTATGATTCTGAAATTCGAACCCACAACCATTCGATCTAACCATACACGGTTATATGATTTTGCAAAAAATAAACATTCTGAAGTGACAGTAAGCCTTAAAGCGTTTCTCTTTCTTAAAAAAAATCTGTGTTTGTAAAATATACATGTATTAATGATAAAATCTATTTTAATTTTTTTATTTATTTAAACGTCGGTCATTTGATTAAAATTTACAATTAAAATGAATAAATTATTGCTTTTAGATTTCATAAAAATGGAAATAGAAAGATGACTTGGTTTTAGAACATTTAATTACCTTAAGTTAGAGCCAAATCATTTGTTTACTTTAAAATTTAAACTCGACCCCGCCTTTCCCCTCCAAGTTTAATAGTTGTCAACTAATACAAGTGTTTATTTACTCTTTCAGGCGTCAGCTGGCCTAGTAGCGATTAATTTCATGTGGGTCACACAAGCGTAGCTCGATGTATTTGTTAAAAGTATTAACGAGTCCACATAGGTGGCGAGTTATTTCCAGAAACTAAGGTCAATGTACAGTTACACTGTGCCTAACGTGCAACGTACACCGTTTATAACCGACTATTTAAAACTTAGAAAACGTTTAAAATAGACTTTACTGAAGAAAAATTTGAATGTGAAGGAACTATCATATATCTTAGCTTTATATATGTATAATTCTAGTTTTTTCAGTGTAAGATGATAAACTCTAAACCATCTCTCTAACGGAGAGTAGATATGTGAATGTTCCTTGACATTCGATGTTTTCCCTTTAACGTGTTCTTTTTGGTATTTCTGAGCTCATTTTTAAACTGTATTTTCTTTTACAACGATCAGGAAACAAACAAGTTTTAGCAATTAGTATTAATCACATTCGTTGGAGTGTTTTGATGCGTATGTGTTGTCCTTGCTGTATAACGAAACCTGGATACCGAGTGAAACCTCACCTGTCAGATTTGGCGACCATTGTATCATACTTCTCTGAACAAGGATCTAATACGAATGGCATCGGATGAAAGTGAGAGCTCTACCACTAAGCAAATCGGACAGCTATTTTCCTGAAATTGTACCTTGATTCTAGCATAAAAGGTTAAAAATCAATCGCACGACTGGCAAGCAAAGATAAATATATTGGACAAGCAATACTTAAAGTGCCTCAGCTTGGCAAAATATGGTCACTGTTTATTTTGTTTTTCTTAAATGCAAGACATGATGAATCATTTGTGACAATATTTAACGAGGAGAGCTCATCACAAGACTGATGAAATTTATTTACAGTTTATTAAATTATTAAACATGTCCTTAAAGCGAAAAATTTCATCAAACAGGTTTTGTGCAACAAAAAAAGAAACCTCTTAAGGCTAAAAGACTTCATTTCGTAATACACTCAACACGAATGAAAAGTATTAATTTCGTGATACCCTCAACAAAAATTAAAAGTCTTCATTTCGTAATACCTACAATACAAATGAAAAGTCTTCATTTCGTAATACCCTCAACACAAATGAAAAGTCTTAAATACTTAATAACCTCAACACGAATGAAAAGTCTTTATTTTGTATATATCCTCAAAACAAATGAAAAGTCTGTATTTTGTAATAACCTCAACACGAATGAAAAGTCTTCATTTCGTAATACCTTCAACACGAATAAAAAGTCTTAATTTCGTAATACCCTCAGCACGAATAAATAAAAGTCTTCATTTGGTTAAGTTAACATCATTTTCTCAGAACCTAACATCCTCTTTTTCTAAAGAAGTTGCAGAGGTAATTAAAATATATTTATTTATCGTAATAGTTCCTTCTAACTTTCAAGTATGACATTGTCATAAGTGGTTAGGTCAATTTGACAATATATTATGCAAACTGCGATAAAAATAGGACAATAAAACTGCCACGATAAGTAAATCAGTATTTTATAATCATGGTGGTATTTTCACCTCCAAGTAAATGAATCAGGATTCTTAGATGTCGCTCCATTTACCTCAAAGAAATATAAAAGGCACTGTTTATGAATAGGCACTCTGAAATTTAGTTTACATGAGAGTCAAGCTTGTCGCCTGTTAAGGTAAGCGATTTGTTCCTAATTTAGAGCTACATTGTTGTTACCATTTCCAATGTTTTCAGTACCTTACAGTTAATTACATTAGCTCTTATACTTCTTACTTCAAATTTCATGTCCCTAAACAAAGTGGAGGTTTTGAATACTGAAAAAGTATTTCATATAAACAAACTTAAGAAAAAGTGTTAATACCATAGTTGGTCTTAAACAGAAATATATTTTTGGGCAAAAGGCAAGTGCTACAACATGTAGAAAAAACAGCAAATTAAATATGCATCACTGACAGTTTGTGGCTCCTTTGGGTTCATAACTACTTCTGCAGGGTCTAATGCTAACTCCACAACACAGTATCCAGGATGGTGACGTTTATCCAGATCGTTATATATATATATATATATATATATATATATATATATATATATATATATATATATATATATATATATATATATATATATATATATATATATATATATATATAATAATAATAATAATAATAATCCACTCATGGAGCAATAATACTAATAAAAAAATTCTTTTAACTACAGGGATATAGATCAATTATGAATTTATACTCATTAATCATAAATGAAATCTGAAAATAATGATAATTATTAATTGACCCTGTTTTCTAAATGATATAAAAATGGTACACAATTTCATTTACCCATCTCCCTCTCATGCGTAAGTGAAAGAATAATAAAAAATCTGGAGTGAGAGAGAAAAACAAATCGAGCTGGACGAAAACATTAAAACTGAATTTGCACCAAGTAACATACAAGAATATGATTCGTCGTAACCGTATGCTTAAACTGTGCTTGGGATTTATTTAAAGTGTTCATAATATCAATGATACACAGTTTCAATAGCCTGTCGAAACTGTAAGTTAAATTTGTCGGTTACGAGGTACATATATATACGCCGATGTTCTTATTCTTACCCACCTCTCTCTCTCTCTCTCTCTCTCTCTCTCTCTCTCTCTCTCTCTCTCTCTCTCTCTCTCTCTCTCTCTCTCTCTCTCTCTCTCTCTCTCTCTCTCTCTCTCTCTCTCTCTCTCACACACACACACACACACACATCGTAGCTCAAATCGACCAAAGGAACAGAGAGAGAGAGAGAGAGAGAGAGAGAGAGAGAGAGAGAGAGAGAGAGAGAGAGAGAGAGAGAGAGAGAGAGAGAGAGAGAGAGAGAGAGAGAGAGAGTTAGTTTTATAGTCTTGATAAATTCTAATTAAGCAGAATAATGAATTAGATCAACTGTAAATATATTAAAATATTTTAATTACCTCTTGCTGGTTCGTGATTAGATTTTATTCCACGCTTTTTTCCAGAAAGTGAATGCCTGAGAGTTCATGTTCAGTGTACAAAAAGCTAACCGTGTTTGTAGTGCACTACCTTCTTCATAAAAAAACAGCTTTCATGTTTAAATCATAAGTCTGTCTTATGCTGATTTAATAAATGTGACTATAAATACAAACCCCAAAAGAAAACAATCAACTTATCACCTTGCACATGTGATTGTGAACAACAAGAAAATGCGCCGAGATGTGAGGAGTTCATTCACTTGGTTCATGAACAGTTGACTGGAGCATATTGTAACTTCATTCCAAGCGCAAAGACGTGTATTTGTATGTGATATAAGCAATATATATATATATATATATATATATATATATATATATATATATATATATATATATATATATATATATATATATATATATATATATATATATATATATATATATATATAAAACAGGTACTTTGTATCAGTTGTTCTATAAATTTTTCATTAAAAGGAAATAAGGAAATCCGGCAAGCCTCGTTTTCTTTTATGAAACAATTATTCATCTCTATATATATATATATATATATATATATATATATATATATATATATATATATATATATATATATATATATATATATATATATATATATATATATATATATATATATATATATATATGACAGTTTATGAATGAAAAGCGTGAAACAAAAGTCACTAATTTTCACTAATTTCATTGTCAATAACACTATTTTTTCGACGCATGTGTGATTTACAAATTATTTTGCATTGTCAAAATTTACACTACGACCGATGTCACTTGCTGAATGACTGATTTCACTTAGAGGAAATGTTGATGGCAGATGAACGACTTTCTGTCTGTACTTTGTGAAAGGTTCATATGGGTAATTGGTATGGGAACAAAAACATTATTATGACAGTTATATACAGCGGGATTAAAAAAACTATGGAAACTTTAAGGCACAGATTTCTTGCAGAGAATGTTACTCATTTTCTTTAGCGTGTTAAATGAGGCTATGTCATAGGTGCTCACGCTTTGTATATATCTGGGGTCGGTATGTTGTTGAATTGTTGTAAGGGCTATTCCAGAATGAAGAAGTTTGATAGAAATGGATTTTCGCATACTTTGGTTAGTTTCTCGTCCAGGATGGTTAGCTTTGGATGCCACAGGGTTGGCTTTTGTATAAAAAAAAAATTCGTAATGAACCTGGCGGAGATTCGTGGCGAGATTTAAGGTGAACCTGGCGGAGATTCGTGGCGAGATTTAAGGTGAAGCTGGCGGAGATTCGTGGCGAGATTTAAGAGACATTCAGGAACATATGTTTTTAGACGAAGTAGTATAGGGAAATGAGGGTTTTGGCTCACCACCCCCTCCCACACCTCCTCCCCCACCCCCGCCAAACCCCTCATTTCCCTATACTACTACTATGTAGACAGATATTTTGTAACCAGACAAAACAACAGGTGTTGGAATGCGATAAGCTCTGTCAACAGAAGTGACGAATTTGTTAGAACAGTGTATGTGTGGAATATGATTATTCTAAAGACGGCAAATAGGTTTTACCACAAATTTTTTATCAGATAACAGGATGAAAATTAAACTGTGCATTAGAACGTTTCAGTTAACAAGGCGGAAATTAAACTAGCATTAGAATGAAAATGATATTATTTTATATCTCATTACCAATGATTAATGTTTCAACTGTTGATATTAAAAATACTTCACTATCACGACTATAGATACTAAATTTTACTTTACCGCTCACACAGCGACGGGACTCAAACAAATCTTTAATTTCTGGTTTGTTTAAAGGATATTTTGTGTCGATAAAATACACCTTTGACCGATCTAGATCAATTGTGAGTTTAGTATAGTTTTGTTGGCTAATGAGGCTGTGAAAGTTTTTAAATTCCGCTAGCAACTTTTGATACAATTGTTCGAGATAATTGAAATACACGCTGTTATCAGATCTGATGAGCGAAAGTTTTAACTTGTCACGTGTTCCATTAAAACATATACCTGTTTCATTATTAAATTCAACTGTCAATTGTTTACCGTCCATCATTAGATATTTGATGTTACTATTGTAGCTATTTGTCATTGTCAAATTTTCAAACATTATTTTATAAGTTTAGATAAAATTTCAGGAAAAGATAATGTCGAGTATAGATCTATCATCATGACAATACCCAAGGGCAAATATATCTACCCCATTTTAACAATAGCGTTTGTCATCAAAATTATACAATCCACGTTTGATAATGACATCTGTTTCGAGTTTATGATGATTAGTTCGAATTGCCATAGCTCTCATAAAACTAACACCCATCAAGCGCATACCTGTAGTCATCAAATTTCATAAACTTTTTAACAAAATCACGAGGCAGACCTTTTGCTTTTTTCGTTATTTTATTATTGTCCAATAATACGGTATACATTTTACTACGTAATCCGATAAAGTATTTGATAGCGCTTGAGTTCATTTCATCTTTAAACTTACCAATAACCTTTTTAGTTGTGTCGTCATGAAATTTACTGTCACGTGGATAATCGGAAAGATCAAATAGATGTCGATTATTGTACATGTCCTGATAGATATCCTCGCATTCGATTTCATATACGAGCGAATCGGTATCAGTAAACAATAATCTACTTGCCGGCCACTGAATTTTAGCAAAATTGTAATGAAAATCGTACATCAACCACTTTGATAAATCTAACACTGCAGCTCCAACATAGATCGGCTTGTTTAGTTTTAGATTTACTTTTCTTCTTTGTATCGCAACAAGATTTTCATTAAATATTTTCATGCTCACAAAATCATCGTCTGACACAATTTTGTTTCTGCGATTGACATCCTTAACTATTTCAATATTTACGCGTTTTCTAATATTCTCCATCTTCTTACCAAAAACGGAATTGTTCATCAGTTTAAAGAAGTTTTTCTCAAACTCTGTTTTCGCTGCAGCCCTTCTTGAAGTGTTTGAGTTAATATAACCTCTCATCCACGGCGACTGATTAAATTTTAGTACACGATGAACTTTTCTCAACACAAGACCAGCATCGACTGCTTGTTTTAAAACTTTGTAATGCAAAACGTAATTTTTCTTATCAAGTAAATTTGGTACTAGTTTCTTGACCATGGAATGTTGCCTTGGTGATGCTAACGCTTGTTGTTCTTTTGATAACAAACTATAATCTATGACCATCGATTCCGCACAGAAAGGGTAATCGTTATGTAATTTGTGTAGCGAATTTGGATAATCAAGATCAACTTCAACGAAATAGGAAACATCTTCGGGTATCTTTTTTTCTGTCTCCGATAGAAATCGATCAGCCGTGATCCAATGAAATCCACCAAGAGGCATTGGTTCTACCATCGAATACCCGTACAAGTTATTATAATCTAGATAAACTATATACTTCGAAGGAAGGTCAGGGTTATACTGTTTCAAATATTTGTTTGCTTCAGCATACTTTTTTGTTATCACGCTAATACCGCCTAGGATACCTTTTTCAATAAAATTGAACATATCAACGTCAGTCAGTAATTCTAACCTTACCTTACTAAACTTTAGCAGAGCATCCCATGACAGTCCAGGGGCAGAATAATACCAGCAAGGATCTAGTCCGTAATTATTATAACTCACTTCTTGAAAACTTTCAAAAACATCTGCTAATAATAACACGTCAGTTTTCAAATACAAATCATGATAATCACCAAAAGTCTCACAATCAAACTCTTTCCAGATATCTTGTGCATACCTGTACTCATCATCAGTTATATTTTCATTTTTAAGTTGTGAGTAAAATTTATCTTTGCCAGGTAAAGATGTTTCATCAAATTTACTCCAGTCGTCGAGGTATTCGTATGGAAAAACTCCTTTTTTAGCTAGTAGATTAAATTTATCTCCAAACAGTCTCTTAGGTTATCAAATTTACTACAACCTTTTACTAGCTCATCTAACGAGGCTGCCATAAACTGCAGGCTGTCAATAAAACGCAATTTACCTAGCGTAACTGACATGTACTTTTCAAAATTATTTGGGATGCATTTGATGATGTTATCGAGTTTTAGACGAGATTTTATATCAGGATCACCAAAAGCTTCTACTATAATATGGCTATCATATCTTCGAAAATTGTGAAGAATAACCGGAATAAAATCTGGAGCATGAAATTTTAAATTACACTGATTATGAGCCGCTCCACGATACTGTCCAGTCAAATGACAATGGTCATGTACTTTTTTGTTGTCAGTATCAAAAGCTTTTTCACAAATATGACAAAATTCTGCTTGCTCGTGATCGGATTCTTGTTGAGGTGTTAATTTTAACATTGGCGTTACTTTTTTCAAACGAGTAAATATATTATCAACTTCATTAATCAACTGCTTGAGAAGCCAAACAGCTGGATTTTTACCACGATATAATTTAATTGGTTTAGATAATCTAGAATCAGTACAACAAACTACCTTATACGCTACTCCACACGGAACATGATTTTGAACTTTTCTTGTACTCGATTGATTAGGATTATTTTCTACGCCAAGTACTGGTTGAAGTAAACACTCAAAATCAGCGTATATAACGAAAGGAATTTTTAGTTTGTGATTATGATGGACAAACTGTAACACACTATCTTTTTTAGATGGCATTGTTATTCTTTGCACATCATTACAGTACTGCAAATGCTTTTGTAATGTTTCATTGTTAGTACAACCATGCAAGCAGCGGTAACAAAAGAACTTTTTGTTCCTATTTTTATTGTACTGTTTACCAACGAGTCCGTTAAAGTTTTTAATCCAAACGTAATGATTTTTGTAAAACAGTAATTTTATAGTCGATTGTGAAGCTTTTTCTGAAATATATCTCGGGTATACATCCTCTTTTTCATCTAGTCCGAAAACGTTAATTGAAACATTATTTTGCTTTTCAAATTTTGGTATTTGATTTTCTGCCACAGGAAAATTAATATCTTTAAAATTTAATCTAGACACGTGACTGATATATTTTTCAACGCGATCAGCGTGATTTTCTGCTGGAAATAGTGCGGAAGGAACAGCCCATTGGAAACACTTGTTATCTACGTTTTTGATGTTTATACAACATCTTTTACTTTTTATTTTTGGTGGCAGGTCGATGTATGAACTACCTCGTAATGCGTTATATTTCATTGTGTGAAACAATATTTCTTTGATCATTTCAAACTTCCAACCCGAACCTAATTGAGTGAATTCCTCTATTTTTTTTCCAGATTTCTTGGTGTATTTCATCAGATAGTGATAACAGATCAGTCCCAAGCAAAACACGTCTTGATTTTGCGTTCATATAAGGTTCTGCAATTTCCTTGTTAGTTAATTCTTCCGTTATAACTAACTTTGAAAATATAACATGATATTGCACAAATAATCTGATACCTTTGTGTTTTTCGAGCTCACGTTTTACAGTTGTCTGTAGTAGGTGGTAAAAATTTGCTGCATTAAAATTTACTAAAACAATTTGATTATCAAACTGATAACTATTATCAAAACCTGCAAAAGCAGTCGCTATTTTATTAGGTTCTCCCATAAGGCTTCTCTTAGCTATATCACGCAATTTTAACATTATTATACTATAATGTAATATCTAATTGATAATTTTCTCAAACTGCGCATGCGCTAAAATTAATTGAAGATAAAAAATCACCTATAGTATAATGACAGCAAATCTAACAAACACATGTGAGCAAGAAGCATATCAAATTCACCCAAAATATAACTTTACCTCACACTGCGCATGCGCTAAAAATCAATTAGAGATAAAAAAAATCGCCTATAGTATAATGACAGTAAATCTGACAAGCGCACGTGAGCAAGAGATTTATCATGTTCACCCAAAATACAACTTATACGCTGGAAATGTATTAGGTTCAGTTATTAACATCAAAACTAGAATATCTGTTGGCAAATTAACGTCAGCGGGTTATACGATTAGTGTAAAGGGAGATAATGCTGAGAGGATTGCAATGTTTAGAAAAGATTTTATTTACACGTTATTTTGCGATGATATTCCAGAGGGACAGCGTGTATATCACGTGAACGATAAAGTCACTGATGACAACATTGAAAACTTATCCTTACAAGATGAGTTTCAGCCGCATCCGGTCTTTGATTTATACGAGGCTAACGATTGCGGTATTATTAGAAACAGAAAAACTAAAAAAGTTCTTGGTACTATGAACAATATGGGATATATCAGGGTAACTGTTAGAGGAACATCGACAGATCAAGTTTGTTATACTGGTCATAGGTTTGTTTACGAGGTGTTCAACGGATCTATACCCAATGATCTGGTTATTAATCATATTAATAACGTAAAAACTGATAATCGATTGAGAAATCTGGAGCTAGTGACGCAACAGGAAAATGTGAGAAAAGGACGAGGTGGTGGTATTAATTTTAGATGTCCAGCAAAACCTGTTATTTCAAAAAAACTTGAAACGGATGAGGAGATCGAATTCAAATCGATTTCAGCTGCGGCGAAATATTATAAGATAAATCCCGCAGTCGTAAAATTTGTATCTGATGGAGTAATAAAATCAATTTTTTCAAGCGAATACGATGCTAGGATTCGTTTTAGATATGATGATCAATAATATTTTGTAATTCAGTTTTAGTCAAGCAATGATGAGCAAATGCAATGATATCATCGTGATTAAATTTTAGCGTCGTTACTGCATTTTCATTAATTTTATTCTTTTCTGCTTCTGTTAGCAATATTTTATGAGAATCACCTTGCATTACAATAACGTCAACACTATAACCCAACAAACATTTTCTTACCGCTTCAGCTAGTTCGTTGTAATTTAATATATTAACTTTTTGGTGATATTTTATCTCATCAGTCATCTTATAATAATAAATTAGATAAAAATATATTATAATAATGGACTTGAGGAAACGACTCGCTGAACTCTACAAAGAAGATACTAGCGACAAAGTCGCCAGCAATAAGGTCGTCAGTGATGAGGTCACATTTTCCAAAGATTTCATAGACAAATCTATTGGTTATAATGAAGATGATATTTTATATAACAGCGAATCTGATGATGATGGTGAAATAGTCACTGTTGCTGACAGATCAAATTACAGCAGACCAACAACTAAACGATATAATGTCAAGTATCACATTGCAAAAAAATAATGAAATTTAATTTTACCGTTGCCGAACAACAACTGTTTTGGCAGTTAATCAAACCTTTCTTAAACATCAGAATTCCAGGCCGACAGAAAAATATCAAATTCGATTTCATATTTGTCAAGCTTTTTAATCTAATGACGATCTCTGACGATCGTGAGCAGTATCTAATATCGTTATGTAAACCAGTAAAATGTAAATCTGTCAAACAAAAGTATGAGAAAATTTATAATAACATTATATCATAATCTGCTTAGTTGGGATCCAACTGTTAAATTTATCACTATACCCACGCCATTAGACTAAACTTTTATTTCCTTTTTTCTAATCACTTTCTCGATAACAAAAACATCCTGCTCAGTTTTTTGTAGTTCTTGTTCATAAAAACGACCTACAATCGGTTCCCCTGCCAGATCTTTTAAAACGTACGTTACAGGTATTGTGAAAAGTACCTTATCAACCACAAAAACTTCTTCGCTCCAGTTTGGAGTAAATCCTTTTGCAAATACCTTTTTTGTCAAAGAAATTCTAACTTTATCACCAACCTTAAATTTATGTCTGCGGTACATGTTTTCATTTACTAATATTGGATTTTTAATAGCTTTTTTAGGTGTCATTTTGATGGTTCGATGTTTCATGTTATTATATTCACCTACGATTTGAGAAAGGTCATCGATGTACCTGTTGGTGTTTTTAGCTGTCATATGTTTGTGTAATTTCTCGTTTAGCGTGCGATTAAATCTCTCAACAACAACGCTTTTACCTTCGTTTCCTGTAACATATATTTTTATATTATTTTGTTCTAGAAACTGTTCAAACTTTTTGTTAAAGAACTCGGATCCGTGATCAGTCCAGATTTTATTCGGTTTTCTTTCTGTACTCGTTATTATTTGTCTTAGCGCATCAGTCATTGAAGTTCCTGTCTTATCCGAAACAGGTACACTGAAAGCGTATTTGCTAAAAACATCTATAACATTAAACAAATACATTTTTGGAGCACCATCAGCGCCAACGTTAAACTGAGCTAGATTGGATACATCCACCAAATCTATTGCCCAGATATCATCTACACCATTAGCGACAACTTTACGTCGTGGGAACATTTTTTTTTTAGGTCTGTGCAGCTCGACTGCAAGATCATCGTATACTTTTTTACCGAGTCCGAGTTTATATTTTGCTCCTATCATTCCCTGAACAAATTTTCTATCAAAACGTTCTCGTAGATTTATTGGCTCCATATCACGTAATTCGTCTAGCATTACTTTCTCACAATCTGCTTTCGAGTTTTCATGATCACGATAACAGATATCATGACGCATCGCTATTGCATCCACTTGATTATAAGGCTCTTGACCTGGCAATGGATTGTCGTTTTCATCTAGTTGTTGATCTAGCGGATTGTAAGGTCCTGTATACCGATGACCTGGCAATGTCCAACCGCCTTTTGGTTTTTGGTAATTTTCCAATAATTTTATGTATATCTATACCTGACCCTATTATTTCTCTGTTGTTACAATATTGACAGTATGCGACAATTTTATTTTGCTCAAGACACAAATCTCTGTCAGAATCACAGTTGCATATCATTCTATATTTTTAGTCGGCGACTAAAATAATATCAGGATAACCAGATCCTAGCGACATCTCTGAGGATACTGTCGCTGGAGACGTTTTCTTTAAAAACATATTTTTTCTTTTTCCGCAGACTGCACAAAAACTTTTTAATATTATCCTGTTGTTTTTTTGTTTTTTTCTGTTGTTTCATTAATATTTTCTGTTTTACTTCTACACTTGAGACAGTATGTTGACATTATTCTATTTTTAAGTTTAGATAAAATTTATTGCGATCTCATCATTAGCGTGAGAAGGATGCTTGTCAAACTGTAAAATAAATTTTAAAAAGTTAAGATTTCTGCTCATCTGTTGGATAAACATAATACAATAATATCCGCAAGCAGACGTTCCAACAGGTTGGAGTTGATTTGATGAATAATATATCTTGTTAAATTTTTTATTCATATACTTTTTTATTACATCGCTTGGAGGAAGTCCAAACGAGTCAAAATAATTATTATTATAAACTGCTACCCAATGCGTGCCGGATCCGTCATTAAAATCTTGTATATTAATAACACACGAACTTACAGCTGATGGTGATTTTATTGCTGCGAGTTCATCTTTAGAATAAACTCGGTGAAATCCAGGAACCGCTTTTAACTTATCAATGATATCAAAATTACTCAACGGGGTGGTCGAGTTCCCGGTAATGTTAGACCACGTCCGATTCCTAAAAGATTTGGCAGCAGACTTCCCGCTAGTCCCGCCAAAAGTGGAGCGATTGGAATAATTCCTCCTTGTTTTGGTTGATTGCATATGCATTTGCATTTTGGTGTTGGCGATTTTGTTTTTATTATTTTCTTTTTTTTTGTTGGCGATTTCTTTTTCTTTTGTGGCATTATAATATATTATTTACATAAAATTTACAATTTTTTTATTCCACTTCCACGAATGATACCATTACCTGCGACTGCTTTCTTCGTTGCGCCAGATATTGCTCCAGACGCTGCTACTAGTCATAATGTGCCTAAGACTGGTAAAAATTTTAGGTATTATTGTACTAGTTAATACTGATAATGCTGGACCAAGAAAACCACCTTTAACGACAATGTCGTTTGCCATCGCTGTCATTTGTGCAGCACTCAAATTTAAAACAAAAGTTTTTTTACGATCATACTTTTTTACTTGATTTTTTGTTAGCATTAATTTTGTTAAAACACCATCAGAAATATTAGGATTGATTTTTAATGACACCTGTTCTCGCTTTGCAATAGCAGCTACTAATTTTTTAACTTGGCCATCGGTTAAATATACTTCTTTTACAATATATTTTACCATTTTATATAACAACTGTAGATTAAACTTGAACTGTCATTTTACCTCCAATAGAATCTACTGTGATAAATCTATCACTAATCACTAATGCATATACGTACAACGGCGCCACTGGAACCGCCCCAAGTGTCCAGGCAATTTCAATATCCGCTGTGCTGTCTACAATTCGCTCGTTATGTTTACTAACATCAAAATGAAATATAGGATAAAGCGTGCGATATTCCTCTGCTGACATTTGAGTTCCATCTTCAACATCTTGATATTTTTGTATTGCGTCAAGCAGGTACATGTACGGTCGAGAAATATTTTTATTAACGTCATCAGCAAAATTGCACTCGATAGCTCGTTCTGGATATTGCTTTGAATTTAATCTAGCGTATATTCGTCTGACATCAGAGTGATCAAATATTGCATTATTTTGTTGTTGGTTACCTCGTCGGGCTTGCTGTTGAAATACGACAAAGATATTTCTCGGCAGTTGTTCGCTTGATGTTGTTGTGACCCTCCATGTGTAGTCAGTAGTATTTGGAACCGCTGTCTGATATATCTTATGCTGCTTAAAATAAATTCTGTTTGTATGTTTATCAAGCATGCTATTTAGTTCTGACATTTTAATGATCGACGGTGTTATACGTGGCATCCACAAAGCAAGTTTGTTTATGATAAACTGTACATCAACCCCTCCAGATCTAAACAAGCAATCGTTTTGGTCTGCTCGATCTAAAATAAGAGTATGTTTTACTCCACGGAATACTTTATCATGATCGCGACAAAAGCCGAAAATTGTGCTTAGTGGAAGCATCATTGTAATTTGACGTGATCCTGCTGCAAGTTTTCTTCGCCTAGCAAAACCATCGTTATAGCATGGATTTCTCACGTCAAGTGTGTTAAGAAGTAAATTTAACATCTCAGTACCGTTTGCATCTGCAGCTGGTGGTGTTATATTTAGATTATTAAAAGCTGCTGTAAGAGAAACTCTTGTAGCGCCTGCATTAGCAGCTGAACCTGGTGCGACAATAGCTAGCGCGTCTGCATTAGCAATGAGAAAATTTCTCACAATTACAGCATTTGCATCAGCATCAGCTCCATGTCCTATAGCGCCTCTCTTTAAAAATTCGGTTGATTCAGCTATTCCTCGTCCAGTATCTTTAAACCACATCATATTAGTTGCAGTTGATCTCGAGTAATCGTCGGAAAACGAAATAATATTCAAAATTGTACTTGCAACTTGTAGATGACTTGAAATATCTTCTATAGTTTGATTGGCCAGTTGATATCTAGCACTTTTGAGTAAACACCAGCCGTTATTTATAAGAGCTACTTCTGCTCCAACTGCAATTGCAGCAGGTGGATTGGCTACTGTCATAATCTGACCACGAACTTCTAACATAGCCTTATGTGGCAGTAGAAATACATCTTTGTCTCTGGTGTTAAAGGTTCTAATACCAGCTTTATTTGGTTCGTTAGAATTTTCATCAGGGTACTCAACAAACTCGAATTCTGTCACATCGTTGTCGATGTCATAAGTTTCTGTTAACTCGAGATAATTTTTAACAGACATTTTATTTTATTATATTATATAAAATTTTATTGCGGCACTGTTACTTTAGATATTAATTTTTGTATGATCTGCTCACCCTTTGGTGATAATAATTTTTTTGTTGTTGTTATCATAGCTTTTTGAGTTTCTTTTGTTGGAGCGATTTCTGAGATAGCTTGTTTTATTTCAGATGCAGTCGGTGGATCACCTTTTATTTTATCAGCTATTTTTTGTCCCACCGCAGTCCCAGCGGCAGATACAGCCCCAGTTGCAAAAGCTTTACCAGCGTCAATAGCAATTGGTGCAACTTTACGTTCTATACCCGGAATATATTTTCATAAACTTTGGTGAATATATTTCCAAAAAATCCTCCTACTATTTTTCTTCGATAAACTTTTTTTCTTTGTTTCATTATATTTGATGTTGCATAATTTTTACTTTTGCTCGCGTAGATGTAAATAATAAGTTACAACTTCATTATTAACATGTACCTGTTTTCCTGATTGATCTGTCAACTGCATTATTATACTTGATATTTGATCTTCAACGTTTAATGGATAATATATAATATGTCGTGGAGTTATTTGCATGAGAGAACCTGGCGGGACTTCTGGTGAGAAACTGTAAATCGTTTGACCTTTGCTACCTTTTGATGTATAAGAACCAGAAGCAATAGAACAATTTACTAATATTGTATTTACTTCTGTTATATTTGCTGGCAGTTCACTGTCATATGTAATAGGCTGATCAAGTGCAGTGTAAGTTTTTTCAGTAAATCCTAACAGTTGTGCAATACTTCTTTCTCTTGGTTCAAGACTGATTACTATATTTTTCAAAGTTATCCTAGTTCGCAATGTGTTATAATTTGCTGCCAATTCAAAATTATTAGCCACACCGTCAGCTTTTGTGATGAGCTCTTTGATTGCCTTGTTTAGATCAGTAATATTATAAGCTCCTTGCGGAATTTTTATTTTTTTTTTGTTGTAGATATTGAAGATGTTGTAATCATAGTAAAATACATTTCATCGTTAACATCATTTTTCACGTTAGGTATAGCAATCCAGCAAGTACAAGAAATTAATCCAATTTCATATTGTTTTGTAGGATCTAGTTGGATAGGTGGAATATAATTTACTGAAAAATTGCGCTATCTATCGCAGACTCACTAGAGTTTAGTAATAATGTTGTTTGCATTCCTTTAATATTATATCATTTTACAAAATTAAGTCGCGGTGTAAAGTTTCATATTCGTCAGATGTTAATAATTCACTCGATCTTAGATGTCAATGATTTCATTATCAAGTTCAACACTAACATTCCCAGCTTCCTTTGATGATATTAATAACATTAATCTACCTATCATTTCAGTAGTTGAAGTAAATACTTTTACACCAGTTCCTGTTCTTACTCTACTTTTTTGTATACGAGATTTATCAAAAGTAAAAAATTTCCTTCTAAAACTCCACCCACTGCCAAAAGGTTTTGCTCTACTATTTTCTGCTGTTTTTTTAAACGTGAGAGCAATGACACCGTTTCTCATTCTATCATAAAGTGGAAGCATATCATCAATTTCTGTAACCGTGTTTATTTCATCTTTAGCAGCAGCTCCGTCTTTAAATATTACATCTAATCTATCGATTAATACTTGATATTCTGCATCAGTCCACCTGCTTATATTTTCAATATCACTTATATTTTCTTTGTTTAAAAAAAATCATCATATTCACTACCTTTTATCTCATCATTTGCTCTTTTTGTAAAATAAAATCTTTGATCTCCAACTTCCATAAACTTTACAGTAAGATCACCGACTCTTTGTTGCTCCTCTCTGATATCTTTTATGTCTCCTGATAAATTTGTTATAATATTTGTTATTCCTTGCGTTGTTAACTCTGCTAATCTTCGCTCAAGTTCCAGCGGATTGTTTATCAATCGATCTGTTTCAGCTTGTCTAGCCGCAGGATCAGCTATATTTGCTGTAAGTGCCTCAATCAGTTTTCTTTTTTCTTCATCAGATCTAGTAACAAGTTTTGCAGCAGCTGCTTCTTGTTGTTCTCTAACAATTCCAACCAAACCTTTTTCTTGCAGTTGTTTAAGTTCTTCTTCTGATAGTGGTTTAGTTTCAGGTTGTTTACCTAATAGTGCTTCAGTAACCGGCTTGAAAATTGTAGCTGTTGCTTCTGTAGCAGTTACTTGCCTACGTCGTGCTTCTTGTACTTTTTGCTTAAGTGATGCCTGAGATTGAGCAAGTTTTTTTAGATCTTCTATGTGTTGTCTGTATCTTGCTCGTTTGTCCATTATTATAATTATAAATTTTATAAAATTGAAACGCTTTACTGTAAGTAACTGTTAATACAACAGCGAAACATTTTAGTTGGATCATTTGTAAGTTTATCAAACAAGAAAAAGTTAAATTTATCTTTTGTAGCATTACGGTAAAGTTCAATAAACTTATCTTTTGTCACGCCACCGCATTGCTCGCTTGCAATATTTCTAACGTCAAAATTATCCAGTCCTGGAAATAAAATAAAACAACCCGTATTTCGCCTAATAAATCTATCAACATTATAAAATCCTTGAGCGAGATAAACAAAATTACACTGTTTGTTACGTGACAGTGAGAAATATGATCTTATTTTATTCATCTCCATGTTATATAGAGGAATATCGTCAAAAACTACTATCTTATGTTCATCTGCATCAAGTTGATTAACTGGAATAAGATCTTCTGGCTGCCTAATTATAAAAAAAATCTTCACCAGCTTTAAGATCATCACGAAGCTTGTTATTATATTCGCTTATAACTCATACTTATCTTGCTGTGGATTGATTGTGTAAATATAAACTCTGTCGTAGTTAAAATTATCACCAAGAAGCAAATTCATAAGCAAATTTGTTTTCCCCGATCCAGTTCGCCCAACAATAAGATAATGACAATCAGGAAGTTCATTGTTATGTTTATGCTTCACTAGTCTCTCTGTATCAAAGTTTAATATCGACGATTTTGCCATTTTATATAATATTAAACTAGTGTTGATAATTTTATCTAGGACAGTAAATAATGAGCTACTATACAAAATTTGGAACACTATCAGATTTATCCACAAAAGGTTACCAAGGTGACTTATCCAAATATGCAACTCTTGATCAGCTCAAAAATGAAATCAATAATTTACTAAATCTTACCAGCGTAGATCCAGATGAAGTCGTCATTTTCCAGGACAAAGAAGGACGATTAAAGACGAGTAACGTAAAACTGTCAGATGTAGTTGTACGAAATCCAAGTGGGAATATTGTTATGACACAAAACAAGATTACAGATCTTGGAAACCCAACTGAGGATGGGGATGCTGTCACAAAAATACGTCAATGATTGGGACGCTTCAATTAATAATGAAATCACAGCGCTCAAAACTGATTTTGCCAGTCACGTGAATACATTTTTAAGTTTTCGCAGAAACATAAACAAAATTAGAGATGAATTTTTTGGAAATCCATCAAATGTTAACATTACACTCGCTAATATTAACACAAAACTCAATGATATTAACACAAAACTCAATGATATTATTAGTGGAATTCCTAATATTGTTGAGAAAACGAATATGATTAAAATGCCTCACAAACAGATTAAAAATATTGTGTATACTGTTGCAACTGGGTCTGGTACATGGACGAAGGAAACTAATTCTTTAAAATACACTACAGAAGTTACTGGTGTGTATAGATTGTCAGTGTTTAGCAGTGCAAAGTTTAAAATAATGTTTACCACAATTCCATGGCATTATTTAGATAATAACTTATTTGGAATATTATATGTAATATTATACAAAATTTCTGAGGAGAAATTTACACTTGAACCAACTGATAAAAATTTTGTAGGTCCTTATCGGTGGTGTTTGGAATTTGTAGCTGATTTATCATAACTATGTAAACAAATGTTATAATGAAAAGAAGTATAGTTGATTTTAATCACATTTCAAAAGATATTCCAGAAGAGGATGTGGACGCACAAATACAATACTATAAATATTATCATAAAAAACTTTGGTGTGTTAAAAAATGTTACAAATACTACAACAAGATCCTTCGAGTAATATCATATCTACCCTTGTTAATGACCAGTTCTGGTATAATTTCAAGTGGGGTATCATTAAATCCATTTTTGTTAATTATATCTGGTATTGGTGTTTCACTTACAGCGGCGTGTAAAAAAGTAGAACCAAGACTTTTGATAAAAAAGCATGGATGTTTAACATCTATTAAAACTTACAAGAAACTACTTGATCAGATCCGGTCTTACCTACGAGGAGTTAAATATAATATGGATGATTTATTACGTGAATTTCGTATTATTGACAATATGTTAACAGATATTCTACCAATGAGGGTTAGCAAGTATGGAAAAAATTATCAAAGAAAATATGAGTAACGTATAATTTTATCTAAACTTAAGATATAATATAACTAAAATAATATCATTTTCATTCTAATGCTAGTTTAATTTCCGCCTTGTTAACTGAAACGTTCTAATGCACAGTTTAATTTTCATCCTGTTATCTGATAAAAAAAAATTTGTGGTAAAACCTATTTGCCGTCTTTAGAATAATCATATTCCACACATACACTGTTCTAACAAATTCGTCACTTCTGTTGACAGAGCTTATCGCATTCCAACACCTGTTGTTTTGTCTGGTTACAAAATATCTGTCTACATAGTAGTAGTATAGGGAAATGAGGGGTTTGGCGGGGGTGGGGGAGGAGGTGTGGGAGGGTGGTGGTGAGCCAAAACCCTTATTTCCCTATACTACTGACGATAGCTGCGGAAAATTTTGTAAGGCGCTGGACAGGCAAATTGTTTTCGTCGGAACGCCGTGTGGTAGGTACCCTGCATCTCACCTGTACGTGTTTTTGTTTCACGGTCATTAAATTCGAAGTATTCATGTCACGTTTCAACAGTTTTATGCTCATTATCACCTCAACAAAACTTTCGTTTTTTCGTTACGCCACTAAGTTCAAGCACCAATGTAGTCAGGACCGGCCCTAGGGCAAGGCGAATGAGGCAACCGCCTTGAGCTCAGCACTTTCAGGAAATTAACTCTGCATTGCAATTGTTTTGCTTAGATGCGCGCTCATCGCCTAATGACCAGAGCCCCATACATCACCGGTCCTGGCCTTTGTAGTCACACTTTCTTAATTAGGTCCATTGGACAGTATAATCCAATACGTCCATTTTCGGAAATAAGTATTTGCTCAGTATTAGCCAGAGGCTTGGCTTCATTAGGTTTACTGTTCTTTCCCTTTTACTTGAGCTGCTTATGCCTTGATGCCAAAATTGTCATGGAAGTGATGAATTCCTTATCAGTTATAGTTCTTTGTGGATAATTCTTCTCTCGTCGGTACATGTCATTTAACATGCGAATGCTTGTCAAAATATTGTGTTCGCAGTCAGATTAAATTTCTGATAGACAAAATAAACAAACCATTAGAGAAATCAAGTTCTGCCACAGCAATTCACTTACTTATCAAAACAATCTCCCTGTGGACGTTTAGAAATTTCGAAATTGCTTCATAGCACACCCAGTTTTTCTCACAGTGATTTTATTATATTTTTACTGTTTATAAATTCATCCTTTTCTTCAATTGCTAACTCAACAAAGTCGGAGGCCTTGTTTACTTTCGGCGTATGCTCTGCGACAGCTCTGTCAGGAAAACAATCTAGACTTGATGGAAAAATCGTATTTTCATCCATATTCTCCATGCGGAACTAATCAACCAACATTTTTTCAATATATTCTTTCAATTTAATTATTTATGAAACCGAACATTGTTACCAATAATGAACTTTCGTAAATTTACCGTATTATATAGTTATGTTTTGGTAGGCAATTCCCGGGTGCGATGTGTTTTAAACCAACCTTCTGGCCATATTTGCTAGTTGAAAAATAAAGAATCATGGGATGGTGATAACGGGATCGGATAACGAGAGCACTCACCGTTTTCGAATTCCAGGAAATGACGGTAAAATTCTGACACTTTCTTGAGTGAAAGATTGATAGGTGCAAAATAATATATGTTCAATATACAAAAATGTTTTTAATATGACAGAATCACTAATCTTGATTTCAAATTTCAGAAATTTCTAGACATGAAGAGGCAATTAATCATTTTTAGCCTGCTGTTTTGCAGCAACTCTTTAATTGCTGGTAAGTTTTAGTTCCTGTCCACGCACACTCAAAATTGTAGTGATAATGAAAATAAAGCAACTAATATAAAGAAGTATCAGTCTAGTTTATATCACAAAAGGTTTCATTTGTTGTTGATTTTGTATACCATCTCAAGTGGTTCATATATTATTTGTTTTAAAATTGAGAATAACTAGAATAACATTCGAAAATATTGGATCTTGTATATATTCACAGTAAGTATAGTATAATAATTTACTATTGAAGTGGAAACATTGCATTGTTATGAGAGACGAATAGAATAGACAAATCTTAGAGGGAAAACCGATGCCGATATTAATTTCCATTCAACGTTTTGCTCTCGTGAGACGATGTATTGTTTGGCATTTAACAATACAAGATTGAATGATGCTCACTGCATAGCACGGGCTTCCAAAAGTTTAATGTACTCAATGGATTTAATTCAGACAAATGCAAAAGCAAAAGCAAGACTCAGTATGAGACAGTCACCTGCCTACATAACTCATTGAAGGGAAACCCATGTTTTTATTATTATTATATATATATATATATATATATATATATATATATATATATATATATATATATATATATATATATATATATATATATATATATATATTAAGCAGCTCCTGTGATGTAGATATCAATAATATTTTATTTTCGTTAACACAGGTCTGGCGTGTATTGATACATTGAAATATTGTACTTATTTGTTCTTATTCGTACATTTAAACATGAAATCTATGACATTGGCAAGCTTGCAGTCTAGTTAGCTCATTAATAAAACGTTACGCCTAAATTTCGATACTCATTTACTTTTGCTTGCAATAAACACTCATATGTCGCCGATATCGCTGTCATTTCAGTTATGATTATGCAAGTCATCTTCTTGCTTTTCTGAATATTTAATAAACACATATATTTCTAAACATCTCTATTTTCTTTTCGGTTTTATTCCTTCTGCCTTGTAGATTTTTCATACCTTGAATTCAACTTCAAATTAGTTTATTAGACGGACTGGAAAGTTTTTTTTAATATCACATTGAATATATTGAATAACAGATCAATTTCTTTAATTTTGAAATGGAATATTAGATAATTGTTTATCTACTTTAGTAGGTACTGAAAAATCTGCTTCGAATCGAAAACAAGATGCAATTTTGAAAAATCATTAAGGAGATAAATGTGATATACAACATTTGTTTGTTGTTGTTGTTTTTTATAAACAAAAACCCTACCAGTTTGAGAAACTGATTATTTTTGTTTAGTTATAATATACATTTCCCTAAAACATTGCAAAAACTACATAAAAGAAATTACAACAGAAATCTCCCTGTTATCCTTACAACGTTTTAAAAAACAAACGAACAAGAATTGTTCTAAATTGTCTTTAAAAATCCGTTCATTGGATCACCCGTACTATAATGTACATATCACTTTGAACCATCAGCGCAAACATGTGCGGACATTGTTGCCGTTGCTTTACCGGACCTAGAGCGAAGGGCCAGAAACTACATTGCGGCTGCAGACGAACCTCTAGTACAGGACAATGCTCTAAGAGAAAACTGGTACAGTGTTGCGGACTACGCCATGCCTACCGACAGGAGTATTCCAGATATTGCCAGATGCGGTACTTACTACCCTGTATGGATGCAAGGTAAGAGGAACTTCACAGAGAAAGACTGAACGAATAAGATCAAGGTTGCAAGCCAATTTTTAAAATAAAGGAGTAATTTCGAACACAAACAATTATATAATTGTACATGCATCTCTACCTCATCGTCAACGTCAATACGCCTTGATAAGCAGGACAATTTGGTGTTTTCCTTTACTCTCGTAATACTAAACCCCACAGTCTTGGTTAGACGTGATCTGCTCCTTGCTGATATGCTCATTTACCTTGGAGTATCTTATGCTCTCTTTTATTTGTTCTAAATTAAGGGAATAGTATTAGGATTGCTGATGATAATTAGCCACAAATTGGACGTTTAAACCTTGTATAACTTACTCCATGCCCAATACAAGTGATTGCTGAAAAGCTTACCCCCTCCCATGGTATTAAATGTACGACTGACATAACTTCAGAGAGAAACTGAGGCGTAATATTACTTCCGTTCAGGATCATAAGGACACGTTCGCGGGAGGCAACTGCATGCCTTATTGGCCCTATTTTACGGCGGGATAGATTATTCAGTTGTTATGTTGCGAGAAGAGATTACTCTCGAGCATGTAGAAATGAGATGCAAGTCCAGGTTTTGTCCTTACGTACTTTTAACTCTATGTTCAGTATCCATTTATTAATTTAAATTGGTCACTAATTGAATTGATTGGGGTTTCCTGTACTTGTTGCCCTGGCCACTCTGGTGGCCTAAGTTGTTAGAGCGTCCAGATGAGGGAGGTAGCGGGTTCGAACCCTGGATAGGTCATACCAGAGATTTATAATAATGGAATAGGCATCTGCCTTGCTTGTCGCTCCGAATTATGACGTTAAGTTTATGTTAGGACTGGTTGGCAATGATGCCCTAGTACTATACATCACTATGAATTGCTGCACTGGAAATATCGTAGCAATGTGACTAAAATTGTTAAAGCTACGATAAAAAGAACCCCAGACAAACACAGACATGCTTGATGCACGAGTCTGACCACAAAGATATAAAATCTTGGATCTTTCAACACTATTTGTACCCCAATAATGACTAGTTTTTCATTCCTTTCGTGTGAAATTGGTTATACATTGTAAGCACACTTTGTCCCACGGCTCGTTTGTATTTTTCTCAGTACAGAGCCATGCAGTACGGATTCTATGCTGTAATATGTGTGTTTAGTCCTGTTTTTAGAAGATGAAAGTTATTGAATTTCCAATATTATTGTGTTTCCATACGATTATTATTCCCCAATAGGCACACTTCCAACTGAGATAGATGGTGAAGTTGTAAAAATTGCGTGCACGAAAGGTTTCTATGAGAACTGCGACATCAGCGAGGAAATAAGAGTGATAAAGTGTGATGGAGTGTTTTTATTCTACTTGAAACCAACTCCAATCAACACAGGATATTGTTTTGGTATGTACATATTTGGACAGTTTCAACACATTGCCTTATTTTAAATTAATTATATCTGGATATTTTCAATACATCGGCATATCCATAACTAAATATACCTGATGGTTATATCAGACAACATGACTCATAAAACATATAAACACTATCCAAGAAAGATAAATTGTTTGTTTGCTTAAAATACTTTGAACAATATCTGAATGCTTTAGTTCATTAAAATCCAATGCTCCATGCACCTATCGTAAATCCAATACTCTGAATCGAAATTTTTATTTGCTTTTAAATAATATATGAGATAAATTGTATTCCTTTAAAAAAAAATAAACATCAGTGATCCATCTTGTATCCTCTTATTAAAATGGTATCTGCAAGTATGTTCGTGCGATGACTTTTAAAAATCAGCATGCTGCATTTATTTTTAAATATTACAAATGGTGGACTATGACAAACATGTATATTCCTACAGATCCTCCGGCCTTGCAGATACCTGACGTTCGTAAGTCTCTCTCTCTCTCTCTCTCTCTCTCTCTCTCTCTCTCTCTCTCTCTCTCTCTCTCTCTCTCTCTCTCTCTCTCTCTCTCTCTCTCTCTCTCTCTCTCTCAGACACACACGCATAATAATTCTAGAAGGGTTCTCGAACAATGTTTAATAAGTTAGCAAAGAAAATTATAAAATAAAGGCATTATTGACAGAAAACTAATTGAGTTGAGCCACAAATGCTTCCAAAGACACATGATAGCTCCTGCATCGGATCTTTTGAAAAAACGGATATATATATACCAGACAGAACAGACTGTACTATCCCTGGATTCTGTAGTAGAATCGATAATAGTGGGCAGAAATAATAGTTTAATACAAACAATACTTTCATACAGGTTAGAGAAATTAAATTCGTACTCTACGGAGTTTCGAACCCAGGTCTGCGAGTAAATGGCACCCATCGCCTTGCCTGCACGCACCAACCCATATACCGTCACGACTAAGCACGCATCACCAAAAAATGGCACTGAATCGTTGTTATATAAGCTCGTGCGTAGCATTGTTTGTATATATATATATATATATATATATATATATATATATATATATATATATATATATATATATATATATATAAGATAAAACATGAGAAATAATGAGCAAGCTTTTCAATAACGAAAAGGTTGTTTCTTTATTAAAGGACTACTTTCGATATCTTTATGTACTGTGTTTTTGTGGGTTGTTTTAGCCATTGCTCCGCCTCCAGCTTTCCTTCCTAGTTCTGTATCGGTTCAGAGCGAACTAAAATGGGTTCAACTTCCAACTAGACAGATGCTACCTCAGCTGATGTTCGTGTGTATCTTTGACACAAGCACAAACGAGGACTATCTCTACTCAGTAACGTGGTAAGCATCCTTTTAAGCTCTTGACGAATTAAAGTCACAACAAAGAAACTTCATTATGAAAACGTTTTGATTCTCGCTAAATAAAAAAGGATGAACTGAAACTTCTGCAACTTATAGACATCATTAGAATTATGGAAAATATGTCTCATGTTTTTCTAATTACAAGTAAATAATATCTCTCCCAAAAACTCTCTGAAAGGTCCTAAAAAAGGTATTTGCCTTAATACTATGATGGTTTCTGGGTGACCGAGTTGTCTAAGGCGCTCGTCTTTACAGATCACTCATGTATCTCATGAGTTCGGGTCTCGGGTCGAACGATGTATCTGAGAAAGCGTTCCAGTATGTTCCCACTTGTCGGCGGTTCTTTCAGGATTCTTACTCCACTAAAATATTCTGCCTGCCATGTACAATCTCTTATGCTCTGAGTAATGGCTTTAAAGCCCATCAACCTCCAACATTAATACCTTGAAGGTCAGAAATTAACAAATTTGGTTGATAATCAAACTTAATGTAATGTGTCTCACTTTATCAGTTTCCTTATGCCTTTGAGGAAGGTAATTACCATACTGAATAATTGTACAGAAAAGTCATTAAAAACAAAAGATTTTGTATCTTATTGCTTTTAAATTAGATCCAGATATTTTAAATATTACATCATTTCATATTGAAATCTTCAAAATGTTCTTTACATTATTATTTAGGTATGTTAATGACATCTTTCTCTTGACGATGGCACCAAAAAGGAAGCCCAACATTGCTGAGACTGCATTGATGGAAGAACTTCTCCTGACTAAGGGCATATCGTTGGGAATAACAGTAATTAAAATGAAATATTTCATCAGAATATAATACTGTATGCATATGTGTATCTAAGTAGGCATGTATTGATGGATGAATGGACTGAATATTAGATGGTTAGTTCCTCTGAACATGTTCAAGACAATATTATTGAATTTAATTAAGCATTATTGCACAATGTCAAGCGACCTGAAGATTAAATAAACGAAAAGCTTGACATAGCCTATTCAAAATTATACATAGAAATGAAAACTGCTCGATCACCACAATTTTTACGCAGGAAATGGATTGAAACTCAAGTATCGTTGTACACAGAATATAAAGCCCAAATCTTGGAATTTTCATCTTGAAAGATGTAAGGAGAAGAATCAAAGCATTAATCACGAAGACACATGCACACTTGTCCAGCATAATCTCCGACCTGTCTCGGAAAAAATCGTAGAGATAATAAATGCTGTTTATCATTGTACAATTTGATTTATAAGACGCTATATGAACTTTCTACAACCAAAGTTCAATAGTTGCTCTAAGACGGTAACTCATGTACAAAAATCATTTATGATTTTTTGCATCTTCATTTTCAAATATACAGATGAGTAGAGAGATAAGATTCTCTTTAGTTAAAGCACTATAGACAAATTATCATTCTTCATTCAAAATTAATTTTAATGCACTCTGCAGTCTGAGGACATTGCTCGATAATGATG
Organism: Potamilus streckersoni; assembly: GCA_016746295.1. NCBI lineage: Eukaryota > Metazoa > Mollusca > Bivalvia > Unionida > Unionidae > Potamilus > Potamilus streckersoni. The sequence goes on from JAEAOA010002240.1 coordinate 153,149, forward strand.
GATATATCTGTCACATGGTCTGCCTCTTAAAAATATGTTTTGGCAACATCTTCTTGTTTTTTGGGGACTTTTACCAGCTTTTAATAGTTGTAACACCCTTACAGTAAACCTCGCGGGTTGTGGTGTTTTGACGTAAGTTTAGTATCATTCATATTTTCGTGGCTGTTTTGCCAGCTATCTGCATACAAACGAGCAACTACCACTCGCAATGATAATGCAAAAATGTTCGCACTGACCCTCTCTTATGTTATAAGAGATAGACACATTGCGAATTCCTGCTGATAAATAACAACTCATTTTTGCCGCTCAGGTGACGAAGTACAAAGGACAGAAAACTTGAGCCTCATGTGGATCTAAGAATCGTATAATTTTTCACTGGTTAATTGTAAGCATTCGCACCGGGTTGGGCCTCTCTTTTTGTCAGTCTAATTCGTATGCGCCTCGTGGTCTGCCTCTCTTCAAGGTAATCGTTGATACAAAGGAACTCTTCCGACTGAAAACTTGAAAGCAAGAAAGCGGCTCCTCGTCGATCGGCTGGTTGTTTCTCGTTTGGTCGCTCTCTTTGTAAGACTTTTTGGCATTCTGCTATGCGAGCCGCCCTCATAAAAGTAATAATTGATAAAAAGGCTCGCTTGCAGTGAAATTTAAACTACGTGACTTGGATGTATTTCATTACCATGTTGTGGTGGAATGATATTCTCGTCTACCACCTTTGTTTATCTATCTGAGAGAAGAGATAGTTTCAGCAGAGAATGCGAAAACATGGATAACTGTTGTTGTTATGACATTAGTAGAAATTATACCATGTTTAATTAGTACTTCTTGTGTTCAAAGTCTCAAAACTGTCTTGGTAACGGCCTTCTCCGCGTCTTCAAAGTCCAAGACGAACAAGGTTGGCTTGTTTTGAGTTTTTACCAGGCGTTTTGCAATCGAGGCTGTCTATCTCTGCTAAATATAAATGGAGTTTTCACAAGTCTTTGGCGTACATTTGTTGACATTGCATTTTATAACCTACAAGACTCCTATTCCATACAAAAAGGATCGAGGGTGTGCCTAATACTGGCTCGCGCCTGTGGTGTTTTTCGTTTACCCTCAACCTGCTTCTTTTTTACCGGTGAAAAATAATCACCGGAAAGGTCCGTTCCTAATCTACCTCCTGCATATGAGACTTTACAGACTCAAACGTCTGCGATCTATGTGTTCTATTTTTGTTACTTTTTCAATGCCTTTTTATTTTAATGGCCATCTCACGTACTCTTAAAACTCGTGAATTTCCATTGCTACTGTCAATATAAAATTAGGAAAAGAAATTTGATGTCCCATATATGTCAATGTTAGTGCAGTATTCCTCCGATTTAATTTGCTTCAGAACATCACGGCTAAAATACATTTGAATTAAGCCCCCATGGACTTTTTAAACCAAAGCGAACTAAATAATTCCAGAGAAATTCAATCTGTTCATACCAGCACATGTTTAAATTGAGCCATCACTGAAATTCCTAGGGCGAAACGAAAAGCTAGAAACTCCATAAGTAATTTGTACTAATACGTGATAGTTACTCATGAGAATTAAGTGTAAGGTATTTGTTTGTGTGCAGGTTTCGACTGCTAAAGACCAGCACCACAAATTAACTTTCATGCAATGGAATGAATTAAGGAATCATAGAACTCTTATGTTATATTAAATTGGAAAGACTTTTGTCCCAGTATGGGACTCCAACACAGAGTAAATTACACGCCTTAGATTTGGGTTGATTTTCCAATGCTCTTCATGTCAAGACTAGCCATTATATTAAAGTTTATCTGTATTACCTGTTACGAACTCTTACAAAATAAGTCTCATGTATCATTCATCATTTCCGGATTTTGGGTAATTTCATTCCTTTGTTACCCAACACCCAGGAGGTCTAAATTTATTTACAGCGAATTTTCAAGTACATTTGCATCATAGGTCTATACCATTTCAGAATGTAATGCATGCCACATTCGCTACTCTGTATTAAATGAATGATACAGCAGTACTAAGACCCTATTTTGATAGCTATTTATAAATGATCATACTAGTCAACTATACATAAAACTGCTTTCTAGTGTTCCCTGTTATTTCTACGCAAATCTTTTCACCATCTGCATACTGTTTTTGTAGATTTGCATCACAGAATAAATGCTCAATTAGTTACTACATTTTTTAAACCTTGTAGACAGCCAAACTGTACAATATCTTTATATAATATTTTAGTTATTGAGCCGCTATTTACAAATTGTATGAACCTGTGCGTTTCCAGGGCACTTTGTGATTTATCTAATTTAATTAAATGCGGTTACCAACACAGCAATTTCCAAGTAATGTTATATATATATATATATATATATATATATATATATATATATATATATATATATATATATATATATATATATATATATATATATATATATATCAGAAAGAATCTGAAGGCATTTCATACTGTAAAAATAAAATTTGGGAATTAATATACCCATATATCGTTTTGGGGGATTAATATACCCAGACATCGTTCTTGAGGATTAATATACTCAGACATCGTTTTTGGGGATTAATATACCCAGACATCGTTTAACATCGTCATCAAAATAAACTCATTACGAAATTTATTGCCGTCCTCAAAATTACTTTCAGGATGTGAATAAATATCGTCTTCAAGAATTGTGGCGGGTGTGGGCTTAGGCAAAATTTAAGCGATTTCAAGAGAGGCAAACGCTATTTCTAAACCACTATATAATACGTTCATCGACATAATTATATGAATGAAATTTATATAGAATAACACAAATCTTTTTGAAGCTGGAATGAAACCTATTACATGTTACAATTTCAGATCAAATGTGCTGTGCGTGTGCGTGACGGTGACATTGGCATAATGGGTAATTCAACAGTCAGTCCTGGACTATTTGCTGGTATTCAGGTAAATATAACACTAATATTTTATTATATACGAATTTCAGCCCATTACAAACACATTTAGAAATCCATGTTCGTACGACTGTAAAGCCAGCTAAAAATGACTCTTCATGACACATTTATTATTCGCTTAATGCGAACTCTCTTTGGATCACCGTTATCTCAAATATAACAATTTTTCGTTGGTTTAATACGAAATATATACCGATGACAGTTTCTTTTTACGAAGGTTAATCACGTTCGAAACCTTCCTTGCTGTAATTTAAACAGTCCACAATTGTTTCAAACAGTCTCTGAATCACGCAGAGGTACATACTGACAGCATAAATAGTACATACTATTTTTGTTGAAGCTCTCTTTGTTTGAACCACATAAATGTTAATAGTGGTAATATAAGCAATTAACACTGAGCGGGTTTTGTTTTTCAAACTGTCTAATTATTATCCACACTGTGGCAGAATAGAAATATTTCAAACTGAATGTTGTTCGCAAGCTATCTAATTGTGATCCACACCGAGGCACATAGTCCCCAATGATTATTTTTGAAGCTGACTGTAAGCCACACAGAGATACGTAGTGTCATAATAAATTATCCACCCTGAGTGTTTGTTTCAAGCGATCTGATTCTGAACCGCACACGTTTTGCTATAAGGAGAAGAATATGACGTATCTGTAATGATTCATTGACCGTTTTTCACTTTTGCCGTTTAGAGTTAGAACTCCCTAAACATTGAGCTTTTATTTCAAGCTATCTAACTCTTAACCACACAAAAGTAAATTGTGACAGAATAAATAGTTCACAATGAGTGTTTTTCAAGCCACCTAATTGTGAACTGCACATGATGTTTTGCTACAAAAAAGAAGAATTAGACGAGTGGGTAATGTTTCAATTATCATTTTATCACTGATGCCGTTTTCTCCTTCAAATATAGTCCCTAATCACATTAAGTTAGGAATTTTATCCCGGTACCTCGCGACTTCAGCCCAAATTAGAGACGAAAAACGTCTTTTTCTATCTCATGTCAGCAAAGGGAAATAAATCATGCGCTTTGCTTCCCCCTGCTACCTTCAGGTATCGCTAGTTTTAAGCTTTTCTGCTATACTGATAACGTCATACCTCCCTTTATCGAAGCCATTTTTGTGTTCAGATTGGATGATCCAGCATTTCTTTCGGGTTTAGTATGTGGGATAATCATTCTGCTGAAGGTTGTATGCATTATTTGTACAACTTCTGCCAAAGCTGAGTGATTTTGTCTCCATTATGGGTTTCATATATTTAGGAACACGTTTTATCACGCTATCGTGAACCTCATGTTGTCATTACGAGTAGACGCAACTTTGAATTTGACTTTGACTGCGTTTGTAGCTGAGATAGTATTAGTTAATAATTTGCTACATTGCTAAGTTATGTTTGGTCTTCTTATTTGGTTGTTGTTTTGATGAAAATTTTAATTAATGGTACGAATGCATAAGTTAAAAGCATAAGCTATAAGATATCTAAATATGACACTATTTTCACTGTCCCGTTCGGGACGAAAATAATTCAGCGAGTTAGTTATGTACTGCATCACCAATTTCTGCTTGTTTTTTCCTTCTGTTTCAGTATTAATATCATCGAAGCAAATAAAGTGTTAAAAGTTCAAATCAAGGGGGAAAGTCACGACTCCTGTATTTTATGCACAAAATGTACATCGTCGGTGTCATGCAACGTATGTAATACGTGGTCAGGGCAAAGTCTGGGCTTAAGTGGTGCAGAAGACAGCTGAAGGAAGGAATGACGGAATAAGTGTTGATATCCTTAGTATACTTCTCAAGTCAATCTCAATTGCGAGTCGTAATGAGTGACTACAGGGGACTCCGCAACTGAAAGTTTGTCGATTGTAACCGTCGGCCACAGTCATATCTGCGTCAGAGTGGCAGGATGATGAAGAAAGGGTACAACCGTATGTCTTCAGTGGGCTCCAGGAGACTGCGACGCGAATCTTGACATGAAGAAAAAGTTTAACCCCTTTTCACTCGCTTACTTGTGCATTTTTGTCCGATTCAAAAGGAAAGCAATATCTTAAATCTAGGCAGCCCATTGAACATACGCTCCCTTCCACACTTGTCCATACATGGTCTTCGGGCCTGTAAGTTATGGCGCATGCGGTTCGTACCGGATCCATTATATCCAATTCATAATATCTCCTCACCAGATGTCCAGCAATGACAAGCCGCCTAGCCGTCCCAACATGGGGACCTCTTTGTTGAAATAATTCAGCCATCTAAGATATGCAGTAATCATACGTTCGTATAGCCACGCCGCTGGCCAGGCATTTTGAGCGACCGGTACCGACGATAGCAGTATCGTCTTCCATACGAGCAGCGTCCCGGCCGACCACACGCTAGACAAGCCAGTCAGTAGTTCTGGCAATGCTGGTCTTCAGAATGTTCACTGCCTATCCACAAGGGAGAGCTAGTGAAATCTTCAAAGACTTTGGCCGGGGTTATCGATGCCACCTGGCATGACTAACTCAGAAATGCAAGCGGACGTAGAAATGAACTCAACATCCGGTGAGTGTTATGAAGCTCCATCAAATCAACCACATTCAGATTGTACCATGTAGAGGAATAAATCGTTAAATCCGCAGTCGAGAAAATCGGATGTTGGCCAATTCAGATTGCCCTCCACCCATTACTGGTATTGGTATTCAAGACTATAAAGTTAAAGCGTTGGTGAATTTCTGCGAGGTGGAAGAGACGCCTTCCTTCCAACTCCTTTCCCAATCGGCTAAAAGTAAGGAGATCAATTACCGGCTTTCGGATAGAATTGGTGATCCTTGAAAATCTAGGGCATTCTTCCCAGAAACCCAATTTCCAACGACATTCTCCTTTTGCTGGTATAAAAGTCACTTTGATGTCTTCATTGCTGGTATTTAGGCCTGGACAAGAATTTAGCGTTCTTTCACATGTACGCTCCACTGTATTATAAAGTGGACAAAATTTTGTTCCATGCCATGTCCAAGCCAATTCGGAACCTCGTCGCTATGGTCCTCACGGTTAGGTTTGACCTCATTAGCAATCTTCATACTCGCGGAGAAATTATTATAACATGGCCACTGCCTTGACAGCTTAAGGGGCCAACTTAGACATGATAAGTTTCACAGTTTCCATGCTGAGCATTTTGGTAAACAAAAAGGAATAATTTCCTTTTTCTTTTCTGATTTGTTTTCAAATTTTGAATGTTCAAACTAGCACTCTTTTGACTGTTTATTCGGCTCAATTGCCGAACACTGCTGCTCATCGTTGCTGATGTAACATAAAAATACAATGTTTTTTATCCATAGTCCTCATAGAATTCTTATAAGAACTACAAAACCCCACAATAAATCTTTATTTGACTTGTGCAGTGTATCACATTCTGACATATTTCGCTTTGGATGAAAGTTCATGAAGATATTAATTAAGCATGTTTCTAATCTTTTTCGTTTAAAGTACTAATATCCTGGAAAAGAAGAGCAAATTTTAAATAGAACATTCATCTGTTAGAGGAATAAACAATTAGTAACATATAACATACTTGACACAGCTTTTCTTCATGTTTCTAATTATCGGTGTCTATTTACATTTCGTTCATCTATTATTATGACAGCATTAGTACAGGAAAGCATTAATAGACCACATGCAAATTTGGAAGTAATAAAGCCATTCTGAGCACCGACGATGCCACCTTATAAATAAATAAATGATTCCAATGAACGATTAAAACTCTAAGACTATCTGTTTTTATACTATTCCAAATTTCATAACACCACTCATATTGTACATATTGCAATATAATATATGAAAGCGAAAACATGTTATAATTTACTCGTATGGTTTATTGATAGATAATGCCTCAGTCTCTAGATCACTCTTATTCTTATAAAATAAAGGTACCATCGAACTCCTGAATACATACTAATTTCTTGATATTTCATTAAGTGGTACATAATTTGACAATTTTGCTCACAACATAAACATCCACATAAACAATGTAAACTCAGTAAGTGTTAGAGCGATATGTTCAACATGAAAACAAGTCTAAGTAACAATATATACAGTGCATTTGCTTACACGTTGGGATGGAATACAAGTATGGTCACATGGAAGTGAATTCAAATGTTGATAATTCGATTTCAAATATCAAAATTATATTGCAACATTGCAACAAAAAAAATGCAGATTTACAGACTGCATTCAATGATGATGACATTGAAATAAGAATCAATAGATTTTAAATTAAGATAATCTAAACGGTGCAGTATGAGGAAGGAATAAAATAAATTATAAATCTGATGTGAATAAATAATACAGTTTTTCAATGTTAATTTACGGCTGTTTAACAAAACAGGAGGAAAAAGTTAGATTTAAAGCACTATATAGTTATTGTCATAAGCATTTTTCTCATAATAATCTTCTCATTCCCTGCTATGAGAAGGAAACACTGGTATCTTTAAGAGATGCCTTGGCCCATGACGAGCGAGAAACAGAGAAGAAAGTTCGGGCTCTCTTAAGTATGTAGGTGTAGATAAGGCTACATCAGGGAATGCTCTGGCAAATGCAAGAGATACAAGAGATCCTGTAAATGATACAGGCTTCTTTGAGTTTTGACGAAACAGACTGATGTTGCCAAGCACTCTTCTGGCTTATTTTAGTCTCTCGAGATGCGGCCATATATAGTCATATGTTCTAGTTTTTTTAGGCTTCACCAGTATCTCAAAATGAAGCTTTATCATTTTCTTACCGACTTCCGTCTGAGTTTATACGTCATCAGACTGAATTTTCCATGAACACGTGAAACGTTCGTGATATACTTAACAAGAAGGAATCTACTTATCCCGCACTATTGTTGCAGAGTTGTAAATTTGTCAACTTAAATATTATACAATGCGTAGAATTGCACATAGAAAAACATACTCTTTATTGAAATAGTACACAATTATATTGCAAGAATAAAAAATTGTTTTGAACATAATTTATTGAAAAACAGAGTGACTAAATTAAAGAAGCAGTTTTTTAACTCAACCGTATAAATGGGGCACTTTCTTGTTATTATTCAAAAATTTTGAAAGGATTGAAGAAATATTGGAAATTGGTTAAATATAAAGCTCTTATCATATATGTACATATGGTTGGCTTGTTGATATGACCAAAAGACATTTTAGCAGGCTTAAAGCATTCTCTGAATTATTTTATACCGTAATAAAGAAAAAAGTACCCAACTTTAATTAGATGATGATGCACTTTATTGAAGACACCTTTGCTACAATCTTTATAGTCCAGGTGCTTGCACGGATATCAATCATTGTTGGAACAAATTTAACAGAACAAAGAAGTAAAAAACAATGAAAATGAAAGAGCGATTAAGTGAACAATCTACCTATATATTGCACATACAAGATAGATAAACGTTTTTGTAAATTGCTTAGGTGGACATTTCCAGGATGTAAGCATTTTCAAAATACGATGTTGGATTCAACTAAGTAGTGACAGTGATATATTTTGTCTATAAAAACAAATGATATGCTAAATTAGACAAGAAAACGGGAGATGACACACAGTGTTTTTATAGAAATCATCAACGAGTGAATGCCTGCAAACTAGTTTGATGAAGGTAAAATGTTTTATGAGATCCAGACACAATTTAAAAAATTTGAGATATTTAAATGCTTAAAACAACCTACAGTTTACATATACTGAACAATGCGAACAAGAACTGAACACAGCTATTGCAAATGGAACATAAAAAGTGATGACCAGTAAAATCTGAAATGAAAACGAAGTGGAAGGATTGAACAAGAAAAAAAAACCCAAGAAGATGAATGAAATTTTTGTAATTGCCAGAGGTTCATTGTATAAAGTGCAATTTACGATAATTATAATAATTAGCAAATATACTGAACTGAAAAGTTATGCACCTTCCAAATGAACTAAAAGATATGTAGTTCAGATTGAACACTCTTAGACACTTCAACAGATTTAATTTAATTGAGTTTAGCAATGTTAGTCTCTATTTGTATTTTTTAAACATGTTGGTTTTAATACTTTCAAACTTATATCTTTCAAAAGGCTAACAGAACATAATGAATCAAAAATGTTTGATACTATAAATGTATACAGTTTGCTTTGTTGTTGATGAAGTTACGATTTTACCATAACTGCAGTAGCTAACGTTATTTAGCATTAGACATTCACACCATTTTCAGTCTTTTGAAACACTGCCTCGATTTTTTTAATTTCTGTGACTTTCTTTCATTTCAGTGACTGGTTAGCTTATATAACATAGTCTTGAACAAAACTGTTTTAAATGTCCATTGTATGACTATTTGTCATAACATTATATTGATAAATTCTTAAAATCGGCATATTTTTAGATATGTGTTCAGGAAATATTCCTAATCTCTAGCTTCACGTGAGACTGGGAAACAGTGACGTACTAGCGTTGTTTACAGCGCCATCTGGGAAGAAGTTTCAATCATATTAACACTTTCTTAAGGAATGCTATTACAACGTTTCTGCTTGATTTAAACAAACTAGATTGGGACGTAGTTTTGCCGTTTTCTTCGCCTTAGATATAATCCAGACTAGCAGATATTAAATCATCTCAAGGATTCTTCTAGATGCGTTGGGAAACAATGCGCTATCTGTATTTACTGTTTAATCTTGAAATCAACCTCATCTTGAGTTGGCATTGCAGTCAATTTAGCGTTCATGGTTTTAACTGAAAAATATTGATCGGCTTCATATCTTTCTAAACTAACAACGTGCATTTTCCCCTAATTTCTTGGTATGCTATGTAAAAAATGAAATTGGCAATTTTTACTGCATTCTTGAAATAAACCCGAAGTGACATTGTTATTTCTTCAGATTCAAATGGGTGAGAGACTTGTTATTACTGTTATTACAGAAAGCTAAATTGAAGACATAAGAAAATCAGCATTTGGGGAAATAATCCTGCAAGTAGTGATATTATATTTCATTATAGATACTTACCCCTCGTCTGGAGATACATAGAGGAAGCCAGGGAACAATTACGATTCGTCCGACTGTCCCAATAGGCTGCGCATGGGACCCTGCCCGGGATCCGGACTGCAAGCTTGGGCTGGCTATGTATGATCCGTCTACGACACAGGAATGCTCTACCGTAGATATTGCTGTTACTGGAAACTACCTATGTGGGGTTGAACTCTTTGGTGATAGTTACAAGGACTGGTTGGACCAGAAAAAAAATTGGAATAGAAATTTCAGCTTCGCCGTTACCACAAGGGAGAGTCAGTTTTACCATATGGGTAAAAATATCTTCCAATTGGGACTCATAACAGACAAACTTGCGAACGACCATAGGATATGGCGTTCTTATAAACTGCCCGACGTACAGGTATCCTAAATTTTTGTTTGTATGTGTATTTGTGAATTCCTGAAATCACAGTGATATGAAGAAGAAAAACTTTTAGAAATATTGTAGAGTTGTCACAACGCATGTGATATGCAGTGTTATTATAAGACAAATATTCTCAAGCTTAAATGATCTCAATAGGAATGCATCCCATTAATAAGTCCATTGGTTTCCATGTGACGTATGTAAATATGTGTCAATGTAATCATGTATTAGCCTTTACTGACCTTAAACAAAATAACAATTGTTGTTCTAAAATATAATATAATACAAAATTAATTTTACAGAGATCAATTCATTCCGGAAATTTTGGTAATCTGTACCTTTATTGTCACACAAAAGGTCCAGATTTATCGATCGCTATGGACTTTTACGGTGGTAAACTGGAACTAAACTGGGTGAACAATATCATGACCAGAGCAGGGATTTGTTTAAATAGTTTTGTTGTTGTTTTTCAATACGAGGCACTTTTTGTGATATCGTTGCACGTGACATTCTTGTGTCTATTATGATTTTAAAAAATCTTGTATTTCAGTCCTTTCAGAAAGAAATATATGGATAGAACAATATCATTGTTTTGCTTGACAGTGCCTGCAGATGAAACTACAGTAGCAATGATTGTAAAGTTTATGGTTGTATGGTTTAACGGCACATTAACTTAGCACTAGTTATATGGTGTTTACTGAAAGTTTTGAAATATGTAAATAAGCTACAGCAAACAAATCTAGGAAGTAGATTCTTTCGGAAAGGACTGAAATGCAAGCTTTTTAAATCATAATAAACACAAGATTTCCAAATGTAAACATAAGTAGAATTTGAATGGTACGCGCGAAAATCATATTAAAAAAACTCATAAAATATCTAAGATCGTCTAAACATCTAAGCTGAATTAACTTTCTTTTAGGTTTCTGTACATGATACCCTTACCTGGACATATAAATTTTGCTACGCAAACATTGACCCGCATATGAGATCAGCAGACGGTCGGTAAGTGGGTTTGAAGATCTAATGAAACAGTTTAGTGAATACAGATCGATTTCTTTATTCAGTTTTAAATATGAAAATGACGTGCAAAGGAATTATTGTTACCTTATGCTGACATATATATTTGACCTTTTGTTCTTCATGGTTTTACTTCGCTTGATATTTCATTTTTCATGGCATTACATTGCTTGACATTTCATGCCTTTAAATTGCTTGGTATTATCATTCTGCCAATAAGTTTGAGTGTGTGTCTAGATAGAAAACAAGTTACATAACTGATGTAATACCTGTAATAATTCACAATTTGCACCATCGTGCAATTTAGGTGACATACATATAATTCCAAAGTAGCTTATATTAATCTTATTCCATTAAACGTAACCTGAATTCGTTAGAAATAGCAAAGAAAACAAAAAATGTAAACACATTGCAGTGTTTCGGTGTACCTTTAAATTATTGTGGTTGCCCACATGCTTTGCTGCTTTAAACACACACACACACATACAGACATACAGACATGCATATATATATATATATATATATATATATATATATATATATATATATATATATATATATATATATATATATTAATTTATTTGTTTAAGGAATTACTGCATATACAGCTGCCAGTCATATATTTGATAAAAAAAAAATTGCCTGATAAGATTACCTGTTTAAAATATTTCAGACTGTATGAGAACCAAAATGATGGAGAGTTTATATTATACAAGCACAAGTTCCTCCCGCAAGAGGTGAGAGTATTTTAAAAGTATGGCTTGAAAACCTCAACACAATATTAAGTTTTGCATCTTTATTTAGACAAAACAATCTATGTTAAAGACATGCGACTTGTTAGAGAGAGAGCACGTATTTGTATTATTTGCGATAGCGAATTAAGACTATCTCAAAAGGGGACGCACCATCTTTATACTATCGACAAAAACTTGTTAGTGTGGCCTTGCAATGAGATAAAAGACCTTGAAATAAGCATGTCCATTTTTGTTATGCATTCTTTTTTCTCACATCATACCATACAACTAAATACACACGTCCCACTCAATTCAATAACTGTGCATTTCGGTTGGAAAAAATTGGTCTCTAATTACGAGCTAAAATTCTCGTCGTCGTCGTGCTGCCTTCTCACTCACTCTGGTTCCGAATTATTCAGTATAGAATCCATCATGATCTAGTAGAATTCAAATCAGGTATGTAAACAGACAAAAATATTTAACATATTCTTATTCTTTTTAACATAGATCGGTTATGCTTCTTTGATAGACACTCCACCGTGCTTAGGACATTTTAGCCACGTTAGAAGGGAAAGACGTGAAAACAGAATATAAAATAGTAATATATATATAATTAAAATATCATCAAATATTACTCTTAATTCAGTGTTATCTTGGTTTAATTTTAAAACACCTGTTTTTTCATTAGTTTATTCTCTAAATGTCACACGATATTTATTGTCATTATAATCATATCTAAACTCAAGGTGACAACAATTTGTAACTTTCTTTCGGGAAAATTATTTGAAAAACAAAATCGTTTAGTCCTTGGGAAATATAACTATTAATGTTTAAATTATAATTTCTATATATTTTCCTTTACTTTTTGACTTAGTTGTAAATGCATTCGTTAATACGTGATAAACAGAAAAAATTTCTTGAGAATAATATTTGAAGTCATGTTATAGTACGAAGAAACATTTGTCGCGATATCGATATTTTCATTTATTGCTGCTCAGAAAAGAAATTAATCTTTATATATTTTGGATATTGTATATGAGCACAAAGTCTGGAAAACAACATTCAATGGCATTTATTTTCATTTCTTTGAATCTAAGGAGAAACAATGAAGGCTGTTGCTGAGTAGTAAGGTGAATTTAGATGCCATACAAAGTGCGAAATATCCTTCAAGAAATTCCAAATATATTGTTTATTGAGCTGCCACCTTATACTTTCACCTATTTCATTGCCAAATTTTTTAATCTTTGTGTGTTTGCTTTATACTATCTTTTCCCTTGTTAACCGACTCTAGAATTTATCATTACTATATATGTACTCTTAAAAAGGAAAGAAAATCTCCACGTTGCCATCAAATACTTTTGGGGTGTTGATTAAACGAGTTTTAAAATATATCATTATAATCAATAACCTTGCAATATTATTTTAATTATAATTAAGTGCCTGCTTTACCACAGTAATTTGGTAAGTTCGTACACAGTCGTTTTGGGTTTTTTATTTTGACTTAAAAGGTATATAGTCGATTTAAACAATAACTTAATTAGTTTTGAAAATTTAATAAAAATGTTTGTTTTCCATGATGACAATAATATGTAATTGTGAGAATTGTACCTTGTAATCTTCGTTTAGCTATGATATTCGTTTTAATTTTGGGATTATAGATAGATGGAATAATTTATTTATTAAAGATCTTATATATTTCTGTTTTTGAAAATGACAGGCACGTTTTTTGGTTGCCTATATGTCTTTATATTTGTACAAAAGAACACATGTAATCTTTTACGTTTAAAATAATTTGATATTTTAATTGAGAACCAAGGACCATACCGACTGATATAAGAAATTCGTATTCTTATTGTCAGATTTATCAAACGTAAGGTTGCCAAATAAAGCGTTGTAATAAAGAGCTAATTGCTAACCGAGTATTGATTATTTTGAATTGACAGGTAGGAGCAGAAGGAAATACAGATAACTTCATTGGCGGATTACCAAATAGGCAGAGTAGGCACGGGCCTATGGGCCCCAAGCCTTTTAGGGTCCTTGCGACAACGGATCAAAATAATATATATATATATATATATATATATATATATATATATATATATATATATATATATATATATATATATGAGATAATGTGCGATGGGCCCCCAAGATTTCGACTGTCTACTGGCCTGCAAAAGATTTAATCAGGAAATGGGTCATACTAGAATGAAGTTTAGTAATCATCCCATAAATGATATATAAAAAGACCTAAAGACTATGGAATGAGGACGAACATATTGTCGCACTAAAGCACCTAAGTAAATTCGTCATAATTAACATAATTCACGGAACAGTGATATTGAGAAATGTAAACCTAAAAAAACCACAAATAAGCGGCATTGCAAATGTAAAAAGGGACCAGTGCAAAAACAAAATAACTACTAATTGAAGTAATAATTAGAAAAAATGATAAATTTACTTTAGCAATCAAGTAAGAACAAGCAGATTTAAAATATATATTGCCATTTAGTAAGATTTATAAACATTCATGACGGACATTACATCACTGTTGGATCTGCATTTCTGTCAAAATGTATGTCAAAATGTATGTTTCAATCAATAAATCTTGAACATGACAGTGACTCAAGTGCATGGTGAATTGCAAGGAATCTGGATATGTTAATCTTATTGTCAGAGATAGACTGGTTTCTGTAAACATTCCAGCAGAGTGACAATTTCAGTATATTGAACAATTTGGTATGTGAGCCATGTTTTCTTCATAACTTTAATACTTACAAACTTTGCTTGTTTTGTAAATGTTAATAGCTTTCTGCAATGTTACATTCTAATCTCAGTGACCTTAATCGAGCTATTTCAACGCTGACCCCACAAAGTAAGCGATACCTTATGTAGATGTGTCACGTAAATCACTTGTTAACGATTTGTTCTCGATTAAGTTATGTATTGATTTAGCGTTTCATTGCAGCCTTGATGTCCTGGAGAAGAAAAACAAAACAAACACACATAGATCATTGGCATGTAGTATGTCGCACAAGTCTGACGTCATACATCATTGACATGTAGTATGTCGCACAAGTCTGACGTCATACATCATTGACATGTAGTATTCTTGCAAAGATGCTGCAATCAACTGAATTTTATCACAACAACTTATAACTTTAGTTTTTCTTCCGATAGAATAAACTGTAAAGGTGATGTACATCTTATATGGGGCAAGAATGTTGATGTTTGCACAAACCTTGATAGATGATTCGTATGCCGTTAGATGCAGCTGAAACAGTTGGTGCCATTTTCTCCACCTCACGGGCACAATTTGTTCCTGTTTCAGATAATTTTGGGGGTTTAAAAGCGCCCAATTTCTAGTGTTCGTTCATATTTGACACCATTTAATGTTAGACACAACTATGGTTGTTGCCTGTAATGGTTTATTCAGAACTAGGAGACAGTGTAGTCATATGTCAAAACTCACAGCTAGATACTACCATACAATATTAACCATGTCTGGAACCATTATTAATATTGTATGGTAGTCTGCAGTAGTAAGTTTCACTGCTGGAGGACAAGAGTTTACCCACGGGCATAGTCAGTAACATAGGGTACTTGTAACAACATGCAATACAGCGTCTATATTCATGAATACATTTACAAATATTTAGTAATATAGCTGAGTTTATATTGTTATTTAGTTCGAATTCACTTTAAGTAATAAATCTAGCGTTATACAAGGATTGACTTGATAGATTAAAAAATAAGCATTTGAATATCTGCGTTATAATAACCAAACGCACAGAACTAAGGGTTAAAAAAGTTACTCTGTAAATGTCAGATGGGGTGAATGCATTTCTATGTTTATCAAGTTGGATCTTTAACGCGAAGTTAACAATAGTTTAATACAGTTGTAGCCCGCAATTAGGATGACAGAAATGTTTGTTGCTCTTTTAGAGTAGAGATTAAATCATTTTGAATATATATATATATATATATATATATATATATATATATATATATATATATATATATATATATATATATATATATATATAAAGAGAGAGAGAGATAAGATTATAAAGATGTAAAGATGTCGCACAAGTCTGACGTCTGGTTTGGATTAGTTCAGCATAAAACAGAATCTCTAGAATAATGAATAAACAGACCTGTAACGATTCGTGGCGTTTTCATTGGAACTTGTCATAGGTTTAACATCTATATTACAACACTTGACATGGATAATGCATAGAAATTAGATGATTCTATATTGAAAGATGTTTTACGCTTGCTTAGAGTAAAGGTAAATATTAGATGCTTTCTGAATAATTTAGTAAAATGAATTGTCTATTCAGTATCAGGATATGAAGTAAGTCTCAAGTGTCTGTAACGTTATATAGGAAGCCAAATGATGCTGTACAAGATAACTTCAGAAAGGAAACATCAGCTTGAATGTTTGAAATCAATAAAATGTCAGTATTGGAAGGGTCCAAGCTAACAAACCAGTAATATTCACACGCATGGATTTTTACAAAATAATGTTTGTATTATTATGTGCCTGTCCAATGTCTGACGAAGAGGTGTTCCAAGAAAAGTATCATCCATATACAACCTTGATATCTTACCTAGTTCCTGAACACACAACTCTGTAGAGATATTGGTCTCTAATTAGACGACAGTTTTCTCCCTTTGTTCAATAATATTTTCAGCAAAGGTTTTGATATTTTGTGACTAATCTGGCAGTCCAGAGGCTTAGTTAGGGTCAGACATTGATATTGTATCTGTTATTTCTTCTTCTTGTATAATAATGTGAGAGATGACAGCTTGATTCCTAACTTCAAAATGCGATAACAGTTTTAATTATATTTTTAAACATGTTACATATTAAAATATTAGTTCAGCAGCACACGCCACGCCCTACCTCCACCATTCGTTGCAAAGTTAAAGGATTGGTAGACCAGTATAAATGTTTGTAAATATTCGATGTCTCTTTAAATTTGAAATGTTGTCTCTTAAATTTGCAATAAAGCAGAGGAATTAAAGATGTCCAGCAACATGCATTTAAATTTAGTTTAAAAACAACTGTATCCATAACTACTTCTTCATATTGATAACTTTTACTTATATTTTTTGAGAATTTGACATGTGTGTCTAATGTTTCGTATAATTAGAACCCGTGGAAGAATTTTTATCATGATATGAACTAGGACTGGCTTCAGTATCCTGTTAACACGATATCAATAAAAATGACAACTAAAAATTAAGAAATGTTAAAGAATAACTCAAGGAGCTAGTAGTCTCTAATTAAGTTTATCGACGCGCGTTCGATCAGGAGAAACAAATTTATGCCAAAGACATGATTTCAATACGAAATATATCTGAAAGTGTTTCTGCAATTTATTTCAAAGAAACAATTGTCGAAGATTTCTCTCCTAATTTTATATGAGCAAACTTAATCAAAATGTTATGATTTGACTCTTCTATGGCCAAGCCTGATATTTTTTTTATTTGAAACTATTGAAAAAGCAAATCATGTGTTGTTTTTTTGTTGTCTAAAATAATGAATTCAAACATCTTTCGATAAAATCATGAATGCACCGACAAAATTCGCAAAGGTTCAAGAGAACACTTTTTATTCTTAATGAAAATCGTTTTAATGGTAATTCCTGCATTTTATCAGCTATATTATAATGCTTTGTAGGTTCAAATGAAAGTGGCGAGATGCAACAACAATCAGGCAACCTGTGCTTGTGCAGTCACCATTCGAGCTGGTGGAGATTTGTATGGTTTCATATTATGCAATGGACATAGGCCTTTTATCGACTATATTTCATGCAAAGATGGTATACTATCAGTTGTTAGAAAAACGGAATACCAATACGAGGTAAGTGTTTTGACCATTAAGATAAATGTACAGATTCTGTAGAAACGATCATAAAACTGTATTTTTGTATATGTAATTACGGGAGACAAAATGCGAGGAAGGTTCGGAACAGCATGAAGGAAAATGGAAATATTTGGGTGTTAAGGTTGGTGGGTGAAATTGGGAAGGTTTGGGTGCAAGCTTGCAAGTGGGGTCGATGTAGGAGATGATTGATTTTTCAGTTTATGAAGGAAATTGTGAACTTAACATTACGATGTCAATAGAGGTATATTTGGAAAGTTAGCATTGCTGATAAGGGGTCAATGGAATTTAACATTTCGGATACAGCTCATTGGAAAATTGACATAATACACAAGTTACCTTGTGGCTCTATGGGAATTCTAATTGTATTTTCACGGAACCAAAAAATATTGACCTTTAATTAAAGACCTTACTTAAAATATTGCTTCGACTTTTAAGGTAACAAGTAATAACATAACGTCATGTTTATGCATTTGCAAGCTTCAATGCTATTATTAGGTTTCAACAGAGAGAGAGAGAGAGAGAGAGAGAGAGAGAGAGAGAGAGAGAGAGAGAGAGAGAGAGAGAGAGAGAGAGAGAGAGAGAGAGAGAGAGAGAGAGAGAGAGAGTTAAAATATGTACCAGAATCGCAAAAGAGGATTTCTGTTTACTTGAAGAGTGTATTTATCATGGTTAGACTAAGAGTTTAGAATAGTTCAGACTAAGAGTGTAGGATAGTTTAGACTAAGAGTGTATGATAGTTTAGACTAAGAGTGTAGGATAGTTTAGACTAAGAGTGTAGGATAGTTTAGACTAAGAGTGTAGGATAGAAGAGACCAGGAATGTTTGTAGGATACTTTAGACTAAGTGTGTATGTAGGATAGTTTACACTAAGAGTGTAGGATAGTTTAGGTTAAGAAAGTAGGATAATTTAGACTAAGAGTGTAGAATAGTTTACACTACGAGTGTTTGTATGATAGTTTAGACTAAGTGTGTATGTAGGATAATTTAGACTATGAGTGTAGGATAGTTTAGACCAAGAGTGTAGGATAACTTACGCTAAGACTGTATGATAGTTTCCTCTAAGAGTGTATAATAGTTTAGAAAAAAGTAGGATAATTTAAATTAAGAGACTAGGATAGTTTAGACCAAGAGTGTTTGAAGAATAGCTTAGACAAAGAGTGTTGTTAGGATAGTTTAGACTTAGAGTGTTGGATAGTTTGGACAAAAAGTGTAGGATAGTTTAGACTAAAAGTGTAGGATAGCTTAGACTAAAAGTGTAGGATAGCATCGACTAAAAGAGTAGGATAGTTTAGACTAAGAATGTTTGTAGGATAGGTTAAATCAAGAGTGTAGCTTAGTTTGAACTAAGAGTGTAGGATTGTTTAGACCGAGTGATTGTATTATAGTTTAGACCAAGAGTGTTAGTAGAATAGTTTACACTTCGAGTGTTTGTAGGATAGTTTAGACTAAGGATTGTAATAGAGTTTAGACTAAGAGTGCAGGATAGTTTAGACTTTGAGTGTAAGATGCTATAGACCAAGAATGTTTACACTACGAGTGTATTTCGGACAGGTTAGGCTAAGAATATGGGATATATTCTAGATTATAGTGTTTGTGGAATAGTTTATAGTAATAGTGTGTGTTGGATATTTAAATTAATTGTGTAGGATAGTTTAGACTATGAGTGTAGAATAATTTAGACCAATAGTGCGAAAAAGTTTAGAGTTAGAGTGTAGGATAGTTTAGACTAAAAGTGTAGGATATGTTATGCTAAAGGTGTAGGATAGCATAGACTAAACGTGTAGAATAGTTTAGATTAGACTAAACGTGTAGGATAGTTTAGACTAAAAGTGTAGGATGGTTTAGGCTAAGTGTGCAGAATAACCGAGACCAAGATTTTAGGATAGTTTAGAGTAATAATCTTTAGAGTAATAATGTAGTATAGTTCAAAATAAAAGTGTAGGATAGTTTAGATTAAGAGTGTAGGATAGTGTACACTAAGAGTGTAGGATAGTGTAGACTAAGAGTGTAGGATAGTGTAGACTAAGGGTGTAGAATAATTGAAGCCAATAATGTATGATAGTTTAAAGTAAGAGTGTATGATAGTTTAGACCAAGAGTGTAGGATAGTGTAGACTAAGAGTGTAGGATAGTGTAGACTAAGAGTGTAGGATAGTGTAGACTAAGAGTGTAGGATAGTGTAGACTAAGAGTGTAGGATAGTTTATAGACTAAGAGTGTAATATAGTTTAAACTAAGAGTGTAATATAGTTTAAACTAAGAGTGTGGGATAGTTTAGACTAAGAGTGTAGGATAGTTTAGGTTAAGAGTGTAGGATAGTTTAGGTTAAGAGTGTAGGATAGTTTAGACTAAGAGTATAGGATAGTTTAGGTTAAGAGTATATGATAGTTTAGACTAAGAGTGTAATATAGTTTAGACTAAGAGTGTATGATAATTTAGACTAAGTTTGTCTTTAGGATAGTTTAGACTAATAGTGTAGGATAGTTTAGACTAAAAGTGTAGGATAGTTTAAACTAATAGTGACGGATAGTTTGGACTAAGAGTTTTGAATAGTTTGGGCCAAGAGAGTAGGATTGTTTAAACTAGGTCAGTCCGAAGGATAGTTTAGGCTAAAATTGTAGGATAATTTAAACCAAGAGTGCAGGATTGTTTAGACTAAGTTGGTAGGATAGTTCCGGCTAAGAGTGTAGGAGAGTTTAGACCAAGATCGTAAGAACGTTTAGAATAATATTGTATTTAGCTTAGTTTAGGCTAAGAGTTTGTACAATAGTTTTATACTGATAAAGCCTGTAGGATAGTTTAGACTAAGAGTGAAGGATATTTTAAATCAAAAGTGTAGAATAATTTCGACCAAGAGTGTAGGATAGTTTAGACTAAGAATGTAGGAATGTAGGATAACTCTGACCTAGCGTGTAGGATAGTTTAAGCTAAGAGTGTAGGATAGTTTTGACAAAAGAGAGACTATAGATTACACCAATTGCGTTTGTAGGATAGTTTATACTAATAGTATCTGTAGGATAGTTTATAACTCGCTTGCGGGATAGTTTAAACTAAGAGTGTATGTATGATAGTTTAGAGTGGGAGTGTTGGATAGTATATACCAAGAGAGTAGGATAGTTTAAACTAAAAGTGTGTCGGAAACCCCTCCTTATCTTTGTTGTTGTGCATCATCTGGTTTTAGTTATCGTTACCTAGAGGTGTACGCCGACAGTGTAATTTGACCGGAGCGAGTATCCCACTTTGACGGAAACCCATCCTCAACTTTGTGGTGTCGGGTTATCTGGCTTTGGTTATTGTTACCTAGAGGTGTACGCAGACAGAGTAATTAGACTTGAACGAGGAAATGTCAATATCAAGTTTGAAACGTATCGGTAGAATAAATAAAGATCTGAGCAGGTATATAGAACAGACTAACACGAGCCCCCGTTACAAATAAAGAAAAAATTTAAGTTTAGATTAAGAGTGCAGGATAATTTACATGAACAACGTAGGACAGTTAAGTCTAATCGTGTAGGATAGTTTAGACAAAGACTTAGGATAGTTTACATGAAGAGTGTAGGATAGTTTGGACTAAGGGTGTATGTAGGGTAATTAAAACTGAGTGTAGGATATTTTAGACTGAGATGGTAGGATAGTTCATACAAAAAATGTGGGATTGTTTAGACTAAGAGTGCATGATAGTGTAATCTGATAGTGTGGGATAGTTGAGAGTAAGCGCGTAGAAGTGTTTACACTAAGAGTGTACGATAGTTTAGACTGTATGAGTGTTTATAGGACAATTTAGATTAAGTGTATCTGTATGATAGTTTAGACTAAGAGCGTTGTTATGGATAGTTTAGACGAAGAGTGTTTGTATGATAGTTTAAAATAAGATTGTTTGTAGGATAGTAGAGACTTTGAGTGTTTGTAGGATAGTTTAGACTAAAAGTGTTTCTAGGCTAGTTTAAACTAACTGTGTCTGATGGTTTAGACTAAGAGTGTATGTAGTGCAGTTTACACAAAGAGTGTTTGTAGGATAATTTAGACTAAGAGTGTTGGATAGTTTTGACTAAGAGTGTAGTATGGTGTAGACGAAGATTTTGGACTGTTAAGACTAAAAGTGTGTGATAGATTAGACCACGAGTGTAGGATTGTTTAGAATAATAGTGTCTGCAGGATAGTTGAAATTATGAGTGTGGGGTAGTTTTACTAAGCGTAGAGGATATATTGGATAGAGAAGGAGGGTAGGATAGTTTAGACTACGAGTGTAGGATAGTTTAGGCTAAGGGTGTTGGATAGTTTAGACTAAGGGTGTTGGATAGTTGTGACCAAGATTAGACTAAGAGTGTATGATAGTCTGGACCACAAGTGTAGGATAGCTTAAGACTAAGAGTGTTTGTATGATAGTTTACACTACGGGTATCTGTAGGATAGTTTAGACTAATTGAGTCTTTAAGATAGTTTACAGAAAGAGATTAAGAGATCGTTTAGACAAAGAGTTTAGGATTGTTTAGACTAAGAATTTTTGTAGAATAATTTAAACTATGAGTGTAGAATAAAAGTTCAGACTAAGCGTGTATAATATTTTATACTAAATGTGTAGGATACTTTAGACTACAGCTGTAGAATAGTTTAGACTAAGAGTGTAGAATAGTTTTGACTAAGAGTATAGGATAGTTTAGACTAAGATTTAAGATAATTTATACTAAAGGGGTAGGATAATTCAGACCAGAAGTGTGGTACAGTTTCGACTAAAAGGATCTGAAGGATTTGTTTAGACCAAGATTGTCTTTAGGATAAGACTAAGTGTGTACGTAGGATTATTAAGACAAGGAATGAAGAACTATATAGTTTAGAGTACGAGTATATATATATATATATATATATATATATATATATATATATATATATATATATATATATATATATATATATATATATATATATATATTAGATAGTTTAGACTAAGAGCGTCTGTTAGTTTAGAATAATAGTGTCTGATAGATAGTTTATACTATTAGTGTCTGTATTGTATTTTAGACTAAGAGCGTGGGATAATTTAGACCAAGAGTGTAGGATAGGTAAGGCCTAGATTGGTTTTAGGATAATTTAGACTAAGTGTATTGCATAGTAATCACTAAGAGTGTTTAATTTTTTAGAATAAGAGTGTTTGTAGGATAGTTTAGACAAAGAGTGTATTTAAGACTAATAATGTAGGATAGTTTAGACTAGGAGTGTTTGTAGGATAGTTTAGACAAAGAGTATATTTTAGGCTAATAATGTGTAGAAAAGTTTAAATAGTGTCTATAGGATAGTGTAATCTAAGAGTATTAATACGATACTGTAAGCTATGAGTGTAGGATATTTTAGACTAAGCGTGTAGGATGGATTAGACTTAGAATGTAGCATAGTTTAGACTAGGAGTGCTGGATAGTTTAGAAGTGTTGGATAGGTAAAACCACGAGTGGAGTATAGTTTAGACTAAGTGTGTCTATAGGATAGTTTGGACCAAGTGCGTCTATAGGATAGTTTATACTAATAGTGTATGTAACATAGTTTAGACTAATAGTGTATGTAACATAGTTTAGACTAATAGTGTATGTAACATAGTTTAGACTAATAGTGTATGTAACATAGTTTAGACTAATAGTGCATGTAACATAGTTTAGACTAATAGTGCATGTAACATAGTTTAGACAAAGAGTGTAACATAGTTTAGACAAAAAGTGTAGGATTGTTTACATCAAGAGTGTCTGTATGATAGTTTAGACCAAATATATCTGTAGGATAGTAAATACATTGTGATGGATAGTTTAGAGTACGAGTGTATGATAGTTTAGACCAAGTGTTTCTGTCGGATAGCTTGGACTAAGAGGTCAGGATCGTTTAGACCAAGAAGTCTGTAAGATAGTTTAGACTAAGAGTATATGATATGTTATAATAGTATATTTAGTTTAGTTTAGAGCAAGAGTGTTTTGTATGACAGTTTAGACTAAGAGTCTCCGGGTAATAGTTCATACATAGACATGGGAACGAAAGTAGGGTGTGGGTTGTTTTCATATATCCAAGAATGCAGTCAAACTTGAAAAGTATTAGACTCTTAAAAAACACACAATTGCATATAAAACGGTAACAATATATTATTTCGTTATCTCATTCTTTTCATACCAGCTCATACATACAGTGATAGACCTTTGCATATATTATATAAAAAATACACCTCTCTTTTTACCTACATTTGTTTGCATGAATGAAACAAATATATATATATATATATATATATATATATATATATATATATATATATATATATATATATATATATATTCCTATGTATGTGTGTTTATATACCTGATCCCTTTCCTTTTATAGTCGTGTTTGCTTGTTTGTACATATGATATACCTCCTCCTTTTTGAATGTGCATATTTGCTTCCTTTAATGAAAACAAAAGCAAATATTACCTCCGTTTGTATGTAATTGTTTGTATGTATAACACACAATAAGATCAATTCTTTATGAATGTGCCAATGTGCTTGTACGAAAGAAATAATATACTTTTTAATCCGAAAAGTTTCCAAAAGTTGGATTTCTCTAAATATCTTTTGTAAAACCCCATCTGGCAATCACTTTGACACACGTGACATTTGCCAACAGGAGATTAGAGGACCATAAATATAATTATACTTGTAGTATTCAAAATTAATTGTAAATTTTAAATTATTTTGTTATGAACAATGAAAGCATGCTGCCAATATAATTAAATTCGTTGTAAGATTATTCTGGATTGTCAGTACAAACCTTACTGACGGAAACTACCAAAGTACCGGTAGAGTAAATAATAAAAATACCGTGATAAGCACCAGCGAAGAATACCGCGGTAAACCGTAATACCAATCACCTCTACTTGTTCCCCACTCTCTTTCACTTGGTATGAATGCGCTTGTATGAGTACAAAAATACCCCTCTCGTTTTGTGTGTGTGTGTGTGTGTGCGTGTGTGTGTAACAAAAACAGACACAACTCATTCTCCTTGCATATCTGTTTGTATTAGGACGTATAAAAACAAAACAGACTGTATGTTAAAGAACTGTGTGCATGAAATACTTTTGAATATTAATGTAGATTGGGTTTTATATCTAGTTAAAGCATTATTTCTGGTAAAATAAGATTTAATTAGAAATAATCACACTTTCAGGTATTTCTACCAATAGGCACTCGTGTGGAGATAAATATTCACAGAGATGCAACTTTCAAAAATACGATGAACGTGGCCATATATCTATCAAAGAAAGATGAGGAGAGAATAGAGGGCCTGTGTGGATCATTCAATAATAATCAGATGGACGACTTTGTTATCAGACAAACCGGGGCAATTACTCAAGACAACGATCATTTTTCATTGTCCTGGAAGTAAGAAATGCACAATTGCACATTAACGTATGCATAATGAATGCAAGATGACACATTCATACAAATTTGATCTCGTCTTCGTTATTATTTAATTGTAGTTTCATCAATTGTCATGGAAAATTAAGAACCATGAAATTAATAGATAAGGTTTGATTTAGAGAAGCACGTGTATTTGTAGCAAAATTTGATTTAGACAAGTATATGTATTTACATCAAACTTTTATTTAGACAATTACATGTATTTATACCAATAATTAATTTAGAGAAGTATGTGTATTTATACCAATATTTGGTTTAAAGACGTACGTGTATTTATACCAATATTTGAATCAGACAAGTATGTGTAATTATACCAATGTTTGATTTAGACAAGTACGTGTATTTATACCAATATTGGATTTAGGTACGTACGTGTGAGAAGTATGCGTATTTATACCAATATTTGGTTTAAAGACGTACGTGTATTTATACCAATATTTGAATCAGACAAGTATGTGTAATTATACCAATATTTGATTTAGACAAGTACGTGTAATTATACCAATATTGGATTTAGACAAGTTCATGTATTTATACCAGTATTGGATTTAGACAATTACGTGTATTTATACCAATATTAGATTTAGACAAGAACGTGTAATTATATAAATATTTGATTTAGATAAGTACGTGTAATTTAATTTTTAATTTAATTTAATTTTTATATCAATTTTTTATTTAGGCAAGCACGTGTAATTATACCAATATTTGATTTAGACAAGTACATGTAGTTATACCAATGGTTGATTTAGACAAGTACGTGTATTTATACCAATGTTTGATTTAAACAAGTATTTGTAATTATACCAATATTTGATTTAGGCAAGTGCATGTATTTATACCAATATTGGATTTATTACGTGTACGTGTATTTATACCAATATTTGAATTAGACAAGTACGTGTAATTATACCAATGTTTGATTTAGATAAGTACGTGTATTTTCATCAACGTAACTATTTAGTTTCAACATCATTTTCTAAACTTTATCGTTAATCAAGAACTTGTTCTAAACCAATTAGACGGGATATAATCAGTAACGAAGAAACAAAAATGAATTATCAAATTAATTCACCGTGTCATCGAATTATCTGACCTTTGGATAAATTCGTCGGTATAATTACTTTTATCCTGAAGAAAAGCAAACCTACGAAGCATAAACACTAAGTTCGATCGCATACAGGTGGACACTGATGTAAGATAACTGTCACTTCCCTATCGTGTGATGATTGGAAAGGATACTCTTTTCACTACAAATTGAGTAACATTATCACATGCTGCCTTGATTAGGTTGAGTTTCCTTGTAATGGAGATCATTCTCTTATATGGCTGTTAATGTAGATTTCCAACACAGAACGAGGAACAAAAAATGCCTGCGTTTTTCATAACTTTATTTTTTAATCAAGCCGGTTGCGGAATTTTCTATTGATATTTTATATACTTCGTTACCAAAGCTTCCAAATCTGCGACGAAGCTCATATGAGTCTTTGCATTCAATATTAGGCCTAAGGGTGTTTACTTCCGTTCATGCGTCCTAATTCATACGGATCATGACATTCTATAGTAACTTAAGGGCGTTTACTTCCGATCACACACTATAATTATGTATTCAATATTAGGTTATACAGTACAAGAGATGTGTAATATATAGTTGTGAAGCAGAGTAGGAAGTGGACAACCTTTGATATTGGGTGTGAGATATAAGATGTTTATAGAAAATGGCAAAAGAATTTGGTACCTGAAAAAAAATACAATTTAGAAAAATGTTCTTGTTGGATTTGAACGATGGCTATCTGGAAGAAAAGATCGATGTTAAGAATAAATACCTATATAGCATTTAATTTTTTAATTTAGGTAATTTCTCAAAGCTTATGACATTAGAAATAATGACTCAAACGTTATTTTTCTCCGTACATGAATTATGCGTATCACACTGCACTGTAAAGTCAACTAAAAGGAGACGGCTTCCAAGACAGAAGAAACTAGGTCTAAGTCATTATATGATTACAAGTCCTTGCCTGCGTCGTACTCTGTTCTGAGCACAAGAAATATTTATTATCCTTTATTCTTATTTTTCAGAATTACCGCCGCAGAGAGCTTTTTGTCTCAATCAAACCATAACCCGGGTAATTGGGACATTAAGCGATTATTATGTGTCTGTCCCAATGCTACTCTTACTCAAACAAGATCCCTTATAAACAGTAGTGTATGTTCTCCGGACGAATCGGTGTTGTGCACCAGAAAGCCACAACAAGGGAAGGATGTCGTCAGATGCCGGTATCACGATATTAGACCTACCAGTCGGTCGTTCCAAGAAATGAGCCGTAGAGTGAAAAGAGCCACACAACATATTCAATATCCAGTAAAATAAACACAATATTATATATCGTTTGCTAGAGTCAATATCGATTGTTATCAAAGCTGTATTCTAATAGAAAAAAAAAAGTTGTTGAATAAATAACAATTTAAAATGTTTTGCAAAACTATATATCAGATTGAAAATACTTATGAATGGGATTGGGGTGGTCGAATGTATCGGCTAACTAGATTAAATTTAAATAGACTGGTGATTGCATCATGAATGCATATAAGGATGTCAAAAACCTGTCAAAACGTTAAGGGTAGCCCGTAAAACCGCACATATCTTACCAATTATTGACAGAGAAAATGCAAAGCAAAGTGTACAACGTGTTATCAAGGTCAGTACATCGTGTGGCTCTTACTGTCAGGTCATGAAATAATAATCTCGTAAATTGTTGTAGGATCGCACATTTGTTGGTGTGTTTGTTTGTTCGCCTCTGCAAAGGTCAAGATTTAACTGATTATGAAATTATTTCTTTTCGCCGCCATATTGTTCTATATGGATTAAAGTAGTTGAGAATACAGTTTTGAACGGTGACGATTTACATGCGAGTTCTCTTTCTCGACTTAACAGAAAAGGCAGTAGGTATTCCGATAGGTGTTCTCATTATTCCAATAGCACTATCATACGATTTGTGCCTAACTTAAAACATGCTCTACTGCAAATACATTTTAATGCTTTTAATGAAAAAAAATCAAAATGATCATCAGAAAATTAGTCATTATACCGTGTAATTTGGCTATGAGTCCAAATGAGCACGGTAAAAACTATGCATTGTGATTAATTCAAACTAAGTGGCAACTATATTACACACTGATTCCTGCTTAGAAATAAAATATAGTGGCTAATATTTTACGTTTTTTTAAATAAAATATTTTGCTAATATTGAATGACTAAAATCTAAAGCATTCATATTCATTTTTAATTTAGCCCATAAACGTGTACTGGTAAAGTTGATGTTACCTGTAACATTATAATCACAATGGTTTTGATATATGACTAATATAGTGGGAAGACATCTGCGTGTGTGCTCTGCTTGTAGTTGCTTCAAAATAAGTTTAAGATATTTTCGTCACTTTTAGTCAACTTGTAGTAATTTTTAAAGAAAACTTTTGTTATAGTGGAAGTTTATTCAATATTTTTAAGTTTTAATAATTGCCATTATGTAGTCTAGGTAACCCTATCAATTAATTGCCATCAATGAGTCTAGGTACCCCTAACATAACTAATTTACAATGGATAGTTTCTGATGCGCTCATTCGAAGTTTGTGGTAAAAATGCACGGTGTAAGGGCTAAAATGCGCGGTGTAAATTCCAAAATGCACGGTGTAAGGGCCAAACTGCACGGTGTAACGAGTACAATGCATGGTGTAAGGGCTAAAATGCTCTGTTTTGTGGCTAAACTACAGTAATATTCATAGTGAGAGATAAACCCTAACGAGGGTTTCTGTTTTAAATTCTTCACGTCACTAAGTGTGTTCTTGCTTTCTTAATCTGCAATTTCCCGAAAAGAAAACAAGCCGAATTAGACTATCTGGGTCAAATTTAGTGGTAATAGTTCCCCAAAAAGAAACTAGCAGAACTGGACTATCTGGTTCGAATTTGGTGGTAACAGAATTAAAGTTCTAAACTACAAAACACACGGTCGTCATTATACTTTGTAACTTAAAAATGTAGAAAATTATGAGCAATATAAAAAATTCAATGTAAAATATTTACAAAACCCAAAATATTTATAATAATGTATAATGTGCCCTAATAATACCAGTCATTACGTCCGAGTTACAAAAGGTTCTAATTTTGATTGTCGACCGTTTTATAAACTGGCTTTTACAGCTATTGGATGTATGCTTGTCTGTGTACATTCTTGTATTAGCACTGAAAGTAAGATGATTGTATAGTTACAATCAGAAAGCGAATATTAAGTCAATATTGATGTAAATGTTTTCAGATGTAAATATTTTAGCAAATGGTTCGTCTTTGGATCAAATAAAAATAATTTAATTTGACAATGCATGTGGTCCATAATATTTACTGCTAATGTAACATGTCCTACAGAACACAATAAACAAGTCTTGAACTACAATTTATTCTTTATTATTACAGGGAAAAGTCGGCAAAAGTGTTGGAAACATATCTCTAGAGGATGCAGAGACTGCTTGTGCGACCTTCTTTTCCGCTTCACCGAACTACAAGCTACAAAATAATCTTCCAATCAATACACTGAACAATTCTATACACGAATGTGCTCTAGACTACCAGGTACTTTTGAAAATAATAATTGATGTACAGACATTGACTCGCAAAATTTTGGCTGATTGGGTCTTTTATTCAATCACTAAAATATATGTCTATCTAAATATACATACATTATTTTTTATGATGATTAGACAAACAAACTTGTTTTGATTATTGATATATTGAAATTAACCAGATATATTTGAATTCATCGAATATATCGAATACGAAGTAGAAATGCTTCCTCAAATTTTAGTTTTGTTGAAGCCAGTCTCTTAATTAAATTGTGATGAGTTGCAAATTAAAATACAATGGAATTCTTGCTGTCTATTAATGAAACAATTTCCCCAGATTGTTCTAGTTTCCTCTTCATTAAGAACAGTAAGTTTAGATATATTGTAAAATGTTCTTTCAATCTGATTAAAATTAGATATCCACTGTCCTACATGAAGATCTGACAGCAACTGCTTAGGGGTTCTGTTCTAGTGACATATTTTATTACCTCAATTGCTAATTTTATGAGTTAGTCAGATGAAGTCTTATACCTTCGCGTTTGTTAGACTGAGCATTATAGCAGAAGAGTATCAATGTGTGCCGGACGAGTTTATGCACCTCCAAATGTCTGAATGTTGCATTTCCATTGGTTAATTCAAAGATCACCAGAATATGGCCCTTAAGCGGTCGCTGTCAAATCTTCACGTAGGACACTGGAGATCTGATTTAATCAGATTAACTCTTATTTGCACGTGCAGCTGGCTGATTGTCATGATTTAATTTTCCCTACAATGTATGTTCCATATAGATGTCTGAAGGAGACATCAGCTGGGCTGCCCCACATCTACAGTCATGGACAAATAATATTGAAACGCAGA
The DNA here is from genome assembly GCA_016746295.1 of Potamilus streckersoni. Lineage (NCBI taxonomy): Eukaryota > Metazoa > Mollusca > Bivalvia > Unionida > Unionidae > Potamilus > Potamilus streckersoni. The sequence continues at coordinate 184,037 of JAEAOA010002240.1, forward strand.
TATCCCGAGACAAAATATTTCAAGAGGATCATGCAAACATAATGGAGGAATTCCTGGCAAATGCGTGTCCTAATCAATGTAATAACAATGGACATTGTGACAACGGTACGACAATATTTAAAGTTTATGTCATTAATTGTACATACTTTGTGATTCACCGTCGATATATAATATGACAAAATGCACTCCATTACAAACGTTTTGAATACGGAGAGAGAGAGAGAGAGAGAGACAGAGAGAGAGAGACAGAGAGAGAGAGAGACAGAGAGAGAGATTTACATGGCCTGTTTTTAACTTTATTTGTATCATGTATTTGATTACTTAAATAAATTTGTAAGGAAAATACCTGTTGAATTATGAAAAGAAATAAATCTTATTTTGACTGTTGCAGGTACTTGTGTCTGTGACAATGGATTTGCATCCAGTGATTGTTCCATTAACGTAATGTCTCCCCCGCCTGTGAACGACATATATAATGACGGGCAGTGTGACACGTCCACGGATAACTGCTGCTCTGGATTCTCTATTTATGGAGATGATTTCATCAGAAGTGAATCTCTGGAATGTAGAGTAGAGGAGACAGAGGTAAAAAGAAATAACATTTCAACCAATTTGGATTATGAATTTATTTCAAATACACATAGTAGTTTAGAACTCGGCGAGCTGGTTCATCTATAAATAGAAGTAAGTAAAACAGACATGCAATCAAATAAATGGTATCGTCACCTAGAATGAGCTCAGCTAATTTTAAAAAAAAAATAAGCTAAGACCAGATATCATGGCTCTTTCCAGTTTAAGTCATCCAGAAATGTCAGCTCTTAGTATATCATTCAAATCATGGGTAACATAATCTTAAAGTCAGTGCACTTCTCGCCTGTTAAATATATGCGTATATCGTTTGTAAAAATAAAAAATAAAAACTTTTTGGGGTAGGGTATGCGCAACATTATTATCTCCTTACTTGTTTCTGAATAAATACATGTAACTTTATTATTCAGTTCTTTGATTCTATTTTATCTTTTACAATATACTTCTTGTTTGATGATAGTTGACAGTGCACACTTTCTGCAATTGTATTTGCATCTATGAAGGTTTGATGATTTGTTTTATCTCATACAATCAAAGCTATTGAGTTTGTAATTATTTTGCTAGATTCGAACCAGATGCAATCGTTATTGTTACTACAATGCTAAAGCTTGCGATAAACATAAAATTCATATTATAATTTCCCTACCAGGTGGATGTAAATGGTTCGGTAATCTCTCTTGAGCCTGTTGTCCACAGAGCAGAGTTTGTTAGCCTTTTTGAGTTAATTTGTCCAGTAAGATGCAAGCTACCATCAAAATCAGCCCAGAGGCCAATGGCAACTGTTTACAATTTATCCGTGAGTAACTTTGGGCAGAATTTTGGAGCAAGGCAGTCGATGTTTGTCTATGACCACCGTTGCACTACAATGGAGGTGGACAGGTTTATATTAAAGGTGAGTGTCTAAGTCAAATCCCAGTCTTCATCAAGAATTATTTTCTCTATTTTATTTTCTACCATTGAAGCAAATAGTGGTAATAATACAATTTGCATACAAAAGTTCCCTTGAGACAGAGTCAACGAAGGTTAAGTCCGAGGTCTTTACACGTTCCTCTTCAATCAGGAAATAAACACGAAACCAGTGGTTACATTTAGCAATCGTCCTTACGAACATCTGTGATATTTTAGTATCATGAAGTGACAGTGTTCCTGATTTATCGAGAAATGGGCCTTAAACTCTAATGTTAAACATTTTGGATCAGGTCTTGCATCAAATCTTCATAAATAATATTTTCATGAACTATTGTCAGTGGCTTAACAATGTCACACATGATAAACAATCTGCTCATAATGAATAAAACGTCAAAACATTACCGAGGCGCGATGAAAAATTGTGTATAAGATCATGAGTTAGCAAATAATTTAATATATAAATTGGACGAGTAATTTGAGAGGTAGAAAACTTAGCCATAAGGACAAGTACACAGTGGAGTAAATAAAAATGCCACACATCTTCTACTGTATTATTAATTTTATAACAAGTGAAAGCACGTGACAGTTCCAAATATCGCGTATTTCAAGCGTTTCCAGGACAATACTCATGCTCTGATCGCATTCTGCTGATTTATAATGAACTTACTAAAGTATTTGGATGTTCAAACATTTTTAAACAGAATTTCATTAAACTTGTGATAAAAACAATAGATAAATAAAGGACTCCAAAATGGAATATTCAAAGAGGTAAAAGATCCAGTTTCAGTCTCATGTAATATGAGATCGAAACAAATCACAAGCAAGAACAAACTAATACTTCGATACCTCTAATCTGTAGATAGGAAGATAGAGTCCATTACTATTCCTGATTTTTGTCATGTTATTTATTTGCCGTAGCCAACATTGAGGGAGGAGAGGGGATATGGGTACCTGACATTATGTGTACCACTGGATTGGTAAACAAATATAAGACAAATCAAATTTATGGAAACATTTCACAATGGCAAAAACCACGTCCTTTTGGCACGAATATGCAGAATAATATTTCTAAATAAAAACAAAATGGATTGATATCAATCAAAAAGGAGCTATTTCAAAAGTCGCTCGAATAAAATATAAGATGCCTAAAAGAATGACACAATATATAATTCAAAATTTATAAAATACGGCTGTTTCAGTTCAATAATGTATTAGATTTTAACCGCGTCTTATCATTTTATTCTTACGGTAAAATCAATGACGTATCATACATCAGAAATTTGAGTTTAGCCCGAGTCTGAGAATTTTTTTATAATTCTGGGGTGTGATCGTCTTTTCGATCTGTGCACATTTAGATGGCTTGTGTCCACATTCATTGCTAACACATCGAATTCATATGATGAGAAATATACACGTTGACTCGTTCGGAACTCGGCCAAAAAAGTCGTAAAGGCATAGACCTTTCCATTTATGAGTCTCAAAGTCTTTAAAAGTATAACTGAAGTATAACTTCACTAAACATTGTTCCGAATCCATGTATCCGCATCATCCATCTGCCAAAGTATGTGTTATGGAGCTGGTGAGTGGGTGGGAGAGTCAATGTCATTTTAAAGTCACAGTTTTATAGATGACCACGAGTCCCGAACCCTAAAAGATCTTTATGGCATATTTGGGCTGACGCGATGGTTAGGCTGACCTTTATACCCACTCACTTCCAATGTCTTTTTTTCCCCAAGAGTCAAATCATTTGAAGAGCTTGGTTAAACTCCCGATATAACATTTCCTGTACGTTCATTGGTTTGAAGGATTCTGCGATTTAGTTGCAACCATATGTTTTTAAGAAACTTTGTCTAATACAACTACTAACATATGATTTGTGCAATTCAGTAGAAATCATAAGCCTGTTAGTCCATTCTACATAAACTTTTTTCTGGGTAGGGTAAGCAACATTTAATAACATCTATTTCTAAATCGTAGGATCAAGTTCTTTATCCATTAACTTCTGCCATGTTTTCATGTTTTAGTTACACGAATTACACGTTAGTGTCTCAAGCGGGAGAGAATGGTAACATATACTGCCGCATAATTATTTTTTTTAAATATAATTTATTTGTGTCTTAGTTAAGTTGAATGCCTTTTATCATTTCAGGCTGGCTATTGTTATATCAACGGCATTTGCTATGCTGATGGTGAAAACAATCCGAGCGACAGCTGCCAAGCCTGCGCTTCAGTCGTCAGCAGTGAAAAGTGGTCGCCTAAATGGAGTATAGGTTAGTTTGATGACATTTGTTTTTAAGATACTGAGCTGTAGAGTCGGCAAGCCACGAAATGTCCACGTCCCCAGGGTGTACGGCATAGATCTAAAGTCTAATCAGGACTAGTCTGAATGTCATAAAAACGGATTATGCTAGATTTCATGAATAATGTTTGACATTTAGTATCAAAGCATATTGGTGAAAAACATATATTAGATAAATTGTCTACCAGATATCAAAAGAGGGTCACGAGAGCCTAATTTTCTTAACACTTGCCTACTTACGGCACTATTGTGTAAACTCCTCCAGATTTATTTATGTGTTAATATACATTTGGGCTGTGGTTACATAGACGCCATCAGCCGAGTTCACATTCTTCATCAGCAGTTTGGCCCGTTATTTTTGTACACCGTCCAGATAACGGACAACAGTGTTGACCAGTTTGTGTTGTTAGCCATCTCTTTTTTCACTACTCAGACAGTTCCAAATGGATGCTCTTTTTGCTGATTGCTCAGTGTTTGAGCTGATGTTTTCCATGTTCTTCCTCTTATTCTCAGTGCACATAGCTTGCTTAACGTCGAATGTACAAAAAACTCCTGTGTCTTGCATCCACTGGGAAGACCCAAGTGTTTCATGATTTGCTCTACAAGTCTCTACCAGTTCTTGGTTCTTCTCCTTCTTTCTTTCATGTGCATATTTTGTTCAGTCCACGAACGACCCAGATTGCAGTCTCAGACCATATGAAATTGTCTAGTCAAAGGGATATCTGCTCCATTTCTGGGAATATGAATTTTTGTCGAGATCTGTTTTAATGGCTCTACTTCTTGGAATATTCCATCATTGTCTGTTGTTTCGGGTTTCTTTTGCATCTCGTTAACTAACTGGATATGTTATGTGTTATGGAAATGGTGAGTGAGCGGAAGAGTCAATGTCATTTTAGAGTCAATGTCATTTTAAAATCTTATATGGCTTGCAAACATTTCTCTCTCTCTCTCTCTCTCTCTCTCTCTCTCTCTCTCTCTCTCTCTCTCTCTCTCTCTCTCTCTCTCTCTCTCTCTCTCCAACTTATCTGAAATCTCTCTCATGAAACGTTCGTGTCACCATCTGCATTGTATTGTGCTATGGCAACCGGAAACAACGATATAATATGATGGAGTGTATATATTTTCTTGTTGAATGGGCACGTGGGATCATTTGTCAGGTTTCATTTTGTGAAAATTTACTGCCGATTGGAGCAGGAACTGAAATCGCAGTGATTTGCATTGTCAAAGGTCTTGCTGACCTCTCGTCATCGTTAATAAGGCGAATGTCTTCCTTGACCATGGTACATCCATCTACTGGACTTAATTCATTCAATCTCTGATATTTACTTGAGGAGAGCTCTTTTCTTTCATTAACTGCATTCACAACGATACCTCTACGCTTCAGTCTGCTGCTAGCTTCATTCACTGACTGCCTCACGGGCTACTTTCTTCGTATCCAAACTTCTATATCGGCTTCACTTATTATTTGTCCTTTGAATCCCTCAAAGCTGTAAAGAATCTGACATTGGTCACATTGTATTCCTTAATCAACAATGTTAAAGGCAGATATGGCTTGCAAGTCAGTCCGTAAAGATAAATGCAGGTAAACTATAAAGGAACACCTAGCCATCATCTTCTTTTGTGTTTGTTGGTAACCTGCTCTAGGCTCTCGATTGTACTGGTAGGGAGTTCTCGTCCTTTACCGAGTGTTTCGCTCTTTATCTCCGTTCACCCTCAGATGACTGAGCGATAGTGTTGACCAGACACTACCCTCTGTGTTGGCTGTCAATTCCTTTCATCACATTTCATCTAAAACCAACTGGAAACTCTTTTTGTTCCCTTGCTAGCATAGATTGCTATGTAGGAGTCATTATTTACTCTGTGGTCCGTTGACGTGAATAAATCTTCATACAGATCTGACAATTTAGTTAAAGCATATACTATAACCAACCTAGTGATTAGGCATGGCTTCAGTCGATGCATGCTCTATCGCAGTACCAAGAATGCTCTCTCTCTCTCTCTCACTGGCTTTCTGTAATTGAAAGGTCGGCGGTTATGGTGGGGTGTCTGCATAAACCTAACAACAGAACAGATCAATTCTCGAATTTATTAAATCGTAATAAAGTCTTTTGCAATACTCTCTCTCTCTCTCTCTCTCTCTCTCTCTCTCTCTCTCTCTCTCTCTCTCTCTCTCTCTCTCTCTCTCTCTCTCTCTCTCTCTCTCTCTCTCTCACACACACACACACACACACAAATACACACAAGCATTTCAAAAATGAAATTGTTCTATATTGTATTATTAATTGCCGAAATATCGCTATGTACCTATTCAAAATTAAAGGGTGAAATCTTCAACAAGACATATACGTAACAGCAAAATTAGTATAAATACGCAATTATTTCAAAACGTCATTTACGAATACAGCACACACTATGAAAATAAATGCAGTACGTAATTAATATACACTTGGTAATAGCTCGTATTAGATAAATGAGAGAGAGAGAGAGAATAAAATAAAGTTTGTAAGATATGAATATGAATATAGAGAAACAAATCTTTAATTTTATTTTATTTATATTTTATATAAATGTTCTAATTTTCAGTGCGCATGGAATAGATGAAACAATATACGCATTTGCAGACCATTTTATAAGGTGTTACTGAGTTTGAAAGGTTAAGTTAAATCACAATAGTCATTATTAATCATGATACATATGTGTGATGTCTTTGTTGTTTTTTGAGGGGTTTGGTTTTTGTTTTTGTTGGGGGTTGGGGGTTGGGTGGGGCTAATTTTTTACTTCAAGGAAAAGTTGTTATCCTGCCTTCTGTAAGCAAAATTCAGAATCTAAACATTAGCACATAAGTGTTACATGTTTCGGTCATCTCGGCATCTAGATTTGGAGGGGGGGAGGGCAGCATTAAAAAAATGAGATGACATTACTGTATGAGGAGACCTGTAGCAGGGAGGGCGAATCCTTTCAATTAGAGATTTCGCTTGAAAAATTAAAGCTTCCTACGGAGATGAAAATACAAACGTCACTAATGTTAAACCGAAGCCTCTATCCGACCCAAAACTTCTCTAATGAGGTTAGTTTAATTTTTGTTACTTTATTTATGACTTTTGAGTTTTCGTTTTTTTTATGGCGTGTTCGTTTATATACCCGCTCACTCACTCTTTGTCGTCGCACACCCTGCTGCAATATGGGTGTGGCTTAATTAAATCATTATTATGTCAATAATGGAATCTCACTCAGCTGGGTTCGGTAGACAACGACTAGAGTCAATTAAAATATATCCCTGTTCGTGATTTTGTCAAGCCAAACTTTCAAGAATTTTCCAAAGAAACAGAAAAGTTATTTGCCCCGGTTACAGAGGCTACCGCTGGTCTTCTTCCCACGCTAGAGCAAACCGCTAAAGCACCTGGAAAAATGGTAGAGAACTAACAAAAAAAGAAATACACTAAGAGAAGTTCCAGGTGAAATAGATGCTGATCAACTAATGCGAGAAATTCTTGATGGTATTGACCAAGCTCGTGCTGAAATAGATGATATAAAGGATCGTATACCATAACCAGATCTAGAACCAAAAAAAGTAAGAGTCAAAACTGAAGTGAATGATACATTTACTGAAAGGGATATTTCCTTCATAAAAAAATATTGACACGGTACCGTTACCTGCGCTTGTCGTGCACAGCTTTGATCACAGAGAAAAATGTCGAACACTCGAGTACGCCGAAGATAATGTAAGTCGTGAACCTTAGTACAAATGGATATTTTGTATACACTACCTAGTTGATCAGATCCGAAATGATTGTCCAAGATATATTGCACTTGATAATAGTATATCTTAAACGGTTGCAACAACTACAACAATAACAACAATAACCACTCCAAACAACAAGTGAGGAAAATGAATGGCAGGATTCAAGTTTTGACCTCAGAGCTACTGGAAGTGGTATTGGTACAGGTACCAGAGGAAGTGGTTTTATTACATTATACACCAATAGCACCCTTGCCGATGTTAAATGATTATAAATTCTAATTGGCGGAAAACGATCTGGTAATAATTCCCAAGAAATCATTAATAAAGCAGCTGATATCTGAGATTATTTAAAGGTGGTATAATGGATATTTTTGTTTATTGATCCCTCATTGATGAAATCGCCAATGATTACAACAGTGATTTAAAATATTGGATGTTGCTTAAGTAATTCATTATTATAGCAATAATGGAATCTCACATAACTAACTAGCTCGTCAGCGACTAGAGGTAATTGAAAAATATATTCCAGTCTATGATTCTGTCAAACAAATATTTCAAGATCCGCAGGAGTCTCAGGTGGAATTTGCAGAATGGGCAGAACAATTATTTAAACCGGTTACGAAGGCTACTAACTAATTTCTTTCCACGTTGAAGGAAAACGCTAAAGCAACTGGAAAAATAGCAGAAAGAACTTAGAAAACAAAATGCACTCTACGGAAACTTCCGGCTGAAACAGCTGCGGCTCAGCCACAATTACAAGAGGAAGTACAGCAAGTATTTGAACGTGTTGACAAAGTTCTTGAAAAGGACTGTGATACAAGATATCTTATTGCGCCAAAACCAGAATCAAAGCCAACAAAACCGCAACAAGATATATATATATATATATATATATATATATATATATATATATATATATATATATATATATATATATATATATATATATATATATATATATATATATATATATATATATATATTGATAAATTATTAGATCCAGACACCCCCAGTGTTTTATTTTTAAAAAATGGGTTTATTTTATGTTTTGAAAGTTTCGTGGTATATCTAGAATTACCGATCAACATAAAAATAATATTGAACATTTTGTGTGACAAGTCGAAGAGGTTAAAAGAGCGCCCATACACGGATATATATATATATATATATATATATATATATATATATATATATATATATATATATATATATATATATATATATATATATATATATATTATGCCAGAAAAATCGCCGTTTGAGTCACCTCCTATTTAGGAAGAAGAAGCAATTGGAAGTAGTCTTAGAACGGATACCAGGGGGAAGTGGCCTTATTACTCCATGTCTCATCAACCTCCTTGTCGATGTTGAACGATTAAAAATTCTAATTGGTGGAAAACGAGCTAGCAATAATTCCACAGAAATCATTAGTGAAGCAGCTGATATTTGTCAGAGATTATTTAAAAGTGGTATCATAGATATTAATGATTATTGGTTCCTCGTCGAAAATATCGCCGATGATTATCGCAGTGATTGATTAAGGATATACAGTTAGATCACTAACAAGAAAATAAGATGATCATACATAATGCTCACCTTGGACTGATCATGGTCACGGTGATAAATTCGCGATTACCTACATATAAAGCGTACTACGGAGATTCGTAATTTTGTTCAGGGTCTAATTCGAAGGATAGCTTCGAAAGCAATACCGATTGCAAAGTAACTAGGAATAAAAGGTATTGATGTAATCCGTGATAAAACTATTGTTGGTGGTGATGTTGCCGGTAAAGCATTCTCAGCAAAGATAGACTAGCAAGATTAATACGTTGAATCCCTCAGCCAGTAAAATTACCCAGCACCGAAATTATACCTGCAAATGTTAGTAAAAAAAATAAATCAAGCTGCAAATAAAAAAACTAGCAGAATTATGTGGTGTGCTACTCTCAGAAAAAGAAAAAATAGAACTGCTAGTCTGATAGCAGGAAGTGGTCTTCCTGTTAAACGATAGCAAATATAATAAAGATGTTCAACATTCGACATAGGCGTACAATTCTAAAAGATGAATCAATGCGTGATTATCAGTATTATTCTTATGACCCACGACAGCCAAGTCAACGTGAATTAAAAGTTCAGGATACAAGTAGATATGTCTTACCCGCTGAATCATTTATTGAAGTAGAATGTAAAATTTTAAAAACAGATAATATTCAATAGAGAGCTGATAATAGGGTTTTGTTAATAATGGTATTATGGTGTTGTTTGACATCGCCATGCACATGATTGACGGAATAAATATTCAATCGATTCAGAAAGACTTGGACGTTGCCACGACGATATTTGGATTTGAAAGATATTCCGATGATTGTGCAAGATCAACTGGTCCGCCAATGATGTTTGTGAAGGATACTTCTGACCACCCTAACAACATACAATATGATATAAGACGACCGAGAAACTTCTTCGGCGCCGCTGACGCAGATGTGACTCCAGTGGTTCATGGTGTTAATCCAGAATTCAACTTAGCAGCACGTCAAATAATGCTGAAAGATGGAAATAAAAGAATTTCATGTGCAATTCCACTGTCGCATACCTTTGGATTTTGCAGAACTGGCCAGAAGGTCACTTTCAGAGCTATATATACAATTGTACTTGTAAGAAAAACAATCGACTATAATGCAATCTGGACACCTGTTGGTGATGCTGGTAAAGTAATGCTAACAAAACTTTTATGTGGATGCCAGAAATGGCTCCTTGACTCACCAAAGAACAACGGCTGCTGCTCTCTTTTTATGGATAGCGGCGGTATATTCTATGATGGTTGATGATGGCCACAGATGCTATTCAAAGTAAAATTAATGGTCTATGCAAATGGCAAATAGCATCACAGCAAGGTGTCTCCGCACCGCGATATATATCTGTTGCTTTCCAATATGCTTCACGAATAAACTCACAAACACACAGCAAAATTATATTTGACAAATTTGGTGTTATTGAGTTTCGCTGAAAATAATTGGACATCAAGAACCATCTTAGTTATATTATTACATTTTGAAAATAATCATGTGACGCGTGCATGTATGTCATCGTTTGATGACATTCATGGGACGTGATCAAATATTGACTCAGGTTTTCAAATATTACAACTAGATATTACAACGCTGTATTCGATCTATTATTTCTCACTGGAAGATTTGGATTTATTTAGGCAATCCGTCGTTGATACAAACTTTTGAGCTCGTGTGGCAAGAGGAGCAATTGCTAATTACAGAATAATTACTGCTATACTCTATGATAGAACAATGATACTTGAAGATGTTAGTGTACGAATGAGAATCATTGATGCCCCAGTAGAAAACATCCAATTCAGTCAATCATGATATAATTTCATATCATGTTAGTGTAAGTCTGACTCCTGGTCAGATTAAAAGGCTACAATCAATGTCAAAAAAGAATTCGGGAATAAAAATATTAGTGAAATAAGCACATCTCGCAGGTGGTCAAAAAAAAACTGACAGAACATCAACCCAGGAACTGCAATGACACCAAACGGTCAAAGACCGGCATACAACTTGATCTCTCTGCGGGTGCCATTAGGCGACATTGCCAAGACGGTGGTGGTTGGAATTTGTCGCTGATTTTCCTCAGTTAATTACTTAATGCTTAGGAGTATATGATTTCACAAACGTCTGAATTTTGTAAACAAATAAAAATAATATTAAGTATGTTTGTTACAGACCCATCTGAAAAAATCATCGATGAGTACATAGTAAAGCTAAAATAATGCCATAAACGTGTGGTTGTTACTGGCATAATTGCATATTCTACATCTGCCGTAGTCGCTGAAACAGCAAGTAGAATCGGATCATTATAAGCCAAATACATAATAGCACCAGTTATAGGAACTGGTGTTGCAGTTATAAACGGTGTTGTTGGCATTTTTAATATAATTGCAAAAGAAAGCTATATACGTGTGCCGCAGATTAATTACATGAATATCAAATGTTACTATCAGCGGCAACATACGAACCCGCCAAATTATTATCGCCGCTATCATCAGGCCTAATGATGGAATAATATCAGATCAGGAATTTACAGAAATTATTAAGGTTTACCACGTCACCTCCGGTTTGGCAACTGAAATAAGGACAGTCACCCTAATTAAATCAGGAAATAAATAATAATGACTACGTCACAAGAATTAATGCAACATATTGTCGCTAATACAACACCACCAACACTTACGATATCAACGAACTCGACCAATCCTGAATTATACATTATCTTTCCAACGGCAATTCCAGCCAAAGAAACAGCATTAGCACAATTATGAAATTATGAGTATATAATAGCTGGCCAAATATTAGATCAAATCGTTCAGTGGGTTTCCAGCAAATAATTTGTTAGTGTTTTCTTATAAAATAACCCCAAATGGAACTCCTGATTAGCAAGTTGTTGGTATTCCTACGGGCAGTTATCAAATAAAACGGATCAATGATGAATTCAAAAGCAGAATATTAAATCTATCACAGGAAAAGAATCTAAAATCGTTATTACGGTTCATGACCCGAAATAATCAGCTGCGATAGAAATATCAACACCTGACTACACCATAGATATATATATATTAATCATCGATCATAACCGTATTAGGATGCCCATAAGTTCTACCGACATATCATGGTCCACCAGAACCTAAACGTGATGATTTCACCACAGATAAGAAAACATTTATGCCACTTCCAGAACACAGAAAAACTGGTATATAGCAGAATTTGGAAAACCATAAACCCGTTGACACAGATAGTAATCCAGCGGAAGGTGTGATAATATATTATCATGATGCTATTATTAAAACGTCCAATTATTTCTTCACTATCAGCATCACCATAGGTCGTCCAACCATCGACGAAAAATTGATTAAATCATTTTCTGACTCCAATAAACCAGAACAAATTCGTGTACTCGCCCAACTAATACCCAAACGATAATCTGAAACAGCACATTATTGCAGTAATGCAACATCTGAATGGAGTGATATTTAACCTCTGGTATATTGATCGATTTGTCGTTGAAATAGTGAATGCCACCGGTGATAATTAAGCCGATCTTCAACGGGCGGAAAATTAATAGTTTCTATATTGTTTCTCAGACATACGCGATAACAGAAAAAAATCAGACAGGCAATGATATCATCGCTGAATATTTTCCCAAGATATGAGACGCGTGGAGAAAAAAATCCCTCCAGCAATTATTCTCAAATATAACAATGATCCAGACGGTGGAGGTCGGCATATATTACCGTGTATTGTCAACATCAAGTCGATACTGAAAAATCCAAGCAGGAACAGCAGAATATTTCTTATATTAATTTACCCCTGAAGTACCTCCTGGGATTTTACTTGTCGTCAATCCGATTTATCTACTATATCATAATCCGCTATTATCACGGATACATTGCAGTCTTACTAGTTTTGACGATAAGTTTATATGTGAGATCGTAAGCTGCTTTTTGTTGATTGGTTACTAACGATAAATACTGCTGTTATCGTGTGTGGTGGTCATAGTCAATCACCGCCTTTTGTTGGATCAGCAACGCGCGAATGTCTATATTATATGTAGATTTTTATGAGGAGATGACTGATTATCATAGAGCTATTGATGAATAACAAAATACTTTAAAAGATTGATCAGACTGCAGCCAGATAAGATACAATGTGAAATAATGCGGGAAGTAATTCAAGAGACTACGATGAATGAATTTTGGAATTTGTGGAATCCTGCTGATTTGATAGTTGCAAGTAGGAAGATAGATCGTGATAAACTTCAACAGCAATTATTTCTGTAGAATAAAGAAAAGTTTTCAAAGTTACCGGTGCCGCTTTGTTATCGCCAAGCAATACAAAACATGAAGGTTGATATTCGAGGAACGAATGATAAACAAATACTTGTTCGTAATGATGTTGTTGTTGATGTGAATGCCGTTGAGTGCTCATTAATGATGATAAAATCTCCGTGGAGGCTAAGATACGCTATGACGATTCACTCGTCACAAGAATTAACTATTGCAGATACAAATATCTGGATTGTCGATGATCGGATCGGATAGTCAAATTTCTTTTATCTAGCAGTGTCGAGAGTCAGGAAAATATCTCAGACACGGAATGTTAGTATGGATCGTGAAATGACCTAGGAAATCATTGATATCAATTGCGATGATGTAGTCAACACCGAAGTTGTCAAGAAAAAAGTAACTGGTTGTCAGCTTTCTTGATATTTAATTTGTTATGACACTGAAACAACGACAGAATAAATCATATTGTGAGCTGTAATACAGTGATGTTGTGGCAGTATTTGAATAGTAATCCAAGACAATTCACCGTGGATAGAATTAATAGTAATCTCGGTCACAGACGTAAAAATGTGATATTGACTTTTCTTGAGTGTAATCAACGTAGGTGTACTAGTGTTCTGCTTTTCCAGAAGTGAAGGCGGCGGTAATTGTGTATCTTCAGAAACTACTTGTAGTAGCAATTGAATCTAATCTGTAAATAGCAGGTCTACACGTAGATCTTACCTCGCTGAAAATTGTGTGTGTTGTTACACTCTAAATAGGAGCAGTTGTTCTTGTTTTAACCCTTCAAGTTCACCAGGTTTATCTAAATATTTTACAGCTACATTATTAATGCTGGTTGTTTTGAGGAAGGGTCACATGGTTATATTGGTATTAATGTGATTACTTTAATGCGTTACATCGAAGTCGCACGACTAATTTTATTATTTAACGCAGCTATCACACTTAGTAATTTTGCAACCCATTCATGCGATCTCGTATCTGTGGATATTTTCTTTGCATATTGATATTTCAATAACCGCTCAGCACGTGTTTGATTAAATCACGCAACGATTGCCTGATCGCGTAGAATTGCGGTATGTCGTCGTCTGATATTAACATTATGCTATTTTCATCAGAGAAGATACTTCATCAAGAATCTCCTTGCCATGATCAACCTGTAGCAACTGTGGCCATTTTAGACAAACTAGTTGATAAATTTGTTCTGAAGATTAAAGAACTTTAGATGCTATTTTAGGTGATAGTGGTTCAGCTTCTTTATATCTACTTGCAACGTCAACGACATTTAACGCGTGTTTGTGTCTTCATGATTGACGTCGATGTGCTATAATAGTATCATGTGGTTAAAACTAAATATCTGCTTGATGAACTACATTGGGAGCGCTTACACCAAAATGTACGTACTGAATTATTTTAGGTGGTGGTAGATAAATTTGCCATATTGCCAATTTTCAGGAACAGAACGTGCGACATTTGCTGCAACATCAAGTTTACCAATCGCTGCTCTACCTCTCCAATATCCTCCTGGGTATTCATAAATCGATTCCATTAAAATAGTTATCTATGATTAATTAACAGCCCCCAGCACTAGTTTACCTTTCATCGCAGATTTTTTTAGGAAGCGAGCAAGTTTTTCACCGAGAGATTTATTTTTTATGCAGTTTAACGAGTTAGTCAACTTCTCATCTGCAATATGCCATTCTTGTAAATTTTATTTTTAATGCGTAACATCATGAACATATTTGATCAATCGCATTTATTGGATACTAGTCTTGGTTGGTCTCGTTTATGAAGTCGTAATTCAAGTCGGGTTCCAGGACCACAATAATTATATCCAAAAAGGTGTTTTTCTTCTGGGTATCCTGGTAATTTTCCCAACGAAGCAGTGATATCACCACCTGTCTTCGTATGAGACGAAATAAATATGTATTTGCTTGTACCACATGTCTGACACTTGCATGTAAGCGCACGCTTTTTATTTTTTGTTATCACTGTTGTTAATCCACTGGTGGGGGTGAATGCTCTGCATGGAGCACAATATAAATTCATATTATTTATTATATTTCTACAAAATGGATGTCATTGGCTTCTCAGCGTGACGAAAGCAAGAGCCAATCAAGCATCATGTAGCGCTACCAAATTATATCATAGCAATTATAATATGTCCATCGGAGTCTGGTAAAACGGAGTTGTTGCTTAATCTGATAATGAGATGGCTAAAGTGGGATAAGTTGCATTAAGTGGCACAATTTGTAGATGATCAGCGATGCTACGATGGTCTTTAAGATTTTAATGAAGAAGCGAAGTCGTTGGATGAAAATAAAGATGATAATAATATTGTTAATTTTATTACCGATATTGATGAAGCTCCACCTGTTAATGATCTCGATGGACGTATTAATCATCTCGTAATATATGATAATGTGAATCTTGACAAACAATCAAATCCAGTTCGGATATTTTCCAGAGGCAGACACAAAAACATAGATGTAATTTATGTTATTCAGAGATATACACAAATACCTAAAGTTATCAGAGACAATTGTAATCTTTAAATTATGTTTAAATGATACACATAATCTGTGAAACATTCATCAGACTTGGTGTTTAGTGGATATGGATATGATTAAATTCAAAAATTTCCTCGTAAAAGCCCAAGCTACTCCACAGTTTTTATCACTAAAGATTTACCTGCTCCTCAGTCGAGGTATCGTGTAGGTCTCAATAAAATTGTTGTTGTTGTTGTTGTGCTTAACGCACATTTTTCAGCACATGATAGGCTATTCATGGCGGCCAGTATTAATGGTGGAGGAAGAAGCCGGGAAATCACCAGAAAGAACCACAGACCCACGAGAAGCTACTGGCATGCTTTCTCACATATCCACATTCGCCGAATCCTAGACTCGAACACACGCAGACAGAGGTGAGATGGCAGTGATCCGTAACGGACAGCGCTTTAGATCACTCGGTCACTCGAAGCTCCTCAATAAAATTGTTGATTAATAAACATAGCAGTAGGGAGGTGGACGAGAAAGAGTGAGTGAGCTGGTAAATAAATTATCACGCCATAAAAATGACAATACAAATGTCCAAAAATAAGCTAACATAAATAAAAACGTTTTATCGGTTAGAGGCTTCGGTTTAATATTATTGACGTTTGTATTTTCCGTAGGAAGCTTTATTTTTCAAGCGAAATCTCTAACTGAAAAGTTGTAGGATTCGCACTCCCTGCTGCTGGGTCTGCGCGGCAATTATAGTTGGCATTGTTTTATCGTTCAGAAAATTGGCTTTGTATCGAGTGTATGTCCATTCAGACATTTGCTCTGATGCTGTACTTATTAATGCGTCAGTTTCAGACAGGTAAACACATCCAGCCTGGGTAAGTTATACTAAAATTGTAACTAGCTATTTAATTACGGTTTTAACAGTATGGAATATATCGAATACAAATGTATTGTTGATGTAGTTAAAGCCAAAAAGCTAATAACAAGACATTCATCCATTTACATTAAATTTTGAAACGAATAATATAAATAGTGTCATATCGTCATATATTAGTAGAACATATGTTAGAGAATAAAAGTGACTAATTCATTCAAAGGATGTCAGAGTGACCAACTCTCATAGTGATGTGTGTAGCAGTCATCCTTATAGGACGAGTCTACCTAAAGTGTGTAGAATGTAGGGCCTCTTGTGTCAACGCATATGGAAGAATTACTTTGGGTGGAAAGGTCAACAAAACATGATACAGATTACACTGATCTACTTTTAGCATGGTTCAATTAGACTCTTGGTTGTAGAGAAACTTCTGTCTACATGTAGCATTCGGGATAAGGATGATATGACGGACGACCAGATCAAAATATAGAGTTGCTCAAGCCCAGAAAATAATGATAGTTGTCTTCTCTTTTTATAATTAAATTTCTTTGATACGACTAGTTGAAATATTATCCAAGGTGTGGATTATTTATCAAATGAACATCAGAAAATAAAAAATGCACGAATATTACATGGAGCTACTTTTGATACGATGTTAAACCGTGTAAGATGCATTTCCCCATATGCATTTTTTATATTTTCAGAATGCTCCGGAAAAGACGTTTCCATGGACAGCGTTGGCTATGCTCCAGTTGGATCTTTCTTTGTCCTTGTTCTGATGTTGTTCACTGCCATCTTCGTACAGCTTGCCTAAGAATATATAGCATAACGCAGCCAATAAAAGACCCAAGACACCTAAGACTAAATACACTTTAACATATATATTATATAATCAGAAAAGATTCAAGTATTTTATATTTATTTTTTAAAAACTTGCCCAGCTATTGATATGCAAGGCCGCTCCAGTGGCCTGAGTGGATAGAGCGTTCTCCTCGGATACGTGAGGTCGCTGGATTATGACACCAGGCGAGTCTTACCAAAATCATACAAATGGTACTAGCAGTTGCCTAGCTTGGCGCTCTGTATTATGAGGTTAGTGTTAGGACTGGTCGGCCAGGTGTCAGTGACTGGGTGAGACACGATGCTACATGTCCCAGCGCTTGACAATGCTATAAACTAAAACACTGCAGATATCGTAGTAATATGACTGGAAAAATTGTTAAAACTACGTTAAAACTCCAAATTTCAGTTACACACTAATATGTAACATCCGATATGTTTTTTTTAATACTTTATTCAACCTATGAGCAAACATTGTGTACCCAGCCACGTTTACTTTACATTAATCAAGACGCTGTTTCAATATCCGTATTATATTATAACTGAAATTGCATTAGTTGGTAAATGTAGCGAAGATTTTTATTGGTCAGAATATAACATGTGATCAGACTGAGCTGCGTAATTTCTGAATAAACTGTATCGAGAACTAATTTATACCAGGTTTATATATATATATATATATATATATATATATATATATATATATATATATATATATATATATAGTAACGCGCATTGTAAACACTTAAAGAGAAAATATACAAACATCATGTCTTCAACATTAAATAAAAATGTTAGTGGGTTGTTTTTCTTGAAAATCTAATATATTGATTCTGACAGAATAAAAAAGCAAATCTTTTTCATTTGTTTCAGAAAAACAATATTTCTTTGACTATATTTGACATAATTCTGAATAAAAATGTTGTGTGTATGCTAGGTTTAAGTATGTTCTGTCGTCGGTATTCTGCATGTAGCTGTTGTGTCCGATATGGCAGAAGTCTGAAAATTTTGCGCTAAATTTGCGACGTCATATACATTTCATAATTTAGTAGGTAGCCAATCGCTAATATTATTTCATATCTTGTCATTCTTACTGTTTCATCGATTTTGAGAAAAGCATTTCCAAATGTGCCAGTTGCTAAATAACCGAATAGACTGATCCATAATTTTCTCTTGTTTTCTTCAATGTCCGCGTCAGCAGTTTTCAGGTCTATTGATGTGCATTGTATGTTATTATAGCAATCAATTAGCTTTAGCAACAACGTCAGCCCAAGTTATAGTTTTATTTTAAATGAAATACTTCCACAGCCTTGTCTGTAGAATCATTTAACACCTTTCCGCTAGATGCTCCTTGGTGTGGGTAAGCTTTCCTTGTCTTCTTTATTGTAAAACTCTTGTCCCTCATCAAACTCCATATTTTCAGAATTTGGCTCTTTGAATGTAAATGTCTATGCATGTTTATCCATGTGACTCACACAGGCTTTTCCATATGGAAATCTGTTTTCTTTTTAGTTAAGCGATATTTCCATTCAACGTGTTTTAGTTCTCAAACAGTTACTTTTACAATAATAACACCATTGTTTCAAACTTTTCAAACTTATAATTGATTTCATAGATACTTAGTCACCGCGTGCTGCTTTAGCTCGTTCGTTTCCATAACATCTTGCTGTCCTGATTTATGCTTCTTATCTTGATGTTATTATCAATGCAATCTGTATAGCTTCGCCTTTTCTGACACATTGCAGGACATTCTTCTGAAATCGATGAATCTGTATTTTTGTTCACTTGTTGGTTTCTTTCAACACGATCAGCTTTTACCACATATAATACCGTTAAAACTCATTAACAAATGCACGTTGCTTGTTAATAGCAAGATTGTTGCTTTTATATTACACTCATATTATATTCTATCCTTTCTCTGAAAACTGTTCAATCCATTACAATATAACTATATACCATTACTTATGTAATGGAAAAGGCTTTCATTCCTATTTCTGCTCTGTTCAGCACAAAACAGATGAAGAAGACTGTTTTATGTTTTACATAAAATAGGAGTGTTCTTGAATACCGGTTTCATTTAGTTGAATACGGTTGTATTCTCAGTCTGTTTCAATCTATTTCAGTTCGAAAGTGTTCTCTGCTTCAATAAGTTAGTGTTCTCGCAGTTTGCTTTTAGTCCTGTTAACACGAAGTTCTCGAAGACTAGTTTTATCTGGCAATGTTGTCGTTACTCTGAATGTGCATGAAAATAAACATCTTAGCACCCTTGCATAAATATTAGTTGCAAAAAGAAAAAGTGTAGAGTGTTTCTATAAATCTTTTTATTAAACATCCAAACATAGAAAGCAAAACTTACACCGTCTCATGAACCCTCTAACACCATGCTGTCCTTGGCGATGTTGCCTTTGCTTTCACACACACACACACAATAAATATATATATATATATATATATATATATATATATATATATATATATATATATATATATATATATATATATATATATATATATATATATATATATCTTATACCTATATCTTATACCTATATCTTATTCAAGTTTTAAAAGAATCTATTTGCCATAATCAATTCAGAAAATTGTACAATTCACTTGCGTGTTTCGTTCATCGTTGGCGATATTAGATAAATAAATGCCGGGGCGCCAGTAGAGTTATTTTAGGATGGGTTTGCAATTATGTAGTGGCCAGCTATTATGTTTTATGAACTCGAGATGAGGGGCTTTTTCCCCTCCCCCAAACCTTGCTTATTTGTGCGGGTACCCATGCATAATTCTGTGCGTGTGTGTGTGCGTGTGTGTGTGTGCGTGTGTGTGTTCTGAGAAAGTAACCGGCATCCTCTACATTCACAGAGTTCGTGTGTATATCTTTTTTCTTTAACAAATTTCGCATGATGAAAAGAGAAGGAATAAATAATAATCAAAGGTTAGTTTCTTTCATTTCATTTTCAAATAAGTGTATGTTTATCATTATTTTTTACCTTGCAAGAGGGGGAGGACACAAATTTCACACAAAAATTAATTCATATCTTATTTGTATGGAGTAATAGAGCAAATATGATTGACAATCTTGACTAGTAATCACAAGCTTTTAGCTTTTAATTTACTCACGCACACACTAAGACAACTTAAAAAAAAAAACAAAAACAATAAAATTAACTGGTATGAGCTTGATATTGCAACAACATTGAGAAGCTATATATTCTCTCTCTCTCTCTCTCTCTCTCTCTCTCTCTCTCTCTCTCTCTCTCTCTCTCTCTCTCTCTCTCTCTCTCTCTCTCTCTCTCTCTCTCTCTCTCTCTCTCTCTCTCTCTCTCTCTCTCTCTCTCGTATACCTGAGTGTGTATTATATGCAGCAGTGTTACAAGGTGAAGCCTAAAATTCAATATGTTTGTTTTAATATCTCATGTACACTAAACTTAGAAAAGCGTATACATATTCTGTACAACATTATCCGTTAAGTTTTATTCTTTAATAAATGAATATTGACAATTGGACCAGGAGACTTTAATTGAGAATGTCGTTCTTCACACGCATATATTTTAGCATTAAAAAATGTATATAAATATTTTGATTAGATTGAGCAAGATATGTCTGCTTGTGTTTTCTCTAATATATATGTAAGTTGCAAAGTATCATTATTTTATTTGAAATAATATCAATTTCGTTAAAAATTAAGTTTTTGTCCAAAAACATATTCCTAAAACATATCTTACATATTATCTACTTGGATTAAAGATAAAGAATCTGTTCACGCCATTGTTAAGTTGAGCCGAATTGTCTTTCGAGTTTGGCCGAACTGTTTTGGGCCAGATTGACTATAAACCGGCATTAATGATACAACTTTCCCATCCCCTCACCCTATTCTATCTCACAGTTTGAATTCACATTTCTGATAAACAGGGTCTTTCGGAAAAAGAAATTTTTTTCCCCCCATCATCACTCTTTTGGTTACATCCATATGCAATACATTGCATCATATGTGCTGTACAAAAGCACGATCATAAAATATATCACATAGACATTTACGTCGGGAAATTAAACACTCGAATGGCCAGGTTGAATAGAAGGGATATATGTACGAAACCTATCTATCTATCTATCTATCTATCTATCTATCTATCTATCTATCTATCTATCTATCTATCTATCTATCTATCTATCTATCTATCTATCTATCTATCTATCTATCTATCTATCTATCTATTGATCGATCTATCTATCTATCTATCTATCTATCTATCTATCTATCTATCTATCTATCTATCTATCTATCTATCTATCTATCTATCTATTGATCGATCGATCTATCTATCTATAGATTCTCTCTCTCTCTCTCTCTCTCTCTCTCTCTCTATATATATATATATATATATATATATATATATATATATATATATATATATATATATATATATAAGAGGAAACAACGGTAGTCTAGCTTTTGATTTAAAAGAGTAATACTAGACCGTATAGAATAAACATTGAAAATATTTATTTGTAAATTACCTTAAATAAAAGAACAGGTGGGCATGCAATTACTGAATGACAATACAGTTACATATTCATAAACTTTTAAAACTTAATAATAGATTTATATAAAAAAATAGAGAATCACGGAAAACAAAAGGTTATGGTCTCCCGTGGGGGAAGGTGCAACGGAGCTTTAAATATAATTGCATCTTCTCCAACCCAGAGTGGATTTCAGAATATATTTGTAATGATTCATTTCACATAGAATTCGCATTATGAAGTACAAGAAAGAGTTGCAAAAGTTATGGCAGTGAATAAGGTGAAGGCGAAGTATCAACCTTCAGGAGCTGAAGGTGCTGAGAATCGTAAGAGGAAGGTGCAACGCGAGTTCGCCTTCTAACGTTTAGGATATTTGTGTTTCTATAAATCAAGCAACACACCTGCTAAACTGTTAAATAATTCATGTAATTTATTTTTAGTTGGAACGATGTATTGATAGTCATCAGATTTTTTTTTCTTTTTAAAACACATATTTAGCAATGTTTCGATAAAGATAATCTATAACAGTGTACTAGCCAAGCCAGTTGACTGAACATTAAACACTAGTTGCACGTCTTCCAAAAGTATTTGATCTTCATGATAGGTATTGTGATTTGCTCTTTATTGTATTGTAACACTGTATGCAGCAGTTCTAATATGTCATAGATAATCCTAAGATCCATAAGATTCGTATACTTATAAGTTGTAAGAAGAGAATAGGTTAAAACCTTGACACTTATTTAAAATTAGCACCTTAGGTCTCTCCATGCTGAATAACGTAATACGGCTCACTAAATTAGAGGAAAATACCAAGTTCCGTTATGCGCTTCCGTAAACATATCATTTACCTTACAGAATTTAATTCATGTTAACATTGATCAGTAATAGCTACATAAATATAATAATTTCTGTGTTAGGATATATATCTATTATCTGAACAATATTTCATGTTGTACTAATACTACTACGTCTAGCTTTCCAGACGTATCTATCACATCGTAGCTATCAAAGTATAATTAAAATAGAAAGAAATCGCAAAATGTATAGCTTCAAATAAAACTTTCATTTAAATAAAGAATTTCTGACACAATTAAAACACAATCATAGAATTGTGCAATCTCTCACCGTACCAAGTCAGATATGTCTCAAAGCATGTTTAATAAGCAAGCAAATACATTTGTTGCATTGCCATTTTTATAGGTTACTGCATTTGTATGGGAAAAATATGAATGAGTTTTTTTTCAGACAAAATGATAATTGATTTTTTTTTTGTTTCTGCTTGAATTCATTTTGGTTAAATTAATTAAAGACACACTTATGCTTTAAATATGTAAGACGGTTTTAATGAAGAAAGTATGCAACAACAAACAACGCTTAACCATGAACTATCGGCGCATGGAAATTAGTGTAGAATAGAAACTAAGCGGAAAGATGAACAAAAGAGAGGTAATTATTATATTGTAATATGTTTACAGTTGATTTAAGTCACTATTATGCTTTAATTAACGTTACTACCGACCGTAAAATACTCTATGGATCACTCCACTGACCTAATACCTTATATCAATCCCAAGTATCATGTATCATCATTACGATCACCATGATACATCTTGCCCATCCGATAGAGTTTGGGGTTCCACATTACCTTAATGCAGCCCTCCAAACAGCTCTCAGAAGGCAATTGGTTATTCTTCATTCCATTTATGTTGTGAGGGGTTTCTGGCGCTTAGGAAACTCTTGCAGACCAATGACCAAAATTATGGATTTCTTTTTACAAAGGAAGCTAAAGAATCCGCATATAACACATAAGATGACCAAAGTGCACAAGATCATATCTTACTTTCATTACCTCTCCATATAATTAAAATATTAAGACCCTACGGTTTTAAAAGAAGGAACAGAAAAGAGCAAGAAGCACCATCCTTTGTAAAATTTGACAAATGATTCAGTTCCCTAGAATACAAAGTGAAAAATGTCAAAAGAGCTTGCGGTATTGAGAAGTAAATCCTAAATAATTTTAGAATTTCGAAGACAATTCCTAATGATTCTAGTTTTGAAAATCTTTAGTGGTATTCTATATAAAATGATTTAAATTTCACTAAGAATACAAGTCTTAATTTCCAAGAATGTTATTTTTGAGCACTTTGTATTTCAAGAGAAAAATCAATTGAATTAGTGAATTGGAATAAATAAATTCCACTCCAAATAAAGTACTGGACACAACATCAATACGACTGATTCTACTCAGATCTCAAAGCACGAATACATAATTTTTCCAGTAACAACATTATAGTGTCCTCTACCTGACCTGAGATAATATATAATAATAGTGTTTATTTGTAATATGGGCCATTGGCCCAAGATACACATCTATACATCATGCTGTACAAGATGTCAAAGTACGTAACAAAAGAACATCGTATTTATATTAAAGTAATAATTATTGCTTTTTCGGATCTAGGTGAGATACAAGCATATACTGCACAGTAATCAAACAAATGGATTTAAGGGTAACCCTAAAACTCGTGTGGAACAAGATCTGTGATATCGATCAAAAGTCTTATGTAGCAGGAGTCGTTCTCTAATCTTTAAGGCTTTTGTAGTAAATATTGCTAAATTAGTCATTAGAATTTTACTAGTATCATTGTGTATAAAGGACCTAAATTTTTCTAAAGTTGCATTATTATATCCAAAGATAGGTAAGTATTATATTTTCGTATTTCTCCTTGTAGCAGACAAGCAGTAATAAAATGTAATTTTTTTTCGATGTTAACGTCTCAGTTTTTCAGCATAGTATATACTTTCTTATCCTCGGGTATTACCGCTGAATGTCAAGTTCCCCACTCCAAGCGTACTGATTATACAACAATGATCGTTATCTTCCAACATTTTTAGATATTATTGACCAGTACATTCTAATCCCAATGAAAGACGCATGCATTAAGTTTGTTATTGTTTATATCACTTAAAATCATGTTATTACTTGGAGATAATAGATCTTTGCAATTTTAGATAAAAAGATAGACCTTCTTCTTTGTTACATATGTATTTATATATTTCATTACTTACCCCCCCCAGACACTTATTGCTTTTTGCTCAGGTTTACATATGTAAACAAATAAAAATGGGTACGTGTATTGATTCCAATTTGTCATATGTTTCAAAGGATGATAATGTTTTTAAAAACACATATGTCGGCTAAGACATAATCTATTGCTATGTATACATGTCAAATTCCATATCCCTTTATCTGATCCACCTTTAAAATTGGCGATTCTCTATCCAGTCATTTGGCATGGTTTTTGAAAGGTTTTCTCCATAGTGATTTATATGCCTTACGTCTTGATTAGTGTGATCATACATTAATTCATCTTCTATGCAATTCTAGTCTTAAAGTTGGTCAATAATACAGTCATCTTTGATAAAATCTGGCTCCCTTCCGGTACAATCATTAAAATCACCTGCAATTATTATTTTATACTCAGCATATTTAATGTTTAGGTGAGCTAACTCATCTACTACCACTGCATATACTTTTCTTCTGAATGAACAGAGGTGTATTAAGGTGACAAATAGACAAAATCAAAAAAAAGTACTACTTCAGTATATTAACATTAGACCAATCAACAAACCAAATATTTTTGAGGCACTTTTTTCTTTTGATATATTAAAATGCTTGAAGATGGGTTTATATAAAATTCTCTAAAATAAATTATAATTTATAATTTAACAATGGCTTATAATTTTAAAGTTAGGTTAAATTTCAGACGTGCGTTGCCAAAGAAAAGTATAATATGTAGACCTACAACCGGTTATAGAAAGTACAGATTATATGTTTATAATTTACCTTTAATTTATTACATATTATTTGTCAAGCAATTTAGAAACTATGGAATATATGTGAAAGTGGTTCACTCTGCAGTTAATTAATAATTTCAACTTACATATAACTGCAACAATTTTGTGGATTAGAGCTATGAAAAGATTGCTATTCAGCAATATGTTGAAATCAGAATAAAGTATTTAACTATGCCTTTTACAGTGTTTGCAAATTATGAATTTAACATCAAATTCTACATTTTCATATGTAGGAATCTAAAGGCTGAAAAATAGGGAATATAATATTCTGTTATGACTCTTATGTTCTAAGATTAAGAAACAAGATAAAACAAAACCAACAAGTTTTTGTAAAATTGAAAATATTTAGTTTCTTAATATTAAAAGTGAAAAAGTAAAAGTAACATACAGTATGGTCTGTCATGGTCAGTTAGACTAGATATCCTTTGGTGTTTATTTTAATTCTGATAGAACTATATCTGACATAACAGGGTGGTATTGATCTATTCCCCCAGTATACTATGACGGAAGATATAGTTTGCTTCTTTGTTTATTATTGAAAGGTGAGGTAGTTCTACGTGACCTAACATGTATTTACAAAACCAAAGAACCGCACAAAGTTTGAAGGGCCGAAGAGGAGAGACAAGTGGGAATTTGGAATAGCATTCCAATGTTTTGCTATGACTATATGGTTTCAATCTGAGTAACATAAAAGACCAAAAACCAACAAGTTTTGAAACATTACATAAATAATTCATTTCCCTTAAATATAAATTGAAAAACTATAAATAACTTACACTCTCATGATTAAAATCCTAAATGGTACTAAAATCTATATCACAAGACTAAAAGTATCGATAATTCCAAATGACTTCTAGTGGTAATTCGAAAGAAGTTCACTCTATTCTTCTGATGTTCCAATAATCTTCTTTTATACAAAACACCTTTATATGAATTTAAAGTATCTCCAAAACATATATTAAATCCTGAAGTATGAACACTTTTTAATTCCAATGGCTAATTGAATTACATACAAGTTAGTGAAATATTTGAGTTGGTCTTGGCGAAAGTCCCATTTTGATATAATTATCCATATAGAGAAGTAATTAAAACAAGATTATCAAACAGTCACCATTGTGACCATATTAGAAGTCAAATCATCATTTTTCATTTCACACCAACTAGACATCATGAATTCTCTTCCAGTATGAACACTAAGTCAGTTTGATTACAAAGATTATTAATTGCAAGATTTTTAAAATGGATGCCATGGTGGCCATTTTGGATGTTGGAATGGTATCATTTTCATTTAAGACTAAGGTATTATAAGAAGCCCTATATGAAAACTCCATGTAAGTATGACAATACATACAGCATGACTAGAAATGACACAAGTATTGATCAAAGATCATTTTTATATACAGGACCAAATAAACTTGACAGTGAGTCTTTTCATGACAAGTTTATGCCAATACGACCATAGTAGCAAATATTTACATGTTAAAAGGAAAGCAAATTATAATTATTTAACAGCTGTATTAGCCATATTGAATATCTAAGCAACTCCATTTTAATTTGGACTAAATATACTTTAGGATGAATGTCGGTGTAAAGTTTCATGATAATCATCTAAGTAGTTTAGAAGTTTTAATGGAAACAAGCTTATGTCAACAGCTGCTCTATGATAGAAACAATGTGTAATGGGTCATCCCCTAGGTGGCACTCACCAGTTATTATGTACTTTTGGAGAGTGATGTATGTAAGGTGAAGTTGTTTGCATTTTAAACATGCACAAGTGGAGAGAATGTTGGCATACCTATATGCTACTTTCATGTAATGTGGCTGAAATTTCATTGGATATTGTACTTTTGGAAATTTTAAATTATCTTAGCACACTGCTAACTAAAATAACTGCTCCCTTGTTCTCCAAAAATCAACCTGAATTTGTCTAAAGTACACTATCCTTGGCAGCTATTAAAATATGGAAAATGAATTTTGCCAAACTAAACAATACCAGCTTCTTAAAGTGCAATGACTAAATTTCCAAAATACATAAAATGTAAAAAAAATATTGGCCCCTTTTTTCACAATTTACCTCTGAACTTGAGGAAGTGAAAATGAGCAAGTAGAGCTAGCACTTTTCTGAAAGATGCACATTTGGAGTAAGGCAAAGCTGTATACTCTCTAACCCATATTACACCCATCAATCATTCATCAAAATAAAGGGAATTAAAGGTTTTTTGAACAATGCCTAAGATATACAAAGTCTCTTTGAAATAGCCAGTATAACTAGTGAGGAAACCTGGGAAAATTATTTTTCTTGAAAATTCTAACCCTATGCTAAATACGAATTTGTAGAGTGCCACCAAATACACACATCATCCATGATGAATACACACATCATCCGTGATGAATACACACACCATCCATGATGATTACACACATCCTCCATGATGAATACACACATCCTCCATGATGAATACACACAACCTCTATGATAAATACACACATCATCCATGATAAATACACACATCATCCATGATGATTACACACATCCTCTATGATGAATACACACATCCTCTATGATGAATACACACAACCTCCATGATGAATACACACTTCATCAATGATGAATACACATTATCCATGATGATTACACACATCCTCCATGATGAATACACACATCATCCATGATGAATACACACATCATCCATGATGAATACACACATCATCTATGATGAATACACACATCCTCCATGATGAATACACACATCCTCCATGATGAATACATACAACCTCCATGATAAATACACACATCATCCATGATAAATACACACATCATCCATGATGATTACACACATCCTCCATGATGAATACACACATCCTCCATGATGAATAAACACAACCACCATGATGAATACACACTTCATCAATGATGAATACACATTATCCATGATGGTTACACACATCCTCCATGATGAATACACACATCCTCCATGATGAATAAACACAACCTCCATGATGAATACACACTTCCTCCATGATGAATACACACATCCTCCATGATGAATACACACATCCTCCATGATGAATAAACACAACCTCCATGATGAATACACGCTTCATTAATGATGAAAAGATGATACTAAAGTTATCTTTATCTAAATGTAAACATATGATAAGAGGCACCTGTGATTTTTACAAAAGTTAAAAATGAAACCCTGAATACATCATCAGTTTTCCAAATATACTTTAACATTAAAACCAAAATCAAACTCAGTTAATGGATGATGAAACATTTGCATGAATCAGATCAATTAAAATATTTAAGAGAGTATTGGTTGTAATAAAGTTCATTTGACATTTATTTAAAAAAAAACTTTTTTATTGTTCAGTTTGATGCTAGATTTTGCCATTAAATTTAAAATTTGCTTTTTTTAAAATTTCTGAAGTCAACAGAAACATTTACCAGCTTTTAAATTATATGAAGCTTAAAATAGAGAACTGGATATATATCAAGCATTACTTCATGTCATAACAAATTAGGTAATGCAGAAAACAAAGAACTGGATATATATAAAGCATGATTTGATGGCATAAAAAATTAGGCAATGCATAAAACAGAACTGGATATATATCAAGCATGACTTCATGGCATAACAAATTAGGTAATGCATAAAACAGAGAACTGGATATATATTAAGCATTGCATAACAAATTAGAAAATGCATAAAAAAGTGAATTGGATATACAGGCAACAGTCACACATGAAAAGAGATGTTGGTTTTTTTTTGTTTAAATAAAGCAGTTTTTCACACCTTGTCCCTAAATAATGCACTTTAATTTGAAATGAACATTTCAAAATGTTGTCCACTGCACTGAGAAATATTTAGCTTTTAAATAATTAACATTTCTTGACTTGATTGAACATGAAGAAATGCTTATAATTTAACAATAGTGATATGAAAGTGGTTAAAGTTATTTCAAACATACTTTTATGTTCAGATTTAGACTCAAGATCATTGCTCTTAGAATTACTTTAAACTTACCCAAATGTTTTGCATTTTTGTAGCTTTTAATGCTACAAAAATTAATTAAGTTAATATAGTGTAAAGAAATATATAAAACAGTGCAGTTGGTATGCATGTGATATTTGCAAAATAAATGTGGTCATTTCCTAGATAGAATTTTATGCCTATGTTAAGACCCAAAATATGGCCTTGAAAATTAAAATCAGCTTTCTGTAGTCTGAAACTGCTTCGTTGGCCTAGTGGTTAGAGCATCTGCCTCAGATGTGGGAGGTCATGGGTTCAATCCCTGGCAGAGTCATTTGAAAGACTTAAAAAATGGTACTAACAGCTGCCCTCTTGGTGCTCAGCATTAAGAGGCTAGTGTTAAGACTGGTCAGCCTGGTGTGAGGATAATGTGACTGGGTGGGACATCATGCTACATGTCTGTGGCATAATACCTCAGTACTAGACATCACTATAAAATGCCACTATGCCAACATCATAGTGATATGACTGAAAACTCATTAAAGCTATGCTAAAAATCCAAATCAGACACATGCATACAGCCTGCAGAAAATATTATTTACCTTATAAATTATTCCAAATAAGACTTATAGTGAAGGAATACTGTAATTAGTACAATGAAACAACCACAGTAATTGGTACAATGAAACAACCACTGGAATTGGTACAATGAAACAACCACTGTAATTGGTATGATAAAACAAACACTATAATTAATACAATGGATCAACCATGGTAATTTGTAAAATGAAACAATCACTGTAATTTAGTATAATGAAACAAACACTAGAATTAAAACAATGAAACAGCCACTGTAATTGGTACAATGAAACAACCACTGGAATTGGTACAATGAAACAACCACTGTAATTGGTATGATAAAACAAACACTATAATTAATACAATGAAACAACCATGGTAATTTGTAAAATGAAACAATCACTGTAATTTAGTATAATGAAACAAACACTAGAATTAAAACAATGAAATAGCTACTGTAATTGGTACAATGGAACAAACACTGTAATTGATATAATGGATCAACCACTGTAATTGGTACAATGGAACAGCCACTGTAATGACAAAACCATGTTCAGCTGGCAAATAGGTTTAAACTTCAGTTTTCATGTGGCTGGGATTTTTAAGCTTCTGACTTCTTTCAAATACATGTCTGAGCTATGATGATCCTGAGGAGGAAGTTCCTGAGTTGGAACATCTCAGATGTATTCCTAAGTCTC
This sequence comes from Potamilus streckersoni, assembly GCA_016746295.1. Taxonomy (NCBI): domain Eukaryota; kingdom Metazoa; phylum Mollusca; class Bivalvia; order Unionida; family Unionidae; genus Potamilus; species Potamilus streckersoni. The sequence goes on from JAEAOA010002240.1 coordinate 215,286, forward strand.
ATATATTTCACTTAATGGGTTTTCTTTAGCATTGAGAGAAAGCATATCATTCAGCACTTTGAAATGAATCGAATGAACTAAAAAGAGGAGCTACTTTTAAATATTCCTCAAAAACATCAAGAATATTGCATTAACAATTAAACAATAAAGAAACCTCAAAACATTAACTCAGATATTTCAGCTGTTATCTATTTTGATAGTTGTCTAATTTTTCTCTCAACTGTGCCTAAGGTCATCTGATTCTTGTTCAGTAACTTGAAAGCCATAATGGACCAACTTGAATCTCCTTATTACTTATAAGATTTTATAAAAACATTATACATATGGCCTTAAACTCTCCTGATTACAACAATATCAGATGCTGGAGGTCGTGTGTTCGATCCCTGGTCAAGTCATACCAAAGACTTACAAAAATGTTACTAACAGCTTGCTCGATAGCACACAGCTTAAGAGGCTAGTGTTAGGACTGGTTGGCCTGGTGTCAGGATAATGTGAATGGGTGGGACATAATGCTACATGTCTGCAGCATGATGCTCCAGTGCTAGACAACTCTATAAACTGCCACACTGCAGACGTCATAGAAATATGACTGAAAAATTGTGAAAGCTACATTAAAAATCATAATCACATAACATCACATCAATAAGGAAATCAGTTACCAGTAACAGCTTGATGTGTACATATGCTTCTTATTGCTTGTCCTCCTAGTATATTTGGAGGATTTCACTATAAGACTTGTTATGATGTCTAGTTGATCCTAAATGAAAGTGGTGCTGATCTAACAGCCATCATGACTGTTGTGACAGCAGTCTTGTAAATCTTGTTATCATTATTCCTCTAATCAGAAAGTCATATTGTTGTGAGGTTTTCATCATAAGACTTCTTTTTATGCATACTTAGTCCTAAATTAAAATGGTGCCAATTTGACCTCCAATATGGCACCCTTGTGGCCATCTTGACAATCTTATAGCTATTCCTCCTAAACTGATGGTCAAATTGAAATGAGTTTTTCTTCAATAGACTCCTTGCTATGCTTAGAAGGTTCTAATGAAAATGATGGCAATGTAATATCCAATAGGACCACCATAACATCCATGATAAAAAAATTTGTTTTCACTCCTCCTAAATGGAAAGTTATATCTACATGGATTTTTAACCAGAAATTTTCTTATGGTGTCTAGTTGGTCCTAAATGAAAATGTTGCTGATATGACTTCAACTATGGCCACCATAGTTGTCATCCTGAAAAACATTTTGTCACTACTCACCCTAAATGGATATCCGCAGAGGCATGGGTTTTTACCCAAACGATGACTTTGTCATATCTAGTTGGTTCTAAATGAAACTGATGCAATTTTCAATCCAATATGGCTGTCATGGTAGCCATCTTGAAAATCATTATCTATGCTCCTGAGTGGATGATCACATTGGTACAAGATGTCTGCCTTACAACTTCAAATTATATTTAATTGGTTCTAAAGGAACATGGCACAAATTTTACACCTAGTGTGACTCAATTAGACAATACTGTTATTGCTCAGTGATGTCATATAAGGTTTCAACTCTTAGCAGTTAAAAAGAAGAAATGGTTTTATTTCAGATTCCTGGAAATTATGTTGTAAAGTTTCAGTCACTTGATGATTAAATTATGAAACTATATATACATTACCAGCAGTATAAAATTATACTTCTTTGTTTTTTAATAGAGTTATTGCCCTTGTGTTGAAATGGGTGAACATTAATTTGGACCTATCAATTTATCCATTGAATTTTTCTTTCCTTCTCTTCTTCTGGCAATTTTCACTTTTGTTTGCATAGTCCCTTTGTTATTATTTGATGTCAAGAATATTCAGAATGCAATAGAATTTGATGAGACCTTGGCTGGAACTGATTCTGCATCATGGCTTGGCTGAGTGACACTCTCTGATTCCAAGACACTCCTACTTTTATTCCAAGACCCTCCCACTTTTATTTCTTCATTATAACCCTAATTAATTATTATTAGACATGAATCAAAACTAGTATGCCGCTTGGTTCTGGTGTGACCTTAGCAAAGTTTTAATGTCAACATTTTTTGTGAGCATTTAGCAGAGTTATAGCCCCTTCTAATACTAAATCCAGGATCAAATGTGATTCACTTTATATTTGTCAGTAAACATAACATACAGTAAATAGCTCTGGATTATCATTACTGCCATAATTTGTCATGGAGTTCAACTAAAATATTGTCAGGTCAATATTATAATTGCAATAATACAACAGATTCCTCTTGCTTACTTTGTCCAGGAGGCAGGCTCCATGCCCAGGCTTAACCATTCCATCCACTAATTAGTATGGAATGTAGTAGACACCCATATCATACGTCCACCTAAGTTAATCTTCCTCTTTTTCTTCACATTTGTTCACAATAAAATGTGCAATTTACTCATCCAGAAAAGTAACTTTGTTTTAGTTTTATATTAAGTTGGCAATTTTTTAAAATTTTTATATTGCTTGAGTGTGATACCCCATTGACAAAAAAAAATTAATGCTACTAGTACAAATTAGGCTCACTTGGGTGTTATTCTTGCCAGTATTTTTTGCTCCTTGCTTAGTCATTGGTGTTTTGTAAAATGTTATTGCTCTTTATTCTAGTGCTCAAGTAAGTATTTCTTCCCACTGTTAGTTTCAGATTTGTTGTTGTTTTGTAAGTAAATTTGTCAGAGAGAGAAACAAATGAAATAAAAACACCACTGTTTCTAGTTCCAGATACTTTGTGTTTAAGATACATATTTTTCTTTTCCAGACCCCCTGAAAAAAGTTGCAAGGTGCAGGGATAGTGTGATCATAAAAAGATCCAATGGGACACCAATTATTATTGATATTTGTTCATCACAGCTTTAAAATGTTAACTTTTGATATTCAAATGCATAGAGATTTTGAGCAATGCCGAGCACTGCACTGTACACTAATATACACTAATTTACACTAATGTACTGATCTGTACTTCATAAGGTCTAGTTATACTATACTATACTGTACTGTACTGTGCTGTGCTGTGCTGTGCTGTGCTGCGCTGCGCTGCACTGCACTGCACTGCACTGCACTACACTACACTACACTACACTACACTACACTACACTACACTACACTACACTACACTACACTACACTACACTACACTACACTACACTACACTACACTACACTACACTACACTACACTACACTACACTACACTACACTACACCACACCACACCACACCACACCACACCACACCACACCACACCACACCACACCACACCACACCACACCACACCACACCACACCACACCACACCACACCACACCACACCACACCACACCACACCACACCACACCACACCACACCATACCATACCATACCATACCATACCATACCATACCATACCATACCATACCATACCATACCATACCATACCATACTGCACCACACCACACCAAACCACACTAACTACACTACACTACACTGCACTACACTACACTACACTATATGCTCATTTTTTTCCTCCATTAACTTTACATTGTCAGAATTGTGTAGTATTTACCAATGTTGCACTCCATATTGCACTCCTTTTCTAGCATAAACAATTTTGGACTGCCACATACCAGCAAATATTTCATAGACTGACACATACCAATTGCTTTGACACATTCTGCATTTACGTTTTTGATACAATGTTTCAGATTTAGGCTTAATACAGACACCATACAGGGTCCTCACAATAACACACAAGCTATACACATAGACTGTCTTCTTCAGCTGGTAATAAAAATGGCAAAAATATACTTACAATTTTATATCCTGAATTTCCTCAAAAATATACAATTGTAGTTCTCTAAATCTAAATTACATGAGCCTTTTCATAGGTTCTCAAGGTTAATTATACATTTTGAAATTGTACTGATATTTTGAGTATATTTCAAGTGCAGTTACATCTTCCTTACTGTACTCAAAATGAAATAAACATTAAATTCCACAGCATCTTTTCAATAATTACAATGGAAAGGCTTCATAATTTTCCCACATTATGATCTGAATCATTTAATGACAGAAAAGAAACATGCATGTCAACACACTTCAATACTTTTAAACTGGCAGATGCTGCTGGAATCCAATGCAAGTCACTTCATGTAGATAAATCCAGACCATAACCAAATGATTACGTTGAATCAACAAAAATACCAAAACATATTTATTCCAGATCAAATGGAAAAGTAATTGCAATGCATATTCATTAATATATTACTCCAAATTTAAATTTTAAGTAGACTAAATGCCATTTTCTTTTGAAACTTACATCTAGCACGCAACCAACATCAAATTTGTCTGGGTGGAGTTATGCGCTAATTAATAATATTGTGTAATGATCCATCAATGCTTATGTATTTAGTTCAGAATACAGCATACCTTTAGATACTTTGTTTCTTGTAGTAAATTTTTGTTTATATATTTAAACCTTGGGAAGAATAAGAAATGAGCATATAAAAAAAGGTTACTAATTTTGTCGGATGGATATACTGCACTCCCAAGGTCATGCAGTATATCCATCCAAAAAACTTGCTCATATTTTCCCATACAAATGCAGTAACCTATAATACTGTACTGTACTGCACTGCACCACACTGCACTGCATGACACTGCACCACACCACACCACACTACACTACACTACATTACACAACACTTCACTACACTACATGATACCATACCATACCATGCATGCCATACCATGCCATGTCATGCCTCTATTTAGCAGAGCCATTAATACAGTGAAATGATTTCAATTCTTATTTTGGATCATCATTGGAGTTTGATTTTGTCAACTTAAACTTAATATTAATAGTATAAATTGTTGGCAGATTTAGAGTAAAATCAGAAAATGGAGCAAATCTTGATCCAATTCTAAAGTCTTTCAGGATGAGAGCACTTAAAATGGAGCCAGGATTTGAGTCCTGATACATAGAAAGGTTGCTTTTTAATTTTGTAATTTAATCTGTTTGCGGGAATAGGGATGCATACCTGGCACAGGGGGTGTCTGTGAAAATTATTTCTTTATTATTAGAATTAGAAGAATTCTGCTAGGTGATATATACCTGGTATGTGAATAATCTGCCTTTTATAACCACACACAACATGAGAAAATGAGCCAGTTTAATACAAGATCTGATCTTTTTATTTCCATGTAATGGATCAAAATGAATTTTGAATGTTATTATTACATTTATGGCTTAAGTAATAAAGATAGAAATCCATGTATACTCTTTAAATGCCTACATTTATACAAGAGATAATTCTTGATAATATTCTTTATAAGATATAAAAGTTTGGCAGGCCCTTGTCACAAACCTATATTAAAATGTAAATAGCTAATAGTCTGTATTAAATTTGTCTAATCCAGCAAATATATCTACATCAATAAAAAAGGAGACATGAAACTAACTAAAAGTTTGCCATGTATATTACTTTAAACCTGTTCAAAAGAAAACTGGTATATATTAATCACCTGTTTATAATGTTTATTAGTGATATATAGTGTCAAATTTCATTTCATTATTTTATGCTATATTCACCAAAAGACAAATCAGTTCTAAACAACTACAGTCAAAACTGTCTTAAAAGACCACCCCTTTTGACAAAATATAATGGTCTCTCTTGACAGGTGGCCTCTCATAACAGGTCATAATACTATATAATCATTAAATCTGTACAAGAAGAACCTGGTCTCTCAAGACAGGTGGTCTCTCATATAACCAATTCTGTATCAACTTCCGACAGTTAAATAAGATCATGGTGTTCGATGCAGAACCAATGCCAGATATGGAGGGTCTATTTGCAAAGCTGTTGGGTAACCAATGGATTTCCAAATTGGATCTATCCAAGGGATATTGGCAGGTTCCCATTGCTCAAGAGTCCCGTGCAATGACAGCATTCACTACCCAGAAAGGACTATATCAGTTTAAAGTGATGCCATTCAGATTTGTAGGTGCCATTGCCACATGTTGTCATTTAATGTGCAAGTTGCTAAAAGGTTTAGCAAATGTTGATAGCTTTGTGGATGCACATGAATACTTGGAGTGAGCATGTATCTGTCCTGACGGAACTCTTTGTTAGACTCTGCAGAGTGAACAACACAGTGAGACCAACTAAATGCAGTGTTGGTTATACAGATTTAGTGTTTAGGTCATATGGTCAGTGCTTCAGAACATTTTAAACCCCACCCCAAGCAAGTAGAAGTGATCAAGAATGCACCAAAACCAGAAAACAAGACAAGTTTGTTCATTTTTAGGTCTGGTAGGATTGTATAGAAAGTTTCTACCAAACTTTGCAGCCATTGCTAGCCCACTCTCTGATCTGACAAAGAAAGGGCACCCAAACAAAGTAAAGTGGGGACCACCACAAGATAGAGCTTTTCATGCACTAAAAGAGAAGTGAAATTGAAATTGCCAGATGTAAGCATTATTTTAAGAACAGATGCATCTGAAACTGGGTTGGGAGCTGTTTTACTACAGGAATAAAATGGCAAAAAGTTACCCATTAAAGTTGGAAATTGCTACCCAAGGAAAAAATTATTCAGTCATTGAAAAAGAATGTTTAGCCATAGTGTGGGAAATTGGAAAGTATCATGCATATCTTTTTGGAAGAGATTTCATTCTTGAGACTGATCACCAACCCCTATTGTATTTAAACAAGGCCAAGGTCACCAATGCTAGATTGATGCGCTGGGCGCTGACATTACAACCTTATTGCTTCTGTGTAGATGCAATAAGAAGAGTTGAAAATATATGGGTAGACTAGTTGAGTAGAGCATGATTGTAAATTTGGATAAATATTACCCAGTACATAAAATCCAGATTACTAAACAACTTGTAAATATTGTAGTGTAATATTGGTTACATTTTTTATTCTGTGAAGGTTAAATAAATAAAAAAATATGAGCACTTTGGGGTTTATTTTAGGGGGAGGTAATGTCACAGAGTAAAGTTATAAATAATATGGCTTTGACTTGAATCTATTGTTCATCTTATTCATTGTACAGGTATACAACATTACCCGGAGTGAATCACTCTGCTCCAGATAAGTGATTTTGAAATTAATTGCAGGCAGAAAGTCACAGTAAAGCATGGTTTACATGAACAGACCATAACTGTTATTCATTCCTATGGATTTAAGCTTAATACATTGTGAACTGAGACACAAGTCATTTGGATTTTGTCAGGGGTGGGCGTACTTTCTACCATTGTCTCAGGCCATAGGGGTAAGTGTCAAAGTTTTGTTTTATTTGTTTTGTGAAACCTTTTCTCAGTTGTATGTTATGTCGGGTGATAAAGCTTTGCTACACTGCTTGCTTTGTTATTACCATGTTAGTAATAAATTGTTTTGTTTTGTTTTAGCCTATTGTAGCCAGTTGAACACTATTGGGTATTAGTGGATACAATGAGAGTTTAGTGGACTCTATTGTAGCCTAGTGGATATTAGTGGACACTATGGGAGTTTTGTGGACTCTATTGTAGCCTAGTGGATAATAGTGGACACTATGGGAGTTTTGTGGACTCTGTTGTAGCCTGTTGGACACTATCTGGAATTAGTGGACACAATGAGAGTTTAGTGGACTCCATTGTTGCCTAATGGATATTAGTGGACGCTATGGGAGTTTTGTTGACTCTATTGCAGCCTGTTGAACACTATTGGGCATTAGTGGACACTGGGAGCTTTGTGGACACTATGGGAACCTATATTAGACTTTCGGATAGTGGACATTATAGGAGCTTAATGGACATTATTGAGAGTTTAGTGGACTCTATTGTAGCCTGTTGGACACCATAGGGGATTAGTGGACACTATGGGAGTTTAGTGGACTCTATTGTAGCCTGTTGGACACTTTCTGGCATTAGTGGACAATATGGGAGTTTAGTGGACTCTATTGTAGCCTGTTGGACACCATAGGGCATTAGTGGACACTATGGGAGTTTTGTGGACACTATGGGAACCTATTGTAGACTATTGGATAGCTGACATTTTGGGAGCTTAATGGACATCATTGGACATTATTGGGCTGACAGAGTCTTATTGGAATTGATGTGTCTTATGGAGATTCAGTGTCCGATAAGAGCTGACTATAGCTATCCGTGGTTGGATGTAGCTATCTGTATCGCAGCATGCCATCTATGTCTAGGTTTATTAAGACATGTATGTATGTAAATGAATATATATATATATATATATATATATATATATATATATATATATATATATATATATATATATATATATATATATATAAGGGATTCATGATGTATTTGAACATGGAACAATAAGAAAGGGATCTGGAGAAACTGCAGAGTTCAAGTTCATATACTGAATAAACTGTAGAGTCAGTTTATCAAGTGAATGACTATTCCAGTTTACAGTGATGTGTATTCATCTATTTGTGTATTTAGCTGAATGCAGTATTGTTTAGTTGAAACAATAGTGATAACATTATGAGTATTGCTCATTTTCCTCCAAAAATTTAGTGAATCTCAAAGCTTATTGCTAAAAGAGATTAAGTGAATCTCATTTTTCATTTTACATGATACATAGTATATTTGTGCCTCTTACTGTAGGCTAGAGGCCAATGAATCATATTTTTGTATTTTTTTTTCTTTCTTTATCATTTGATGAGTGCATGTAGGATAAATTGCATCAATTGTATGATAGGAGTGTGAGAATCAGGGTATTTGTTTTATATTCACATATATATCTAGTATTTTATTTTATAAATTCCAATTATTCATCGCTTTGTTTGTTGTTATTCATTTAGTACAAACAGAGAAATCCCACTCAGTATCAATTCTTCTACAGACCTCATGTCTTCATGATGTGTTTTATTTTCTTGTATAATATATTCATATATTCTGATCATTTCAAAAAATTAATAAATATATTGTTCACAAATTCGATGCATAATTACTGTGTCAGTTATTTTTACATAATCAGTACACTTGTACTTTTACTGCAGTGACATTCAGCAGAAATTATGTGCGGTTTATTTTATATGGTATGTTTGGAAAATTGAAATCAGTCCACAATGCAGTTTAAAATAATTGTGATTCATTCAGTATAATGAATACTTGTAGAAATTGTATGATTGGTAACTTTATAAGAATTTCTGAAAAGTATATCTATGAGAATGGTCCATGGTTCATTGTGAGAGTTGCAGATTCTTATTATTTTGGTCTGGGGGCCCCCTAGTGGCCGAGTGGTCTAAAGCACTGTTCGTTACGGATCACTGCCATCTCACCTCTGTCTGCTTTGGTTCGAGTCTAGGATTCAGCAAATGTGGATATGTGAGAAAGCTTGCCAGTAACTTCTCGTGGGTCGGTGGTTCTTTCCAGTGATTTCCCAGTTTCTTCCTCCACTATTAATACTGGCTGCCATGAATAGCCTATCATGTGCTGACAAATGGCGTTAAGCCCAACAACAACAGCAACTCTTGGTCTGGAGTTCCATACCTGTTAATGACACATTGTAGAATTTTTCATAGTAAGTGGGTGTTTGACCCATTTACTTTATATTCATCATAAAATTACACCCCTCCATCATGTCACCACATGCTGAATGCCATTTTGCACTCACCAGGGTTAATTATGTGTTTGCAAAATATCTTTATTTGTTCGAAATTCACTAAGATTGTGTTCTTTTAGTCCTTGAACATCTGACCATTCCAATACAGTTCTGATGGATTGAACATCTGGCCATCCCAATACAGTTCTGATCGATTGAACATCTGGCCATCCCAATACAGTTCTGATCGATTGAACATCTGGCCATCCCAATACAGTTCTGATCGATTGAACATCTGGCCATCCCAATACAGTTCTGATCAATTAAATATCTGGTCATCCCAATACAGTTCTGATCAATTGAACATCTGACCATTCCAATACAGTTCTGATCGATTGAACATCTGGCCATCCCAATACAGTTCTAATCAATCGAACATCTGGTAATTCCAATACAGTTCTGCTGGATTGAATATCTGGCCATCCCAATACAGTTCTGATCAATTGAACATCTGGCCATCCCAATACAGTTCTGATCAATTGAACATCTGGCCATCCCAATACAGTTCTGATCATTTGAACATCTGGCTATCCCAATACAGTTCTGATCTGAATTGAACATCTGGCCATCCCAACACAGTTCTGATCAATTGAACATATGGCCATCCCAATACAGTTCTGATTAATTGAAGATCTGGCCATCTTAGTACAGTTTTGATCAATGTTTTATATATATATATATATATATATATATATATATATATATATATATATATATATATATATATATATATATATATATATATATATATATATATATATATATATATACTGCATAATCTGGAGTTGATATTTCTATCACAGACTATAACATTCATTCATGACCATTGATAGCTATTTTGGATATTTTTCCTGTGTTTGACTTCATTTTGTGCTGAAAAACATCATTGATTTGTTCTAGTTCATAATTGCCCATAGAAATTCCAACATTTTGCCAATCTGGTGTTCCATTAGTCTTAGTTTTATTTTAAATACCATTGAATTATTTACTGGCAACCCACCAAATAATTTTGATCTCATATTGGACTAACAGTAAAAGGTTGTAATTGTTCCAGTGATATTTCTTTAGCCCGAAGTGCAGTTGGAAAGCTAAAACTAAATTCAGGAATATCTGAGCTTGCTGATATTGTTGATTATAATGGTGTTGTATTAGTGATGCTCTTTTGTAGTAATCATTGTGATGATGACATTGTTATTTAAATCCCTGATATAAATTAAGGTGGTCTGTCCTTATTTTGAACAAGGGGGTCTAGTTTCTAGTTGCCATTATAAACATCACCCATTTCTGCAAATTCCTGATATTCTGATATTATTTCATCATTGAGCCCTGGAGATATATATCAGTGATGATAATTTATGGCAAGTGCATGTGCTGTTGCTGAGAGTAACATTTGATATTCATGTAATTTGTCAGCAGCACACATATCAGTTTTGCAATTATATTAAATATACCAACAACACTGATTATGACTGCAACACCAATTCCTATTACTGGTACTATTATGTATGTGGCTGATAATGATTCCAATAAAGTTGCTGTTCCAGCAGCTATGTCAGATGTAGAATGTACAATTATATCCATAACAATGACATGTCTATATTCTTTCAGTTTTACTGTATACTTGTCAATATTTTTCAAATGTTTTCTAAACAAAAACACTTTCTCGTATCTGTATTTCTTAACAAAATTTAGATCTGATGTCTGTAAAATGATATAATCTAAAATACTAAGTAATCAACTGAGGTGTTTCAGCGACAAATTCCTGACACCACCAGTAAGATGTTGCAGTTACTTTTTTATGAAATGGTTCCAGTATATTTTTTTCACCACTAGATTTAACACAATAGACACGGTTCCAGAACAATTATCAGCTAAATGACACCATTGACACATGGTAAACATCCTAAATTTTGCAGTGCTGCACATGGACTGCCTATACACACCAGTGACTTCAGCAGTATGTTTGATAGTGTTATTTTGTTGTGACCATGTTGATAATCTGCCTAAGAGAAATTCTAATCAGATTAACCTTTTTAATGATATCAGTTATTTCACTGATAATTTCTTCTAATTATTTTCTAATATCTGCACTAATGAAATTAGATCTGAAAATAATTTAGGATCTCTGACAAGACCTAAAGTTATTTAATCATTTCAATGTCTGACATAGCTCTTTTCTTATTGCCAAGTTTCATATTAATTTCAAAGCGTTTTAAATCAACAAACAATGGATTTCCAAACAAATCATTTAAAATTTTACTAAATTTTTGAAAATTTCTGCAAATATTTAAAAGCATATTTATGTAAATGTCATATTCAGACTGCAGTGTGGTTAATTTGGTATTGATCATGGTATCTTCATCATCTACATATTTCTTTGTTGTGGCATCTTCATTATCTTATGGTTCTCTTAAAACAATGATTTTATTTTCATTTATGTTGAGTTCAACTTCATAACATCAGCATGTTCATCTCTAGTAGCATACCTCAATAAATCAATATCATCTTTATTCTTGTTTTTGATAACTTCCATTATGCCATTAGTGATTATTTAAAATAGAACTCATATGTGTATGTACAACTTTATGAGGTGCGTTGGAAGGTTTTGAAAAATTATCAAGTACAGCAAGTGATTCACTGCCATATATTGGTAGATCAGTAATTGTCTGTGTTGGTAATTTTGAATACCAGATTGGAATATTTTAAAGTTCACTGACTTATTTTAAAAATTCCTTTGGTAGCACCAACCCATATGAATCAAAATAAATAAATATATGTGGATCAATCATTTATGCAAACCAATGAGTAATTAAACCAGAAATTACATCACGATTAAAATTGCAGCATTGTTTGATCAATTTAACTTTAAATAAATCTTGACACATTCATTGATTCAAAGACTTTTGCTACCATTCTTTTAATTTAACTTGATGTATATTACCTTTGCATGAGGACCTGAAGTGGTGTGTCTATTCAGACCTTTGACATTGTGATGATGCTATGAGATATATATCTATTTGACCTTTGACACTGTTGATTCTGTGAGTAGTGTGTCTATTCAGACCTTTTGACATCGTGATGATGTTATGAAAAATGTATCTATTTTACCTTTGACACTGGTGATGCTGTGAGTAGTGTGTTTATTCAGACCTTTGACATTGTGGTAATGTTGTGAGTAGTGTCTATTCAGACCTTTGACATTGTGGTAATGTTGTGAGTAGAGTGTCTATTCAGACCTATGACATTGTTGTGAGTAGAGTGTCTATTCAGACATTTGACATTGTGGTAATGTTGTGATTAATGTGTCTATTCAGACCTTTGACATTGTGGTAATGTTGTGAGTAGAGTGTCTATATAGACCTTTGACATTGTGGTAATGCTGTAAGTAGTGTGTCTATTCAGACCTTTGACATTGTGGTATTGTTGTGAGTAGAGTGTCTATTCAGACCTTTGACATTGTGGTAATGTTGTGAGTAGAGTGTCTATTCAGACCTTTGACATTGTGGTAATGCTGTGAGTAGTGTGTCTATTCAGACCTTTGACATTGTGGTATTGTTGTAAGTAGAGTATCTATTCAGACCTTTGACATTGTGATAATGTTGTAAGTAGAGTGTCTATTTAGACCTTTGACATTGTGGTGATGTTGTAAGTAGAGTGTCTATTCAGACCTTTGACATTGTTGTAATGCTATGAGTAGAGTGTCTATTCAGACCTTTGACAATATGGTGATTTTGTTGTATCCATTCAGATTTCTAATAGAATGATTAACTTGCAAGTGCGAGTTTGAAGTGATTTAGCAAGATTGAAGTTACTCCTTTGTTGACCAATTTCATATTACTTTGTTTCTTTTACAAATGGTGCCGTAGAAGAAATACTGATCAAATAATAATTGGAATATTTGTATGAACATACTGATTTGATTTTATTTATTTCTTTTCACCTCCAATAAAGGAATCTGCTGTGCTGGATTTATTTCTGTGTATACCCTCAAAGCAAAGGTTGTCTTAATGAATTTTAATGACCTTGTGTCTATTTAAACAAGACATCTTATTTAAATGCTGTCTTTTGGAGTTAATTCAAAGCAGTGGCTGTATAAACTAAAATTAAATGCTAATTCATTAAAAACAAAGATCATAAAATGCGTTTATATATGATATTCATTTTGCAAACACAAAGATCATACAATGAATTTATATACGATATTCATTTTGTAAACACAAAGGTCATATGAGTTTATATACAATATTCAGTTTGTATCTTTTAAAAAAGATGTCACCATTACTTTTGTAAAGTAGTCTGTATAAGGAATTTCTGGATGCTACCAAACTCTATGTGTCAAAATCTGACACGGTCTCAGAAAAGTAGTCATTTTGGTTAAGAAAAGGCTGGACACTAACACTAACACGACACTAACAAAGTTAACCATTTTCTTTCTTTTGAGCCGATTTCCATGAATGTAATATGAATTTCAACACTCTTCCATTAGCTTTCTTTCTTAAAACTGAATGACACTATGTACAGGTCCAGGAACAATAAAATATCTCTCTTGAAAGTTGTCATCTTAGATCAAGTCAGCAACTGAAAGTAGAAAATTAAAACAAAGTTAGCAATTATAAAGTGAAACAAAAATTCCACAATGCCTTGACACACATTTTACTGAAGACTTCTGAGTAGTAGTAACTAGAAATTTGAATGTAATTACAAACTTGCATCTAACTTCATATCATACCTTCAAATCTACAGACACCTTCATTTTGAAATAATTTATGCTGATTATTTAAATATTCAAATATTAAAATCTTTCCCCTTTGGTCATTCCTAAGAAAAAATTTAAATGAATAGCTTTGAAACAATCAAAGATTAAATGAATTACAAAAATATGGATGAAAGAGAAATAAAATTACTTTTAAATAGGGATATTAATGAAGAGACAAAAAGGGAATCAGAGGATAAGTCAAAACAAATTAAGAAGGAAAAAAATAATGGCTGTGAAATTAGGGCAGGAAAATTGTCAAATTTATGTACATTAGCAAAGAATATTTTTAGAAGAGAGGAACTGATGAAGGGAGGAATGAAAATAATGGAGGAAATAATAGATAAAAGAAGACAAATTTTAAAAAAGAAAAGAAATTTTAGAAAGGACTCAAAAGTATTATAAAGAATTATACACTAAAAAATATAGATACAAACCAAATTAATAATTATTTAAAGGATATAAAATGTGAGATGATCTCATCAGAACATAAAGACTCATGTGATGATTTCATCTCAATAGATGAAATAAAAAATACAATTAAACAACTTTCGGTAGGGAAATCCCCAGGTAGAGATGGACAATTATTTTGCCAACCTTATAAGTGGTTCTCGATTATTTTAGGTTAGAGGATGTGCAGGACAGAATATCTTTTTTTAATCTGGTACATTTTTGTACAATATTTTTTAAATATACTGTTATACTTTATTTTGAAATATTATGTAGTACAAAAATTTGAAATGTCTTGTTATAGAATGTTTTTGAAATATATTGTTTTACTATAATTTAAAATATAGTACAATAATTTGAAATGTATTGTTATAGAATGCTTTTGAAATATAGTTTTACTTTATTTTGAAATATATTGGATCAACATTCATACTGTTTAATATCATCGGTGAATCTACATATTTATCAGCAGGGGACAAATGTAACAGAATATCTTGCTTGGTCATATAATTATCGTTATTAATTTTGGATATAGTTTAATTGATCTGATGAATACATACATGTGTTGCTTTAAATTCTTCCATAGAGTATGTTGAGATGATTGCTCAGTTTTAAACAAGTATGTTTTGTGTTATATAAATATTTACATTTGAAGAACCTGGATGTGCCATCACAACTGTGTTTACCTATAATTTCCCATTTCTGGTCTTTATTTTCAGATTTACTTTTAACAACTAATGAATAAACAAAATTAGGAATGACCAAAGGGGAAAGATTTTAATATTTGAATATTTAAATAATCAGCATAAATTATTTCAAAATGAAGGTGTCTGTAGATTTGAAGGTAGACATGATATGAAGTTAGCTGCAAGTTTGTAATTACATTCAAATTTCTATTCACTACTACTCAGAAATCTTCAGTAAAATGTGTGTCAAGGCATTGTGGAATTTTTGTTTCACTTTATAATTGCTAACTTTTGTTTTAATTTTCTACTTTCAGTTGCTGACTTGATCTAAGATGAAAACTTCCAAGGGAGATATTTTATTGTACCTGGACCCATAGTGTCATTCACTTTTAAGACAGCTTAGAAGAGTGTTTGTTGAAATTCACATTACATTCATACAGGCTACTTTAATAAAGTAATGGTGACATCTTTTTTTAAAAGATACAAACTGAATATTGTATATGAACTCATATGACATTTGTGTTTGCAAAATGAATATCATATATAAACTCATTGTATGATCTATGTGTTTGCAAAATGAATATCATATATAAACTCATTGCATGATCTTTGTTTTTAATAAATTAACATTTAATTTTAGTTTATACAGCCACTGCTTTGAATTAACTCCAAAAGACAGCATTTAAAAAAGCTGTGTTGTTTAAATAGACCCAATATCATTAAAATTCATTAGGACAACCTTTGCTTTAAAGGAATGCACATAAATAAATCCAGCAGGTTCTTTTTTAGGAGGTAAGATGAATAATTAAAATCAAATCAGTATGTTCATGCAAATATTCCAATAGTAGATCAGTATTTCTTGTTGTGGTAATGGTGGTAATAATTGAGGTACTTGTTGTGGTGGTAATAACTGATGTAATTGTTTTGGTATTGGTGATTGTTGTGGTAGTGGTGGTAGCAGTGGTGATAGTGGTTGTTTATATCTTGGCAATTGTTGTAGTGATGATGATAATGGTGGTGGTAGTTCCAATATTGTTTGAGGATCTAGCTGTGATTCCTATTCCGATGCTGTTCCAGGAACTGGCTGTGTTCTTTTAGTATATTTTCGTTTTGCTTTTCCTGCTTCTTTTCTTTACTGAATTAATTCATTAAATTTATATAATATAAATATGATGGCTTATAAGATCTAGTTTTGTCAACATTCATATGCATGCGATATAATACTTTTTGCTAATGTTCACGGGTTTTAATATCTTTAGTGTATTCAGGTTTCATTAATTTACCTCAGATTAAAATTATCCACAGCAAACTCAGCTAATTGATCTAGGTTTTTAATATTATTAATTACTTTAACACTATCTTCATTGAATTTATTTAACAGTTTAGCAGTACTTATTGCATGACTATTGTTCGGTAGCTGGTGCTTTAGCACCTTCAAGTATTTCTTGCATTGGTTGAGCAGCAGTTATTTCGGCTGGGAGTCAACGTAAAATCCTTTTTCTGTTTTGTTCTTTATGCTATTTTTCCAGTTGCCTCAGCGGTTTTCTCTAGCGAAGGTAGAGCGGGCTCAGTAATAGGTTTAAAAACTTGTTTTGTGACCTCTTCTAATTCAACTTGTGATAGCTGACGTGACTGTAGTTGTTCTTTAAAGGTATCACGAACATATATTTTTCAAATTGCCTCTATTCGCTCTCGAAAGTAGAATGAATATATTGCCAAATATATTTTTTAAAAATGTAAAAAAAGCTATGGCTCTTTTTAACAATTTGCTCTAAGTCCAAAAAGTAAAAATAATCAAGGTTTTTTTAGAGGCGCACATATACTCTATGACCAATAGTACACCCATCAGTCACACACCACAATAAAGGGAATTAAATGTTCTTTGAATAATAAAGATATAAAAGGACTTTTTTAAATAACGAGTATAACTGGCGATGAAATCCGAGAAAATTTTATCTTTAAAATTATTACCCTATGCAAAAAAGCTCCACCCAAAGAAGATTGATTACCAGAAATAACTGTTCAAAGAGTAAGAGCTTATGTTTGGAAGACTCAAATTCCGCTAGGAAAAACATTGGTGACCTTAGTAATTTCACTGGGGCTCGTTACAAACGAAATTAAAACAGTAACATTGATTGTGCGAAAAGGGTAGTCCAAATATTAACACTATAATAATTGGACTCCTTACCAAAAAAAATCCAAGACCGAAATGTTTTAGTATTAGGATTGGGACAAATCATTTAATTTCTTTCAACACTAATGTTCACAAGATCTCGTAAAGTTTATCTAGTTGTTTTGCTCTCTGTTTCATATTACTGTACAAAAATTTCGCAAGTGCTGCTGGAAGTACAGAAGATATTTATGTCAAATTCCGACCTTTTTATTTTCCTTCTAGTAGGCCTACCACTGTTGAAAATGAAACTTGTTTTATGTCAAGACTGTGTCGAATTCAAAAGTGAAGTTATTACTTTTATTATTCTCATAAATTGCGAAAATGATGGAGTAAACCAAATGATAATTTTGCTCTTTCAAATCGCGTATAGATGGAAGATAAGATTTCCGGAGCACTCGGTGGCATAACCACTCAAAATGTTCTCGGGATACTAGACCACGGTGATGTTTTGGAGCTGGGACACTCATATTTTCATGAATACTCTAATATACTCGAGTCATGTACTATATTCTACTCTCTTAATTTTGCTTAGAGAAGAACGAAACATAATAACCTAGTTTTAAAATGTGTAATTGCGATAAATTCAACATTTAATATACCAATAATTATCTCTATCGAGTGAATCTTGTTAGCTAGGCCATTACAAAAGGACGGTATGACGAAGTAACACATTTATTTTTGTATGTAAGTATATATACAAACTTTATTTGGCTAAATTTATAGAACAACTTAATACAGCTAACTTTACAAGGTCCATCCACCACGAATAACTAAATTAGTGATAGAATTTTACGGAAAACAAATTTTGATTTGCTGACCTGGGGCTATGGATCAATTGAACCAAAACTTTCGCATTTACTAATCACTGCTATCTCATCTCTCCGCGTGGGTTCGAAAATTGGGCTCAGCCAGTGTGTTTGTAAGAAATATATTTTTGTTATCTTGTATATTAAGAATTAAAACATTAACTACTTGAAGCTGATAACAATATGATCACGAACAATTGACTTTAACATTCCTCTAAGAACAATTAATTTTAACATTCCTGTAAGATAGCATATACAGGTTATTCAAAATAAAAATTTTGATGTGATTATTGTAATATATGCAAAGTCATTACGAAAAGATTTGCAGTGACGCGTTTCTACACATTTTAGAACAATACGTATCAATTTAAGTCATGTGTTGGTAAATAGATAGATACCTTTCTACGATACAGTATAGGAAGAAAAAGAAATTTTTAAGTAGTTCACCTTACTTTCAAACATTTTGGTTAACATTGGCACACTGCCCTTGTGAATCCATTTCTTGCACGAACTGCACGGAAATGAACCATCTGAACCATCCATACGTCAGCACTTGAAATAAGAATATTTTGCACGTTTACTCCGTGTTCTCTTTACAAATGTTTCTTCACGGAGTCAGGAAAGGAACTGTTGTTTGTCCAAGCTAAGCATTGCTGATATTGACTACTACTACTACTACTACTACTACTACTACTACTACTACTACGGCAGGATTTATCTACACCTTGTCACCTTGCTCACCTATCGTAAATTAATTCAGAAAACTGTGCACCAACATGTGTGCATCGTTCATCTTTGGCGGTATTAGATACAAAACTTTGTGCAGCTTTGCAATCTCTCTCTCTCTCTCTCTCTCTCTCTCTCTCTCTCTCTCTCTCTCTCTCTCTCTCTCTCTCTCACACACACACACACACATACACACGCAGAACAAAATTGTGCTGTTAATTAAACCTCAATTGTTTAGGAACAAATGCTATGACACTAGTTTTTAGGACAAGTGGACACTAATCTCCCAAATTTCGACATGTGGAAATAATGGTGAACTTAATTAAACAAATCAAAATTAATGTTGAAGTTTAATCATACGCGTGTTTGTTACACAAAGATTTCACTTTGGGTAATTCGATTATGCAGTAAAGTGTCGTCTGCTCACATAACGGTTTAAAGACCGAACTAAAGTTTAATTTTGTTAGGCTTTTGGTTGCCGTGTTCATGTGGGCTATATGCAAATTGCGGATTACGACTGCCCTTTTGCATGCAGTCATGAACGGTTGGAAAAGTATTTTCTTCTTTTGTTTTTATTATATCTAAATTTTAATTATAAAGATTTACCAGTTTAAATTTTACATACAATTTAAGTATGAACCAAAATTGAGAACGCTGTGAAAATTTAAGTAATGATCAGCTAAATATGTATTGCATTTCTCGGTATATATATATATATATATATATATATATATATATATATATATATATATATATATATATATATATATATATATATATATACATAGAGAGAGAGAGAGAGAGAGAATCTATAGATAGATAGATAGATCGATCGATCAATAGATAGATAGATAGATAGATAGATAGATAGATAGATAGATAGATAGATAGATAGATAGACAGACAGACAGACAGACAGACAGACAGACAGACAGATAGATAGATAGTAACAGAATAACAATTCATAATACATATAACAGTTACGGGGGAGAGAAGATATAACAAGTTTAAAAGTTGGCGGGGTCTTTTCAGGACAATGTTCTTTCACATAAATTTAAAAAATGTGCATCTAACATCAGATGTATTATTGTGAAAATTTTGTTTATGTGCGAATCTTTTCTATTGAAAATCAAATAGTATGCATTATAAAAGCAAGAAAAAGAACACTGAAAATAATGTCAGCAAATTGGGATTCGTAAAAACTGATTCTGAGTCATTTACTTTTCGATTCCAATCATGTGCGGTTATTATGCATGTGTTTATAGAGCTATTGAACATGATGTGTAAATGTTCATGGCAGTCCACTATCACAATCTTTCTTGAACATTGCGCCACAGAAGCAGAGAATCTAAAATAAACAACTTTAATCTTAAGATATGAAATATTGAGATGACATATTAAGCGTATCGAGGGAGTTACCTCTCTGTCAGTACAGAAGAAATGGAGATAAAATAAGAAGGAATGAATATAAAAATAAATAAATCAGTAAAAGATTTTCTTGAGCTGAAGCATGGTGAGAAACGTATTCAACGAACATCAGATAAACTAAACTTATCCATCTCTGTAGTTGTAATAATAATAATAATAATAATAATAATAATAATAATAATAATAATAATAATAATAATAATAATAATAATAATAATAATAATAATATAATGACGATATAGCGTGGATACCTCATTAAACTATTGGTCATATTAAATGTTTAAGCAATGAATCTCACAATTTAAAAATATGACCTACAAAATTCTGAACATTTCGACCAAACTATTCCTAGCATATGTTTAATCTTCCGCTAGTATCATCGTATGAAGTGTCTTGACTCTCCTCACCGCAGACAAATGGGTGACTTAATTTTTAAACATGTTGTTCATTACATGAACAATCACCTAATCTAAGCTTGCACATAGAGTGAGTGGGTGTATGCATGAGACTAATTCTTGCCGACATCAAACTGTATATTTAAAACAAACAATGTATAACCTTTTGATACATTTCTTCAGCAAAATATTTATCTGTTGCATACCATTATAACATTAATTTCGAGTCACGGAAACAAATTCGTTTGTTAGGACTTATGCACGTGTCTGCAAGAGGCCTTGAGCCATATCAAACTCATTTTCCCGTTGACTCCGAACAAAACACGGATCTAGTTTAGTATATTTATTAAATAAACATTTAGTCTTGCAAAGGTGATCTGGCGTTTGATATAGATGTTGAATCTCACGCGCCCAGACTGTAACTGTTTAGATATTTTCTCTGACGTCATCTCGAACCTGTTTTTAAATTCACCAAATCGAACTTTCCTAAACTAAATTAGTTTTGAACTGTATTCAGTCTGGAAGGCAACAATATTTAGAAAGCGTAAACAAGGGCTTTGTAATAAGTGTAAACTGCATTTGTTCTGTGTTCCGAGTCATGGAAAAAAAAAACAATCTGATACAACATACCAATATGACTCAGCCCAAAATTCTTAACGCATCTTTTTAAGTCCTTATGCCATATCGAACTTGTAATTGATTTCAGTATAACCACACAAAATATCTGGGAAGTGTAACAGTGAAGGTTGGAGGGGGTATGTATGTAATAAATATAAAACCGCAATTGTATTTTATTATTAGTGTGTGCAAGGCACTTGTCTGATATGACGTATGAATACATGTCTGACGGCCTCGACATATCCTTACGCCGTGTGAAACTTCTACTTTCCGCCAACTCAGAACAACGCGTTTATGTAGTTTATATGTGCTATTAATAGAATCCACAGAATTTACTTCAGAACTGTAAATATCCCTATTCTTTGCGCCTCAACGCTGTAACCCGAGCAATTTCACTCGTATAGTACTTTCTTCTATGACAAGAAGTTTATCATATCTGTCATTGAAGCAAATATCCAACGGTTTGTTGAGGCCGAGGTCCCATGACATCTGTAGATTTTGATCCAAATTGTTCCATGAAACAGTATAAAGCAATTTGGACCTTTTGCCGCAACAGTACACGTTTCCATAGCGGTCTACCGCAATCCCTGTGGGATCAACCATACTACCCCGCCCAAATGTGACCTGTGACCTTCCTTCCACGTCAAGTCTGACAACATCAGTATGCCGGCTGTAGTAGATCATTTTTCCATCTGGACTAATACACATTTTGTCAGGTATTCCGTATTTAAGTGGAACTTTTCTAATGATTGTACCGGATGTAGTCATCACCAGAATCAAGTGCCTCGAATATTGCATCACGTGGATGTATAATCGACAGTTGTTGGCTGCGATGTCATAACAACAACCATCTATATTAAATTTCTGTGCCGGTTTTACACCGTCTGTGACGTTGAACAGACACACAAACCCATCTCCAGAGGTAACAGCAGCTAGTCTCTCATCCACACAGCAGACAAACTTGGGAGTGAAGTTTAGTTTTATATGAGAAACGTATTTCAGATCTCCACCAAACAACTTAAGTTTTCTGTTGGCTGAGTCGACAGCTAGAATTCTTCCATCTGGAAAATATGTCCCCGATGTGATACTGCAGGATATTTGATCGCCGGGTATCGCAGCATTGAAAAATTCCTGGGCGAATGTTTGTACTTTCAGGACATCATCAATTGCTTGACCAGGCGATATTCTGTTGACTTGGACAGAAACTCTCAACTCCTTCATGAGATTTTCAAGACGACTGTCTTCTTCAAAAGTCAACTCAATATCGTAAGCTGTTTTGATGGCTTTGTTAAATGTGTCTGAGTATCCTTCCAGATCCGCTGTGGCCTTTACAAAGCTGGTGAAAACTATTGCATCACTCACAGACTTGGATGATTCCTCAATTATCCTTTCATTTGTGTCAATCACATTGACCAGTTCCTCGTATTCTTCATGACGATCGGAAATTACATTTGCTTCCTCCTCATAGATATTATTCAACTGTTTTAATAAATCCGACTCTATTTTTTCAAGATTTTTAATTATCTTCTCCTTCCAGTCATTGATTATCTTCTTAATATTTTCTTTTTGCCATTCAATACTTTCCAGTGTCATTTTGCGATCTTTCTTTAAGTTCTCAAATTTCTCTTTCATTTCCCTAAGGTTGGCCAAGATATCATCAAAATCGTCCCTTTGTTTCATCGTGTTTGCCATGCCTTCAATGCATACAATTGGTTTGCAATATTTATGTTGAATATTGACGCAGTTGTTGCAGCAAAGCTCATTATGGTGTTCACGAAAGTAAACACACCTCTTCTTGTGCCTCTTGCAGAGGTAATCTGGACCCTGTTTGGATTCTGAGTCGTTATTCTTCACGTTGTTAGCACTCATCGTTATATATTCTTTGTTTTAACTCGTTTCCTGGTGCTTCTGACAACCTACTACACACAAATATTCTTTGCAGGTCTGTCAAAATGCAATAGCTTTGCTTTCGTTCTCTTTAGAAAAGTACGTAATACACACTTTGTAAATTATTCAGTACTAGTAACAAAATTTCCGAATGAAAAACATTTCGTCTGCTCTATCAAAACATCACGGACTTCTAGTCACTCAACTTAAATGTGTAAATACCAAAAAACAATTGCTGACACGTTACGAAATATTTAACGGCACAGTTAATTGCTAAATAATGTACTTATCAACCTAAAATGTATTCACCTTGGAGCCAGCACGGTTATTTTAAATGCCATATATTTTATTTTCATTGACATATACATTATCCATACAGGTTGTGCTGTGATCACGACGACCTTTCTTTTTGAAACTGTCGGGACTTGTAAAATAAATCAGTCAACTTAACTTAACAAAGTCTCACATGCCAGATTTATCTATAATTACTTAAATTGCCAAGATAGTATACATTAGAGGTATACCGTATATCAGCAGAGGCTATACATGTAGCATTAATCTGTATCTACACACCAATTAGAACATGTATACTAATGAGTTTAAATTGAAAATAATTTGCTGTACAACACGTTTTTTAGACTGGTTTTGTTTCTTTATTCTTGTTTCTCACTGGCTGTTATTCACTTGTTACTGGTATTTACCTGGATTCCTTCCAAATAATACAAAACCCTACTGCTACTGACCTATCTCTACTCTGACATTTTTATTTGCTTAAGTTTTTTAAGTTGAATGGCCGTTTGTTATTTATGTAGGTTGCAAAATTGTTGTTATTGTTGTTGTTGCTATTATTATTATTATTATTATTATTATTATTATTATTATTATTATTATTATTATTATTATTAGTTTGACTCGTACAATAAGGGTCACGGGTTTGAAACACACTAAGGACAGCCCTGATAGGATGAATTTGTGTGTCCTAATCGTGTTAGAATAATATAAATAGTTAAAGTATAAATTTATTATCATAAAAAAGTTTACTTACTAATTCTTTAAAAATGAAAGGCATTTCAAAATTTGTTCTCAATATATTATGATTGATTATTTATAAAATATTCATTTATTTTATGATTATAAGAATTATGCATATCATAATATTTTAATATATAGGTTGAGTTCTGATGAAAAATCGCCATTAATGTATTTAAGAATAATATATTATTTTATAATGTGCATTATAAGTAATAAAATATTAAAAAATATGTTAATCTCGATTTATTCTCTCTGTCTGTCTGTCTGTCTGTCTCTCTCTCTCTCTCTCTCTCTAATATATATATATATATATATATATATATATATATATATATATATATATATATATATATATATATATATATATATATTAGTCTGAGTAAATCTGTATGAGATATTGGAATAAAGATACAACATCTAGTGCTAATTGTAACAGTTTCCGTATTTCAACCAATCATAACTGACTCTAGAATTTTAAATCTACTTTATCTACACATTCAGCACAACACTACTTCCTGATTAATAGGACAAATCGTTATATGAAAACTTTGCATGCGAAGTTCAATGCCAGTTAGCACGCTGCAAACTAAATTTAGTAACTACATGAGGTTTCGCACACACACGCGCACGCACGCACACACACAGAGCTTGTGTGGAACACGCTATACTCAATGTGAGTGAATTCGTTAGATGACAGGCTTGTATACTTGTTGAGAATTCTCCATAAATTAAAGAAACTATTTACACACACACACACACACACACACACACACACACACACACACACACATAAGGCATGTATGTGCATGGGCTTTAGATTGAAAATACAACCTGCAAAAGTGCTTACTTATGTGTAGCCTCTCCCTACTTAGAGAAACCATGATCAAAATCCAATTTTTATATGATTTAAAGTATAGCTACCGGTAGGTAAAGGTCACCTGCCAGGTAAGATCGGTATTTGCTACTGTCATGGGTGACTTGTACAGACAAGTTTAATTGTACATAGTTCTATTGATTTTAGACTGATGTTTGGCTAGAACAATTACGCACAACTTACATAGATACGCATATATCGCTAATACTTTTAAAAACGAGTTTTAAAAATTTCCACAGATCTAAAATACGATTTCTATTAGAAATACGATACTTATGGAAATATGAAATGAACAAATATCGAAATAACATGAATAATACGCAGTCAACTTGTAAAGGTAAAAAATATTATACCGTTATTCATATGTCTATTTCCTCCAATTCCTTAACTTGGAACTTTCCATTTACGTAGCATAGGTAACATTTTGGAGCGCATTTTTTGACGATTTTAGCGCTACAGATTTGACCTGCACAGTGTCCTCTTCTTCACCTTCACATTGTCCTCTTTTTCTGCAGTGTCAGATGTAGATATTTTCGTTTCATATTCACAAACACTTTCCATGGCCATCAACATTTCTGTCTCATTTATAGAACCAAATGCAAAATACATACTAATTGAATGTTTCTTCGCGTCTCCCAAAGAATCTGCATTCTAAAAAAAAAACTTTCTACTTCCTTTTAGTAGCAGACTCATCTCAAATGCTTGGTCGGAAAGATGCAATTCTCAGCTTGCTTAGAAACTTTTGTAAGCGCAAAAAAATGTCTGCCTCTCGTTCTTCGTCCTGCTTGCATCATCCAGCATAAGATTCGAAACCTCAGCCGTGACAATGACACGGTAGCATTTTTTTCAGTCGGTTTGAGAGTCCAGTAGTCTCATCACTTCGTCAAGTCTTTCCGGAGCCGATGTTTTTTCCAGTTCCTTTAACCTTTTTGACAAGATTCTTCATCCACGTTTCTATAGATCTACCAATGTCATTCTTTTGTTCATCAACAAGTTTTAAATTTTCTTCTCTTTTTCCTTGTATTTTTTTTGAAAATCTGCCATCAATATCTCTAATTTTCCCTGTACTTCTTCCTAGAGTCTGTCATTCCCATGCTCACTCTTTGCTAAATCCTCGATGTCATCAAGATTAGTGCATGTACGTTGACCGTCAGGGATACACTGTACACATCATTGTGTTTATTGCAATAGTAAACAAAGGGCATCTTGGGAAGATTGCAAAAATCGGGCAAGCACGATCTGGCCATAGTACACAATTAATTTTACTATATGGTCTCTACATTTGTTTCTCAGTACTAAACTTTCCACTGTGTGACAATCAATACAAATCATATGTCAATCTAAACTACCTTCAAAGACGACTTTACGGTTTAGTTCTTTTCAAGGGTTGACCTGCATTTTTTTGAGAGGCTGAATTGTAAACAAAACACCAGGCAACTAAACACAGATTTCACTTCCGGATCATCACCATGACCTTATTACTCAATGTGCACTGTCGCCGAAATACACACAGACAACCACACCATAAGCTCACATTTTAAAGAATAATCAATTGCCTTTAAATCCTTACCAAGAATGCCAAAATATAACTCTAGTATCACCACCAATTTTAGACCGGAAAAAGTGATCTAAAAATAGACTGGGACTACATTCGTGGGTACTGAACCGGATTTTATTAATTGTGTACTGATTCCATCTGACTCGGGAATCTGATTTGCTGCCACAGATTCCTCGGTGATGACATGGTTTTTACCCATTTTAAAAAGTGCATGGATATTCCGGCAAAGATGACAGAGATATTCCAAACAAATCGAACACAAAATATTTAAGGTGCAACAGATACCTCCATTTGCCCACCAGCTCGACATGGCTGCCAGAACACCGTGTCCACTGATTCTGACCCCTTGCCCTCTTTGAAAGAAAGAAAGCGGAAATTTGTTGGCAGATTGTACGCCGTATCTCATGTGCTTCCTCTTGAGTCATCATTACCGTCAACGATTAATGATGATTAGCAAGCGAACCAAAAATTGGTCTTATTTCTTATGGGTGGCTCTGAAGCCAAAATGTTTAAATGGCAAATTTTGCGTTAATTGAGGAACATTTGAATTGGGCGTTTTCTGGCTTAAAAGATGATAAGCTTGTGTGTGTGTGTGTGTGTGTGTGTGTGTGTGTGTGTGTGTGTGTGTGTGTGTGTCTGTGTGTGTGTGTTCTTTTTCAGTTTCAAATGTTCTTATGGAGGTATTTTACATTTCTTTCACATTTTTATAGCAAAATTAGTATTGTTGAATCTGAAGATAGTTCACAATAGTTAAACGCATTTCATAGAATTAAGAACCAACAAGAAAATGCTAATGTAAGTTCTAAAAAATTATTCCTTTTGAAATAAATAAGTAAAAGGGAAAAGGCGAATTGCAACATTGTATTCTCTGATGGACAAACTGATATGATCTTGTGTACTATATATGAATGTTTAAGTGAAAATTCATTTTTTATGAAATAAATCCTTTGTATTTTGTAGCAAAGTTTGACTTAATCATTCCTTTGTAAGTCATGTTCAAAGATTTGTGCAGCCTTTCTGACTAATGCCAATTAAGTGCCTGTAACAATGCTTATTTGCGGTTCATTAGGATATATTGTGTGTGCGATTACATTTTTAACGTAGCTTTAACAATTTTAAGTCATATCGCTACGATACTTGCTGTGTGGTGGTTTATAGTAATGTCTAGCACTGGAGCCTCATGTCGCAGACATGTGGCATGATGTCCCACCCAATCACATTATCATGACACCAGGCCAACCAGTCCTAACACTAATCTCTTAATGCTGATCGCCAAGCGAGGCAGCTGTTAGAACCATTTTTTAAAGTCTTTGGTATGACTCGGCCGGGATTCAAACCCTCGGCCTCCCGCATCCAAGGCGGACACTCTAACCACATGGCCACCGGAGCGGTTATTAGGTTATTGCAAAACGGTATATCAAACTAAAAAATTATCTGCATAAAAATAAAGTTTTATACTTTATTGTTTGTTTGTTTATGACTTAATTACATTTATTTCAAACTAAAGGTCTGTTTTATTTGGTTGGTAAAATGAAAATCATTTGTAGGGTGTATCGTTTATTTAACAAAAAAATCATTCGTAGTGTAATTTCAGGTGCAGGTGTAGCACCTCCTATACAGTGAGTTTTGATGTGTATATCTTTACATATAAAAAGCTTATGAACAGAATGTTCTATTCAGGTCGACTGAGATATGCAACGTACTTTTACATTTAATTTTCCTTCCAAGACATAGACACAAAAGCTTTTTAAAAATACCACGCTTATCTATGTTAGATCTCAACGTACAAATGTCAGGAAGACAATTTAAATAATACGTACCCTCTCTCTCTCTCTCTCTCTCTCTCTCTCTCTCTCTCTCTCTCTCTCTCTCTCTCTCTCTCTCTCTCTCTCTCTCTCTCTCTCTCTGTTAGTATGGTTAGAAAGGCTCTCTCTGTGTCTGTCTGTCTGTCTGTCTGTTAGGATGGTTAGAAAGGCTGATTGACAATATACACAGGGTTACATTGATGTCCATCTCGGGAAATGCTACTTTGCATATGAGGTCATTACATTGCATATGAAACAATGGAGACATTACTTTGCATATGGATCAATGGGACCATTTTTGTATATGAATCAACGGGCACATTAGTTTGTGTGTGTGACTCAATGGAGCCACTACTTTGTATATGAATCAATGGGTTCATTACTTTGTGTAATGGGACCATTACATTTCATATGAATCAATAGGACCATTACTTTGCATATAAATCAATTGAACCATTAATTGTATATGAATCAATGGGGCCATTATATTGCACATGAATCAATACTTCCACTAATTTGCATATGAATCAATGGGTCCATTACTTTCGATATGAATCAATGGGTACATTACTTTGTATGTGAATTAATGGAGCCAATACTTTGTATATGAATCAATGGGTTCATTACTTTGTATGTGAGTCAATGAAGCAACTACATTGCATATGAATTAATGGGTCCATGAATTCGATTAATGGGACCATTACTTTATCTGTGAATCAATGGGACCATTATATTGCATATGAATCGATGGAGCCACTATTTTGCATATTTTTTGGGTCATTGCATTACATATGAATCGATGGTGCCATTACATTGTATATAAATCAATGGTGCCATTATATTGCGTATGGATCAACTAGAGCCATTGTCTTGCATATGAATCAATGGGTGTATTACTTTGAATATGTGAATCTATGGGGCTATAGCATTGTATATGAATCAATGGGTGTATTACTTTGAATGTGAATCTATAGGGCTATAGCATTGCATATGAATTAATGGGTGTAATACTTTGAATGTGAATCTATAGGGCTATACCATTGCATATGAATCAATGGGTGTATTACTTTGAATGTGAATCTATAGGGTTATAACAGTGCATATGAATCAATGGGTGTATTACTTTGAATGTGAATCGATGGGGCTATAGAATTGCATATGAATCAATGGGTGTATTACTTTGAATGTGAATCTATAGGGCTATAACATTGCATATGAATCAATGGGTGTATTACTTTGAATGTGAATCGATGGGGCAATAGCATTGTATATGAATCAATGGGTGTATTACTTTGAATGTGAATCTATAGGGCTATAGAATTGCATATGAATCAATGGGTGTATTACTTTGAATGTGAATTGATGGGACTTTAGCATTGCATATGAATCAATGGGTGTATTACTTTGAATGTGAATCGATGGGACTTTAGCATTGCATATGAATCAATGGGTGTATTACTTTGAATGTGAATCTATAGGGCTATAGCATTGTATATGAATCAATGGGTGTATTACTTTGAATGTGAATCGATGGGGCTATAGAATTGTAAATGAATCAATGGGTGTATTACTTTGAATGTGAATCGATGGGGCTATAGCATTGTATATGAATCAATGGGTGTATTACTTTGAATGTGAATCTATAGGGCTATAGAATTGCATATGAATCAATGGGTGTATTACTTTGAATGTGAATCGATGGGACTTTAGCATTGCATATGAATCAATGGGTGTATTACTTTGAATGTGAATCGATGGGACTTTAGCATTGCATATGAGTCAATGGGTGTATTACTTTGAATGTGAATCTATATGGCTATAGCATTGTATATGAATCAATGGGTGTATTACTTTGAATGTGAATCGATGGGGCTATAGAATTGCATATGAATCAATGGGTGTATTACTTTGAATGTGAATCTATAGGGCTATAGAATTGCATATGAATCAATGGGTGTATTACTTTGAATGTGAATCGATGGGGCTATAGAATTGCATATGAATCAATGGGTGTATTACTTTAAATGTGAATCGATGGGACTTTAGCATTGCATATGAATCAATGGGTGTATTTCTTTGAATGTGAATCTATAGGGCAATAACATTGCATATGAATCAATGGGTGTATTACTTTGAATGTAAATCTATAGGGTTATAACATTGCATATGAATCAATGGGTGTATTACTTTAAATGTGAATCAATGGGGCTATAGCATTGCATATGAATCAATGGGTGTATTACTTTAAATGTGAATCGATGGGGCTATAGCATTGCATATGAATCAATGGGTGTATTACTTTAAATGTGAATCGATGGGACTTTAGCAATGCATATGAATCAATGGGTGTATTACTTTGAATGTGAATCGATGGGACTTTAGCATTGCATATGAATCAATGGGTGTATTACTTTGAATGTGAATCGATGGGGTTATAGCATTGCATGTGAATCGATCGAGCTATAACCTTGCATATGAATTAATAGCAATACAAGTAACTTTTATGACATAAGATGTGTTATGTTGCTTGACATGCGAATGACTTGACATACGAATGACGTTTGGATCTGATGCATTCATGAGTTCAGTGTGGCTATACCGATTCGCTATTGTCCAGACACGTGCGTAACCAATTTTCGTTTCTCTAAATCTAGTTTTGTGTTCATTAACAGTTTAGGTTTCCTAGAGGGGACACTTACAAATGAAATTAAGACTGTTGGTAAATGGTTATAGTCATGGAGGACCAATAGTCAAACAGTCAAGACATCGACCCTGACAGTTAAGATGAGGGTGTAGCAGAATAGGCGTCTTACATCGAAGGATTATGAGTTCAACTGTTATAATGTTATTCTTTGAACGCACCTCCTCCCAATATATATCGTACTTTGCTCAATGGAAAAAAAATTCCTTAATATCATGATCCACGTTAACTTTGATTCGCTTGTGGTACAGGCAACATATTTACAGAAACATTCAGAACATGTCCAGCACACGGCACTTGGTTGTTTTTTTTTGTTCCATTGGATATGCATTTCTGCATTTCTGAGAACAATTTTCGTCTTTTAAGCTTTACTTACATATCAAAAGCACTGCCATATTGGTTGGCAGTCTTGCAGCTCATTCTTCTGTTTCTCCACATTCAGATACAGACGTTAAATAGCGGTTACACAAAGAATACGAATCTACATCATCTTTGTCTTTCATCTTTAATTCTTCATTACAAAGACCGTAAGCAACGTTCAGTGAACGTATGTACGGAGTCCAGAATCTGTAGCGTTATAAACTCTTCGAAGCAAATTAGACATTTGGGATCAATTTTAGATGGATTTGGCTTGGTTCAAGTCATAGAAGGATTATATACAAAACTTCTTTCTAACTTTGAAATTAATCCTCTTGAAAGCATCTACAGACATTTTCATTTAAAGTGTGCAATAATTATTTCATATTAATGAATGACTTCATTAACATTGTACAGTCACATCGTGATCTGATCTTTTCAGTGAGGCGGTTGAAATTGCAAAATGATTATCAGAACTGCCTGGGTATCCAATGAATAATAGTATTTGAGTATTTACCGTTTACAAAATGAAGACATTTAAATTATATTGTCACAAAAAAAACCTCACAATTGTCCACACCGTTAATTACACCCCCAACTTTTGTCAATACCTTCAATTGCACTCTTTACAATTGTCAACACTGTCAATTACATGCCTAACAATTGTCAACACGATCAATTAGACCATCAAAATTGTTAACACCGTCAATTACACCCTAATATTTGTTAATGCAGTCGATGAA
The DNA here is from genome assembly GCA_016746295.1 of Potamilus streckersoni. Taxonomy (NCBI): domain Eukaryota; kingdom Metazoa; phylum Mollusca; class Bivalvia; order Unionida; family Unionidae; genus Potamilus; species Potamilus streckersoni. The sequence goes on from JAEAOA010002240.1 coordinate 247,898, forward strand.
ACTATTTGTTTCGTTCAAACTTCAACTTTTACAAGGCAAAAGAAAAGCAGCAAACATATAGCGGAAGTTATTTCATTAATATTGAGTCTTGTCCAAATAACTTTCTATTACTGGCATGAAATTAAATAGAAAAAGAGATGACGGTGCCGGTGATATTTTCCACGATATTCATGAAGATTTGATACGTTTTATCCTAGGATGTGTTTAATGTTTACTTTTCTTTCCTTTCCATTCTTCCATTCTCTGCCACCTCCTCCCCATCCCTCTGAACATCGTGTTTGCTTCTATGCCGGTTTTGTATTCGTAATCCATGCAGTATACATTATTGAGGGATAAATGCAAATAAAAGCACAAAATATACACTGGTGGTGTTGTATGGGTACAACAATGCATGTAAGCTATTTTGTCAAGATTAATTCCCATTTTGTTACGCCCGTTAGTACGCGTCCATCAATGTTTTCATTCGTATGGTCACTGATTATATAATGAAAACGAGTATTTACGATGATTATATAATGAAAACGAGTATTTACGATTTTCTGCAACTGAACATTGGCCTCAGTTGCGAGGCTTCGCCATTGTGTATAAAAATTTCCCTTGTATCAGGAGATACTTGACCATAGCTGTTGTGTATGACTTACATATACATTTTGAAGAATAAAAAACACTACTTTCTTCAAAAAGATTTGATTCATCTACTCGTAGCCATCTCCGTTTTGAATGTATTCAGGAGATATTTAGTTTGTGGCCTATGATGTCTTCAATTACAGGGCGTCATAGAAAAAAATGCAATTTATTCTTTTGATAATATTTGTCTCTACGTTAAGAAATTCTGGAGAAGATTTGGTTTAAATTCAGTGTATAGTAATTGATAAAACAGGTATGCAACCATAACGATAACAACAATCTTATACTAATTGCAAGTGTACAAAGTGACAACAGCGAGCCAAAAACATCATTACATAGACTTTTGAAGTCACCTTATTTTCATTTTCCGAGTTTAGTCGCAAACAATGTTAGGAAATGTACACACTTTGAATGATGTCCATACATAAACAATGACAACCTTGCTAATAACGTTCTGATTATTGCCCTTTGATTTTAGAAAGAACACCGAAATTTGCGGCTGGATTGTAGTCCCTTTATCCGAGACAGGGGCGATAGAGTGGTACACGGGATGCTGAAAATTGTCCTTACCATTCCCAGTTGATTTAATGTACGATTTTGGCTCTAAACATCCTCCCAAAAAAACGTGTGGAAAAAGTCTAACACCTTTGGGTATTTCAAACTTCAAAGCACACTGGACTTTTCAACGTCTGAGCTGAAGCTTCAGTCATTGGGGATTGTTGATTATCCACGTCTTCATTTATGGTAAACCAATTTAGATTAGATCAAGCATTAATTGCAATCAAAAATAAATTGTAGACCAAAGACTGGCAAGAAGAAATAATGCCAGCATAACAACTTTAGCCTGCCATGACTGCAACAAAAACTTAATTACTAATTACAACAAGGACAATAGTAACAATTCCTGCCAATATCAATATTACCTCCATCAGCATTGGCAACAAAGTGTATGTAAATACATGTAGTATGTGCTAAGTAGGAACACACGTAATGAGGAGGAGGACGAGGAAGAGAAGTAAACGTATACACCTTGTGAGAAGTAAAAGAAAACGTTTACACGTTATGAGGGGGAGGAGACGTACACACGTAATAAGGAGGAGGATAAGTTAATGTATGCACGTTATGAAGAGGTGGAGAAGTAAACGTATAAACGTCATCTGAAGTAACGTATGTACGTTATGAGGAGGCGGAGAGGTAAAAGTATATACGTTATCGGAAGTAACGTACACACGTTATGAGGAGGCAGAGAAGTAAACGTATGCACGTTATCATAAATAAAGTATGCACGTTATGAGGAGGAGGAGAAGTAAAGGTATACACGTTATAAGGGGGAGGAGACGTAAAACGTATACACATTATGAGGATGAGGATAAGTAAATGTATGCACGTTATGAGGAGACGGAGAAGTAACGTGTACACGTTATCAGAAGTAACGTATGCACGTTATGAAGAGGCGGAGAAGTAAACGTATACACGTTATGAGAGGGAGGAGACGTAAAACGTATTCACGTTATCAGAAGGAGGATAAGTAAACGTATGCACGTTATGAGAAGGCGGAGAAGTAACGTGTTCACGTTATCAGAAGTAACGTATGCACGTTATGAGGAGGCGAAGTAAACGTATACACGTTATGAGAGGGAGGAGACGTAAAACGTATTCACGTTATGAGAGGGAAAATAAGTAAACGTATGCATGTTATGAGGAGGCGGAGAAGTAAACGTATACACTTTATGAGGAGGATAAGTAAATATATAAACGTTATGATGAGGAGGATTAAGATAAGTTAACGTACACACGTTATGAGTAAATATCAGTGCCTTATGAATGACTGATTTGATATCTGCTGTCAAAATGTCATATGGAATCAAAGTTTGCAAGTAATGAGAATCAGATACAAATATTCTCGTGCCCGCATACATATTTAAACAAGAAAAACTAAAATCGATACTTTTTGAAGATATGCCTAAATGGAGTGTATGAGAGAGAGAGAGAGAGAGAGAGAGAGAGAGAGAGAGAGAGAGAGAGAGAGAGAGAGAGAGAGAGAGAGATTATTATTATTACAGACAGACAGACAGAGATTTTATGCGTAGATCGAATACAGCAGAATAAATGAGAAATGCAAGTTAAAGTCAATTAAAACTGATTCGTAGTGATATGTTAGAAATCTTTATAATTTATAGCAGCGATGCTATATATTTACGCACATACACAGAAAGATGTGAGTCTCGTCTCTCTTCAGATTATTGACAGAAGCAAGCATATATAAAAACACCGAAGCATATACTGTACTTCTACCACTAATAATTTTAAGAAGAAATTTCAGAACTTTTAACCCCTAAATTGCTTTTTTGTCAGTTATATAAAACACAATATGTAATGAGTACACATTTTAAAAAGGTTGACCACTGACACGACTCAAAATATTATAATAACACGAAGAACATCATACTAATTTCTGAAGGCAAGGTGGAATTAAGTCGCATGTTCAGATTTCCTATAATATTGCCCAAATATTAAATATTCCCAAAACATAAAAGGAAAGTTGCAAACGTCCGTTCTTTGAACTTCTAGTTATCATCCAGTTCCCTAAATTGGAATTTTCCATAACGTGGTGCAGATAGCGTTTTCGAAAGCATTTTTGACGGTTTTGGTTGTGGAAATTTTCTCTTCACGTTTTCTTCTTCTGAATCAGACGCGGGTAGTTTATTTTCATATTCACGATACCTCTCCATGGACTTCAGCATCTCATCTTCGTTTATCGAAGCAAATGATAAATACATACTCTTTGAATCTTTCTTTGTGTCTCCCAAGGAATCTGCATTATAAAAACTTTCTACTTCTTTTTTGGTTGCGTACCCAAGACTCAGTTCAAATGCTCGGTCGTAAAGGGATTGCAAGGTGGTTGAATAATTGTCAGCTTGCTTAGAAACCTTTGCAAACCCAATAAAAAGTTGCCTCATGTTTTTCATATTGCTTGCTTCTTCCAGCATGAAACTGGAAACCTCAACTGCGGCTATGACGCTTTTACATTCTTTCAGTCTATTTTCAAGCTCGGTGGTCACTTCCTCATGAACTTCGTCAAGTCTTTCCAAAGCTGATTTTTCCAGTTCCTTTACCTTTTTGACTAAGTTCTTCCTCCATGTTTCTATCAATTTCCGAATGTCTTTCTTTTGTTCATCAACAATTTTTAAATTGTCCTCTCTTTTTCCCTGTATCTTCTGAAAATCTGCGCTCAGTACCTCCAACTTGTCCTGTACTTCTTTAAGACTGCCATTCTCAGACACACTCTTTGCTAAATCCTCGATGTCATCAAGCTTAATGCATTTACGATGCCCATCAGGGATACACTGTACACAGCATACTACCTTATGGTCATTGCAATAGTAAACAAGAGGCTTCTTGTGAATATGGCAGACAGCGGGGTATTCACTGTCCGACTCGTAATTCTGATTTGCAGTCACTGACTCATCAGTTATGACGTGATGCTTGCTGATTTTGAAAAGTTTGTGGTTTTGTCGGCAGCTGCGGCAAAGATATTCCGCACAATCGACACAAAATGCAACAGACGTCTGCGTTTTCCCTCCTTCCTGACATGGTTGACAGAGCACCGTGTCCACGGATTCTGACCCTTTTTCATTCAAGAATGAGAGAACACGATAATTAGTCGGCAGATTGGACGCCCATCTCTCCTGTGTTTCATCTTCAGTCGGTGCAAGTATGGGAGTTACACAAACAGGGCACTCGAATATGTCCTTACCTTTCAAATTCTTTTTGTCGAACGGAAATGTTGACAAACAGCCTTCACAGAATGTATGAAAGCAGTCTAACACCTTTGGCAATCTGAAACTTTCAAGACACAATGGGCATTTCATAATTTGAGTCGATGCCTCCGCCATTTCGAACAGTGTATTGTACGCCTTCGAGTATGAACCAGTTATGTATTTATCAACGTTGCCTGTAACCTCACTTTACGTATTCCTATATACATGAACTGCTTTTACATTGACAGTTTATTAATGATTTACCAAGTAATTATTCCGTTCGAGTCATAGCGAATAAGGCAAACATGGTATTCTACTTTCAGATTTCCTTCCAAGAAATAACAATCAAAAATGTTCGTCTGCTTAGTCACACACTTATAAATAGAATATACAATACATGCAACCCTAGCTACACATACTTTAGAAACACCCCTCTCTCTCTCTCTCTCTCTCTCTCTCTCTCTCTCTCTCTCTCTCTCTCTCTCTCTCTCTCTCTCTCTCTCTCTCACACACACACACACACACACACACACACAAACACACACACACACTCGAATACGCATCATCATCATCATCATGACACGTACACCACAGACATGCTAAATGAACTTCTTTACTTTGTCACGAGGCCCTGGTTTCAGTTTCGTTTTATTTCAACAGTCAGGCAAACTGGATAGTAAGAGTACTCAGTGACGACGGTGTAGACGTGTCATGGCTGGAACAGGTCAAGTGTTGGGGGGGGGAGTTCCAAAATTTCAAAAGGCACCGACATTCCTCGAAAGGGCACCAAAACAAACGTCGGTGTCCCGTTACTCGACTTATGCATAATGCCTAATAAACGTGCGCAAGAATAAAACGATGGCCAAATTTCAAGTGAAGAGTGACTGCACGTTTGTGTGTGTCAGGTTTTTTAATATGCTTTTTTAGCGGGAGGCGGGGAGTGCGGAAACATCAGACACCCAGCCCCCATCAGTGACTATTAGTTTGAGAACTAGGCCCATTATTATCCTAGTCCGAATCAGACACAAAATGACAGGGAGAACATTATGGTATTATTATTATTATTATTATTATTATTATTATTATTATTATTATTATTATTATTATTATTATTATTGCTCGAAAAATAAATCAATGTTATGGTGCCAAATTTACCTCAGAGAAGACTACAAGAATTTTGATGAACATTTAAAGAGAAAATATAGGACCTGAGCGCCAATTTACATCTTCCAATCTTTTCACAATGGACCCCTTACTGATCCCGATAGACCTCCCACCTAAATGATGATTATAAAGTACACTAATTTACCTGCATGCCTTTTATTGGAAAAAGTACTCGTACCTAAATATTCATAAAATACTAAATTAAAAAGTAACAAAAACAGTAATATGTATTGTCACTCTATAACTGATACCTCCTTTTACTAGTAGCTAGGGAAGCCTAGCCCGATTGGTTACATTTTCTGAACTTCAATAGGTTAATTTTTCAGTGAATTCCGTTTAAACTATTGGGTCTTTCTCTCCGATTCTGTACATGTATGTAACCATAGCTTGGAATATCTTGGGTAGTTTACTTGAAAGTGGGTATCTGTGTACAATCAAACATTGTCACACACCATCAGAAACTTCTCAATCTGGCATAACGGTTAACAGTATACGGTCATATATGAAATAGGGTGAAACAGGTCTATAATAATAGTACGTGATTGGATATTTAAGTTAAATTTGCTGCGGTGCATGATTGGGTCTCTTTTAGGGACCATGGGCTGCAAATCCCAATCCCCAATGATATGGAACACACACACACACACACACACACACACACACACACATATGTAACTATAGCACTCGTCCACACGCGCATTAACGTTATGATACACCTATCCAGCACACGAACAGTAACAACACTAGCTCATGTCATTATCCACACACATACATAATATTCGCACTTTTAGAGAGTTCAACCTTAAAACTTATAAGTCTCTTAAAAATAGGTTAACGTAACACACTCAGCAATTCGCATTTGGGGACGAAAATCTGGATGAACTTGCATGCAACGATTTCAAGACGTTATGTTGTGGGCGGTGGTTTGATCAAATCCCTGAAACAAAACACGTTTATTCGCATGGTCATAAAATGACAGCTTGGTGTGTAAAATTTGTACAAAAAATTGTTTTTGTTTTTCCTTTGTCAATTAATTAAGTCATACGTTTCAGCGTGGACCTCAATGCATAAAACCCATGGATCCATTTGGTTACATCCGCGTTGCAATTAATTGAAGTTAAATAATAAGAGGCAGACGAAAAAGTGTGCTTCATATAAATCATTATTATTACCTTTTTTAAAAAAAAGAACCATCTATACTATACGGTTAATGACTGTGAAAATAATAATAATAATAATAATAATAATAATAATAATAATAATAATAATAATAATAATAATAATAATAATAATAATAATAATAGCAACAACAGCTAAAAAGAAACCTAACCGGTGCTGTTATCAAATATTTTGTAGCCTAGCGAATTCTCCATGTTGTCCTTGTAAAGTATCCAACCATAACGTAAATTGTACAAGCTACTAAAATGTATTTGAATCCTAATGCTTTGGGGGGGGTTGTTTATCTGTCAGCTAGAGAGCTCTATAGATCAAATACAGACCTCTCTAATTGAATTACAGCAAACAGTTAATAATTATTGATGTCTATAACTGAATTGCAGCCCGCACTAGTTTTATTGGATACGTCGAAAAATGAATAGGACAGATCATTAATTCAATTGTAGTTCTCTTTCATAGATTTATAGACATCTCTATTTTAGCATTGCCTCAACAAATCTCTAAATTAATTTAAGATTTCAATTATGAATTAATGACCTTTAAAATTACATTACATTGTATTTTTGTTACTTTGAAAGTGACTAGTGTCCTCAGACATCAAAGCCGAACTTTCTTAAAAATAAAATAAACTGCCATTTAAATTAATTTTTGCTGCGCTTGAGTATACATGCATGCATAATAGGTTTATTGGGGACACAAATTGCTTAAAATTATAATATAAAAAGTAGAGTAAATGTACTTATTTTCGCTTATATATATATATATATATATATATATATATATATATATATATATATATATATATATATATATATATATATATATATATATATATATATATATATATATATATATATATAATATTTGTCATTATTTGACGCCATTCGGGTTATTTGAAGTGATCAATAAATGTCTTGTAAATACTTTAGGTGGTCTGATGTTGAAGAGGGCGACAACAAAATATTATTAAAATTGTCTGAGAGAGAGAGAGAGAGAGAGAGAGAGAGAGAGAGAGAGAGAGAGAGAGAGAGAGAGAGAGAGAGAGAGAGAGAGAGAGAGAGAGAGAGAATTGAATTATAAAGGTCTCTGTTTATATTATAAAGGTGTACAATTCAAAGATATTTTACAAATTTTTAAAAAATGCTAGCTTTGAATATGAATTATTTATTGCGCACAGATTAACTGTAAAATTTCAGTGTTAACGTTCTGATTCATTGAGAAACTCTGTCTCAAACTAATAGTCACTGTTTAATTTTTTAAATTCATGTTTTGCTAAATGAGAGAAAAATAATTTCATTGACAACCTAATTATATAATCTCATTAGCATTCAGTCTGCTCTTGCATTGCATTTTATACGTATTTTAAGCTACCAGCAGAGTGTCAGGTATTCACATATAGAAATGTTTTAAATTGGCTAATTCAAGGACCTCCATACCTGTGGTTTTGCAACCTTCTTTGAAAGCGTCTCTATTCCTTTGGATTGAACGACTATCAAAGTCTAACAAATCTGCTGAAAAAGGTATATTGATAGACGTTTCAACAATTTATCCGAATGATTCCGGATCTTAGAGAATATTCATTTTTTCATTAGGTACAAACTGTAACTTGAACTCACACAGCTTGGCATATATGCTGTCCTGTTTTGAAACATAGCTGTCCACCTGTTGAGACAGTTTCTTAAAAAGAATAAAACCTTGTGTTTTATCTGCAGTACTTCTTATTGCCTGCACCATGAAGGTGGATGTTTCCAATGCCACTATTGCAGATTTACATTCCTTCAGACGTTCCGAAATTTCTGATTCTGTGTTCTTTTGATTTGCTTCTAAACTGTCCAGAACAAGCTGCTGTAGATCCTTAACCTTTTGGACCATTTTCTCATTCCAAACGTTCAAAGATCTTTTCATGTCCTCCGATTGGGTCCTTATAAGCTGTATGCTATCTTTTTCATGGTATCTAATTGATTTGTAGTTTTCAGCCAAGGTATTCAGCTGTTTTTGTAGAACTATACTCCAATCTCCTTTTAAATAGTTTTCTAAAATGTGTTCAATGCACTCGAGACCAGGACAGCCTCTGTGTTGTACGATAACACATTTAGAGCAGCATAGGTATTGGTGAGATTGGCAGTAGTACTTGAAGCGTTTACCATGTATCATACATCTGCTCAGATATTCTACTGCTGGGTCTTCGTTGACGCCGTTCTTGGGGATCAATGAGGTCCCGGCGTGGTTCATACTTATCTTAAAACGCTTGTGATATTGAACGCATGTCTCACAAAGATATTCTGAGCATGTATTACACTGAGCCGTGGGATTTTCTGACTTCCCATCCAGCTGGCACGGATGACAGTAAATCTCGTCCAGCGCAACAGATTTTTTATCTTGTGATACAACAACTGAAAAATCTGGTAAATTTGATGCCCAAAGTTCTGGTGTTTCGTCATACAACTGGGAAGATGTGATATATTGACACAACGGAAAGGTGAACATTCCCATAAATTCATCTCCTCTTCTCTCCTTAGACATGGATGAAGATACACAAAGCTCACAAAATATGTGCATGCAATGAAGAACTTTTGGTGATGTCAAGCTCTGAAGGCACATCGGACATTTTGTCATTGTCTTGTGGCACAGCAAAGCTTTGGACATCTTCACCCTACTTATAATTTTATGTTATAGGCATACATCCGTAGTTTGCACTCGCACAGTCCAAATAAACTGTTCAGACATTCCTCCAGCAAGTATAAAAACTATTTTCTTTGTTCGTCTTGTTTGTCATTATGGGCCAAAATAATTTGTTTCAAATAATACTAATAATACCCCACTTAGCTTTGTCACTTAACAGTCCTTTTAAATAATGTTATGTTCGTGTTCACATTCACTCAGTTCATACAAAACAAATGGCTGACTACAGTACATTGTTCATAAAAGGCGGATGTTTTGTTACACTTAGAACAATCAAAGTTGCTACAATATTATATGTATCGAACAAAAAAATCCAAGTTAAAACTTTAATCAAAATTTTTTCACAACAATTACAAACTGAATTTGACCACGTCGATTTGACAAGTAAATGTGTCCGTGGGAAAGGCCATATACAAAATTACAATGTAAACGTTTGCACACTTACACTAACGTTGTCATGTTACTGGAGGATATGGCACGTCGCCTTCCAGTTTGATAACCTCTGTTCTGCATTCTGTAATGAGCACCTCCATTGTCAACAACGGTCGTAAAGTAGACACTGTCTACGGATTCTAATGGTAAAGAAATGTTGGTTGATTTGCGTGAAATTTTTCCAAGTGTTTCCCCCTGCAAAAGATGAAATACTTTCTCGCTTGGTACAAAATTAAAGACCACTTTGTTCATCGCTGCCTTTAAAGTCATGAGAGAAACAATATAGCCCTTCACATGTTCAAAAAGTCTTAACAGGATAATAAAATAGAACGTAGAATTCTCTTTACCGCTGGCCTCATCAAATATTAAACGTGACGTGTCAATGGCCGCTGATACTTTATTGCATTTCTCTAAATGTTCAGAAGGTTTAGTGATTTTCTCTCTAAAATATTGAGGACTTCTGTTGAGGACAGATGCCTCTAATATTTCCACTTCATCGAGAATTTCCTGTACCCTAGTGTGGACAGACTTTCTTATCGCATCGGACTGCTGTCTTACATTTTGCATGTTCTCTTCCCCGTGTTTCAAGAACATAGTAAAATTGTTTGTCAATACTTTCAATTTGTCTTCTAGTTCGCAGAATGATTTGTCTTGCTGGAATGCTTCACATAAATTATCTATGCATTCTAAATTTTGACACTCTCTATGGTGTTCAATAACACATTTAGAACGACACAGATATCTGTGAGTTTGGCAGTAATATTTGAGCATTTTATTATGTAGAGAGCACCTGCAAAAGCTTCTAACATCTGCATCGCCTCCATTCTTTTCAGTAGCAGCATTGTCTATAATATCGTGGTCAATGCTTACTTTAAATCTGTTGTGGTAATTACAACATAACTTACAGAGATATTCCGAACATGTGGAGCAAAAGGCACTCGAAGGCTCTTTTTTGCCATTGAACTTGCACGGCTGACAATAATTTTTGTCTTGTAAATGTGGTTTGCATGCCTGAAGAACTGTCATACTGGTTTGCAGTCTTGCAGCCCATTCTTCTGGTGTTTGCCCGCTATCCGGGGCAGACGTTACACAATGGCACACAGGACATGCGAACAAATCTACCACTTCTTCTTTATTTTTTTGACTTGCATAACAACGATGATAGGCAATTTTCACAAAACGTATGAATGCAGTCCAGAGTCTTAGGTGACGTAAATCTTTTGAAGCAAATGGGACATTTTGGATCCATTTTAGTTGACTCATGTATCTATCGCACTAGGATTTAATGTTTAGAAAAAAGCTTACTTCCGTCCCACTGACTTAGGAGGTAATCTACAAGGAAACAAAGACAGCGTTCCTGTTTAGTTTCGATACATGTATGCGTCGTTTCGTTAAACATGTATGATCGTATCGAGACTCGACACCTTGAGAGAGACGCATATACAAGATTAGATCTTAACCAAATTCCGCTTACCAAATTATTTCGCTTCTATCCTATTAGCGACACTTTTACTTACATAGCTGACAAGTTTTACCATTCCAATCATCATTTTGACCAGGAAGAACAGAGGCGTGGTACAGTATTATTGTCAATGCCTCTAATTACAACCTTCACAATATTTCCATTCAAAATATCATTTTGAACAAAAATGAAAAAATTCGTGATATAATCTATATTTATATTCATTTAGTAGTAATTCATAACACTTCTTTACACACTATTAAACTATTTTTCAAACTTCCATTCAGTTACCGTTATGAACAAAAACGAGAAGTCACTGTGATATTTTAAATGATATTATGTACAATTTTAATCAGCTACATCTTCCATTGTGCATACCGCTCCGGTGGTCTAGTGGTTAGAGCGTCCGCCTCGGATGCGGAAGGTCGTGGGTTCGAACCCCGGTCGAGTCATACCAAAGACTTACAAAAATGGTACTAACAGCTGCCTCGCTTGACGCTCAACATTAAGAGGTTAGTGTTAGGACTGGTCGGCCTGGTGTCAGGATAATGTGACTGTGTGTGACATCATGCTACATGTCTGCGGCATGATGCCCCAGTGCTAGACATTACTATAAACTGCCACAATGCAGACATCGTAGCGATGAGACTGAAAAATTGTTAAAGCTACGTTAAAAATCATAATCACATCACATCACTTCCATTGCGTGTTATCCGAATATTTCTTTTTCGGACCAGCACGGTGTTTACCCCATATCCATCCCTGTGTGACGGTTTTGTATGGCTATTTATTTCCCGAAGCTTCAATTCTTCGTTGTTTGATACGAGACAGAGCTTTATAAGTACTAGTATTTGTTCATAAGAAGAAAAAAAAAGAGTATTGATCGGCATGATCTCATTTTCTTTGTTTGAGAAATGCAATTTTGTGACGTGATTCGTTAATGACCACTAAGCTCTTTTTTTTAAAAAAAAATCTTCCTTAATGTATTTACTTTGTGACATGTCCATTATGATGTCAATGATCATTTGATAAAAAGCAATCATTCGGCACGAGTTAAAATGTATCGTTTTTGGTGCCACAAGATGAAATATATCCATCCGCTATTTACGTTGGAAAAGAAATTTTTCTTTCTTTTATATGCCAAATTTGTTCCAGGATCGAAACTTTAAGATTATACTCACTCTCCACTGAATATTTCATCACACACACACACACACACACACACACACACACACACACACACACACACACACACACACACACACACCTCATAAATTCTCACTTTCATAGGCCGATTATATAAATATCAGTGATTTAAGAGAGCGGTAGGATTGAGTTGACATATTTTTTCGAAGTAAATTAAACTATGATGTTTTGTAAACCATTTCTCTCAAACTGAAAACAGCGAATCCAATCTAGCAATATATTACAGTGCTTTAGCCTATCGGGTCAAGGGAAGTAACTTAAGGGATACGCGAACGAATTTCAGTTGAGTTTTCTTCAGCAAAACTTAATTTCTATTCATGAGAGGTAATGCAGTTTCTGTTTGCTTGTTCTAGCTCACAAATTAATCGTTTTGTTGCTGTAAATATGACTTCTGCGGGCACATACAATCTAATCGTTGCATGGCATGATGGGAAATCTTACATTTTTCACACGTGACAATATAAAGGTATATTTTTCAAATGTAAAAATATAGGAATGGAAAGGAAAAAATATAAATATTATTTCGCCAATACGTTTCTATATTTCAAACTTAAATATATAATAAAACTGATTTTTCACCTTCAGATTCAAAATACTTCTTTGTGCGTTGGCATGTGTTTCAGCAATGTTATATGATTTTGTTATTAATGTTGAATACGCACGTATTCGTCAAAGAGTTTAACCAAAGAAAACGAAGCCAGCTTTCGGTTTAAATAAAGGCAAGAGATATTGAAGATGTGAAATCTGGTAGATGAAACTATCGACTAAAATACCTACAGAAATCATTGAAAAAAAAAAGTAAAAATTTATGTTATTGGTTCTTCAATCAAGAAATGTTTATGAACGTTTGTTTCGATTTATTTAGACAGTAATTTGTGAGACATATATTGTTTTAGATTTATTATAAACTTACGATGATAGCACACTGGAAAGATTAAATGATAATACAAGAAACAAGCACAATTTTGCATTTTGTCTGAGGATATACGAACTTCAGTTTTAAATTACGGTTAGACGTTGGCTTTTTATCATATTTTGTTGAGTTGATTTGACATCACCACGTGAAACTCGTTAACAATAGAACAACACATTTTTGGAAATTATATAAACATTTTTACTGCAACAATATATTAATTTCTGGTTAAAATAAATCATACTCTTAATTATATTTGAGAAATTAAGATCACAACTGCCCTAACAATATATTATCATTACACGTTGATATAACAGAACAAATACAATTTGACCAAAAACTACCTGTATGTAGAAATCAGGAGTTATTGGAAGTGTGCCTACATCACGTTCATCATTAGGCTAATGAATGCAACGCAGGATAATACGCGGTCAGTTTATTCAGTCCAAGTACTGTATGTCATTAGATAAAGGGAAACTTTAAATTTTTAAACCCACAACATAGAGTAATGTACATAACTTAAGAACTCGCATCATCTTTTTACGAGTGAACGGTCCACAAGTACTATCTGAACACAATTTTATGGTGAGGTCAAAGGTAAAGCGGAAGATAATAGCGTGCGCATAAAGGTATAAACATAGTTGTCCGCCAAACCTGTTTACCCATGAAACACATGCTGAAACTCAGAAACACATTCGTAACTCGTGTGTGTGTGTGTGTGTGTGTGTGTGTGTGTGTGTGTGTGTGTGTGTGTGTGTGAATTGGATTTTTAACGTAGCTTTAATAATTTTTCAATAATATCGCTACGATGTCTGCAGTGTCGGTGCCGTCTTAAGGCATGGACACACTGGACAGTTGCCCAGGGCCTCGCGCTTCTTGGGGCTTCATGCCCATATTGTTAATGAATAGTAGGGCCGGTAGGGTCCCCAGTGTATTACTTTGACTAGAGCCTGCAATGTTATTAAGATGGCACTGTGCAGTGTGGCGGTTAATAGCACTGGGGCATCATGCCACAGATATACTGCATGATGTCCAACCCAGTTAAATTGTCCTGACATCAGGTCGACCCATCTTAACACTAACCCCTTAATGCTGAGCACCAAGCGAGGCAGCTGTTAGTATCATTTTTATGTCTTTGGTATGACTCTACCGTGGTTCGAAGAGGCGACCTCCGCAACCGAGGCGGACGCTCGCTCTAATCACTAGGCTACCGGAGCTGTCTGAAGTTGCTGTCATGATGGCATACAAATTTATGAGAGAACAAATATTGGATTAAAAACAAATTTTAAAACATTTATAATACGTATATCTACAAAATAGACTCTTGCAATGGCATTTGACCGTATCATCAAGCAGTGGCTTGATTGTATGAATAACTACTGTTTGTTTTTGTTTTGTTTTGTTTGTTTTTTCATTTGTAACTTAAAAACGATTGAAAGCCTTAAATAAAAGATTCCTATTATATTATACTAATTATAGGTGTGAAAGACTTTTTAAATTTGCACTAAGGAAATGTCATCCATTGTGTCCAAACATACAAAGCATAATATGGCTGCAAATTAGTCTCATGTAATCATTTTTCTGATACAATAATTTACTACATTTGCCAGCTTACAGCAACCTACAAATTAAGCACTCTGTTTTTCTGATTGCTTGTAATCCAATTAAAATGCTTGTTGCTACCGACATTACGCAGTTCATAGGGCATTCTTATTCCCTCAAAGACACGTCAAAATTTATTTCTTGGAAATTAAGTTTTTCCGTGCTTGCGTATGTTTTTCACTGCTGCTGTTTTCTTCAGTTTACCTCCGGTTCTCCGTTCTCCTTTGAGATTTATCCTAAATGCTACCGGGGCCTCCAGCTTAGATAACTTTCCGAGAGAACGAACGCGTTGAAAGTTTTGCACCTCCGAATCCGGTGTAAAGTCAAGTTTCATTTTTATTGCCGTCTCATATACGTTATTTAGAGCAGTTGCATAGCTGTCTACCTGATTTGATAACTTATTTAAAATCATGAAGCAACCAGGGTCTTCAGCTTTTTGTATGGCTACTTCAAGCATCATGACAGATATCTCTATTGCTGCGATAACACTTCTACATTCTTCCAGACGGCTTGTGATCTCATTAGATATTACACCGTAAATTTGATCTAGCTCAGACAAAGCAGACGACGTCAATTCTTCCACTTTTTCAATAATATTTGATTTCCAGGTGAAGATAGAGTCTTTGATATCTGTCATTTTTTGTTCAATTTCTTTCAAATTTTCATCCCAATGATTCTGCACTTTCTGAAAATTACTTTGCAGTCCTCCAAATTTACTCTTCATTTGCTTGCATAGTTGGCCTTCCTTAATCCCTGCAGCTATGTCTTCCACCGCATCAACTTTTTTGCAATTCTTGTGTTGAACAATGATACACTTGCTGCAACACAACTCTTGATGACTGTCACAGAAACACTCAAAAGACTTCCCATGAAGGGGACATCTGTGGAGCAGACTAATTTTTGAGGGGTCAATGGCTGGACTTTCCATATTATTGAGTTCAATCACAACGTGATCCTTGGCGATTTTAAGCCGCTTGTGGTGCTGAATGCAAGACAGGCATAAATTTTCGGAACAAGTCTCGCAGTAGGCAGCAGAGTAAGTGTCTCTCTTATCGTTCAGACACGGTTGACAACAAGCCATTTGTTTTTCTTGAACAGCCAACACAAGATAATTGATGGGAAATTTTCCAGCCCATTGTTTGGAGGTTTCCTCCCCAACCGGAGCAGATGTTGCAAGTCCACATATCGGGCACTTGAAATACCCTTGTATTTTCCCTTGTGCTATAGATCTATCCATATGAGTGGCAAGACAATTTTCACAGAATGTATGTAGGCATGGTAGCGCTTTCGGCATCCTCAGGCTGCTCAGGCACAGTGGGCAACAGGGACGCCTGGTCTCTGATTGAGATAGGCTGGGAGTCTCAGTGTATAAACTCCTATCGGTCAGGAAAGTAGACAAAGACGTGGATACAGTTCGATCCATCCTAAATTTCAGGTATGATTCTGACTCTTAAAAATCCCAATCCAACCAAATTTGAAAGAAAATATGCCTCTTATTCATTTATGCTCGCCTTCTGTTGGTTTGCTTGACGATAACTATTCTTGTCAATCACTTATTCACAACACAGTAGTCTCTATTGCTTTAATATAGGACAGTACAAGCTTATCGATTAACGTCAAGTATATACACCTGATCTACTGAATTGTTTTAATGAAAGTTGAGATAAAGAAATTGATCAACCATAAATACCTTTTCCTATATGGAGACCGAGTTATTGCAGTAGTTTTGAATGGGCTTTCACTTGTACACTTCCTTTTCATTCGCTCAATGTATCGACATACTCGGCCTTTGAAGTTTTTGAGCAAGCTGAACAATTCATAACATGCTAATCGCAGTCGAGAACAAACGTGTACAATACTAGTTATGCTAGTTATGTTGCAAAATGAATAAGTCATTGAAAAGTTTGAGAAAAGCCAACAAGTCATGAAACTTCAACAGATAATTTATTCCTTAGAATACAAAGTGAAAAACGTAAAAATAACTTACGATATTGCGAAAAAAAACAAACCCAATAATCCAAGAATTTCGAACACAAATCCTAATATTTAAAGTTCTGATTAATACAAATGATTCTGCTGAGATCTTAAAGAACGAATAAATGATTTCTGGAAAAAACAAGATTATATAGTCCTCTACTTGACCTCGCATCACAATTTAAGTTTTGATGTAAAAAAAAATACGCAATTAAAAATTTCATTCTGGAATAGTTCCAAATGTTTTCAAGATAAAATCATAGCTCTAATTAAAAAGGTCTATTTCAAAAACATAAAATAAAATGTGGCAAACAGCAGGTACACCTGGCATTTTATTTCGACAGAGTAAAGTCCAAAATACAATTATCCATAGCATATAGTGAATAAAACAAACATTTATATATATATATATATATATATATATATATATATATATATATATATATATATATATATATATATATATTGTGATTTACACTATAAAAGTAAAAAGACTAATTCGTTTATATCATACGTGTGTGGTACAGATTTCTCAAGCAAGAAGCAGCACAGAGGTTGGACAGACCATTTCCCCGCCGTCACCCACCCCTCCCAAAAGATAGTCACCCAACAAAGTCTCATTTCATCAATCCAAGACATAAAAAAAATAAGCAGTACAAATTCTGAACCAACCATTTTCCAGTCGTCACCAACCCTCCTAAAAGATAGTCACCCAACAAAGTCTCATTTCAGCAATCCAAGACATAAAAAAAAATATGTATACGATGTGTTTCCCTCCCGAGGATGTCACAAAGGTTGGACAGACCATTTCCCCGCCGTCACCCACCCCTCCCAAAAGATAGTCACCCAACAAAGTCTCATTTCATCAATCCAAGACATAAAAAAATAAGCAGTACAAATTCTGAACCAACCATTTTCCAGTCGTCACCAACCCTCCTAAAAGATAGTCACCCAACAAAGTCTCATTTCAGCAATCCAAGACATAAAAAAAAAATATGTATACGATGTGTTTCCCTCCCGAGGATGTCACAAAGGGGTGACCCCCGACGTGGTCGCGTCGAAAAAATCACTAGTGATCATGTGGTCATCCGAAAATTTTACAATTAATTGATATAATAATTTAATATGGAAGTTAAATCACCAGTGATCCAAGAGGCACCATCGAGAAAGTATGCCCGAGAAAAGCTCGAAGCTATTAATAAATTTTTACCCGTGCATGAGCGTTTAAAAGAAAAATTGCAATATCGTCAGCAAGCAAAGACTGATCTTTTTACAGGACAACAGCAAAAATTTGAGCCGATTACTACTGGTATAAAAACTGCGTTATACGGTGATTCCGATGATGCATTTAGGAGTACCGATGAAAAACCAATAGCGGATTTACTTAAAGAAATATCAAAAAATGTTAAACCAGCATTAAACCAAACAACAGTAGCAGAACAACGGAAAGATAGAGGAAATAAAAAAATGGTGGAACTCCGTGCAAGGTTTACTGATGAATTATTAGACGATATTGAAAGAACTGATCTGAAAGATTTGCATGATCTCGCCGTGGATACATCTTTTAATAAATCTAGTTTTCTCTCTGACAAAAGCAGTAAATATGCTAGTGATTTTGACAGTTGGGCTGATGTAATGTTTAAGCTAAAAACTGATAATTTCAAAATTGATAAAAATAGTGTTGATTATATAGGTTACAAAAAAGGAATCAATCATTTGTATACAGACAAATCAAACATTTTTAAACGTGGAAACGCAAGAAGAAAAGGAACTTCTAGGAGTAGAAAATCAGAACCAATACCAGGAACTTCAAAAATAGCGCAAACAGAACAATTGTTGAATTTGCCAGATTTACCAGGAAATACGGATTTAGAACCATATTATTCAGCACCAGAGCCGATAATAACGCAACAACCAAGAGGATATTCAGGAAGTGGATTAAACCCAATTAATTACCATGACACACAAATATGCCCAGATAGCCTCGTTAGAGATGTTTCTCGATTGGAAGTTCTAACAGGAGGAAGACTTGCCGGAAATAATTCCGTTGAGATAATTAATGAATCAGCTGATATAGCTCAGCGGTTATTTCAAAATAAAATAATTGATTTACATACCTACAGAGAATTTATTGACGATTTAATGGAAAACAGTCATTACCGTGGATACTATAGTGACTAAACACTAGTGTTTCCACAATTAGAATTCCAACGATTGTACAATAAAGAATGATTATTCATTACAATCACGATAAACCGACTCAGGTATTTGTTGTAAATTCACGCCTTCCGGTATATAAAACATTCTACGGCGAAGGACTAGGGGATACCATGCTAGGCTTCTTCACAAGAATGGCTCCAAAAATTGCTCCGTTTGCTAAACAAGTTGGAATGAAAGCTATTGGAGTAATTAGTGATAAAACTCTTGGTTCAGTAGGAGATGTAGCAGGTAAGGCATTTTCCTTCGTGAAAGATAAAGCATCTTCGCTGATGAAATCTTTATTTGGAAGAAAACAAAAAATTCAATTGCCTTCTACGGAAAATATGCCAGCAAGGATAAGCAAAGCTATCAACACTGCCGCACAAGAAAAAATAGTCTCGTTGATAGCAAATTCACCAGAATTGTCACAGAATGTTAATCTATCTAGCGCTATATCAGGAAGTGGACTTCGAAGAATGCGACGATGATAACATTGTAATTGAAAATAAAAATGTCTTAGTATAAAAAATGTCGTTCAAGAAAATTATCGATACTGCGTTTGACATGGAAGCACCGGTACCTAAAGATGATTCTGTTGGAAATTATCAATATTTTGCTTACAGAGCAATTGAACCAAACGCAACAGGTAGAATCGATCTGCAAGTTCAGGATAAAAGCAAATATTTTTGCCGTGCGAGGCGTATATTGAATTTGAAGGAGAAATTTTGCTGAGAAACGGAAATCCTTATCCGGCAGAAACTAAAGTTGGATTTGTGAATAATGGGATTATGGCGCTGTTTGAAGGTGCAAAATACGTCATCGACGGAAATGACATAGAATCAATAAACAATAATGTTGATATCGCCACTACAATTCTTGGTCTCGCCAGGTATTCTGACGATTACACAAGATCTGCTGAACCATCCATGATGTTTGTCAAAGACAATAGTGACCATGCTGATGCAAATCAACATACTTTAGGAAATGTACGAAATGCTGCTGGTGATGCACCAACTCCCGCAGTAATTTCGACAAACGCGAATTATAATCTCGGTTGCGCAATTAGAAATAGTATGTTAAAAGGACAACGAAGAAGATTTTCATGTGCTGTTCCGCTTCATCATATTTTTGGATTTTGCAGAAATGTCAGAAAAGTTATCTACGGCGCAAAACACACTGTTGTGTTAAACCGAAGAACTGATAGTAATAATGCTATTTGGCGAATTCCTGGTGATAACACTGATAATAATACTCGAGCTGCCGACGATGGTACAGTTGTCCTGTCTAAGCTAATTCTTTGGATGCCAGTACTAACACCCTCTCTTGCCGTCAATCAACGATTATTATCTTGGATGGAGACTGGCGCAAGTAGTCTTATAAGTTGGTTAACTTCCACTACTGACACTCTTGAAGCTAATCAGGGTGAATTTACTTGGAATCTACCAGGAAAAAGAGGAATTTCAGCACCAAGACATATATTTATAGCGTTGCAAAGTAGAGATCGAATACATGCTGCTGTCCAGCAAATGCGCTCTCATATGATATTTGATCGGTTAGACGTAACGGAAGTTTCTCTGAGGATAAATGGTCAACAAGAACCAGCTGAACCTATAAAGTTGAGATCTAACAACGATGACAACAACGTTGCACGAGTATATCATCAGCTGCTCTCTTTTATGGGTCGTGATCAAAACGTAGACACTGGACTGCAAATATCTCAGTATGATTTTCAAACATTGTATCCTATTTATTACTTTTCACTGGAACATCTCGACTTGACAAAAGAATCAGTAGTCGACATAACATTCAGCGCATTGGTAGGACAACCCGGTGGTGGTTATAGAGCTTTCGCAGTTATTCTTAGCGATAAATCTATGCTTATTGAAGGAATAGGTGGACAGATGAGACTCGTCGACGCACCAGTGGAAAATCTTTAATCGAGAAACATTAACGTTTCAGTCGTAAAATGATTCTAATTGAAAACACACCGTATCTACAATAAAGATGACATATAGCACTGTTACTGTTCAATTAACAGATAATCAGATTAAAAAATTGAGATCAAAAAATGCTAAAGAATGTGGAATTGTAATTAATTTGAAACCTGCTCAGATGACTGGTGGTTCACATAAACTATCGTTGACTACTACCCAACTGGGTCACTATAATAAAGCAGTATTGTCCGGTAGGGGAGTTCGACTTGAATTTTCAAAAGCTGCCGTTGCAGATATGATAAAAAATGGCGGAATATTTCCTCTTCTTGCAGCTATTCCAGGAATTATCGCAGCCGCTGCACCAGCTGTTGCCAAAGCTGCCGCACTTGGTGCAATCGGCTCCGCTGCCGGCATAGGTTTGAAAAAAGCACTCGGTCAAGGATATAAACGAGGTGGAAAACAAGGTGGAATTTTACCTCTACCTATGATACTTCCAGGGTTAATTGCTTCAATGGCTCCAACACTTGCTCGACGTGGTGCTATGGCAAATTTAATAAAAGCAGCAACCGGACAAGGATATAAAAAAAAGGGAAGAGGCCTACGACTAGGAAGACCGCCAATGTATTAAAGGAAACATCAGTGGAAAAATCCTTAGGATTTTCACCAATGTCCAATTTTGACCTCATCGAAGCAGTAAAAAAATTAAAAATAAAAAATTTCAGAGGAGTTTTTATGCGGGATCAATTACCATTAGCTCCGTTTCTTAAAGAAACAGGAATTATTAATCTTGATGATAACAAAGGACCTGGAACACATTGGGTTGCATACGTCATTGATCCGCGTAGTATTGTTTATTTTGACTCATATGGATTAGCCCCGCCGAAGGAGTTTATGCGGTATATCTCCAATACTAAACCTCCTCTTTATTATTCTACGTTACCAACTCAACAACTAACCGATCCGCCAATATGTGGCCAGGAAGTATTAAATGTTTTATCAGAAATATCTAAAAATCCTGGCAAATCTCCGCATTTAATAGTAAACAAATATACAAGCGGGAGAAATATTTAGCAATAACAATTGAATTGGAATCACAAGTGATTTTACAATATAATGGTTGATATTTGGGGAAGATCACGCGCACGCACACACGCACGTGAGGAAGAAAAATCAAAAATTAACATGACCGAGATAACGAAAATGATCGGTGATGAACTATCAAAAACGTTAAATTTGGCAAATATTGATAATGATGAAATAGTTTTATTTCAGAACAAATACGGTAAGTTAAAGACAAGTAATGTTACTTTAGATGATTTATTGACAAAAAATCCTACCGCAGATGATAATTCTGTTGTTGTATTTAACAAGGGAAAATTATCACCGAGTATCCTTATATCCGTGATTACCGAAAAATTATCCAAATTTGAGCAATTTTTAAACGATTTTACAGGTATTCCAAATCAAGTTGATTTACAACTGGCACGTATCAAAATTGCAGTTGATGCTATAATCCAGCTGAGAACAGAATATGATGTCCACTTAACTCAATTTGGCGCGTTAAGAAGAAATTTTTCCTCCGCTGATAAAATCCTTGAAAAGTTTTTTAATAAAGTAAACGTTAAGGATAAAGATGTTACTACAACTATCACTGATATTATCGCGGGTCAACAAAAATCAGTCAACGATATCGCAGCGGTTACTACCCGATTAGACAATCTCAGGGTAATTAACGATAAAATAAAACATCCTCTGATACAAGTCAGGCAAATTGCTTATGTTATCAGGAGTGGTATTATTGACTGGGTTAAATCCCGCGCCGACGGAAATAATTTGACCGATCCCGCGGGTGTTTATTCTGATAATACCATCAAAGGTTTTTATCGTATCACAGTTGTGTCTGACAAACAGCTTAGAATAACAGGGATTAATTACAACTCCGTCGAAGTATGTAGTGGTATCAACTGCGTGACATTTTATTTAAACGATGATCTTATGTCAGATGCTATCTCATTTAGAATTAGTCCAACAGATGATTCTATTGAATCACTTAGTTATAAGTACATACTAGAGTATCTAGGTGATATTGCTTGAATCAATTGTGATTTAGAAACGCTAGCTTTTTTACAATAATATGAACAAAGATCTACAATCTGAAACTGCTAACAATTTCAGATACGATACCGTCAAAGAATATTCTTTTAAACTTAAGACGATCGCTGACGAATATCAAATAAAAATAAAAAAATATCGACGTAGAATTACTGTGATTGACTTTACAGTTTATTCAGTTTCTGGACTTCTTGCCTCCGCTGGTATTATACTGTCGTCGGTAACCATGATAGCTCCGATTGCAGTTCCTATTACTATATCGGCAATATCGACAATTGCTGGAATTTCTACCGCGATTACTAAAAAATTAGCATCATGCGCAGAAACTAAACTCGCCGACGACACCGCGAAATACTCTATGGTGGAAAACGCCTACTCGAATGTATCAGCGTTAATTTCATCATCTCTCGACGATTCCGTAATCACCGATGATGAATTTTACACTATAACACAATTGTATAATTCCGTAATGACAAAGATTGGACAATCTTTTTCCTCCAACGCGGACATTTAGATCTCAAAAATATATACATAACATGTCTGATATTCAGTTGCTCAAACAGATATCCGATAATACATCGCAAAGACAAACTTTCATGATATCAATATCGTCAAAAAGACCTGAATTTGTTGTTAATTTCCCGTCTCCGATTTCAGTATACGAAATAGCGCTGGCTAAACTGCGTGTATACAATAGTTGGCCTAATATTCGATCTGATCAATTCGGTAATCAACCGTCTAATAATTCTCTTGTGTTTGCGTATAAAAATCGTCCCGATGGTACTCCAGATTGGAACGTCGTATGTATACCTACTGGGAGTTATGAAATTGAAAACATTAATAATGAATTTGCACGCAGAATAGCGTCGATAGCGGGTGTTAAAATCAGTGATAAACCGCCGATAAATATCCAAGTTGATCAACCTAGATTATCGTCGATGATTGAAATCGCAGAGGGATATTCTGTTGACATATACAACAGCTCAATAAGAACTGTGCTAGGATGGCCTGAAGAACAACCTGAAATTGGCGATTCCACACCAGAGCCGGTAAAATCTGACTACATCACTGATGCAATAGGACCTGAAAATCCGTCGCGGACATATGACTATTTTGAGGAATTAAAATTAACAGAAGTTTACGAAAAAATTTTACCTGATGGGAGGACAAGAATACGTGTTATAGGATCTAGACGTCGGAATCCTGAAAAGGAAGGTTATACTGCTATTAAGGTAGGCGTGGATAGTCCTTTATTTCCTTTTTTAATATATTCATTTCATTTCATGAACGAAGATTTTAAATTGCTGCTACCATCGTTGAGATCTGGTCTTCTTACACAAGCTGAGTTTATCAGTGTGGTCTCCGCAGCCAACAAGATCATTGATGACATGGAAAAATATAACCAAAGAATGATCAGTGTTTATACTGATGAAAATTCTCCTCTATACCGAACAATTGAAGCTCAATTATACAGAGATAACCCAAATCGTAAACCAGACGAATATAACACATCTGAACTAAGGAAAAAACTCAGACTTGCCATCGAAGAAGGATTTAATAAAATTCACCAACGTTGGAAAGATAATAAACCAAAACCTAATTACCTCACACACAATAATTCTCCCAACGGTGATGGTAGACATTTAGCACCTGGCAACGTCAACATATCAAACGTGGTATCAATCAATTTAACATGTAGTGCCGTCTTAGGTAGCTATCAAATCGATGTGGAAAAATCAAATAAAGCTCACCCCGCAGATTTACTTTATTCTACTGCACCGTCTGTCAGCCCTGGATATTTAATCATAGATGATCCTGTTAATCCAGCATATATGCGGTGCCATAACGACCTCATCAACGAAATGAAATTTAAACTCACAAACCAAAACGGCGACTTGATTGACTTACGCGGAGAAGAATTGGTTATTAGCTTGTTTGTGAGATCCTAACGGATCTTCATCGTGAACTTCATCGTTGACGATTTTCATCGTGAACAACTTCATCGTTGACGATTTTCATCGTTGACGATTTTCATCGTTGACGATTTTCATCGTTGACGATTCTATCGTTGACGATTTAAAATATAAAATATTTTGAAAAATAATGTTAAGGAATTAACATGAGAAATAATGATAAATAATGTTAAAAAGAATTAATCGCGAGCAATAGTAAATAAAATTTTTGGAGAATTATTGATTGATTCTGTCATAATTACTGTGGTTGTTAAAAAAACAGCAATTTGTTGCATAAATCTTACTCTTCATTGTTCGAGATTAATTTTCATCATTGTTATCCATCATTATTATTTATTGTATCAACTTAATATTATTTTCAAAAATATTTTTTCAAATATATACATTTAAAATATGCCAAACCGAGCACAATATTTGTCACCCGAACAATACGAGCAAATTATTCAGTTGCGTGGACAGTGTAAAGTATCAGATATCGCAGCCCAATTTAATATCGGACTTACACGGCTGTATAAAATATGGACTGATGCATCCGGCGATGGAAAATTCCCAGGAGGGTTAGCTGGTACATCCGCGGGTAGCAATTTGACAAAAAAAATAAATAATATCGCCGACGAGATTAAAAAAAAACGGCAAACGTGTGCGCGATTAAGAACCTCCCATGAAACGTTAACCAATAAAGCTCGCGAAATGAAAAAACAACTAGACGAACGTCAAGAATTGATCAACAAGTTGACATGTGAATTACAACGGCGAGATCATATCTTACAACTGCAAGAAAAAGCAATCGATGAACTTCGCGACGTTGAAGAGACCATTGCCAGGTTAAATGCCACCATCGAAGATAATAAAATAATCATAGATGATTTAACATCAACGATAAACGAACAATATGAAGAAATCAACATACTTGATAAAATCATCGCGAGAAACGCTAGCGGTTCCGACAACTCTGTTGTTGACAACTCTGTTGTTGACAACTCTGTTGTTGACAACTCTGTTGTTGACAACTCTGTTGTCATGGAATCTCCAGCGATTCTATCGCCGGAAATGCCAGTAAAAGTGCAAGAACCTTTGGTTCGAGAACCTTTGGTTCCAAAACAAAAAAAAATCGCCAGAAATGCAAGCATTTCCAACGAAAATCATAATCAATCTAACAAATATGAAGAAAAATCTGTTGAAGAGATGATTACTGAATCGTTGTTGACAACAGAGTTGTGACAACAGAGTTGTGACAACAGAGTTGTTGATTAAGTAGAATTATTAACTTAAACTGTCGATGTGACTTCATCGTTGACGACTTCATCGTTAGAAACGCTAGCGTTTCTGGCGACTTCATCGTTGACGACTTTATCGTTAGAAACGCTAGCGTTTCTGGCGACTTCATCATCATCGTCATCAGGTAATTCCTCCATTAGTTTTTCCATTTCCTTGGCAGCATCTTCAGCAGCTTTTTCAATTTCAAATAGCTTCTTGACACCGTCTTCTATTTTCTTGATGATTTTGGATACTTTAACAAATAGTTTTATATCTTTTTGTCCCACAAGCGTCTTATTGCGAGCATCAATAAACGCTTTGATTATTCTGTATTGATTCTTATGGGTTTTCCGTCCACGGTTTCGTGCGTCAACAACACTCTTGTATTCATCGGTGAGCCATTCTGAAGTAAAATTAATATTTTTCGGTACGTATACTCTAACTTTATCAAGTTCGTTGCAAAGCAGTGCAATGTTTTCATCGTCCATTATATAATATACTTGAGAAAATCTTATCTTTAATTGATTATATTTTTTTAAAGATAAAAAAAATAATTTAATATAGGTGAAAATCACAAGTGATTCCGACGCTAAGGATTATAATTATACACGAAGGAAACCCAGCATTGAAGCTTCTTCGAGAAAGACTGATTATAAATATCATCACAACAATATTTTATACTCTGGCGATTAATATCGTAATATTTTCCAGCAGAATATATTGACGGAAAATATTTCTCGGATTCTTCTAAAGTTGGTCCATCATGTACTCCGATGATCGGTCGACGATACGATAACCTGATTTTTGGTGCGCTATTAAGATTATTTTCTCTCGGAGTAACAACACGGAGATTTTCCAATCTGTTATCGAGTCTATTTCGATTTTTGTGGTCTACTACTAAACCTGGAGGAATCGGCCCATTGAAACATTCCAAGATAAACCTATGAAGATAATAATTTTTAGTTTTTCCGTTAACTTGAACATTGATCTTTATGTAACCAGTATTATTGATCCAACCGAGATTTTTTTTTGTTACTTTATGTCTGACTATACCATCTGATGAAACCTCGTAATTTAAATAAACCGGATGTGTTACAAACATCTTTTGATTCATATATCAATACACATACATTAATTATTTAATTGTTTTTTGTAATCTCCGGTGATAAAATCATTTTCGTTGAATATTATCCCGTGTTTGTCTTTGTAATACCGGGCAAATGTTCTAAATCTATCTCCTCCACAACTAAAACACAGTCGTGTTTTTCCTCTAATATTAATATTGCATCGTATACATTTGACCCAATCAGGTGGGTTTTTTTTATTCTGCTGATTGTGCGTTGCGCAATTTTCTCCGATACAAGGTCGGTTACATACTTCTTGCCGTCTTTTCCAGAACCATGAACATCTGTTTGACATTGTTATACTAATATTTTTTTTAATTTTTAATTGAATATATTTTATATTCTATATAATATGACAGATAATTATAATGATACTCAGCTGAATAGATTTAAAAATCCTCAGAATAAAATCACAAGTGATTTAACAACAGATTCTCCTACTAAATATATGACTAAAAGATTATCGCGAATAGATGTCATAGAACCTGCAAGGGGGCGACGGCGACTTGATCTAGATGATCCAATAAAACCGACCGCGCATAGATCACAAATAATTCACGGAATCAGGAAGGCAAAGCAAATATACAAAGAAAACGGAGCCGCTTATGTATTCTCATCGTATTTAACAACCCGCGATGATTACAGAATAACTACAGAACGAGCCAAAGAAATATTATCGCGGATAGATTTCGGTGATGCAAGAAACTCCCATAAATACACACTAGAGTCTTCGTATTTGACCTTCTATAAAGTTCCAACTCGACGACAACGAGCGCGTCGAGAACAGGATAGATTTTTGACACAGTTGATTTATAATGAACATTTGGAAAATGATGATCCTGATAAATCCTGGAGAATATTTCATCATAGAAACAGAGTTAGTGATGGCAGGAAAAGATTATTTGTGCTAGATGAAAAAACCAAACCAGGAGCGCTAGTAGGTATCGATGGTGGATATTACAATATAGCGTATCCGTATAACGTTATAGTATACGGAGTGTATGCAGTACCAACCCCAAATGAGCGCGAAGTCGGCGGAATGAAATTATCGACGACGCTAAATTGCGTTGCTGAACAGGTTATCAAGCATTTTAAAAACTCTAAACGCGGTCATGGATTAACTGAACGGAGAATGCAAATTATCACCGCGTGGAATAATCGTGTTGTTGGAACCGCTAGCGGTTCTAATACTGGGGCTACCAAAAAAGATATAATCGAATTGGAAAAAAAACTAAAAGTACCAATTGTAGTTAAAATGCTGCCGGACAGAATATTTTATGATTCAGGTTGTTATCGATCTAAAGGAGCACCTGTGGAGATTATCGACCATAATTTTCACGCATGGGGAATCAATGAAGGCGATTTTCCAAAGAAAAAAACTGTTAGATACTACACCGGCAACATGTTCGACTGGATTAGCGCAAACATGCAGAACATTCCTGTTAACGTATGGTTATTTAGCAACGGAGACGAATATAATCAGTTTGTGACGGGAAACACTATTGATTCCACTGATGGAATAATTTATCGAAAAAAAGAATTACAAGAAGAAATGGAAGAATTAGCCAGCAAGTATACTAACGATAATCTTGCTGTTGAAAAATTAACTCAAATAAGTTTTTCAACTGAATCTGTTGCTTATCAAATAACTAAAGAAAGAAATTCTTGGACGCCGACTAAGAAAAAGTTTATCAACGATGTCCGACATAGCTGTATTGAGTTTTCCCATGGCGGATTATGGAATACCGAGTATGTATTCGATGATTCTATCAGATCCGTCGACATGATTGCTTGTTATCCAGGAAGTTTTCTTGGCGGCGGAGAATGCAATGTGTACTTTAATCGATTTGGAATTCCTGGTTGTAATATGATAAGAAGATCAATCAATGGACCATTACCAGATTGGAATTTAACAGGATTTGCTAAAGTTGTGCAGTTTAAACTTGCATCGGGGCTGCATCCAGTAAGCTATTTATGGCTCGGTCGACATCTCGCTGAAAAGAAATGGACACCTACTGTAGTGCTGCGATGGGGAGTTGACACTGGAATATTAACCGATCTAATAGTATCTGAAATAATATTCAGTGAATCACAAAAAAATATTTGGCTGCCAACTCCGGACAAAGACAAACATTGGGAATATGAATTTCTCCGTGAACATATCATCAGTGAAAGCAAAAGAATTAATCGGATTATAATCGGAAAATTTACCCAAGGAGAATACGACGGGGGCGATGATATTCGTCAACGAAAAACAGCTAAATTAGTGCTAGACCCAGGAGAATTAAAATTTGTCATCGATGATGCAGTATCTAAAGGTGTATTTTGTAGTCAACAGGTTGCTAAATTATCATCTGGGGAGAATTTTGGAACTATTGTTGAATATCTCGGTGGAGAATCACCTCAGTACGTTCACGCTCGCTCGTATATGCTGGCTTATGTCACAATTAATTTGCTAATTATGGTTAATAGATTTCCTGATATTGCAATTCGAGTAGCAACTGATTCATTTTATTACCGTAAAGAACATCAATCCGCTGTTGATGAATATCTCGGAGACGGAAAAACTTGGGGAACATGGCGGATCAAGAATGAAGAATTGCGTAATTATAATTCATGTAACAATTACCCGGATAAACCAGAATATCACGGCAACAGAAACACGGATAACAAAGTTGTTGTTGACGAGTATTCAACAGCTCCTAGTGTACATGATCCCATCGGTCGTCATAGAATTATGTACTTAAACGGACCTGGCGGATGCGGTAAAACTACCAGGGTGTTAGAGCATTTTAGTTGTATTAAAGATGATCTGATTGTGTTAGCACCAACCCATCGTTTAGTCAGAGATTTTAAAGAAAAGGGATTTACCGCTGATACTTATCATAATTATTTCAGATATAGCGGCGGTGATTGGTCAGCGGAACGTATGGGAACTAAAAAAATTCATTCTGTGGTGATGTTTGATGAAGTTTGCATCATGCCCATTTCTACAATAAAAATGTTTTTAAACTGGCTCAAAACAAAAAATGTTGTAGTCGTATTCTGCGGCGATCATGGTCAACCTCCTCCATTCGGGGGAATATCTCCGCATTGCTGGCTAAAATTACAGGTTGATTATTACGAAGAAATGAGCACAGATCGTAGATCTCTCGATGATGAATTAACTAAATTAAAAACTGCAATAAGATGCAAAAGTGATGGAAATCAAGCTGCTGTATTTCGTAGAACGATGTTCGGTGAGACATTCGATGAATTTTTAGATAAATGGGCGCCGACAGATTTTGTTGTAGCTAGCAGAAAAAATACAAGAGATAATATTACAAAACAATTAGTTAAAATCCACAGGAGTAAATTTCCTAATGAGCCTGTGCCATTGCAGTATCGTCCAAAAGATACCAGATTGCAGAATATTTTAGTTGATATTCCCGGAAGTGATTCTGGGGAGCAAAAAAAATTAGTGCTCAACGATATTGTTTATGTTAAATTATCAGATGTCGACGACGCATTAAGCATGGAAAATTCACCATGGCGGCTGGGTTATGCGTCTACGATACATTCGACGCAGGGGTTAACTATCACTGATACAATTGTTTGGATCATTGATGATTTCATCGAATGGGATAATCTTGTGTATCTAGCTGTAAGTCGAGTAAGGCGAAAAAATCAGATCAAACGGGTTACTTTAGATTAAAAAATTTACTTTAAATTAAAAAATTTATTTTAAATTTTTAGGCGGAAGTTGAGTATCATCGGGAATAACCAATAATTGCTCGCTGGTAAAATTCCTTTGCGGAGCATTAAAATCCAACGTATAGTAAGTCGGTCTATGAATCGAAGAATGTATTCCGTATATTTGATGTACTGTAGTGCTCCATACGGGGTCAGTAGATCGTCTAACTCCACCTTCTAATTCACCTGGCTCATATAAATAACGAACTGTTGAACCCCATGGTACTCTTTTTTCAGAAAGATTTGGTAACGCGGCGGGGTTTATTTTTTTTGCCTGATATTCATCATTGATGGTTTTTATTACTGCCGGAAGTCTTTTAACCCATTCTGTTGATCTATTCGTAGAAGTGCTAACACTTCCAATAAGTTCTTTTGCATATTGGTAACCAAATAGTTTATCAGCAAGGGTTCTATTAAATCGTTCAACTATAGCCTGATCACGGTGAATTGCAGTATGTCCACGTCGAATAGTAACATTTTTTTCTGTCATCGTCGAGGTAACTTTTCCACGAAATTCATTGCCTGGATCAACTTGCAGTAAAGTCGGCCATGTGAGCGGGCCACGTTGGTAGATCTTGTTGAATGATTCGGCAACTTCTGCGGATTTTTTCGTTAATAATGGTTCAGCATCTTTATGTCTCGTAGCCACGTCGACTACTGTTAGCGCGTATTTATAGCCGTTATCGTGCGGTAGGTATAAAATATCGGCCTGATGAACTTCATTCGGAGTGTAAACATCAAATGATCCGTATTTAATAGATTTCGGTTTTGGTAAGTAAATCTGCCATATTGCCTGTTTTGATAACCATTCTTTTGCAGTATCATGTGAAACTTTAGCCGCGATAGCTAATTTATCTATAGCGGATCTGCCTTTGTAATATCTCCGCGGAGAATAATAAATTTTTTTCATTCTTGAAATAATTCGAGCGGGTATTTTTACTTCAGTCATTATACACTTGCACCAACTAATTATTTACCTTTCATCGCAGATTTAATAATCCAAGATGCAATTTTTTCTTTGAAATTTTTATTAGGTATTGAGTTTAACGCGTGAATTAAATTAACATCAGCGATGTGTCTCTGTTGCAGATCAGCACTTTTGTAAGCTATGTCGTGTAATCGACAGGCTTCACCGATTGCGTTGGCGGGAAATTCTCCCGGATTTGGTTGATTATTTTCATTGAGTCTGATGTCAAGCCTGGTACCTGGTCCACAGTAGCTATATCCCGGGAGATGCTTTTCTCCAGGGTATTTAGCCCAAGGGAGTCCTGGGAGTTTGGCAAGTTTTCTGGCAATATCACCTCCGAGTTTCTTTTTTTTATAAATTTAAATTTTTTTGATCCACATACTACGCATATTCCAGTTTCGGCGTGTCTATTGTTTCTTGCTACGGTTGTTGTCAGATTATTTGTTGGGGTGCGTGTCTTACATTTAACACAATATAGATCCATAATTATATTACAGTATAATTAAATGGAAGTCATCGACTTTTCTGCGAAGAAAGGAAAGCCATCTATTAAACATCATGTTATGCTGCCAAATTCAATCCGAGGAATTATCATAGGACCATCAGGATCAGGTAAAACTCAGTTGATACTTACTTTAATAATGAAATACACCAACTGGGACAAGTTGTATTTAATAGCACCTAGCGCAGACGATCAAGATTGTTATACAGTATTGAAGGATTTTAATGAAACCGCTTCGGAAAATCTAGAATTTAATCCAGTCGAGTTTATACACGATGTTACCGAATGTCCTCACGTGGATGATCTAGATGTATCTTTAAATAACATGATAGTGTTTGATGATGTCATGTTGGATAGCCAGCAGGCTCCAGCGCTACTATTTTCCCGAGGTCGTCATAAACACGCGGACATGTTTTATTTAACTCAGCGGTATACACAAATTCCTAAAGTTATTCGTGATAATTGCAATTTTCTATGCGTGTTCAACGGAACTGATAATCACACGTTGCGAAATATTTGGCAAACTTGGTGTTCCGACATGGACTTCAATACGTTTAAGAATTTCTTTAGTCATGCTCAGCAGACCCCACACGGTTTTATTACAATAAATTTGAATGATCCTAGAACACGATATCGTGTCGGGTTGGACAAAATTTTCGGATGACCACATGATCACTAGTGATTTTTTCGACGCGACCACGTCGGGGGTCACCCCTTTGTGACATCCTCGGGAGGGAAACACATCGTATACATATTTTTTTTTATGTCTTGGATTGCTGAAATGAGACTTTGTTGGGTGACTATCTTTTAGGAGGGTTGGTGACGACTGGAAAATGGTTGGTTCAGAATTTGTACTGCTTATTTTTTTATGTCTTGGATTGATGAAATGAGACTTTGTTGGGTGACTATCTTTTGGGAGGGGTGGGTGACGGCGGGGAAATGGTCTGTCCAACCTCTGTGCTGCTCAAGAAAACGAATATAACAAATATTTCAAAATTTAAATATATGTTATAGAAGCCAGTTAATAGTATTTCATTTTAATAATTTATCGTTCGTCGTGATAAATTACCATGCAGAAGTTTCTTATGTAAACCCATACTTAGATCAAAGATTCAAATCATTCGACAATAATTTATTTACACATTTTGCTGTTGTTGTTGATGATGTTTTGTTGTTGTGTTTATTTTTAAATTGCAAGTACTTTTACATTGCAACTGAGTGTGAAATGCAAAATAGTTCAGATGTTAAAAGTCACCATGGACGATTGCAGTGTTTTAGAGGAATATGTACCAGCTCTAGAGGATATTTAATACTTCAATATGAAGAAGACATCGTGCGAATATTTAAAATGGATTTAGACACTCTCAAACACACACACGTACATTAACAAATCAGGACTTTTTCTCTTTATTTTTGAAGATATACAGTATGTGCTATATCATTTATTGTCTGCAATTATTGCAGTTAAATTGAGTTTTATATCTGGAAAAACATTATATGTTTGTGAAATGAATAGTTAGTAAAAATAGCAGTTTCGTTGCATTTCTGCATGATCGGATTGTAATTTTTGTTAACATATTATTTCGCTTCAAATTTTGATTTGGTTCAAGACTTATTCTATTGTATATTCGGAAGTCTCTCGTGACTTTCGTTATCCCCCATATTAACCATTTCTGCAAAAGAAAAAAGAAAAAAAAAAAAGAAATGCCACTTCCAGCTGCTTTATTTGCAAGATTACAAAAGCGAGGAATAGTTTCAAAGGAAGAACCAAAGCAGACTCCTACTACAGGTTTCATCTACATTCATATTTAAATCTGGGAAATATATGCACATGATATGGTTGATGGGGTGGGGAATCATAATGCACTCATCGCATTTACTGTAGTGCTGTTCAATTGTTGGTGATTATACGTTATTTTCTGTTGAGACGGTATTTAATTGTGGAATAATGAAGTAACTGTTTTATATGACAATGCCGTAGCTAGTAAGAATCATCGACAGACAGTTCTACAATAGTTGTCCTACAATACAAGACATCGACATTTATGTTTTGGAGGTTGATGTCTTACTGCATAAATAACAGCACCGTGTAGCGTGTTCCGTTGTCGACTAACGTCGTAAGTAAAAGGGAATTTTTCAGGAATATCTTAAACACTTGGCAGCCCATATCAACACTTCCCTTGAAATTAAAAGTCATAATGTTTTTAAGTTAGAATTTACTTACACTGCTGTCTTTTTTTCTAAGAAATTCAGATTTTTTTACGCAAGCAAATGTATGTGTTTTCAAGTTCCATGGGCCTCCATTTTAGTTGGCTAGAATGTGATGGAAGCTGTGAATACCGAAATCAGATAAAGATGTATGTTTCTTTAACAAAATGAATAAAATCATTATTATTGAAGAAAGTGTTTAGTTTCATCTCATTCAAGATACCTATAATCCTTTTCACCAGTTTCAGCATTCTCGGTTTCCATCACATTCCAAATAAATTCGGGGAGAATTTATATAAAAACTAAGATGCCAGGTTGCATATTTGATGAATTGATGGTGAGTGTGCTTCAGGTGGTTAATCAGATTAAATGTGCGATAGTTGAGATTGACAAAGTTTGTATTGTGTCTATTTTCTGTCCTGAGAACACAATTTCAAGTGTACCCATACAGCGCTGCATGATTTTCCATGGTTGATTTTGGGTCTCCAGTTTCACAACACTATATTTAATATATATGTAAATAGTATGGTCACTAAGTGACTTTACATATCAGAGGAGTTGTCTCACTGTATGAGTAAATTGCAGGGCACATCTATAAATGAGACAACAGATATTCAAATGCCAATTTCCAATTCTAATTTTCACAAAAATATATTATTATTTAAATATTCATTGCAGTATTCTTTTTGTTTCTTTAATAAATTTCAACATAATCTGGGAGCTACACTAATTTTGTTTAATATTCTAACCTTAAAAATCTATGGCAAGCATCCACAACTTTGGAAGTCCTGAAACTTAAATTAACAATCCTAAAACAGTTTTCTTCACATGTGTACAGTATACATGATAGAAGAGTTAGTTCCTTTTGGACATATTTTACTTTTGAGTTGCATTCTCTTGCCCAGGAATTCTTAGTACATGTAGTAAGTTCGACAAAACTTTTGATGAACAGTTCTTGTAAAGTTTGAACCACAGCTTCACTCCCACTTGGCATACATGGATCAAGATATACAAAGATAAGATGATGGCGAACATGGTGATATGTGTGCCTATTAATGCCTTTATGTTAAATACAGCAATATTTGTTCAAATTTTCAAAAAAAATTTAAGATTAGGGAGGTTACACATACTTTATCTTTCACTGAAAGCTGTGGTAGATATAATTAAATGAGAAATTTGGTGAATTGTATGGTCATTGCTGTTAGTAAAGTGTCAACACACCATATTTTGATTGCAAAGAATAACCAATAAGATCTATTTGAATGTTGCAATTTTGTTTTTCTGCAGTATTGAAAATGGTCTCTTTGTTTTTAAGAAACAAAAGCCTAACCTCTTAGCCAACAATTATTCTTTTTCAACCTTTATAAGGCCTATTTTACAATAAACATACAAAGTACAATACCAAAGAAAAAAAAAGCTTTCTGTATATGAGGGCCACGAACACTGTCACTGTTTGAATGTTACAACTGATGTGATTTATCTCTATACCTAATGTTGCTCATTAAAGTGGAACTACGGTAATGAATATTTTAAATTTTTAATTTTATCAACATAGGAATATTTTAAGTTAAACTTTTATGTATTTTATGTGACTTTTAATATGTAATTTTTTCATGTTTATGGTATTCAGCATGTTTTATTTAACTTTTTATCAAGTCTGGAGAAATAAAAATACAAAAATGTTTTATCAGGGCTCAAAGATTAATGTAGAGTTTGATATGCATTTTCTTTGCTTATTACTTTAACTATTTGTTATCTTTACAGAAGAAGTGGAGGAAGTTTTTGCAGAGGACTATGATGACCCTAATAAGGATGAACCTGTGGAAGATGGGGAGGAGGACAAGGATTCAGATGATGACTCTATCTCTTCTGATATTCTCATCCATGAAATAGTGTCTTGCCCAAATAAAGTCAACCCTTACCACGAGTGTGTGGACTACTGTAAACAGAGATGGGGGATGTGTAAATGGGAGCCTGATGTAGATATGATAAAGAGGAGAGACAGGATGTTGCAGAAGTATCCATTACCTCCTGGGTGGAAGGAAGTTGCTGACCCAGCCACGTAAGATCACTTTTGATTAGAATATTGGCATGTTTAGTGCATCAGTGTTTTAAAAATGTAACACTTACAATTGGTTTCAACAAAATTGGGAAATACATATTTTATAGTATTTGGAAAGAATTGTTAGGTACAACTGATGCCAAATGAAAAATTTGGGTTGAATTCAGTAGCAGTACCGGAATCTGGCAATTGAATGGTCAACTTTAAGACCATAAATTTCACTTTGATTACCCCTAATTAGCACAAGGATTAACTGAAGGTGTTTTAATTATATGGCAATAAAAACAGCTGGTGATCAAGCAATATGCTAAAGAAAATCAAGTTGCTGGCTTGTTCATTATAAAAAAACTCACTTGATTTCATGGTGGTATAGCTAATTAAATCAATATGATAACTGCAGTGTTGCACATTCATTGCAGGAGCTCATGTGTTAACTGCAAATTTTTTGTCCCAAATCTTGACCATATGTGTACTTCTGTGCACACTTTTTCATCGGAAACAAAATTGAAAAGATGGCTACAGGTTTTCATTAGTGAATGTCCATCCATGTTACTGTTGGTATTGGCAATGACTATAGTCATGGTAGATCATAAAATCCTTTTAAGATGACTGAATATCTATTTGAGACAATATATCTGGCAATGAAAATATTAAAGGTTTACATGGATCTCAGAGAACCAATTTTCTGGGTCAAATATGCATGAAATTCTCAAAGGACACCAATGTTTTCCAAAAGATGGTTCTCAGTGATGTGCTTCATTTTTTCCTAGGTTATGCCCCTTTTCCATATTTTGGTCAACCATGGCCAATTACACAGTAGCTAAAGGCTATACTAAGTAAATAGGCAAGAAGTTGGTGTGACTAATTAACTGTTATTCCCTATCACTGCAATTATCTTGTGATGTTTAAATTGATGTGATGACACAAATACGAATCATGAATATAATCAAAGCATTCATATTGCCTAATTCTGACAATATTGTTTAAACATCAATTTGCCATAATAAATGCCATTTATGTTCACAACAGTTACTTACAGTAACAGTAAAAATGTTTGAAAATACATATATTGACTTGCAGAAATAAGATGACAAAATCTGTTTTTACTTTCTGGAAAACAGACTTGTGATTAAAATGAACTAACAAAAGGAAGATAAAAAACAAAATTTATAACAAATGGTGCACATTCCATTTAATTGATGATATCTGCGTATGAGCAGTGTTCAAAGAAATTTTTTTTTTACACAGGCCCAGGGCTCATGACTTTAAGAAACTCAAAAGCCCTGACTGATATTCTACAAAATGAAACTTCAATTTCCACATGTCCAAAATTTCCCTATTTTTAATACTGTCACACAACATTGCAATAGCTACAATTCAGATATAAATTCAGTAGGGTTCAGATGGTTTTAAATGTAATGCAAATGTCATCAGTGTTCACTACATTCACTAGGGACTGGTGGGTCTTTTTTCAACCAACAGTCCAGAAAATTATATTTGTTAGCTTTGCTAATAGCTAATTGCTTCCTAAATTACTTCAAAACTGAATTATAGTTGAACATTATTTCGACAACTGAAATGATCATGCTTTGCAGTAAAATCTGACTTCAAAGATATGTTGCTTCTGTTCACAAACTTATCAAAAATATAATACATATGGTTTAAACATTTAAGGCAAAGATACATAATAACTTTTGTTCATGTACACAAATCAATCTCTTTGATTTACCTATAATGGTTATTATCATCAGAGGGCTCAGAAAGACTTAATCGTGCATATATGGATGCAAATTATTTTATTTGAGACTCAAAAAAATCTTTTATGCAGGAGTCATCCACACACATGCAATAGCTGAGTGGCAGATTCAAAGGCTTGCCAGTCTTGCTTCGATTGCCAGATGAGTGGGAAAATGTGTTGATCAATTGGTCAGTTTAGCTGTGCTGATATTTACGAGGACTCGGTTGCTGAAAGACCTCCTGATGTGCATGTTATCATTGTAAAAGTACATCAAAAGAACATGATGCAATAGCTAGGCAGCAAGACTTCAATCAGCTGCTGATATGTATTTACAATGACTGAATTCTGAGGCAGAAAGACCCAGAGATGTACATGTAGTCAATATAAGAATACAATGCTCCCTTGCTATTTCGCAGTTTGTTTATTGCAGACTCGCTGTGTCATGGGTTTTCAAAAATGATGAATTTTGCTAAAAAATCACAAAATGTATCAAATATATTAAAAATATTAATTCTAACATTAAAAGAATATTATAAATCATAAAAAAATGTCTTATAGAGTAAATAGCATATCTATTTGGCGGATGAATACACACCAAAAACGAAATGTAGTACTTGTGCCCACTTGAGATGCTACTTGCATTTCAGTACATATTAATCTCAGGGTTATGTACAAGAGTGTTGGGAGGGTTTATAAATACTTAAAATAATGTATAACTACTAATATAAGTATAGTGTCCCTACTTCATGGAAATTCACTTACTGTGTGTGGGCCTGGAATGGAATACACATGATAAGTGAGGGAACACTGTACATCAAATGAACAACTTTAGCTTTCATTATTGTGTTTGTTTCCTAGTGTAGCCAAATAAGTAGTGCATGTGACTTTGAAATTAAGACATGTTGGGACTTAAAATGCCATTTACAAATTTGAATTATTATTTTGGGGTTATATTGGCCACCATGTATAGTCTTATCTTGTGATGAAAAATGGCATTAAACCCCATAACAACTATAACAATTCTGAAGATTGGCCATGGTTGACCAAAAATATAAAAATGGGAGCATCACAAGGAAAATGAAGCACATCACTGAGCAAAAGGACATACTCTAAGAACTGAATTCATATCTGATATAGAATCTCAGAACCCTGAGTGCACTGAGAAATAAATGTAATTACTTGCATACATGCCAACCATTATGCTTTTGGCGTAATCATTATGCTTTTCTTCACTAAATTACGCCTTATGCATAAATGTACTTGGATTATGCTTTTTCGGTATATTCCCCTCCAAAAAAAATTAATAATTTGTTTTCTCATTTTTATTAACATCTCACTAATCACACACAAATTCTAGAAAAGATGGCTTCTGAGTAACTATGACATAAAAGTACACTTGTCTGTAGACTAGCAGTGACCTTCCTTAGAGTTATGTTCTATTTATAGCAGCTGCCCTATTTCCAAGAAGACCTTTGTTTCTATTTATAGCAGCTGTCTGGCTTAGAACATAATAGACTGGTTTATAATTTTTAATCTTTGCTCACATATTCTTCGTTAAAACAATGTGAGATACGGAACAATTCTGTAAGAATTTGGCAGTAAAATCATCCTATTTATTCTAGTTGATACGTATGTTACAGCAAAAATGTTTCTTAAATGATTTCACAGATGGAATAGAAAGAACAAGAACAAAAAATTGACTCAGAGATGAATACATGAATAACATAATACAGTGCCATTCTAGGGTAGCTTCACGCCCATTGCAGGCTGTGTGGAAAGGATTTTAATATTGGTCATAGTGTAAAACAAAGACGCCTTGAAAAACCTCGTTTTTCTAACTCCAATACTAAGGTAACTTTTTTACAGCAGAACTAAATTATGGAAACAAATTTTATAAATGCAGGGGCATTATTTACTGAGTTCTTAATAGAATACTGACTACAACAAGTGCTCTAATACAGCTTTGGTCTGCTGCTCAAATGGATGCTTCCTGATGCCAAACTTGAAAATATACATGTGTTTTGTACATATGTGCATTGAATTTTATTATGTTATATGTGAATTATGCTTTTTCTGCTCAGATTACTCCTTTTGTCCACTTGGATTACGATTTTTCATCACCAGGTGTTGGCATGTATGTGCTTGTTATTGGCCTTACATTTATGTCAATGACAATGTCACCAGGGGTTGGCATTTATGTACTTGTTATTGGTCTTACATTATGTCAAAGACAACTTCACCAGGTGTTGGCATGTATGTACTTGTTATTATCCTTACATTTATGTCAATGACAATGTCACCATGGGTTGGCATTTATGTACTTGTTATTGGCCTTACATTATGTAAATGACAACTTCACCAGGTGTTGGCATGTATGTACTTATTATTGTCTTTACATTTATGTCAATGACAGTGTCACCAGGGGTTGGCATTTATGTACTTGTTATTAACCTTACATTATGTAAATGACAACTTCACCAGGAGTTGGCATGTATGTACTTGTTATTGACCTTACATTTATGTCAATGACAATGCTCTATTTTTCATTGGTTTCTTCAGTAACAGATACTACTACTGGAATACACTGACAGATGAAGTTTCATGGCTGTCACCTCTTCACCCATCAGCCAACATTTCACAGCCAGCTGAGAAAATACAAGGTAAATTTTCAGAGGTCAAGTCCAACTAGTCATTTACTTTTGATTTTGGAGAGAGGAGAGAAACCTTATTGCTTCACAGAGAGAAAAGCGAAAAGCTCAACTTAAAAAGCAGTTGCTTTGACTTTCAATACAGTGGCATGAATATATGTTCAAACCCAGAAATGGGTCATTTTAACAAAAGCTTTGTTTAATTTACATTTAAAACACATTCATAATTGATTTTTTTTGGGTTTTACATCATGTTTGCATTTCAGTTATCATATCATTTTATTTGATTTTAATTAGTTTGGATTTAATTAATGGAAGTGTGTTTATAAAAGTCACATTTTTTTTTCCATTGTCATGAATTTTAAAGGGAGAGAATGCTTTCATATCATCATATGAGCTTGAAGTAAA
Source organism: Potamilus streckersoni (assembly GCA_016746295.1). Taxonomy (NCBI): domain Eukaryota; kingdom Metazoa; phylum Mollusca; class Bivalvia; order Unionida; family Unionidae; genus Potamilus; species Potamilus streckersoni. The sequence continues at coordinate 289,761 of JAEAOA010002240.1, forward strand.
TGTATTGGGGGAAGTTCCCAGCTTCCAGTTTCTAATGACATCCATTTTCTTTTAAAAATGACAAAACTACCATTTTGCATATTATTATGATTGCTTTGTTATGCTGGTAAAAATGTTGCAAAGTTATTTTGGTATAAAAAAAATAATTGGCGTTTCTGAGTAGATTCCAACGTAAAAAATAATTATGCATCTGAAAAACATTTGGAACAAGGTATGATAAATACAACTTTGTTTGCATAATTTTTTAATAGGTTTTATAATTGGTTGGGGAGACAATCTAAATGCATCACGGCTCTTTCTTCTGCAGTATGCTGGACAAAAAAAGTTTTTGAGTTTTAATAAATTTATCTCACTTAACCACAAATAAGGATAGTCTTATCTACGGAATAAATTTTTGATACAATTGTCAATTAGTGTAAAATAATTTGTAAAAATATGGATCTCAAATATAATAGCACTAATTTTTTTTTTTTTAAATTCTGTAATTTCTTTTGAATTCAAGCTCTTCTTGGCACAATTGGCAAAATTGATAAGTTGGAGTCTGACAGTGATGACAGTGATGAAGATGATGATGATAGAAGATTAAATAGAGATAGAAGCGACAGTGATTTGGTTAGTATCACGTTTCCTTCTGTTCAAATCCAATGATACAAAAGGCATATAGATATATTTAGCTGGACATTCATATTGATATTCTATTTATATTGTATTGTTAGAAAAACTTGATAGATTGAGATCATATTTGTATCAAGTGTCCATGCAACTGAGGTTCTTTTACTTGATGGGGCCATTACCTAGTGTCAGTCTTCTGAAATGACCTTGACACAATAACTCCATAATATTTGGATGGACTGGCATACAAGTCTTCTGATGTGGAAAAGACCATGGCACAATAACTCCATAATATCTGGATTTACTGGCATACAAGTCTTCTTATGATGAAATGACCATGGCACAATAACTCCATAATATTTGGATGGACTGGCATACACATCTTATGATGAGGAAATGGCCTTGGCACAATAACTCCATAATATTTGGATGGACTGGCATACAAGTCTTCTGATGATGAAATGACCTTGGCACAATAACTCCATAATATTTAGATGAACTGGCGTACACATCTTATGATGAGGAAATGGCCTTGGCACAGTAACTCCATAATATTTGAATGGACTGGCATACAAGTCTTCTGATGATGAAATGACCTTGGCACAATAACTCCAGAACATTTGGATGGACTGGCATACAAGTCTTCTGATCATGAAATGACCTTGGCACAATAACTCCATAATATTTGGATGGACTGGCATACAAGTCTTCTGATCATGAAATGACCTTGGCACAATAACTCCATAATATTTGGATGAACTGGCATACACATCTTATGATGAGGAAATGGCCTTGGCACAATAACTCCATAATATATGGATGGACTGGAATACAAGTCTTCTGATGATGAAATGACCTTGGCACAATAACTCCAGAATATCTGGATGGACTGGCATACAAGTTTTTGCCAATATGAGTATCAGTAGTATCCAGAAAAAAAATTTCATTGTATTTTCATCAGCAGCAGAAGGATATTACAGCTTTATACTCCTTTTTGACTTAAGCCCTTTTTTTTAAAGAGGCCATAATTTTTGGCTGAAGCATTTATTACCGAAGTAATTCTTTAGTTTCAATCCACAACTGCTTGTGCAGACGTTTTCTAGATTCCTTGCTGAACATAAAGGTTACATTAAGAGTACAGTTCTTGGTATTGTGGTATTGATTAAAAATATGACAATGCAAAGATGTTTGTTACACAATTATCTTGCCATTAGGAAATTTGCAGCATATAGAGTAGAACCTGTCTTGACAGAACACCCTTTCTGCAAAAAGTTATGGTCTCTCAAGGCAGGTGGTCTCTCATAACTGGTCACAATGCTCGATAATCAATAAATTTGTGCATTGAGAATATGGTCTCTCAAGACAGGTGATCTCACATAGCAGGGGTCTTTCAAGACAGGTTTCACTGTAATTGGATTTTTTAACCAGATGGTATGAATTTGATACAATGTTGGACATGATTTGAAATTTTCTTCTCAGGCCTTTTGTTAGTGACAAATCTAAAATGAGAAAGTCAAGAGCAAGAGTTACTGTACAAAAATTGTATAAGAACTTTAATACAAAGCTTTTGGCTTGCAATTTCATTTATCAAATATCAGGGCTAAACAGTAGCTAATTTAACTTATACCTAGAAGGAGTATGTCCATAAAGCATTTAAAGGGAGGTAATCATTACTGATTTTAATGCATCAGGTGGATTTTTAAAAAAATGAACAAGTAGATAAATGTTAATATGTTGTTTAGTTGCAATATATTGCTTAATCATTGTGATATGTTGCTTTATCATTGCAATATGTTGCTTTATCATTGCGATCTTGCTTTATCATTGCGTTATGTTGCTTTATCATTGCAATGTTTTTATCATTGTGATATGTTGCTTTATCATTGTGATATGTTGCTTTATCATTGAGATATGTTGCTTTATCATTGCAATATTTTGCTTTATCATAGCAATATATTGCTTTATCATTGCAATGTTTCATTATCATTGCGATATGTTGCTTTATCATTGCAATATGATGCTTTATCATTGCAATGTTTTTTATCGGTGTGATATATTGCTTTATCATTGTGATGTGTTGCTTTATCATAGTGATATGTTGCTTTATCATTGCAATGTTTCTTTATCAATACGATATGTTGTGTTATCATTGTGATATGTTGCTTTATCATTGAGATATGTTGCTTTATCATTGCAATGTTTCTTTATCATTGCAATTATGTTGCTTTATCATTGCAATATGTTGCTTTATCATTGCAATATGTTGCATTATCATAGTAGCATGTAGCTTTATCATTGCAATATGTTGCTTTATCATTGCAATGTTGCTTTATCATTGAGATATGTTGCTTTATCATTGCAATATGTTGCTTTATCATAGTGATATGTTGCTTTATCATTGCAATATGTTGCTTTATCATTGCAATATGTTGCTTTATCATTGCAGTATGTTGCTTTATCATAGTGATATGTTGCTTTATCATTGCAATATTTTGCTTTATCGTTGCAATATGTTGCTTTATCATTGCAATATGTTGCTTCATCATAGTGATATGTGGCTTTATCATTGCAGTATGTTGCTTTATCATTGCAATGTTTTTTTATCATTGCAATATCTTGCTTTTTCATTGTGATGTGTTGCTTTATCATAGCAATATATTGCTTTATCATTGCAATGTTTCATTATCATTGCGATATGTTGCTTTATCATTGCAATATGATGCTTTATCATTGCAATGTTTTTTATCGGTGTGATATATTGCTTTATCATTGTGATGTGTTGCTTTATCATAGCGATATGTTGCTTTATCATTGCTATGTTTGGCTTTATCATAGTGATATGTTGCTTTATCATTGCAATAAGTTTCTTTATCATTGCAGAATGTTGTGTTATCATTGTGATATGTTGCTTTATCATTGAGATATGTTGCTTTATCATTGCAATGTTTCTTTATCATTGCAATTATGTTGCTTTATCATTGCAATATGTTGCTTTATCATAGTGATGTGTTGCTTTATCATTGAGATATGTTGCTTTATCATTGCAATATGTTGCTTTATCATTGCAATATGTTGCATTATCATAGGAGCATGTAGCTTTATCATTGCAATATGTTGCTTTATCATTGCAATGTTTCTTTATCATTGCAATATGTTGCTTTATCCTTGCAATATGTTGCTTTATCATAGTGATATGTTGCTTTATCATTGCAGTATGTTGCTTTATCATAGTGATATGTTGCTTTATCATTGAGATATGTTGCTTTATCATTGCAATATGTTGCTTTATCATTGCAATATCAATATGTTGCTTTATCATTGCAGTATGTTGCTTTATCATAGTGATATGTTGCTTTATCATTGCAATATGTTGCTTTATCATTGCAATATGTTGATTTATCATTGCAATATGTTGCTTTATCATAGTGATATGTGGCTTTATCATTGCAGTATGTTGCTTTATCATTGCAATGTTTTTTATCATTGCAATATGTTGCTTTATCATTGTGATGTGTTGCTTTATCATAGCAATATATTGCTTTATCATTGCAATGTTTCATTATCATTGCGATATGTTGTTTTATCATTGCAATATGATGCTTTATCATTGCAATGTTTTTTATCGGTGTGATATATTGCTTTATCATTGTGATGTGTTGCTTTATCATAGCGATATGTTGCTTTATCATTGCTATGTTTGGCTTTATCATAGTGATATGTTGCTTTATCATTGCAATAAGTTTCTTTATCATTGCAGAATGTTGTGTTATCATTGTGATATGTTGTTTTATCATTGAGATATGTTGCTTTATCATTGCAATGTTTCTTTATCATTGCAATTATGTTGCTTTATCATTGCAATATGTTGCTTTATCATAGCAATATGTTGCATTATCATAGTGGCATGTTGCTTTATCATTGCAATATGTTGCTTTATCATTGCAATGTTTCTTTATCATTGCAGTATGTTGCTTTATCATTGCAATATGTTGCTTTATCATAGTGATATGTTGCTTTATCATTGCAATATGTCGCTTTATCATTGCAATATGTTGCTTTATCATAGTGATATGTTGCTTTATCATTGAGATACGTTGCTTTATCATTGCAATGTTTTTTATCATTGCAATATGTTGCTTTATCATTGCATTATGTTGCTTTATCATAGTGATATGTTGCTTTATCATAGTGATATGTTTTATCATTGCAATATGTTGCTTTATCATAGTGATATGTTGCTTTATCATTGCAATATGTTGCATTATCATAGTGGCATGTTGCTTTATTATTGCAATATGTTGCTTTATCATTGCAATATGTTGCTTTATCATAGTGATGTGTTGCTTTATCATTGCAGTATGTTGCTTTATCATAGTGATATGTTGCTTTATCATTGCAATATGTTGCTTTATCATTGCAATATGTCGCTTTATCATTGCAATATGTTGGTTTATCATAGTGATATGTTGCTTTATCATTGCAGTATGTTGCTTTATCATTGCAATGTTTTTTATCATTGCAATATGTTGCTTTATCATTGCATTATGTTGCTTTATCATAGTGATATGTTGCTTTATCATTGCATTATGTTGCTTTATCATAGTGATATGTTGCTTTATCATTGAGATATGTTGCTTTATCATAGTGATATGTTGCTTTATCATTGCAATATGTTGCGTTATCATTGTCATATGTTACTTTATCATTGAGATATGTTGCTTTATCATTGCAATGTTTCTTTATCATTGCAATATGTTGCTTTATCATTGCAATATGTTGCTTTATCATAGTGATATGTTGCTTTATCATAGTGATATGTTACTATATCATTGCATTATGTTGTGTTATCATTGTGATATGTTGCTTTATCATTGAGATATGTTGCTTCATCATTGCAATGTTGCTTAATCATTCCAATATGTTGCTTTATCATTGCAATATGTTGCTTTATCATTGCAATATGTTGCATTATCATTGTGATATGTTGCTTAATCATTGAGATATGTTGCTTTATCATTGAGATATGTTGCTTTATCATTGCAATATGTTGCTTTATCATTGTGATATGTTGCTCTATCATTGAGATATGTTGCTTTATCATTGAGATATGTTGCTTTATCATTGCAATATGTTGCTTTATCATTGAAATGTTTCTTTATCATTGCAATATGTTGCTTTATCATTGCAATATGTTGCTTTATCATAGTGATATGTTGCTTTATCATTGAGATATGTTTATCATTGCAATATGTTGCTTTATCATTGCAATGTTTCTTTATCATTGCAATATGTTGCATTATCATCGCAATATGTTGCTTTATCATTGCAATATGTTGCTTCATCATAGTGATATGTTGCTTTATCATTGCAGTGTTTCTTTATCATAGTGATATGTTGCTTTATCATTCCAATATGTTGCTTTATTATAGTGATATGTTGCTTTATCATTGCATTATGTTGTGTTATCATTGTGATATGTTGCTTTTTCATTGAGATATGTTGCTTTATCATTGCTATGTTTCTTTATCATTGCAATATGTTGCTTTATCATAGTGATATGTTGCTTTATCATTGCATTATGTTGTGTTATCATTGTGATATGTTGCTTTATCATTGAGATATGTTGCTTTATCATTGCAATGTTGCTTTATCATTGCAGTATGTTGTGTTATCATTGTGATATGTTGCTTAATCATTGCAATATGTTGCTTTATCATTGTGATATGTTGCTTTATCATTGCAGTATGTTGCATTATCATTGTGATATGTTGCTTTATCATTGAGATATGTTGCTTTATCATTGCAATGTTTCTTTATCATTGCAATATGTTGCTTTATCATTGCAATATGTTGCTTTATCATTGTGATATGTTACTTTATCATTGCAATATGTTGCATTTTCATTACGATATGTTGCTTTATCATTGCAATGTTTCTTTATCATAGTGATATGTTGCTTTATCATTCCAATATGTTGCTTTATTATTGCAATATGTTGCTTTATCATTCCAATGTGTGCTTTATCATTCCAAGATGTTACTTTATTTTACACCAGGTTATTTTGCAGTTGTATAATTTCATCATTAATTTTGTTATGATCTGAATATACTGTGCAAATGCACAATGTTATTACAGTACAAATGAACTCTCTTATTCTGGCATTTTCTAGAGCAGTAGCAGCTCATTATCGGACTCTGAAGATGAATATGAGCGTGACAGGCGACGAAGGCAAGATAGAAGGGGCAGGGGAAGGGACAAGAGAAAGAAAGCTGATCTAGACCCCATGGATCCAGCTGCTTACTCGGATGTGCCAAGGTAAGATCAACAAGATGTATGTTGACCTGATTTTAATTTAGGCAGCAAGCAATGAAACCAGAAGACTACTCACATTGTAAGTAAATGTTAAGAAGAATTAAAAATACACCGTGCCCCTCCCCCATTTTATGTAGATGTTGATTTCCATTGTTCTGATCAGACATTTTTTTTATTACATTAGATTGATTTGTCCCATCAGTATTATTTAATAAATACTTTATATGGATAACTGTCTGGGGTCTGCTTTTAATGTGATTGTGCGATTGTGATTTTTAACACAGCTTTAACATTTTTTCAGTCATACCGCAAGTCTGGTAGTGTGGCAGTTTATAATGATCTCTAGCACTGGGGCATCATGCTGCAGACATGTAGCAGGATGTGCCACCTAGTCACATTATCCTGACACCAGGCCGACCAACCTTAACACTAACATCTTAATTTTGAGCGTCAAGCGAGGCAGCTGTTAGTACCATTTTTGTAAGTCTTTGGTATGACTCAACCGGGGATCGAACCCATGACCTCTCACATCCTAGGCGGACGTTCTAACCACTAGGCCACTGGAGCGGTTCATATCTGCTTTTAAAATATAGCAGACTAAAATTCATAGGTAACCATGCTTGAAACCAGCTTGCATCAACAATTTGATGTAAAATTGATTTTTGGTATACTTAGGTATCTACACTGCTCTAAGTGTTTTGAGCCCAATATATTTTTGTTTGAAATTCGGATTGTTCAGGTTTAAGATCTTGCAGGCAAGTGAAGGCTTGAGAATTTAGCATATCATTTGAGCAATATATGATCAAGTGATTTTGGTTTAATTACCAATTAAGTATATGTAGTTTTTAATTTATTTTACTTGGGAAATAAATTAACGTAATAGGTAAATTTCATTATAGCATCAATAAGATTGCATAGCAACTAAGTTTTGTTGTAAATGGCAGTTGTACATCAAAACCACCAGCACTTTGTGTTGCAATATGGTTTTCTGCACACCAGATGGTGATTCGAGAAAGAAAAAAAATTGAGTGTCTGATTTTGCTTTAACATTGCTAAAGCAAAGTTCATTTCACATGTTTTGATTTTGTGGGATTACTCCATCCCCTTTTATATCAAAATAATGCAGTAATATTCTATGTAAAATGTTGATGTTCTCTTCAGAGAGTGAGTGGAAAGTTTTTTTTGGGGGGGTGTACATCTCTTTGGTCAGTTTTTGTGCTAATTTGATGATTATAATGCCAAAAATTACATTGCTGTCTTTAGAATTCAAATTGAAAATTGACACATGATCCTTCAAAATCAAGTGAAAATTTTAATTTGTATAGGCCAATCTGAAGTGAATTACAATTCAGTAGACATTACAGAGTCTGTTACTATTAAAATTATTCATTTTGTCTGACATTTCATCCAATGAAACACTAATTAGCATAAACAAGTTTAAAATGACTATTTTGAACATTATAAATTTGAAATTATTACACTTATATCTCACTTTTTTCATCAAGTATGTCATTGTACCAAAAAAATTGAGTCATGTATGGACTATATTGCTTCATGAAATCAAACTAATTAAACAACTGTGGTAAATATAGGAATTTTTACTGATTGTTAATTTCTTACCATGCTATAAAGCAAGCATTTTACTTATCTATCTTGTATATGACTTTTTTTTTTACAAAGTTGACATACAGTACTATCTGTCTTCTAATTATCTTTTGAAGTAGCCGGTTCAGAATTAAAAGTTGGCATGACACTATAACAAAAAATGTATTAGAGCTGTTCCATTAAAAAATACATGGGACCCAGGGAAGGCACTTTTAAAGTGGGGTACCCACCCATAGATGCAGTTTTAAATTTCTCATTATTTTAATATGAACATTGTTAAATCATAGCACCCAGCCATATATTTTTAAAAAAACTGCCTTTCCTGGGTCCCATGGAACAGCTCTTTAGGTTTTTTTGAAGTAGACAGCTCCGCTAGAAAAGAAGATGGTAATTTACTTAGAGGCTATTTGAAGAGGCAGTATTTTATCCATTTTACAGAGGTTGTAAAATTGCCCTTTTTCTTTTGAGTTTCTTTCTACAAGAATTAATCCTTGCAAATTTCACTTGGATATGACCTTTTTTTACAAAGGTGACATACAGTACTATCACATTGTATATCAACAGTCATGTATCATGTAGGCACATTTACTCAAATATTGTTCTAAAATTTAACACAAATATAGTTTAACCAAAGTGTATTCGGTCACGATTGTTACAAAAACTTAGAGATGAAAATTATTGATTGCAGTGTCAGGCACAAAAATGGGTCAGATAAGATGTTAGGTCTAATCAATACAGATAGCATGATAACATGAATTATTTCCAATGCATACAGCTTTCATTGTGACATAGTGTGCAAGTCAGTCCAGGTTGTACTAGGTCACAAAATCAGGTGATCTCATTCAAAACGTCCACATAATTGAACATTGATTATATCATATGTATTTGTTGGGATGTGTATCTAATAACCTTCTAAGGAATATGGATTAATAGAGATTTCAATAAAGTGTATAATCACCATTTAAAGGTATGTGTAATCAAATTGTAAAGCCGCTCTGGTGGCCTAGTGGTTAGAGTGTCCACCTCTGATGCGGGAGGTCGTGGGTTCAATCCACAGTTGAGTCATACCAAAGACTTACAATGTATAATCACCATTTAAAGGTATATGTAATCAAATTCTAAAAATTACACCAATATTTTTTTTTATTTTAAAGAATTTGAACACCTACATGACAAGTATGACTTGTAGTATAATATGTATATTTTAACAAAGTCTTTTTCTTTAAATTTCAGAGGGTCTTGGTCTACTGGTCTTGATAGACGTGGAGAAGCAAAAACTGGTGTGGATACAACAGCCTCAGGGCCTTTGTTTCAACAAAGACCATACCCAAGTCCTGGAGATGTACTTAGGGCCAACAGGCAAATGCAAAAGAATTAGCTATTTTGGTTTTAGGTGACAGCCATTTATTTGTGATCTGGAAACATTATGCATTGTTGGGAAAAATAAGACTGGTTACATATCTCTTTAGAGACAATGTTAATGTTGTTTCAGATATACAATCCCAATCTGACATTATTCTGCCACACCTTATGTTTTCCAGTGAACTGATTATCACTTCAGTATCTTGGTCTCAAATCGGGACATAGGAAATCATTTAAAGGTCCAACACAATGCACAACATTTTATAGAGTAGTTCATGTATATTCACAAATGGTATAAATGTAAAAATACATTAAAGGATTTTACACCTTGTTGCATTATGCATAAGAATTCAGAAATAAGATTAATTGTTTGCAATAGATTATCAAAAGCATGGAAAATACATTGACAGCTCATATCAGGTAAAAGAACCCATCTTAATTTTTAAATTTGTTCAATATTTGCAAGAGACCTTATTACAGTAATTGTTTATGGACATACTGTACGAAAGCTCATCATTATAGGCAGTTACTTTAAATTCCAGTTGAATGTTAAATATTACTTTACTATTGGTCTCCATTTCAAGTTCATAGAAGCAATAACACGTCATGCAACATGCAACCCAAGGACAGGATATGGCATACCAGGCTCATTAGTCCAGCCCACATACCAGGTGTTTTGTTAGTGATATGTATAGTCCAAGTTAAGTACATCTATATCAAATCTGGCCCTCCATAGCAAATGAGTTTAACACTCTCATCTTACATGTTCTGCTCAAAGTTTGATTATTGAAAAAGGAAGACTCTATTAAACACCTGTAAAATGATGTATCAAATTCCATATTTGAAACTTTAAATATAGAATATCTTAAAGGTGTGGTCTTTTGATGTTATTTGGATTCTAGAACCAAAATTTCTTCCATCATTCTGTCAGTTGCAGAAGAAAAAGAGTATTCACTTCTGCAGGCAAATGTTGCTGACGATATTATCTGAAATGTTGTCTTACATTCTAGTTTTTCAAAAATATAGTTTCTGGATACTTGACAAGTCAGATTTATTCCAACTTATTGTAAATACTAATGTGAGAAGTTGTTTCCAAGGATTCTTAATTTGTAAGTATCAGTCTAACTTGGCCATGAAATGCTCTGGTATGTATTGCTGTTGTGTTGTATGATTTGTAATTTTGTTTGGACTGATGGCCTTAATTATTAATAAAAGTTGTCATTGCCAATGTTATATTTGATTTCTTTGGAAAAAGAGCTTTTTCAATAAAAAGCATCTTTTTTAAGATATTGTTTCATTTATTGTACACTAGTATACAAATTCTGAAAGCAGATGACGTACTCATAATTCAGTCTTATGTTAAGATAGGCATAGTGGGTGGAATTTTGTAAGCTGTTTAGTTCAGCCAAATATTTACCGTACACTTGTTGAACTCACTCCAACTACTGGAGGCAAATGAATTCCTTGCATTTTTACATTTTTTGCCACTAGATAAGCAATATATTACATCAACTATGGAAATTATAAATGTACTCTTGATAAAACTCCTCATTATACTACTTCACCTGTTGTAATGTTAGTATGGTCATTATAGCCAACTGGTAAATGGTTTCACTTTTATTTCTTTATTACAGAGAATCAGTTATAAATATGATTGCTTTCACACTACTGAATTCCATGTTTGTATACAGTTGACACAGCCTCGTTAGAATATCTTTCAGATTTAAGCTTATGCATAACATGAGTGAATTTTATGACTCCCTTGAATAGTTATATAAAGATCGGGCATCTTGTATGCAATTTATCATTTTCTACTTGTGTGCTGTGTTGCTTTTACACCAAAATAACTACTTGCATCAAATTTGCACAGTGAGTTGATACGAGCTTGATTGTGTTCTCTGCACCAATCTAAGTCACTGTCACCTGCATTACTTAGATGATGTATCCACAATATTATTAAACATGTTTGTGATATCTCTGCATTTCTTTGTAGCATTTTCAATCCATATTCTGTTAATTTCAACAAACATTCATAAACATTGGTAAACATTTTTAACACAAGAACCAACTCACTATAAGCAGTGCCTTTTAATTTGTACCACATGGTTAACAGATTTATCATCATCATCATCAATCCCTTTACCCAAGAGGTCATTGGGGCACCACAGTTGACTTTACAACCAATTTTCCTTCTTAACCAGTTCACTGCTTCCTGTTGGGAATCCCCAAATCCTATGTCTGTCTACTCCTTAATGGTGTCTTTCCACCTCTTTTTCTGTCTGCCTCTTCATCTGAATCCTCACACTGTGCCTTGCAAGATTGTTTTTGCCACTCCAGATGATCTTGAGGTAGGACCGTACCAGATTCATTCAGGCCAAATCATTTTAATCTTTCTATCTGTTACACTACGAATTTGGATCACTGTATGTCTTTCGATCTGTTAAATATGAGACTGTTTTCAATACTTTTGCCACAGAAGTTAAAACTGCATTAACCAGTATAATACAGGGATCAAGCTAGACTTAAATTTTAGGGAGAAGTGACTTCTCCTTTTGGTCAGAACAGGAAGAAGTGGGAGCTAAACAGGGAGACGTGGGAGTTAAACAGAGAAGTCAGACCAAAACAAACACGATAGATATATAGAGAGAGCTGTATTTTCTTATTTTAATGATGTGCTCTATTTCTTGGTATGCTTTTAAGTTTTAAGCCTTATTTTAAAGTTGAAAAATATGTTATTTGTGAGCATCAACATATTTTTTACATGTATAAAAAAAATTATATTTATACCCATTCTATTCATACTTAGTATATGTGTGTGTTTGAATTTAAGTAAATGCAGTGTATTTTGGCTGTTTGGCTTAAAAAGCACATCAGAAGCAATACATTGTAATTAATTGTCACTAATAGCAGTAACAAGATTAGAGTCTTGTAACTGCAAGTTGGTAAAAATGCTTAATAAACTATCACTTATTTTCCTAAGTTTTGTGTACAGTTGCAGTCAAAAAGATTTCTAGCTTTCTTTGAAACATCCCCTAATAGAAGTACATAGGAATAAATGCACAAGTGACTTGAAACCATACTGTTCATCATGATTTCATTGCTCCCGATCAAACATTACTAACTTTTCATAGACAACACACTAAAGCACTAAAGTCGATATATAACTAAACTGGACCCTTTTTTCCCCAAACTGAAAATCCAAGAAATCGTCTCGCAGTGCGATTGCATCTATTTTTAGATGGAGGGCATTTCTTGAACTACACACTTTCTTGCTTCATTACAAAAATTCATTAATAGGACTACATATTTATTGCTTGTCTCCCTACTGGTAATAACGACATGCATTGGTTAATTATTATTTGCTTCATTACTATATATATTTTTCATATTTTCACAGTTTAATGAAGTTGTATATCATATAAGCAGCTATGTCCGCCATTAAAAGTTCATTTACTGTTTCAAACTGATTATACAGGAAATACACAAATACACCCGTTAAAATTTCCATTAATTAAAAAAAAGAAACAAATTAGAAAACGCTCTTCACCGATAATATTTTTTTAAAGCAAATTACTATTTGCATATTGATGTTTAAATTTTGAAACAGAATTTGGTACATTTTTATCATAGCACAGTAGGCCCAACTTCATGAAATTAAGCAGTGATATCTTGCTCTGGAAAGGGGTTAATGGTCAGTTAGCTATTAATACTTGCATGTGAATGTGCAAGAATTTCTTTATCGTCATAAGCTGTTTGGTATCAACCCCATGTAAATACATTTGGTGTTGGGTTACAACAGTGCCAGCGAAGGGGCTTCTCAAGGTCGTAATCTACAGTCATTTTACGTCTGAAAAATCAGAGGGCGAAGCCGTTTTTGCTTTCCTAAAAGAAGGCGAAGTTTATGCTTCTCAGGCAAATTTTTCGCCCACTTTGCCTGGTAGCATGACCCCTGTAATACATTGTGGTCTACTTGTAGCAGGCTTAATATTGTGATAAAACTCTGAAAGCCAGGTATCTCGGCAATGGGCACGATGTAAGTTTAGGGCACATCTTAAGGAAACAATAACCTTAGCAGGGATAGTCCTGGGCTTCGCCAGTGTCGCAAATTGCGATTATGTTTTTTCCTTATTGGGGACAAAAAATACCAGTTGGTGATTTTTTTGGCAGTTTAACATGTACATACAATCATAGATTTGGAGTGGAGAACTTCAATGGGACCATGAAAGGGAGTCACAGACTTATACACAGACCTATATTCCCAATAGACAAACCAGTCTGTACAGTGCAATGTTACATCATAATCTGCTAATGTTGATATCTGGCCTATACATGGTATGCTATGATAATATTCAAGCATTCTACCACTGGCTATACCTACAATTGACTGGCCTGTGAAGACACAAATGGAAACAGCTACATGTAATTGAACGACTAATCCTTCCTTATGTTTTGTTGTTTTTTTTAAATATACCAATAAATAGTTTTGCCACCCAGAGAAAATTGATTACCTTTGAAGTACCAATTGCTGTGTATAAATACCAAGCAAATGGAAACAAATCTCAAAATTATATAATCAGTGCAACATTATCATGGGTAAACGCAAGTTAGACATTGCATGTTCATTATCTCAGTATAAGGGTAAAGTAACACAATTAACAGCATTTGGATTTTAATGCAAATTTATTGGATAAAATAGTCGCTGAACCTGGTGTTATTCCTGGCAGTCCAACATTATCTACATGCAGTGATGCTTCAAGTGCAACACTACATCATGATGAACAAGTAAAAACTTCTAGGAAATTTCTCAAAAGCTGGAAACTTGGGCATCTGTGGCCAAGATATGATAAAGACTTAAAGAATCTGCTTTGATATATGTATCAAGGCACAAGTTCTCAATTCATTTTCAACTGGCTGTGATATTTTGAAGGAGTGCATCACCAAACATGAATCCAGGCGTGGTAAGTAAAATATATTATTTTTGCTCATTGATCTTTTTTTTTTTCCATCAATCCTGTTATGTCTGCAAAGATTTAAACTATGCAACATGAAATATCAACACAAACAAGTTTTGCATAATTGAATTATTTATTTCTCATAAAGATTGAATCCGAAAATATGCAGACCTGCCATCGGCAACTTTTTATATTATTTATTGTTTTCACTAATATTCTCCAAAATTTTCAAAAAGGACATGCCATTTCTCCCAGTGGAGTTGTCTTTTGCCTCCCCCCATGTGTCTCCATTTCATATTTTATACAATAGCTAAAGGTTAGACATGAGCTCCTGCGACACCACCTGTTACTGTGAGTGAAGTACTAGTAATTGATTGACAAATAAACATCACCCTTTTGTGTGATAATGCCTACAAGGGGTGTTTTGTCTCAAGCTACCATACATATGATAACTATTTTCCATATGTTATATCCCACCGCAATTCCTTATTGTTATATATATGCATATAATAATGTTGACTCAGTCAATAACAAATTTTTATCCAATTGATATGATTGTCACTAATGCATATATATGGTACATTTATGCCAGGTGTTGACTATTGTAAGTTTCATTGGTAGGAATGGAAAACCAAGTTTGCATGTCAAAAAAAAAAAACTCTACAGCATTCAGTGAGATGTACTGTGTGAAGCTAGCCATAAAATAGACTGGGGGAGGGAGATTAAATTAAAGAATGAGCTATGCACTGTTGGTGTCAGGAAAGTTGATATTTTATATTTGATAATGCTTTTTTTTTCAGGTGACAACAGTCATACCTATGCACTAACGGTGATGCAGGATGCTAAGTCCATGGAAGTAACGAAGAAATAGACTTTGAAACTGCATTTAACAAGTGGGCAGCCGTAAAATTGTGATAGATCATGTGACATTCTATAACATTTTAATAGTGCAAAATAGTCATGTATGTTTATCTTGGACATTATTGTCATCAAGTGGTTGATATGACAACAAAAGTTACAATGATGGTGAATCATGGGTACAGTGTACTACACTTACAAGATGGTCACTAGCTTGCCACTATGGTTTCACATAAAGTCACCCAGTTTGTTAGGTTCTTGAGGAAAGGCCTCAGTTTCACACCATGTAAGCAGAGGAGCATCTGTTCACTCTTAACCTTTGCCTTCCAATTTCATGAACTGCCAGCATAACGTCATCCAAATTGGTATCAGATCCAACATGTTGCAACACAACAAATTGTGTCCCTGTTGCCAGAAATATTTATAACATATTTTGCAGCAGACAAGAGTGTTTACCCCTAAAACCCAGACAAGAGTGTTTACCCCTAAAACCTGTTATCCACATGAGTTCTATGACATCAACAGTAGAGTCTACCCCCATTTCCTTCTTAAAAACCTTTGATCACACATTATATAAACTCATTTTATTTCTATTTCTGGGTGTCATTTATACAGTAATTTTTAAGATAAGGTCATGGTCATTTAAGCAAACTTGATGATTAATACTGTTAATTACAGCCTAAATAGCAACAAATATAACTTACCAGAGAAATGTTGTTCTTGGGAGAGGGGGAATCAATAGCTTGAATCCCAGAATGTGTCATTTATTGCTCATTGACAAAGTAATTAAGAAAATAAATTACATTTGATTCATTAAGACTGAACTACACAAGGAATGTATGAAGAATGTCTGTAAAGAAATGCCCTGTGAAGATTAACCTTTAAAATGTATGTGATGTCCCTAAACATGTCTGTGAATATCCTGAACATGAATATAAACATTTGAACGTGACAGAATTTTATCCAAATTAAATAGACTCACAACTTAGAAGAAACTAAGGCATTTATAGACACCTCTGCCCATTTAAAACCACTTAATTTGAGGAAATATTTTGACATTTCATTAAAAATGCAAAGACAATTTTCCCAGGATAGATCAAATTATGAACACGAATCTGAATGGGTAAAGACATTATTGTGTAAAAAATACAGAGATTGAAATTACTTAAGTTCCCCAAATATGACCATGGATACCATAAAGAGTGCATTATCCATATGCCCCTTATTTGAATGTCCATTATTTAGGAACTAGTAGGGTATGGTTGACTATGGGTCATGACCAACAGGTCTATGTGACCTAGACCTTTTATCAAGATGTGCAGTCATAACTCATTAACCCCTAGCACCGCGTTTATGGGGCAGGAGGTGGTAAGCCTACTTCTAAGCTCTGTAGCGTTAAGGCTATGTGCGACACAATAACGTGGGTGGTATTATAGAAAAGTAGACAGATGTAGCTTTACGATGATACCAAATAATATGGATGTTCTTGTTGCACTACAAAATACAGAGGGGAAAAATGTCACTTTTTGGACACGATTTTTTTCCAGCCAAAATTCACTTGAGCTCGTGATCCGGTTTTGTGTCCAGATTTTAGACTTTTCAGCTTCAGATCGAAGACAGACCAGTCTGAATTGCACAGAGACATGTGAACCTTTGCAAAAATTAGCATAAGATGAGCATTTACAATGTAGAGTGGTCTCGACACGAAAATGATGGGTCCCTTTAGCAAAAAAAAGAAGTCTGGTTTTTACCCTTCTGCTCATGCTTAGGCAAAAGAACCAATGAAAATCGACATTTCTAACTCAAATGGGCATTTTTGGTGATGTCACAAAAACAGTGGATTTTTGGTGATGTCACAAAAACAGTGGATTTTTGGTGATGTCACAAAAACAGTGGATTTTTGGTGATGTCACAAAATTTGAATATTTCTTGCAATTTGATCTCTTGTGCATTGATATTACACATAAATTACAAATTAAGCCATTTTTTGACAATTTGTAAAAATTTCCAAAATTATTGTTTAACTCGTTAACCCTTAGCGGCGTGTTTACGGGGCAGGATGTGGTAGCCTACTTCTGAGCTCTGTAGCGTTAAGGCTATGTGTGACACAATAACGTGGGTGGTATTATAGAAAAGTAGACAGATGTAGCTTTACAATGATACCAAATAATATGGATGTTCTTGTTGCACTACAAAATACAGAGGGAAAAACGTCACTCAAAAATGACAAAAACCTTTAGGGGTTCATGGGTTAAGCTGAACTGGCTGTGCAGAAAACAATAGTTTTTCATTAAAATTACTGTGCATTAAACTTGCAGTGACTGTTGACCTCTAGACCCCATAATCCATAGTTTTATTTATTACTTCTAAGCCATTCACAAAGTTTGATGAAGGATTTTGCTCTGGGAAAAAAGTTATTCTGCAAAATCCCATTTTTGTTTGGGCAGCTATGACATGACCTTTGACCTTTTGGTTCATAATTTATGTGCAAGGTCTAAAATCCAATTCTGTATTCTTTATGGGAAAAAAAAAAAGAGTAAAAATGGATAACATGTCATGGATTTGAACTGAAGAAAGTACTATTATTACATCACAAGAAGGACACTTTGGACATGTTCTTGAGTTCAGGGACAAAATGTCTTCAGATGCAAATTCCAATGTGTACAAATAAATTTTAAAAGCACAACTAATACCATAGAAGATACAGCTTCCAATGGTTTGCACTTCCAATATCACAGTAATCAACTTTTGTGTGATGAAACAAATATAGCCACAAGTAAATTTTGGTAATCAAGAATAAATAACTATTCTCTTAAGAAATTTTCCAATTTGCTCATTTCATAAGAAATTTGTTAAATGAGTCAAATTTATATCTTTAGTAATATTTGGCAGGCAAATGTTCTTAAATTTAATCTGAAAATGCAAAAAATTTAACAACAAAAACACAACTTGGATTAAATAAAACTACAAGGATAATTTAGTGAAATTATATTTTTGGATGATACTGACATAATGCCTTCATTGAACATGTCATAATGGATGAGATAACCAGGTGTTACATATAAAACAAAAAAAACATGGATTTATGAACCTATATAATAAGGTGGCAATTACATGGCAGCCTAAGAGCCTAGATCTTGAATGACCACATTCATTTAACAAAGAATCATAAACAATTCTGAAGCAGATACATGTACAACAGCTGTCAAAGATAACCAATGCATCTGTATTTTTTTATTGATTAAGAAACAATAAAATCCATGTTAATTCACTGTCAATTAGAGCAGACATCATAAACAAGATATCAGTGATACAAGATAAATATAACTGTACACCATGCTATTTTACTGACAAATGACATAGATCTACATTGTAGGGAAAAAAGATTATCTTTATCTACCAGTACAGTTCAGCTGACCTTAAAGAAATGATATGTGTGATACATTATTACAAGTATTCTGATACTGCATTGAACAAATGCAGTAGGTGGCATGAATACGTCTAAATTATAACAAACAATTTATTTTTATTTTTTTTCTGTGGAAGAGGTTTAGAAATTAAAAGCATATTTTGGGAATTTTACTAAACATGGTCCAAATATTATAGTAAATGGTTCAGCATTTCTTTTAATGTATACTTAACATGACACCAAACTGCTGGAACTATAAAAATCAGTATAGTGGGTTTTTTAATACTAAATTTAAGTTAGTGACCTTGATATTTATATTCTAGGGTAGAGGTCTTGCTGCCTAAATAATGATACTGTATAATCTGTTCCCATGTCAAATAACTTCAGAATGAAAAGTCAATTTTCAGCAATATCTCACACTCGGGAAGCCGATATCTATGCTTTTCTACCAATTAAAGTCATACTGTCATAAAAACCATTGTTTTAATCAGATGTTACTCAGTCTGTCTTTTTTCTAATACATTCAAATTCTCTCACAAGTAAATGGACACATTTTCAAGTTCTTTTGGACTACCATCAGTTTGCTGGAATGCACTGGAAGTTGGGAATGTCGAAACCAAATAAAAGTATATGTATCTAAAAAAAAACTAATATTTCTTCAATATTATTATATTTTTGTTTTGTTAAGGAAATAACTTAATCTGATTTTGGCAATCCTGGCTTCCATCACATTCCAGCTAATTGACATGTGGGGTATCCAGTAGAATTATGGAGAAAACATCACTTTATTTTTAGAATTAAGCTCAAACTTCCATCTTTTCATCTGTTGGTATAGCAAGCCATGTACATAATATCAAAACATGGTTCCAGAAATGCTGACCACACATAATGAGTTAGACTTTATAACATATCCATTAGCATATTTTAAGTCTCTGTCCAAATTAATTAATTTCTTACATTCATTAAAAACTTAAGCTCCCAATGTCTTTTGAGGTTTACAGTATATCCATATGCACAACAAGTAATCTGCATGGAATATATCATGAAGTAGCTATGCCCTGGAGGGTAAAATAAGCAAATATGAAATTAAAAATAGAGATTAAATTAAATTTGTCTTCTCTTCTCTGCTGGACTCGGCAGATGGCAGCACTGGTTTTTTCCTTTCCTCCATCTTAAAATGGGTATACGCTATTATACCTATAACAGAAAATTATATTCACAAGTAAATACACAAAGATTTCAAGAAGGTTATTGCATAAATTAATGTTTGAAACAAAAGCATGTCATTTAGTATATGCATACCATATATACTCACTTATAAATTGACAAAGAGCAAACAAGAAAGATCCTGATCAGCTATAACATAATGCACCAGCAGGTCTGGGTCTATGCTGTTTGCTTAACTGACTACTCCTAAAAAACTGCACAGACCCTGATCTGCCAAAAACTGCACAGACCCTGATCTGCCAGCACATTATGCAATGGCAGATCTGGGTCTGTGTATTATTTAGTTAGGCTCAAGTGAGTATATTATGGTATATTCCAAAAGCTCTGATTTTTGCATAATTATGCAATGTACCATTTATGGTCATATTCACAGTATTGTGTACATACTAATTTGCACAGTATACTGTATACATACTACTTTGCACAGTTTACTGTGTACATACTACTTTGCTTTCATGCACAGTGTTTCAAGTAATGTATCTATGCAATTATGTGTATCGCTTGTTAATCTCTCAGAAGCAAGGCAAAGTTTGTGAAGCATAATCAGGTTTAAAGTGTTTGCCCTATTACAGAGATGCACATAGCTACAATGTATGTATGTATGTATGTATGTATGTATGTATGTATGTATATTATAATTCATAAAGTTTACTGTTTATTAAGGTTTCTTTCTCTACAATAAAAAAGCCCTTTAAGTTTTAACAAAAAATAATGTGTTTAACCAAGCAAATTCAGCAAATTTTTGTTCCCTGTTGCTATGGTGAGGTCATAAAAGTTTAAAATCATGAAATATGAGCATTATGTTTAGACAAAGCTGTAAAGACATGGGACAGTCCACAAATTTAACCAAGTCACATGTATCAGATGAAAAGTGCATAAAAGAGTTTTAAAAAATTCAGTAACCATGACCATAAGTTGATAGCTTGACTTTGATACATGTAATGCTAAAACAAACATGCAGCAGAGTTTCATTCCTCTAGCAGCTTTTATGATATAAGGCAGAAACAAACCATAAAATATTAAGCTTTGACCTTGATCTGGGGATATTTCAAATGTGCAATGCAACACATTCTAAGTTTGATCTATTTATTTTAGACAGCTGTTTTGTGAAGAAAGCAGAGGGGGAAAAATGTGAAACTGACTTGTGATCTTGAAGATGAAGTTAGTACCCTAAAATGTGATATACCATACAGAAATTCTATAGAGTTAAGCAAGTTTCATTCCTTCATCTCAAACTGCTCTAAATTTGCTGTTTGGAAAGAAAAGCATATGAAAAAATATTCAACATAGAACATCCTGATATTGACCTTGAAGACAGGCTCTCTCTCCCCAGTGTGGTATGTAACACATCTGCTATATATATATATATATATATATATATATATATATATATATATATATATATATATATATATATATATATATATATATATATAAATATATATATATATATATATTTATATATATATATATATATATATATATATATATATATATATATATATATATATATATATATATATATATATATATGCCAAGTTAATTTAATTAGATCTCTTGGTCTCAAAGAGCTCTGAGGTTATTGTGTTTCACGGACAGTGAGGAAAAACAAAACATTGACTTGTGACTTTAGCCTTAAAGTTAGGTCCCTTAGTGTTGTATGACAGCATCCAGTGATGACATACATACATACATACACACATACATAAATACACATACATACATACATACATACATACATACATACATACATACATACATGCATGCATGCATGCATGCATGCATACATACATACATACATACATACATACATACATACATACATACATACATACACACAAGTTCTATTCCTGAATCTGAAAGAGCTTTAAAATTCAGAGCAATGAAATACTGACCTGTGAATTTTATCTTGAATACAGCAATCCTAATTGGGTATGTGACATACCATCTAAAGATTGTGAACATGAATTCCAAGCTCCATCCCTTAATATTAAACAGCTTTTAATTTGTATAGCAAAAGATAAAGTGACATGAAAATGTAAAACAACTGAACTGTGACCTTGACCTTAAAAACAGGGTGGAAATACAACACACATTTTGGTGATATATACACAGTTTCATCCCTTAATGTTAAACGACGTTAAATAAGACGTTAAATAAAGTCGGAGAGTTAAAAAAGAAAGCCTGACTGATGAAAGTGCAAAAACTCACCCACTTTTTATTTAAAAATGCAAAGGACATTGCATTTTATTCAAAAATCACAACACAGTTGGTTGCAAATATTTGGTATCAAACAATCATTTTACGTAAATATGAAGTTTCACCAACTTCTTGTGTTAATTCAAGACATATCTATGTAAAATGCCAAAATGTTGACTTTTTCCTAACTTTAAAATATTGTAATGAGAAAAAAACTTAAATTACCTGTGTATATAGAAAACACATTTTGAAGCCAAGCATGACGCAAGCAACAGACATATTTTAGTCAAGGAACCTGATCTAGAAGAGTTATTATGCAGCTCTAATTAATCACAGCTGATCATGACTTTTGTAACTGGCCTCCTCTTTATCTCAAGTACAAACCATCCACACAATTTGGTCAATAAATGTGGTCTAGAATTAAATTTATTTTGTAATGACCATTTATATTCTTAGAGTCTGACACGACCTCTGATCTTTCAACCTCCAAATCAATGGGCTTCTTCCTGAAAGGGAATGCCATGCACAAATTTTGGTAATGGCATATCATCAAAAACTGAAGTTGCTATGCTGGAATCACTGTTCATATGTAACTCACAAAGACTTTGGCCTCTCGCCTGACAAATAGATTTTTTTCTTTTCCTCCCAGTGCAAACCATCCAAAACTTTTAGTCAATAATTCTGATGAAAAACTAAAGTATTTGTGTGGAAACTGTTTTTCTTCTTTTTGTGTCAGTGACCTTGACATTAGGAACCCAAAATGAATAGACTGTTTTCTTTACTCCAACCATTCACAAAATGTAACTCCTATCTGTCAGTGATGTAGAATTAATGTTATCATGCAGAAACCATTTTTCTTCTTGCAGTTATAATGAACATGATATTTCTTTACCCCAGGTGAAAGCAAACCACAATGATTGGTAATGGTAACTGGTGTAAAACTGAAATTATTATACAGAAATGAAAAAGATAGCAGATGGATATAGGGATGGAATGGCATCATGCGTGTGTGTGTGTGTGTGTTATTTGGATTTTTAACATAGCTTTAAAAATTCTAGTCATATTGCCATGTCTGCAGTTTGGTAGTTAATAGTGATGTCAAGCACTGGGGCATCATGCTGCAGACATATGATGTCCCACCCTGTCACAACACTAACCTCTTAACACTGAGTGCCTAGCAAGGCAGCTGACAGTACCATTTCTATAAGTCTTTGGGTATGACTTGTCCAGGGTTTGAACTTGCAACCTCATGCATCTGAGGCAGATGCTCTAACCACTAGGCCACATGAGTGGTGCATGGAATCATAACACTAAATGTTGAGCATTTTGGTTGGTGTATGAAAAAAAGCTACAAATCTAACATTAATATTTCTTAATACTTGATGATAACAGACTGGAAAATAATATGATTAATAATTATTCACACAACAACTAATTTATTACTAAATTATGTCATGTTACTATAACTTTTCTTGCTGGGTGGGCATTAAGATATTTCAAATGGCACAAAAGATTTGGCTATAGAACTAGATGAATATTATAATAAACCTATCACAAAATATGAGTTTCAGATTCATCTTTATTATTTTCATCCAAGGAGAAGTTATAAAACACAAATGTGCAAGACCACAACAGAACCATTAATAAAATAACTTAGCACATACATATCAACACTACCAAACATAACAACCAAAAAATTCAACACAAGCAAAATATTAAATTCTATAAAGTATGAATTCCAGTATGGTAAAGAAAACTCAAAACAATTTTAATTTGACAGGATTTAAAAACACTAAGACAATTAATGTTTATATCCTTTACATAACACAAAGTATTGCCCAATGACCTTGAAAAAGGTCGCTCTCCAGAACCTAATCAGGTAATTCACTGCACTCAAGGTATCCACAAATTCAATTTGGTCTGGTTTGACTTAACAGCCATGTTTATTTAGATATCTTGCCTGCAAAACAAGTATGATGGACTGGTAGATGGAAAGACAGCATAAAATCTTTACATTTCTCTCTACATGGAATGAAGACATCTTTCTAATCTGAGTAAAGTTCAATATATATATATATATATATATATATATATATATATATATATATATATATATATATATAGATATATATATATATATATATATATAGACACATACATATATATACATATATATATATATATATATATATATATATATATATATATATATATATATATATATATATATATATATATATAATGCAAATCCAATACAAATTTTTAACAAAAAGTTGCTTAAATAAAAATAAATTGATCTACTTTTGGTGAAGCCCACCCTTTTACTTAGATACCATGTATATTTACATATAAATGAAATCCAACTGCAAACTGTACCAACACATATTTTCCAATGTGCCAACAGATCCAGGTCAATGCAGTTCATTAGGACCAATCAACAAAATAGAACTGATCTGCCAGTACTTTATAAGATTTATGTTAATCTAAACTTTAACACTGAGATTAATCTAGGTCATGGACAGACATACAGACAAATGATAGCCATTAAAGCTTCTTCCAAAGCTGGCTTGACAAAAAGATCAAACTGGATGACACAGACATGATAAAAAATTAAATAAAAAATATTAATGCATGCACAATAATTTAAAAATGAACAAAGTCACTAGGCATGGGAACTATCTCTGAACATAAAGAATATTTTTTTCACCTTATCAAATATTACTCCTACTTGGTAGAGCATACCTGGAAAAAAGGGAATAAATGAAAATTCTGCATTTAGTTCATGTTAAAAAGATAGCATGAAAGCTAGCTATTAAAACCATGGTTATTACCTGTTGAAAGAACTGTACAGAAAATGGTGATTAGCATATATCAATATTTATCACTAACAGAAACACATGTAATTAAAGAATGCAGGAAACTGAAAAAGTTTGCCCTATATCTGGTTAAAAGACAGAATCGAACTTATGTTGTGTTTAAAATGAAGCTGTTAATATTAGAAATGAGATATATGTTCTGATCATAGACATATAATACTACCAAATAAAATCTTATAACATTTCAGAATCTGTTAATAATTTATAATTAATAATTTTGGTCTTCAATTCATTTACATAATTTTAAAAAAATGCAAAGAAGCATACAAAATTAAAGTAAATGTGTTTTTGACAAATAATGTAGTTTTTCTACACCTAACACTTTTAAAGAGTGTTTCTGCTATCACTCTGACAAAGAAATGTCTCATGATGAATATTACAGGTCAGTTTGACATAGAAATGTCTCATAATGAATGCCATAGGTCAGTTTGACATAGAAATGTCTCAAGATGAATATTACAGGTCAGTTTGACATAGAAATGTCTCAAGATGAATATTACAGGTCAGTTTGACATAGAAATGTCTCAAGATGAATATTACAGGTCAGTTTGACATAGAAATGTCACATGATGAATACCATAGGTCAGTTTGACATAGAAATGTCTCAAGATGAATATTACAGGTCAGTTTGACATAGAAATGTCACATAATGAATACCATAGGTCCGTTTGACATAGAAATGTCTCAAGATGAATATTACTAGTCAGTGTGACATAGAAATGTCTCATAATGAATACCATAGGTCAGTTTGACATAGAAATGTCTCGGGATGAATACCAAAGGTAAGTTTGACATAGAAATGTCTCAGGATGAATACTACAGGTCAGTTTGACATAGAAATGTCTCATGATGAATACTGCAGGTCAGTTTGACATAGAAATGTCTCACAACGGATACTAAATGTCAATTTGACATAGAAATGTCTTAAAACAAAGATAATACTACATCTCAGTTTGACATAGAAGTGTCTCACAATGAATTATACTAAAGGTCAGTTTGTCATTGAAATGTTTCATGATGAATACTACAGGTCAGTTTGACACAGAAATGTCTCACAATGAATACTAATCCGATTTCACTTTACGAATACAGACAAGCTTGGTTCTGTCAAATCAGTGTCTATTTTTCTTTAAAGGTCACCTCTATTATGCAATGACTTGTCTTTAAAAAAAAATTTATATCTCTACAACCTATTTAAAAAACAAACCAATTATTTTTGTGCAACCATATGGTTGAAGCAAGTTATGCCAAATCTTAGGCAAAACTACTTGAAGCAGGTGTGACTGCACAAAAAAATGCCAGAATACATGCAACAACTTACCTGCCAGAGTTGTAAATATTCCAAGCACCTGTAGAAACTGCAAGGAGTCATGGAACAAAACGTACCCTCCAAGCAATGTTAGGCAAAACTTCAGGTGTCCAACCATATTGTAGCTGAGAGGTTTGTTAAGGGTAAATCATATACTGAACACAAGGATCTTAAATCATCTTTTTAATGTGCTAATTTATTTTTCAACAAATTTACTTCCCAAATGCAGTGAACAACTTCTGGTTCTATCACATATGACTCATTCTTCCCTTAATACATTGTCAAAACCAATAATTCTGATGAACCCTAAATCATTAGGGATTGGATCAGTCCACTATAAAACATAATTAAACAAAGTCTACATGAAAATTATTCTTTAATCTACAATTATTATCATTTTAACATTAGGTCTTAAAATTTTCTCGTGAAGAATTTTTGTAGTAAGTGCTCTATTAATTATATTACTAATGCAGTAAGCATTTCAACTTTTTTATGAAATGATGATGTTAAAAGCTGCATTGACAGTATGGGATCTAACTTAAAAATCTTCAAACTCTTGTAAGATACACCAAAGTGGGATCAAGTGTTCAGTGAAAGTCTTATTAGTCTATGGGTTAAGCTGGCTCTGACTAATACTTCTGTGCACTGCTATTAGGAGGCAAGGATATGTAGAGCCAGGTTTTAGATGAAGGCACTGTAATACTTGTATGCATTGCTGCCCGAGTCCTAGCTTAACATTATGTAATGTAATACTTCTATGCATTGCAGCCAGAGACATGGTCAAACAATCCTGCCAGAGTCATAGCCTAACATTATGCAATGTAATACTTCTATGCATTGCTACCAATAACATGGTCAAACAATGCTGCCAGAGTCATGGTTTAACAATATGTAATGTAATACATCTATGCATTGCTACCAGAGACATGGTCAAACAATGCTGCCAGAGTCATGGTCTAACAATATATAATGTAATAATACTTCATCCCATTGCTGCCTGAGTCATGGCCTAACATTATGTAATGTAATACTTCTATGCATTGCTGCATGAGACATGGTCTAACAATATGTAATATAATACTTCTATGCATTGCTGCCAGAGACATGGCCTAACATAATGTAATGTAATACTTCTATGTATTGTTGTCAGTCATGGCCTAACAATATGTAATGTAATATTTATATGCATTGCTGCCAGTCATGGCCTAACATTATGCAATGTAAAACTTCTACACATTGCTACCAGAGTCATGGCCTAACAATATGTAATGTAATACTTCTATGCATTCTTGCCAGAGACATGGTCTAATATTATGTAATACAATACTTCTATGTACTGCTGTAAGGAGACAAGGAAGAAAGTAAGACCAGGTGGTACACATGAAAAAATGTCTGTGCACTGCTGTAAGGGGGCAAGGTCTTGCATTATGCAGGAAGTATTTTTAAGCAATGCTGTGTAGGGGGAGGTCTTCACTAGTCATTGTATATGCATTGCTTTAAGAAACAAGTATCAGTAGTAGTAAATCTAATTTTTCTAAACCCTGTTACAAATAGATGTCTAGCACTGTTGCCTACTGATGGTAGTCAATGTCACAGTGATACTTCTATTCCAATTTCTGTGGCAGCAAGATCTAGTAGTGGGCATGGTGACACTTCTGTCCAGTGCCATAAAGATGCGATTGATGTCTAATAATAACTGTCACAGTGATAGTCCTATACATTGCTACTGCTATTAGAGGGCAAAATCTCATGGTAGGTACTGTGATACTTCTATACATTATCAATGAAGCAGCAAAGTATAGTAGTAGGTACCCTTTACCTAATATAAGTGCCTTTTGGCACTTTACCTTGCATAAATATAGGTACCTCTTGGCACTTTGCACAGTGTCACCATAGGCGCCTTTGCGCACATGCCGTAAACATCTGCCATTTTCAAAAGTTTGTCCTAGCATAACCTCTGGGGAAAATCCTCTATTAAAAACTATAGGCATCATTGGAAATTTCAAAGATTTTAGATCAATTAGTTCCTATTTAAAATGTCTTAATCTGCAAGTTAAAAATAGTAACAAGGTTGAATTCACCCAATTCAAAAAAATGGAGTCAACAGATTTAGTTCAGCCATTTCTTGAAAGTTCGGATGATGAGATTTTCAACTTCGAAGGCTTCAGTGAGGTAGATATTGGCTCTGATATCGATTTAGAAAATGTAAATTTTGATACTTCATCAGATTCAGATGATTCGAGTGATCTTGACAAGAATATCAAGCCGGTAAATGTAGACCAGGGAGACCATAGTTGGTCACACAATTTCAATGATGTGATGGTAAACGAATTTGTGTACGCATCAGGGCCACTATTGCTGCAGGTAATTTATGTTAATATAGCTTCAGCTTTTGATTTTTTCAGCTTATTATTCACACCTGAAATGATTGCAGATATTTCAAATCACACCAATAACTACACATTGGAAAATGGGGCAAATGAAAGCAGATGACACATGCTGTGTGGAAATCACTCCTTTGGAAATTAGAGCCTATATCGGCATCAATGTCTTGATGGGAATCAATTACTTGCCGGATATATCTATGCATTGGTCCTCAGACAATTTAGTTGGCAGTGTAGGAATTCAAAATGTATTAACATGTAACAGGTTTCAAAAGTTGAACCAGTATTTCCTTGTATCAGATAGAAAGAATGAACCCCAAAGAAATGACCCAAACTATGACAGGCTATACAAAGTTAGGCCAATCATGCAACAAGTTAGCAAAAAATTCCCTCAGTATTACAATCTGTCCAGAGATGTATCTGTCGATGAAGCTATAGTGAAGTTCTCTGGACGTCTTTTTTTTGGCCAATATATGCCTGCAAAGCCCATAAAAAGAGTGATCAAAATTTGGATGCTCAGACTGCCTATCTGTCACGCTTGGATGTTTATCTTGGTAAGCAAGGTAACAGCAACCCTGAACATGGCCTGGCTTACAATATTGTAACTAAGCTGACAGACAACCTACATGGCTACAACCATCACATATTTTGACAAATTTTTTTACAAGCATTAATTTGTTGGAAGATCTTCATGCAAATGGTTTGCATGCATGTGGGAAGTCAGGTTAAACCACAAAGGCTTTCCCAAATATTTGAAAAAAATCTGAGGCAATTAAGAAAAGGGAGATTGTAAAATTTTGCAGAAGGAGGAGACTAATTTGACTGCATCAGTCTGGAGAGACAAGAAAAATGTTTACCATCTTTTCACCTTGAGTGACCCAAAACTACAAATGCAAGCTCAAAGGCATGTTGGCAACATTTTTTTTGTCCCTCAACCACATGCAGTGTACAACTACAACAAAAACATGAGAGGGGTAGACCTTCATGACCAGCTCAGGAAAAAGTATGATGTGGGAAGAAACTCAAAAGAGTTGGTGGAAATATTTGTTTTGGTTTTTACAGAATAGTGCCATTGTAAATGCCTTCATTTTGTATAAAAGTGCCTCCAAACGACAAACCAGAAAGCGCTACTCCCATCTTCACTTCCGATTAGAGCTAGTGAGGGATTTGATTGGTGGGTACAGCAATCGTAATAGATTGCTGTCTGAAATTGATCATCCAGGGCTGGTAGAAGTTGAAAACATTATGGGTCACGTTAATGTACCTTCTACCCAGACGAAAAAAATGCTGTGGATATCACTTGAATCAGCTCCAGGTGTGGAAGAAAGTGTATGGGTGCTCATTGTGTGCAGTGCACCTGTGCAGGGATGGATGCCATGCCAAATTTCACAATATGTGAATTCTGTATTTTAAGTATGTGTAAATAAGTTTTGTTTAGTTAAAAAAATTTTGCAGTTTATTGATATTCACACTGTGACAGGACATACCTTTTCTCAAATAACTTTCAGTTTATTGATGCTTTACACCTGCCAGCTAGCTAGTTTCTTTGATTGTTGTTTTGAAATATGAAGTTGGAAAGGGCTATAGTGCTCTTTAAAATTAATTTATTTAATTTACCCATTACACAATAGTGATAAATACAGTTTAGATTTCCATCTGCGTTTTATTTTTTATTCTTCTGTTAGATGTGGATCAAATTTAAATTTAATTACATAAGACTAATTTATAGTCTTTCTGTTATCACCTGTTATTTATTAATTGTTAAAAAAATTTAATTTATGTGTCAGTTTACATTTGTTATTTGCTTGCATTCTTGTTCTAGTTTATCTGGTTTTATATAATTTGCCAGAGTTTTCATTACTGTTACATTTGTATATATAGTAATTTACTGCATTTAAGTTTATTAATGGTCAATTTAAAAATTAATAAAGAAAAAATATAATTATGAAATATAATATACTTGTTAAAGTTGTTATTCACATGCTGATCCTTATTTTTTTACATGTTAACACCATATTTCTTCCATTTCAAACTTAAGTTGTCCATTGCTATTTTCTGTACTCAAGATCCAGAAATATGATAAACTTTAGTATTAATATATCATATTGTTTATATATATATATATATATATATATATATATATATATATATATATATATATATATATATATATATATATATATATATATTCTGGGATCACGCTACCAGGCGAAGTGGGTGAAAAAGTCGCCGGAGAAGCATAAACTTCGCCTTCTTCTCTTATGAAAGCAAAAATGACTTCCCCCTCTGATTTTTCGGAGGTAATATTACTCTAGGTAACGACTTTGAGATTCCCCTCTCGCTGATGGCAGTTAGTTCTGGCACTGCTGTAACCCAACAACAAATTATTTACATGGTGTTGAATACCAATCAGCTTATGGTGACAAAGAAATTCTTGCACATTCACATGCAAGTTTTGATAGCTAACTGACCATTAACCCTTTTCCGGAGCAAGATATCACTGCTTAATTTCAGAAGTTGGGCCTACAGTGCTATGATGAAATTATACCAAATTCTGTTTCGAAATTATAACATCAATATGCAAATAGTAATTTGCTTTTAAAAATCTGATTGGTGAAGAGCATTTTTTAAATTTATATCATATTTTTAATAAATGGAGAATATAAGGGCCGTATTTGCGTTTTTTCTGTATAAAATCAGTTTGAAACCGTAAATAAAATTTTAATGGCAGACATCGCTGCGTATTTGATATACCACTTCATTAAACTGAAAATACGAAAAATATATATAGTAATGAAGCAAATAATATTTAACCAATCCATGTCATTATTACCAGTAGGTAGACAAACCATAAATAAGCAGAACTTTTAATGGATTTTTGTAACGAAGCAAAAAATTGTGAAGTTCGAGATAAGCCCCCCCCCATCTAAAAATAGATGCACTCGCTCTGTGCAAGACCAATTCTTGGATTTCGGTTGGGGGTTAAAAATAAAAGGTACAGTTTAGTTATTTATCGACTTTAGTACTTTAGTGTGTTATCTATGAATAGTTACAGTAATGTTTTATCAGGAACAATGAAATCAGGACAAACAGTATGGTTTGAAGTCACTTGTGCATTTATTCCTATGTACATGTATATGGGGCTGTTTCAAAGAATGCTAAAAATCTTTTTGTACACAAAACTTTTTTTTAAAAAATAATTAAGTGGTAGTTTATTAAGCATTTTTACCAACTTGCAATTACAAGGCTCTAATCTTGTTACTATTATTTGTGAAAATTAATTACAATGTATAGCTTCAGATGTGATTTTTAAGACATACAGCCAAAATACACATATACTAAGTATAATTAAAATGTGTATGCATTCAAAATATATTGATACTCACAAAAAACACATATTTTTCAACTTGAAAATAAGGTATTGCTTAAAACAGTAAAAAGCATACCAAGAAAAAGAGCACATCATTAAAATAAGATAATGCATTAATGCATCTCTCTCTCTCTCTCTCTCTCTCTCTCTCTCTCTCTCTCTCTCTCTCTCTCTCTCTCTCTATATATATATATATATATATATATATATATATATCATGTTTATTGTTTCAGTCTCACTTTTCCCTGATTAACTCCCACTTCTCCCTGTTTAGCTCCCACTTCTCCCTGCTCTGACCAAAAGAAGTCACTTCTCCCTAAAATTTAAGTCTAGCTTGACCCCTGTATATATATATATATATATATATATATATATATATATATATATATATATATATATATATATTTATATAAGTTATTAATATAAAATAACAAAACAATTGCAATTTAATGGGCAGAGAAATAATGTAATCCACAGCTCTTCTCAGCAAACTATCTTACTGTTTTGAAGCCATATTACAAATTTTAAAAATAATAATTATACTGCATTGAAGGTCAACTTTTCCTCTAAAACTTTCTATACATGACAAATATGTACAAGAAGAGGAAAACTATTAAAATTTAGGTTGAAATAAGCTTATACTACACTTGTCTCATATTTTCTAGTCTGTCCTATTGGTATGGGACAATGCAGGTAACAGTTGTTCTATTTATAGCATAATGCACTGAGTAACTTTGTACATGTGTTGTGACAGCCTACAGAGCAGAAAATGCTATGAGAGAAAGGGTTAAAATTTCAATGCATTATAATGAGCCAGCAAAATCTGAGATCATGCAGTTGTGCCATGGTTGCTCATATCAATTCTACAGTAAGCTTTGGATTTAAGGTTAACCTGTGGCCAATAAAAGCCCTTGTCCATCACCTAAGGAAATATTTTCCTTAATTTCATCTTAAAAAAGACTGAAAATATATTTGCCTTTCACTTATTTATCAAAATCTTGATTTAGTGCAGTAAGGAATATTGTTTTCCATATGAGTAACCTGCAATAGATTAATGTCCCATAAATGAGGAACAATGTACTTTTAATTGTGTTAAGCCAAGAAAGAAAAGGAAAGCTTTAGCTTAATGTTTTTAAGTCACTATATAGTTTCAGGAAGAGTTATTTCTTTAAGGATACGTTACAGGTGAAGTGTTTCCGATGATCCAAAATATTGACAAGTTTACAGAGAAAGCGATGACACCAGAAAACAGCACCATAAACTGCAACAGAAAAATCAAGATAAAAAATGCAGTGTACATGTCAACACAGAGATCAACAAGTATAAAAAAAATGGTATTTTCAATATGATGTTTCACAGCAGAACAGTTTTATGATGACACAGCTTTTTGTTTGCACAAGACAATGAAGTTTCTAACACATCAGGGTACAAAATTTAGCCCAGGGCTCTACATAGGATGTTTTAAGTGGAAGTCCAGGACTCCTACCTTGAACAGGTGAAGTCCAGGACTCCTTTGTTGAACAAGAGTACCATGAACACATTATACACCCATCCCATGTCCAAAATTAAAATTGCACATACTGATACACAGATTCTGGTGTCCCAGAGAACACTGAGGTATACAGTAATGTATTAAAAATTCAGTTCAATAAAGCACTCAATGTAAAATATGTTTATGACTTCTGAACTCTGAAACTTAGAACCTTGACAGTATTTATAATGAACACCGATACAAAAGTGATACACTTTCTTAGAAGTTGAATCAAACTAAAAGCTGCACAGACCCAGATCTGCTCTTGCATTATCCACCAGCTGATCTATGTTTCTGCAGTGTCTTAAGAGTAATCAGTGGAATAAATAACACATACCCTGATCTGCTAACACATGTAAAATATCTGATGTCCAAGCTGCACCATTTTCATTTAGGACCAATAAATGTGAACAATTTCAGGTAGAAGAAGTGATAAAACAAAATTGTCCAGGATGGATGGATGATAAGCAATTAACTATAACCAGAACTTAAAAACACCACTGACTTTAATGTTATTTCCTGCAAAAGCCACAATTACGCTGTCAGCCTTGTGTGGATAACTGGAAGAGAATAAATGATTCCTGGGTGTCAGAAACCGATCTAAGCAAATGTCTGCAAATTATCCATAAAAATTAAAATTATTTCCAGCCAACCTATCTACTGCCACACATATTCAAATGTATCACTGCCTCTTCTTGCTATAAAAGTACATGTATATTAAATTTAAGACCTCACTGTAACGTTGAGGCTAATACTGAAGGCTGACAATTAAAAATGTATGTTTCACAACATTACTTGGTGGCAGGATTTGAAGAGTACATACACCAGTCACTTTTAAATTTTGCTGAGACTGGTACTACTCTGGCTGTTAAATCCCATACATACCATGTAAGATCACACCAATTTTCTGAAGAAAAAAAAATGACCAAAAGAAGAATCCTGTTCGGTTCTACAAGGCTGTGCTAGTAATGATGAGTAAGGGACAAAAAAAAAAAATAAATAACCAATCATGAACAGATTTTAATGACCTTGGAAAGGTCTTCAAAAAAGCATGTAAATTGGTATTACATGACAACATTATTAGAAACAGGTTAAAAAGTAAAATTATTAAAAATTATTAGGGCTCTTATTTGTGGCCTTAAAGTAGCAGAAATTATCATTTATACATCTCTTTTTTAAGTCTGTATAAAACATACATAATTAACATATGCATAATTTTAAGCTTTCATTAATTTATGCTTGTTATGGGACTTCAAGCTCTGAAGCATGGAACTTCCTCACTGCAACTAAGGAAATCCTAGACTTTCAAATATAAAAAAATCTACATACGTCTGATGCTATTAAAATTAAAATTAACACACTGAGTATCACAAAGCATAAGTTTGTATGCATATTCCTGCATGCAGTAAAAGTCATTGTTTATGAGCGATTTACAATAAATTTCATCCATAGCATTATCTGATAAGGCAAGAAACTGCATGACGTTATCAACCTGGTCCGCATAATAAGCCTACCCAATGCTTTTTTTAAAATTAGTGTTGTACTAATTAGGATACATCAATAGTATCAAGACTCTGGATAACTGTATTTGAGAAACAGACAACATTACTTAAATAAAAAGAACCTAGACTCAATGAAGTTTTGTTTGATGTGTGTGTATGTATGGACAGACATAAGCCATAGACAGACATATACACTATGGACTTATATACACTATGGACAGACATGCACTATGTACAGACATACACTATGGACAGACATACACTATGAACAGACATATATACTATGGACAGACATATACTATGAATAGACATACTATGGACAGACAAATACTCCATGAACAGACATGCACTATGTACAGACATACACTATCGACAGACATATACACTATGGATAGACATATACTATGAACAAACATACTATGGACAGACATATACACCATGGACAGACATGCACTATGTACAGACATACACTATGTACAGACATACTATGGACAGACATACTATGGACAGACATACACTATGGACAGACATACACTATGTACAGACATACACTATGTACAGGCATGTATACTATGGACAGACACATACACTAAAGACAGACATACACTATGGACAGACATGTATACTATGGACAGACATATACTATGGACAGACATACACTATGTACAGACATACACTATGGACAGACATGTATACTATGGACAGACACACTATGTAAAGACATAGACTATGGACAGGCATGTATACTATGGACAGACATACACATGTACAGACATACACTATGTACAGACATACACTATGGACAGACATATATACTATGGACAGACATATATACTATGGACAGACATACACTATGTACAGACATACACTATGGACAGACATGTATACTATGGACAGACATATATACTATGGACAGACATACACTATGTACAGACATACACTATGGACAGGCATGTATACTATGGACAGACATGTATACTATGGACAGACATGTATACTATGGACAGACATACACTATGGACAATCATACACTATGTACAGACATTCACTATGGACAGACATGTATACTATGGACGGACATGTATATTATGGACAGAGATGTATACTATGGACAGACATATATACTATGGACAGGCATACACTATGTACAGACATACACTATGGACAGGCATGTATACTATGGACAGACATACACATGTACAGACATACACTATGTACAGACATACACTATGTATAGACATACACTATGGACAGACATGTATACTATGGACAGACATATATACTATGGACAGACATACACTATGGACAGACATGTATGCTATGGACAGACATATATACTATGGACAGACATACACTATGTACAGACATACACTATGGACAGGCATGTATACTATGGACAGACATGTATACTATGGACAGACATGTATACTATGGACAGACATACACTGGACAGACATACACTATGGACAGACATGTATACTATGGACAGACATGTATATTATGGATATACATGTATACTATGGACAGACATATATACTATGGACAGACATACACTATGGACAGACATATACACTACAGACAGACATATATAATATGGACAAACACATACTTTGGACAGATATATACACTATGGACAGACATATACAGTATGGAGAGACATACACTATGGGCAGACATATACACTATGAACAGACATATACCATGGACAGACATATACTATGAACAGATATACTATGGACAGACATATACACCATGGACAGACATGCACAATGTAGACATACACTATGTACAGACATACACTATCGACAGACATATACACTATGAACAGACATGTATACTATGGACAGACATATATACTATGGACAGACATACACTATGTACAGACATACACTATGGACAGACATATACACTATGGACAGACACAGTATGGACAGACATACACTACAGACAGACATATACACTATGGATAGACATATACACTACAGACATATAATATGGACAAACATACACTATGGACAGACACATACAGTATGGACACACATACACTATGGACAGACATACACTATGGACATACATATACAGCATGGACAGACATATACACTATGGACAGACACATGCAAACACTAAATTGATCACTAGTTTGTGCTCCTGCCATAGCAGGTTCAACAGTAGTATGATTTCACTCCCCAGAAAACAGAAACTTTATTTCACATCTTCTGTACAGTAATATCTGTATATAACTAGCTGGATTTCCTTGGACTTTGTTACAGATATCTGTATATAGCAAACTGGATTCACTTTAGCCTGTTACATACAATATCATTCTGTATACAACAAGCAAGATTCCCATGGAATAGATATTAGACAGGGGTGCATACATTATTTGTATACAGTAAGCTAGTTTGATTTGGTTAGGTTATACATGCGAACCAGCATATCTGATGGAGGAAGAAGATGGGAAGAACCACCAACACAAAGAAAGCTACTGGCAAACCATCTCACATACCCACTTTAGTTGAGCCAAGACTCCAACTCATGTGGCAGACAGAGGTGAGATGAGTGAGTGATCTGGAAAGACAAGTGCCTTAGACCACTCAGCCAGCCTTAGACTTATACAAAGATTAATGTAATACTTGATATGCACTCAGCTGTTCTGCTCTTGTTGGTTCCTTTTCTTACAGAAGAAATAAACTGCAACAGATGTTCAACTCTTATGAAATTCTTAAGTATAAACCTGTTTACACATTGCATTTTTGTGACTAACCAATGTACATCCATGAGCAAAAACAATAAATAGATGTACGGCTATTCCTTTTGTTCAAGCATGTAATCTAATGAAAAATTAAAATAAACCAAACAGTAAAAAAAGCAAATATTTTAATCAAATTCACTTACAATGACTTCTAATGGCCAAGCTGTGATAAACGTCTGGGGATTGGGAAGCCGTTCAAAGATTGGGATTACAAACAACAGAAGGCTTGCAGACAAAGGAGCCTGGTACAGCAACAATTGCATGGAATTGACTTGAAATTCACTTTGTTTCTCACCTACCCACTGTAACAGAAAATTGAAAGAACATTTTCATTACTCAAATGTGACTTATAAACTTTCTGATTAGCAGGTGTATGAAGATTTTATAATCCCCTGTATATATATATTTTCATGCAGGTATTTTTGTGAAGACAGCACATGGAAAAATGCAAGATAAATTATATATTAATATGTGTTTGTGTGTGTGATTTTGATTTTTAACAATTTTTTAGTCATATTGCTGCGATGTCTGCAGTATGACAATTTATAATGATACCTAGCACTGGGGCATCATGCCACAGACACTATGGACATCATGTCCCATCCAGTCACATAATCCTGACACAAGGCCAACCAGTCCTAACATTAACCTCCTAATGCTAAGCACCAAGCAAGGCATCTGTAGTCTTTACCACTTTTAAAAGTCTTTGGTATGAATCAGCAAGAATTCGAACCAAAAACCTCCCACATCCTATATATTGATGAAAAAATACCCATCCTCAATTAAAGTACAAGTCAACCTTTAAGTTAATACATTTAAACAAGTAGTTATATTTCAAACTTTCACTGACTGCAACAGTACAGGCAAGGTAATTAAAGTATCACAGGTTTAGTAAGAACCATTCACTTCTTCATATAAGATTTATAAGGTTGTTTTTTTCTAAACATAACTTTAAGCCGAGTCATATTGCTATGATGTGGCAATTAATAGTTATGTCTAGCAATGGGGCATCAGACACATGGTATTATGTCCCACCAAATCAAATTATCCTGACACCAGGTCAACCAGTAATAACACCAACTTCACAATGATAAGCACCAAACAAGGCAGCTGCTACAATCAATTTTATAAGTTTCTGGTATGACATAGCCGGGGCTCAAACCCATGACCTCCCGCATCTGTAGTGGATACTCTAATCACTTTAGGCCACCAAAGTAGTCTGATCTTAAATGTAATATATCTAAACCTGATTAATGTCATTTATAATCCCATATAAATTGGTTTCTCTCTTGGAAAAGCTAGTCTTATGTTCCAAATGTCAGAAACATGTAGGTTGGTAGGGGGAAGGGGGATAAAACTTTTAAGTAATGCTTACCCACTGTTATTGCACTGTTTTCCTTTTCCAAGGCAACTTGTCCACAGTCCAAGCTAATTATTCTCTGTCCAAATAGTACTGGATGGCCAGAATTGAAATAAGCATTGGACTCCCTAATCACAACCAACATATAAAATACTTTTTTTACTTATAGAGTATTGAGCTTCCAACCATAGTTAGGAGGGAATCTTGACAGTAGTAGTAAAAGGAGGTATTACAAAATTAATGCTAGTTTTGACCCACCCATGCCTGAAATAACTCTATTTTAACTATAGAAATACTTTAATATTGCATTGCTGAATTTACCAGTTAGGAGGAAGACTAACGTCTCAACAAATTTGGTATTGGAAACTACTGTACTTACCCTCACAGCAGGAGTGTTCACTGCAGCAAGATGGTAGAAGGATGAGTCACTTTGTGCCATTAATACAGGCCCAACGATAAAATGACTTTCCTATAATACAATGAATATCAAAAGGAAAAAGGAGAGGAAAGTAGCAAGCAATCTCCTCCAGAAGAGTGATTCAAATGATGATGCAATAGCTCTAATTTCATGGGATTTAATTTTCATGAAAGAAAGCTCTCTTTGAGAGTTTGCACAATCAACCTGCAAATAGTGAGAGCTGAAATATCTGAGGAATCTAAGTAGCAGAAAGAAAACTCCAGCCTTTTCTACCCCCATTCAGAAGATGCCAAAAAAATCTCAAGACCATAACTGGGCAAAGGAACCTATTATCATTCATAGATATGACTGGGACTGGGGATATCAACAGGAAGTGGTGGAGCTACCAAAGGTAGCTGATTCTCAGAAACCAGGTTGGCAAAGAAGAGAAACAAAATTATAATAACTGCTGAACCATAGACAACACTTTTCCACTGACAAGACAATAAGTTTGCTCCTTCTCCTCACTGGTGATAAGGCAAACCACATTAAGGTTCTCATAGGAAGTTTCACTTTAAATGGTTCATAAGGGTGTTTTGTCAACTCTCACAGAATACACAAAGGATTCAGGTGAGTAAGCTACTAGTCTCTAAAACTTAAAATGCCTGATGAGCTCAGAAAGTTAAGGGATAAACCTAATTGTGAAAGCCCTTGAGAACTTGAGTCCCTGAAATAACTGCATGTAACTCTTAACAACAGACACTGAACATTTTCTTTCTTCAGGAAGGAAAACAAGGAAATCTGCAACTGTGCTTAATAAAAAGGGACAGCTAGGATCAACATATTTTGTACTACACCAATTACACAAGTTTTTCCACTTTACATCATAAACCCTGAAAGCTGACTACCTCTTGGCCTGCATATTGCTTCAAAACTGGTCCTGTACCCAACAGTAATCCATCCTTGCTTGAGAAGGTGGAGATTTAGATGCTGTTTTGGAGGACCCCCTCCCACCAATGTTGTGACAACAGTTCCTTCCTCTGTGTAATCACCTGGAGTAAACTAACAAGTAGATTACTGAAGCCACACAGCAGGATACCAGGATGAACCAAGTAGAGGAAATTCCTAACTTGGTGGAACAACTGCAGAATTATTTTTAAAAGTGGTAAAAAATATGCATCCACTACCCAGGCCCTCTGATCTGGCACTGGATGGGCATAAAATGGGAGTTTGTTGTTCAATCAGGTATTTTTCTGGAAATGAATGGGGTTGTCCACTGAAAAATAGAAGGGGCCCTTCTTTCTTTCCCTCTGGCAACCTCCTGCAAATTTCCACACCTGATCAGAACAAAACAAAACAAACAAACCGGACAACTATCTGGGCATGCACACCTTGTGCATACTAAGTAGATGTGTTGCATGTTCCATTGGACCTTCCTGTGCCCATATCTACCCCACTTTGCAAAATCAGAAGATTCACCCAAAACTGCAAATCCAGAACCAGAAAAGGCAGACAATACATATAATCCTATCACTGATAAAATGAAAAGGAAAACAATTTAATGAAGCCTTGCTTGCTGAGGAAGGTTTTTTTCAACAAAAAAAACCCCAAAACATCTGAATTTTACAAAAGAATACAGATAGCACTCAGATAAGGGAATGACACGAGACAAATACTTATTAATACAAAAAGAGATAGGTTGAATGCCACAAAGATGTTTAAAGATGAAAATAGAGGCAAATTTACACATGTAATGCATACATTCTCTAGGAAAAAGAAAATGAGAATGGTAGTCTGCATGATGACCTTGATGATGGACAGGAGTCAGACCAAGAACATGTACTTTTCAAGTCTGGCAATCCAATAATAACTGGAATAACATAAGTGAACAAATTGTTAGTCCATGTCCTCAGGGTTATAAAATTTCATTTTTGTTTCACTTAATTATAAGGTCTGAAGGACTACTAGCCATGATATCCGACTTTTTTCAAGTTTTTATTTGGCAACCATCCCAGTCTGCATACTACTTCTACAATTTAAGACAAAAGGTTGCAAAAAAATGCACAAATATAGTCATTTTATTCAGCAGTAATAATTTCTAACCTAATTTTTGGCAGTGTATACAAACATGTCATCTTCTTTACATTTTAGACTAAAGGGAAGTTTTCAATGTAAATGACTAACATATGTTCAGTCATTTTCTGGTTCTGAAAAAGTCCATTTTCAGTGGAGGGGTGGGATTTTAAACTACACATACAATGAAGATAAACACTGCATTGTTTTTCAGTTTTTTTTATTTCTATTTCTAATATTTTTAAAAATTAGAAAATATAGCAATGGATAAAG
The DNA here is from genome assembly GCA_016746295.1 of Potamilus streckersoni. Lineage (NCBI taxonomy): Eukaryota > Metazoa > Mollusca > Bivalvia > Unionida > Unionidae > Potamilus > Potamilus streckersoni. The sequence continues at coordinate 332,124 of JAEAOA010002240.1, forward strand.
TATGTATGGTAAATAGTTTAAAGAATTATTCATTTATTGTAAAAATTTATCAAAACAGACTTGCCCATGTGACTATGGATGTAATATTAGCTCCCATTTTGCTTGAAACATGAAGATGACGATATTTGGGACTACCTGATGACAACTGGGTTTGAAATTGATAAAATATCGAATGAAATTACAAAGATTTGTACATTTCTTTTAAATCTTTCAAAGTTTTGTTTTAATATCATGAGGAATACAAACTGCTGGAGGGGGGAAGCGAGTCCTGAATGCTATAGAGCATAGAAGTGAGTAAAAAATACAATGTAGTATTGTGTATCAAGACCCAAGTAAGCATCTTTTATCCAAGATTAACATTTTCATTAGATTTATAATTTAAGCTGCACTGTTGATTTACTGATTTTGCAAAAACTAAAAACAGAATTCTAGTGTTTCAAGCAAGTGTACTTGTATCCATATGGCAAAAAAAAACCCACTTTCATCTGAATGTTTGTCAAGTCTATCTTATAGTGCGGAACACGAGTTTATAAAACAAAATCACATAAACTATTTCCTGTATTTGGAATATTTATTTATTTCTCTAAACTTTTTACCAATTTTACCCAATCATATGTTTCTAATGGCACATTAAATGGAAATGTTCACCAATTGAAAAGCCAACTTCTGACAATAGTAAAACAGGTTTCTCAAATACAACTTACCTGATCATAATACCTTAGGAGAACTACAGGTACAACTACCTCGCAAATCCAGCTCTCTGAAATGAAACTTATTAGCTAAAAAGCTTCAAGTTATCTGTCCACCTAGGCAACAGTTATTCCATCTTGCAAATGTAGTGGATGTCATGAAGCCGAGTCCATATGAAGCTGCCGAGTGACCCTGGAAGATAACTTGCAATACAGTTACAAGTCCTACCAGGTCAGCAAAAATGCATAGCAAATTTATTTGATTTGGAATTATTTACCAATATGAGGACTGAATAATCCAATTTATCCAGAACAAAATTTTTGGTACTATGTTGCTCTTTTCCTTTTTGAGGGATAAGATTTATGATCTCCTTCAATGCATAGGCTCGGTCCTTTTAAGTACCACTTCAGAGCTTGTACTGGGTCCTGTAGACAACCTCGAGATGACATGTCCAGAGAATAGAGATATTTCACTAAAAAGTCTGGGAGTCCTGTTCATGGCAATGAAGGCGAGGGCCATCAGGAATTATACTGTTCCATCCTGTCAGAACTGCAAGTATTTTGAGTCAACTGATAAAGCAGGTGTCTTGCTAATTCTGCCTGCCTTTTCTAGTGTGAGTATCAAACAGGTCTTATAGGAGAGGTGAGCCAGTGAAACAATGTCTTATTCAGCCAGATTGGCACCATGATGGTTAAAGTTTTAGACACAAAACTAATGCCTTTGGATAGGTGAACTAGAAGCTGATAGCAGCTGGGATAGGTTGTGTTTGATATCCATCTTCCATGATGACTTGTGGCTGTATAACAATAGCCTTTCAGCTTGATTGGTACTGTTTCTCATCAAAAAAACAAAAGTATGAAGTTAATTCAATGACTGTAAATCTTTGGACACCTTAAATTATTTTCAAAAGTAATATTTGTTGACACCTATAAATGCTGGTACACAAAATTATAGCAATTTTTGATGCACTGTAAGTGTTGGGACACAATTTGTTTTTTACTAATCGATTTATGTATTTTCATGATTGTAGTGACATTTCACAAAAAGTGGCCATGTTCCTTAAGGGTATATTATCATGAATTATTACATGATGAGAGTTAAGCATTAGCCAATTAGCAGGTTGCTGACAGCATATACAACAGTAAATTATTCTTTTTGTCTTGGTTTATTTTCATTGTTTAATCATTACTGCATTAGAATATTGCATTACCGTTAAAGTCATTATTATTTTCTGTGTCCTAAGATTTACCATCATTACAGTAGATATGAGGTATTGATGCATTCTGCAGTGAGATGTGTTCACAATCACACCATTGTGCAAAAAACTCTCTTTTTCCCTCTTACATTTCTGGTGGAGGGCTGTTTCACTTTAGTTATTTTCTCCACCCCTTGATGAAAGAACTGTTTGTTGTGAGTTGTTGTTTAATGTGATCATGATTTCAACAACTCTCAATTGGGATGGAATGCCTCACTGCCATTACTGCTTAGAATGAGGAAATATCTCTTTTCCCTGGGGGTTTCAGCCAGTATACTTATGTGGTCACTTCTCTTACTTGCTCTATCACCTTCATAAAAGGTGTGTTGGAGTGTGAGCACGTGCATGCAAACCATTCCAATCTATGTCAAGAGTACTGACTGCCCAAGTCACCAGTCCAGGGCTGATGAGACAAAGATTGGGAGTTTTGCAATCCCCTTGTTGCCAATTGATTCACAAATAGTTGATGTAGGCAGATATGTGCAAGTGAAAACTACAGGATGAAGTGACCATTCTGCTGTAATAGCTGATTCTTCTAGGACAGTATGTTAATACCTGTAACCAGCCTAAAATATGATGAACATGACCATGGATTTGTCATTGAAGACATCAGCTTAGAATTCCCAATGAATAATGCAAAGGTCTTGGAACATTGTTCCCCCTTGCCTTCTAAGATAATTCACCACAGAATGGGAATGTCCTTTCATGTAGATTCTCCTGACACTAATGGAATGCTTTTGAATGGCTTTAATCACAATAAAAAATCCTGAGTAAGCCACTGCACACATGGAATGATGGAAGGAGATATGCAACACAGTCTATTTTGCTGGCATCCATACATACTGTCAACCCAAAGGTTGTACCAACAAGGAACCATCCACTGTAAACCAAGTGAAGTTCTCCCATTCCTGAGATGGGACCTCATATGCACTGTTTGTTCCAAGTTTCAGCTACCTTTGGGACAACAATATTACTGTCAATGGACTCATAAATAGACAACTTAGGACAATGATGTCCACTGCTGTATTGAGTAAACCATGGTGATGAATAACTCTTGGGCAGAGAGATGGCTCTTTGCAAGAATGTAAGCTATTGATTACGATGGGTCCCTAATAGGAACTGAACACAAAGTTACTAACAGACTAAAGAATGGCACGCAACTGTCATGACACTATACCATATGTCTCTATCCCCTGGATTTTTTTTCCCAGTGCAAGTTTGTGTACAAAGGTGGGGATAGAATATTATGATTGAAAGCTTGGTTTGGGTTTGGAATTGACAGTGAGCAATCCATATTTGATGGCATCTTGAGAAATCGGGATAGAATGATCCCCTTATGCTAAACTGATTCTTGACAACCCTGGCATATAACTTTTAATGGATTTTCAGTATAGTTTTCCCTAATAAGCCACCATGTCAAGTAGATACTGTGGCACAAATGGGGTGAGCTAGGTGCTTTGTGGCATTATGGGTAGACTGAGCCATTAAGAGTGCAATTGCACTGATGTCGGGATGGCATATGGGACGTTGATTGATGTAAGCTGACCCATAATCCAACATAACAGGCAGGACTGACTTCATTATTTACCTCATACAGTCAGATTAAAGTGTCAGAGCTTGATAGTGATGGAACAGGACAACTGTATCCTCCATTACTTTATCAAATCCCTTGTGTTGGTAGTGGGTCACATGACTGGTATTCTACAAAAACAGTCATAATACACTGTGCCAGATGCCATATGAGGTGCTTACTGACAAGGGATTCACCATTCCCATGGCTACATTGCATGTTTAAGTCAGCCATTCAGCCTAACAGTGATAACAGCAAAAGTTAGTTTAGTCTATGTTCATTAGCATATTAACAATGATGGAAATTTGGACCCAGCTATTGAGAGACGAGGAGGAGAGTGAAACTCTGGTGGCAAAAAGCACAAGCCTTTCTCGAGGGATGCTTGGAAGGCAGATCTTCTCAGGTCTAGCAAAGACATGGAGCTCATGAACATACTTTGTCGTGTCTAGGTCAATGCGGCAACACTGATACCCCATGTGCAATCTGAGCTAAAACTTGAGGACTGTTTAAAGGTGCATCCCACCATGCTAGCAAAACATCCTGATTGGGATTTGATTACTAAGCCAGTGCTTTTTTTGTGTGACAAATGCATGAAAATGCAGTGACTCCCTATCCTGTGTACTGGGGCACCAAACTTGGCACTCAGAGCAATGAGTGACCTGTGGTGAATCCTTTAAGTGCTTTGTATTATATAATAGGCAAACTGCACAAAGACTTTCCATCTTTTGGCCTAAATGGTAAGACTGCCTGTGATAATGACCTGTTACAATCTGATATGTACAAAAGAGTCCAGTTTTGACAGAACTGTGCTCTTTATCTTTCATGAAATTGTGCAGTTATTTGTGTTGAAACAGGTTATGGGATATCAGATTTACAGATCCTGTACACAGAACTCAAATAAAGACTTTCTGTCTTTTGAATTAGATCAACTGTGATAATGACCTGTTAAGATATGAGATGTATGACTGAGTCCAGTTTTGATTGAACAGTGCCATTTAATCTTACATGACACTGTATAATTATTTGTGTTTCAACAGGTTAGGGATTTCATCTACAAAACTTGTCCATACTGTTGTGCATGATAATATCTGAGTAAGTCTGATTTAATCTCGACTTCACTCCAATATAGTTGATAAAGGTCTATTGTCATTGGCCTATAATGTACAATCGACTGTAGTGGCAAGATAAGGTAACTTCCAAATGGTTACTAAATAATGGCTGCCTTTTCATGGCAAAGGATTGAGAGCAAAATGAAGTAACATCCCATGGAATCTGAGTCTCTGTCATGCAATCAGTGTCTTGTGTAAATATGTGGGCCCTGGGCAATATGTAATCACAACTATATGGTATAGTCTAGTTAATAAGGCAGAACCGAACAATCATACTTTTGTATGTGAATTGTGAGAACTCTGACTGCAGAGTGTCTGTTACTTGGCATGAGTATAAGTAGTAACTGAGGTATTCACAAGCTTTGTCACCAATCGTTCTTTCAAGAGATGTTTCTAACTGCAACCTAGGTGGGCAGATAACTTTCTAGCTAAAAGTTTAAGCCTGAGAGGGCTATATTTGCAAGATAGTAGTAGTTCTTTTAGGGCATTATGATTGGGTAACAATATCTAAAGAAAGTGGGCTACCAAAATATCTCATGGACTACCATTGCCTTCTTTTTTACATGTTGTAGCTCAAAGGACTTCCACACATATTAGAGATCTGTCCACCCTGAGGAGGGGATAATTACCTTGGAGTGAGGACTAAGCAATGCAAACAGTAGCAAGTAAAGTTGTGCTATAAAACATTAATTTTCTTCGTGTCTGAAAAACCAAAGATAATTTTTTTCTCAACTTTTTGCATATTTGTTCTCTCTGGATTTAAACTTACCACTTGATATAATGATGTTACAATTACACCTATAGTTGCAAATATAATCCCAATGAGGTTGAATTTTACATCATAGAAGGAATTCAGAAAGACACCAACTGCTATTGGAACCTGTAAATAGAACACAGCCAATGTGAGAAAGAACATATGTCATAAGGAAAATACATTATAATCTGATGATGGGAACTATACTGATCAAATGAATTTATTAACAAATGTTTTCTGCAAAAGCAATTGATTATCAATCACTATTATTCAGTTAACTATTGTAAAACAAACTCAGTCTCACAATAAAACATTCATACATTTTTTCCAATACATTAACAATACCAAGTTTAGTGACTTTGCATAATCATTCTAACTTAATCTTACTAAAGTATGGTTGGCATTTGTATCTATCTTCACTGTGAATTAAATGTGAATCAATACAAGTTTTCTGCAAAAAATAAACCCAAAGTAATTTTTTCTGTTACTGAAGTTTTATAAATCATTTGACTATCTATACATGTTCAACTAATATATGCCTTATAATTTTGAAAATTCATTTCAACTTTAAACTTCAATGAGAATTAACATTTGTTATTATATATTCAACAGCTGGGAAGAAGAATATTAAATATTTTCTAAGTATATTTCTTACCATAAATTTTGAATGCTCTAAACTCTTAAAAAGGAATCAAGGCAGAGAGTTATTATATGGGTAACTTAAATCTGCTTAAAAGCTGCATGCCTGCTTATTGTTTATTCATTGAACCCACTCATACTCCCAGCCATCTTGGAGTCACAGAACCATATTCAGATGAAACACTGTACTGATTTACAAAGCATGTATAAATAACAAGTAGCAACAATAAGGTAAGACAATGTAAGATATGATAAAGTAATATTTATTTAGTCTGCATGATTAACAATTAAACATGTGCTGTAATGAGTACATTACTAAAATTACATAAAACACGAGTCCCTCAAAGGAACTAACACTCTACTCTGGTAAAGTTCCAGGAATTCAAAACCGCAACTTCCCTGACTGGTGAAAGTATATCTGATACTTTTCTGCAATAACAATATTTTTAATTTTGTGTTGCTGTGGTGCCATATTGGTGTCAGATTGGGACCATTTTCATTTAGGACCAAGTTGATATCATCAAAAGTATTTTGGTTGAAACCTCAGTTTGATATGACCAACCTTTCAAGAGAAGTGACAAGAGAAGATGGCTATCACAGAAGCCATATTGGATATATGCTTCATTTAAGATCAACTAGGTATCATAAATCTATCTATAAAACCCCATACTGATATGGTCATCCACTTTAAATATTTTCAAGATTGCCACCATGGTCACTATTTTGAGTTCATTTTGCTTCATTTTCATTTCAGACCAAGTAGACACCAAAACGAATCTCCTAATGAAAATGCTCACCCCACATCAAAATGACCCTTCATTAAAGAGTAGCAATAACATGATACTGGACATCAGATTGGCATATTTTTAATTTAGGCCCAACAAGACAACTTAAGCAGTCTTCTGGTGAAAATTCCATGTTGATATGACTTTTTGTTTGCTGGAGTATTGATTAAAAAGATTATCAAGATGGATGCAATCGTGGCCATATAGGACATCAGATAGTCACCATTTCAGTGGAACAAAGAGACATCATCAAAGGTCTTTTAGTGAAAACCCATGCATTCAGCAGCTGTTGACCACAGATCAGAATGCTGACATTGATAAGCAGCAGCACACCAAGGCAAGAGTAATGCATCTAACCGATCCAGTTTGTGGCCAAGCATCAGTCAGTTCCAGTGATATAAGCCTCACTAAATAGTTAAGATACAGAGCTTTTGTCTACTTTGTGATGCTGTTTTCCATGCATGTGTCAGCAGTTTAGTTCAGTAGCCACAGCTGTTTTGGTGTGTCAGAGATTAATACTAAAGAGAGTGTTCTACAGGATTTTAATACCATGAACTATCATTATTTTAGCATAGTATTACTAATGATAAGCACGTGTGTAGCTCAGTGAATTTTGATGTCAGCATCTCAAAAAGAGACCAAATTAACTAAATTGTTTCATAGATGAATGATTTCAATTCTATTTGTATCAACATATAGAACATGACTCATTCAGTACATGCTGAAAATGAGTGGTATATTTATAGGTAATCTGTCATGTTGATTCTTAGTTAAGGAAAAGTCCATTTTTGATATAGGACTTAGAGCTTATGGGACCTATCCCTTGCCAAAAAGTAAATAAACAAGACCTAGAATTCTTTAAACTAATTTTTTTACCTAAGATCTATGTATTGTTCAATGAGTAGACACTTTTAAATGAGCAGTTATGAGCCTTTACATGCTTTAGGTAAACAAAGTGTCAACTCATTAAACAATGGGGTGTTTTCACAGATGTCATGATTGTATACACAAATATCCACAATGAAATGTGGGTGCACCTTGCACCACCATTTTGAGACCCAAAATTTTTATCAAGATCAGTCATCACCTACACTGAAGATAATAAGCAAATATAATGGTTGATAAGGATATTCGCATAATTGAAATGATACATAGATTATACTTCAAATTAAGTGCCCTATATCACCAAATTAAACATAAAACAGGTAGTTCCCTTGCTTATATCAAAAGACAGAGAAGTAGAACTGCAATCATGCATATTGCTATCAAACAGAAATGCAGTCAATTTTTTACAAACATAATGTTAACACTTTTTAAATATATTTATGATTCCTGTCCCTAAACTTGTTAATTTGAAAGAGTGTTCCAAACAGTGATCTTCGTAATATAAAATCTATTATGGAAATAAAACTTCATATCATATGCATTATGCCAGAACAAATACTTTTCACAAAAACTAGTGCTTGTGCCAAAGACAGCTCACAAACTGATTTTAATTAGTATGGTCAAATACTGTAGTGACATTGGTTAATACTTACTCAATGTATTAAAAATAAATATGTGCCCAATGGAACAAAGCTTTGTGACAAAATTCAAAACTAATTATTCTTGAAATGCTATTAGAAATATTAAATTATATATTAACAATGGGCTTTTTAGCTTGAACGATAATCAATGATTATTTCAATCCATACAAACTGAAAATCATAACATGTTTCTGCTTGTTTGTGTATGTATCCGTTTATTATTGGTTCTATTTGTTTCTGAAAGAATAACAAAGGTTGAAATTTTAATGGTTTACTTAAAAGAAAAAGGGAAAAGTTATGTATTGATCTCCTTCAATTAACATGCATAACATAATTTGAAGCATCGTTATATCCTTATGCACAAAATGGGATGTGTTTTTGTAATTATGACAGAAGAACAGTATTGTTAGGTGTTGGTTTGCATTGTGGTATCAAAATGGTGGATATGGAAGTTCACACCTTTTGTGAGGTCATGTGATAACTAGACCTTATGTACACTGAGCTTCATGTGGACATGATCTGCAATTCTGACCTTAACGAACTGTATCAAAGGGATTATATGTGGTCTGCATAAATGGTCGACAAAATAAGGGGCCTAAATAATTTTAATTTTATTTGAATCGGACCATCATGGACTTGCTCTAATATTGTTTTTCTCAGCCACCAGTAATATAAGATAACATAAATATGAGGCAGAGAACAACTTGTTGCTCTAACAACATTACCACAGTAAACTTGACTTTATTTGTGAAGGATTTCCTGTAGAAATAAGTCTGTATAAACATGATGCATGGAGTTGTCATCGTCTTGATCAACTGGTATGTTCCAACAGTATTAGTTTCCAATGAGAGGTTTGTGAAAACCACGAAACCACAAAACGTAAAGGCTAAAGGCAGCATAGATTTAACTGGGAGGCGTTTTGGCTGGAACAAGCCCATTTGATGGCATATGAGTAATCCAACTGTTGTGACAATAAAATGAATACATGTCAGGGTTATATTAGGAAATCCATAATGTGTATATATCCATTTGTTGACAAGCACGATTAAAATTGAGCAGCATATATTCAAGACCAAGCAAATTGTTATAAGTGTTTTGCTTGGAGAACCAGATACTGTTTTAGCCGCCATGCTGCTATCAATCGGAAATCATCAGTCTTAAAGAATCAAAACTGACCCCGTCACGTCGTGAAACCTGGAAAATTGTTGTAGGTGGCGCTCACCAGTTATTATGTACTTTTGAGAGAGTGATGTATGTAAGGTGAAGTTGTTTGCATTTTAAACATGCACAGTGGAGAGAATGTTGGCATACCTATATACTACTTTCATGTAATGTGGATGAAATTTCTTTGGATATTGTACTTTTGAAAATTTAAAATGAGCTTACGATACTGCGAACTAAAATGGCTGCTCCCTTGTGCTCTAAAAATCAACCAAAATTTGTCTAAAGTACACTATTCTTGGCAGCTATTAAAATATGGAAAATGAATTTTGCCAAACTAGATAACACCAGCTTCTAAAAGTACAATGACTGAATTACCAAATACATAAAATGTAAAAAAAGTTATCGGCTCTTTTTTTTACAATTTACCTTTGAAGTTCGAGAAGTGAAAATGAGCAAGTAGAGCTAGCACGTTTTTGAAAGATTCACATCTGCAGTAAGGTCAAGCTGTATACTCTCTAACCCATATTACACCCATCAATCATACATCAAAATAAAGGGAATTAAAGGTTCTTTGAACAATACCTAAGATATGCAAAGTCTCTTTTAAATAACCAGTATAACTAGTGAGGAAACCCGGGGAACTCTTTTTCTTTAAAATTTTAACCCTATGCTAAATACGAAACTGTAGAGCGCCACCGTAGGAATACACATAAATTTGATGCATTGTTAGTCTGGTTCCCTGATATCTCTCCACTACATTGTTCTTCGTTATGAGAACCAGACTAATGTATTGTATGATTCGCCTTCGACTAATTTTTTTTCACAGGTGGCGCTCACCAGTTATTCTGTACTTTTGAGAGAGTGATGTATGTATGGTGAAGTTGTTTGCATTTTAAACATGCACAGTGGAGAGAATGTTGGCATACCTATATACTACTATTTTTATTTAATGTGGATGAAATTTCTTTGGATATTGTACTTTTGGAAATTTTAAATGATCTTAGGACACTGCTAACAAAAATGACTGCTCCCTTGTGCTCCAAAAATCAACCTAAATTTGTCTAAAGTACACTATTCTTGGCAGCTATTAAAATATGGAAAATGAACTTTGCCAAACTAGATAATACCAGCTTCTAAAAGTGCAATGACTGAATTACCAAATACATAAAATGTAAAAAAAAGTTATCGGCTCTTTTTTTTTTACAATTTACCTCTGAAGTTCGAGAAGTGAAAATGAGCAAGTAGAGCTAGCACTTTTTTGACAGATGCACATCTGCAATAAGGCCAAGCTGTATACTCTCTAACCTATATTACACCCATCAATCATACAGAGGCCGCTAGCCCTTTTCAGGGCTTTAACCAGTCATAATACACGAGAGTGGATACATGACTATAATAACAGACAGTGAACAGTGAACATCAAAATAAAGGGAATTAAAGGTTCTTTGAACAATACCTAAGATATGCAAAGTCTCTTTTAAATAACCAGTATAACTAGTGAGGAAACCCGGGGAACTCTTTTTCTTTAAAATTTTAACCCTATGCTAAATACGAAACTGTAGAGCGCCACCGTAGGAATACACATAAATTTGATGCATTGTTAGTCTGGTTCCCTGATATCTCTCCACTACATTGTTCTTCGTTATGAGAACCAGACTAATGTATTGTATGATTCGCCTTCGACTAATTTTTTTTCACAGGTGGCGCTCACCAGTTATTCTGTACTTTTGAGAGAGTGATGTATGTAAGGTGAAGTTGTTTGCATTTTAAACATGCACAGTGGAGAGAATGTTGGCATACCTATATACTACTCTTTTTATTTAATGTGGATGAAATTTCTTTGGATATTGTACTTTTGGAAATTTTAAATGATCTTAGGACACTGCTAACAAAAATGACTGCTCCCTTGTGCTCCAAAAATCAACCTAAATTTGTCTAAAGTACACTATTCTTGGCAGCTATTAAAATATGGAAAATGAACTTTGCCAAACTAGATAATACCAGCTTCTAAAAGTGCAATGACTGAATTACCAAATACATAAAATGTAAAAAAAAGTTATCGGCTCTTTTTTTTTTACAATTTACCTCTGAAGTTCGAGAAGTGAAAATGAGCAAGTAGAGCTAGCACTTTTTTGACAGATGCACATCTGCAATAAGGCCAAGCTGTATACTCTCTAACCTATATTACACCCATCAATCATACAGAGGCCGCTAGCCCTTTTCAGGGCTTTAACCAGTCATAATACACGAGAGTGGATACATGACTATAATAACAGACAGTGAACAGTGAACATCAAAATAAAGGGAATTAAAGGTTCTTTGAACAATACCTAAGATATGCAAAGTCTCTTTTAAATAACCAGTATAACTAGTGAGGAAACCCGGGGAACTCTTTTTCTTTAAAATTTTAACCCTATGCTAAATACGAAACTGTAGAGCGCCACCGTAGGAATACACATAAATTTGATGCATTGTTAGTCTGGTTCCCTGATATCTCTCCACTACATTGTTCTTCGTTATGAGAACCAGACTAATGTATTGTATGATTCGCCTTCGACTAATTTTTTTTCACAGGTGGCGCTCACCAGTTATTCTGTACTTTTGAGAGAGTGATGTATGTAAGGTGAAGTTGTTTGCATTTTAAACATGCACAGTGGAGAGAATGTTGGCATACCTATATACTACTATTTTTATTTAATGTGGATGAAATTTCTTTGGATATTGTACTTTTGGAAATTTTAAATGATCTTAGGACACTGCTAACAAAAATGACTGCTCCCTTGTGCTCCAAAAATCAACCTAAATTTGTCTAAAGTACACTATTCTTGGCAGCTATTAAAATATGGAAAATGAACTTTGCCAAACTAGATAATACCAGCTTCTAAAAGTGCAATGACTGAATTACCAAATACATAAAATGTAAAAAAAAGTTATCGGCTCTTTTTTTTTTACAATTTACCTCTGAAGTTCGAGAAGTGAAAATGAGCAAGTAGAGCTAGCACTTTTTTGACAGATGCACATCTGCAATAAGGCCAAGCTGTATACTCTCTAACCTATATTACACCCATCAATCATACAGAGGCCGCTAGCCCTTTTCAGGGCTTTAACCAGTCATAATACACGAGAGTGGATACATGACTATAATAACAGACAGTGAACAGTGAACATCAAAATAAAGGGAATTAAAGGTTCTTTGAACAATACCTAAGATATGCAAAGTCTCTTTTAAATAACCAGTATAACTAGTGAGGAAACCCGGGGAACTCTTTTTCTTTAAAATTTTAACCCTATGCTAAATACGAAACTGTAGAGCGCCACCGTAGGAATACACATAAATTTGATGCATTGTTAGTCTGGTTCCCTGATATCTCTCCACTACATTGTTCTTCGTTATGAGAACCAGACTAATGTATTGTATGATTCGCCTTCGACTAATTTTTTTTCACAGGTGGCGCTCACCAGTTATTCTGTACTTTTGAGAGAGTGATGTATGTAAGGTGAAGTTGTTTGCATTTTAAACATGCACAGTGGAGAGAATGTTGGCATACCTATATACTACTATTTTTATTTAATGTGGATGAAATTTCTTTGGATATTGTACTTTTGGAAATTTTAAATGATCTTAGGACACTGCTAACAAAAATGACTGCTCCCTTGTGCTCCAAAAATCAACCTAAATTTGTCTAAAGTACACTATTCTTGGCAGCTATTAAAATATGGAAAATGAACTTTGCCAAACTAGATAATACCAGCTTCTAAAAGTGCAATGACTGAATTACCAAATACATAAAATGTAAAAAAAGTTATCGGCTCTTTTTTTTTTACAATTTACCTCTGAAGTTCGAGAAGTGAAAATGAGCAAGTAGAGCTAGCACTTTTTTGACAGATGCACATCTGCAATAAGGCCAAGCTGTATACTCTCTAACCTATATTACACCCATCAATCATACAGAGGCCGCTAGCCCTTTTCAGGGCTTTAACCAGTCATAATACACGAGAGTGGATACATGACTATAATAACAGACAGTGAACAGTGAACATCAAAATAAAGGGAATTAAAGGTTCTTTGAACAATACCTAAGATATGCAAAGTCTCTTTTAAATAACCAGTATAACTAGTGAGGAAACCCGGGGAACTCTTTTTCTTTAAAATTTTAACCCTATGCTAAATACGAAACTGTAGAGCGCCACCGTAGGAATACACATAAATTTGATGCATTGTTAGTCTGGTTCCCTGATATCTCTCCACTACATTGTTCTTCGTTATGAGAACCAGACTAATGTATTGTATGATTCGCCTTCGACTAATTTTTTTCCACAGGTGGCGCTCACCAGTTATTCTGTACTTTTGAGAGAGTGATGTATGTAAGGTGAAGTTGTTTGCATTTTAAACATGCACAGTGGAGAGAATGTTGGCATACCTATATACTACTATTTTTATTTAATGTGGATGAAATTTCTTTGGATATTGTACTTTTGGAAATTTTAAATGATCTTAGGACACTGCTAACAAAAATGACTGCTCCCTTGTGCTCCAAAAATCAACCTAAATTTGTCTAAAGTACACTATTCTTGGCAGCTATTAAAATATGGAAAATGAACTTTGCCAAACTAGATAATACCAGCTTCTAAAAGTGCAATGACTGAATTACCAAATACATAAAATGTAAAAAAAGTTATCGGCTCTTTTTTTTTTACAATTTACCTCTGAAGTTCGAGAAGTGAAAATGAGCAAGTAGAGCTAGCACTTTTTTGACAGATGCACATCTGCAATAAGGCCAAGCTGTATACTCTCTAACCTATATTACACCCATCAATCATACAGAGGCCGCTAGCCCTTTTCAGGGCTTTAACCAGTCATAATACACGAGAGTGGATACATGACTATAATAACAGACAGTGAACAGTGAACATCAAAATAAAGGGAATTAAAGGTTCTTTGAACAATACCTAAGATATGCAAAGTCTCTTTTAAATAACCAGTATAACTAGTGAGGAAACCCGGGGAACTCTTTTTCTTTAAAATTTTAACCCTATGCTAAATACGAAACTGTAGAGCGCCACCGTAGGAATACACATAAATTTGATGCATTGTTAGTCTGGTTCCCTGATATCTCTCCACTACATTGTTCTTCGTTATGAGAACCAGACTAATGTATTGTATGATTCGCCTTCGACTAATTTTTTTTCACAGGTGGCGCTCACCAGTTATTCTGTACTTTTGAGAGAGTGATGTATGTAAGGTGAAGTTGTTTGCATTTTAAACATGCACAGTGGAGAGAATGTTGGCATACCTATATACTACTATTTTTATTTAATGTGGATGAAATTTCTTTGGATATTGTACTTTTGGAAATTTTAAATGATCTTAGGACACTGCTAACAAAAATGACTGCTCCCTTGTGCTCCAAAAATCAACCTAAATTTGTCTAAAGTACACTATTCTTGGCAGCTATTAAAATATGGAAAATGAACTTTGCCAAACTAGATAATACCAGCTTCTAAAAGTGCAATGACTGAATTACCAAATACATAAAATGTAAAAAAAAGTTATCGGCTCTTTTTTTTTTACAATTTACCTCTGAAGTTCGAGAAGTGAAAATGAGCAAGTAGAGCTAGCACTTTTTTGACAGATGCACATCTGCAATAAGGCCAAGCTGTATACTCTCTAACCTATATTACACCCATCAATCATACAGAGGCCGCTAGCCCTTTTCAGGGCTTTAACCAGTCATAATACACGAGAGTGGATACATGACTATAATAACAGACAGTGAACAGTGAACATCAAAATAAAGGGAATTAAAGGTTCTTTGAACAATACCTAAGATATGCAAAGTCTCTTTTAAATAACCAGTATAACTAGTGAGGAAACCCGGGGAACTCTTTTTCTTTAAAATTTTAACCCTATGCTAAATACGAAACTGTAGAGCGCCACCGTAGGAATACACATAAATTTGATGCATTGTTAGTCTGGTTCCCTGATATCTCTCCACTACATTGTTCTTCGTTATGAGAACCAGACTAATGTATTGTATGATTCGCCTTCGACTAATTTTTTTTCACAGGTGGCGCTCACCAGTTATTCTGTACTTTTGAGAGAGTGATGTATGTAAGGTGAAGTTGTTTGCATTTTAAACATGCACAGTGGAGAGAATGTTGGCATACCTATATACTACTATTTTTATTTAATGTGGATGAAATTTCTTTGGATATTGTACTTTTGGAAATTTTAAATGATCTTAGGACACTGCTAACAAAAATGACTGCTCCCTTGTGCTCCAAAAATCAACCTAAATTTGTCTAAAGTACACTATTCTTGGCAGCTATTAAAATATGGAAAATGAACTTTGCCAAACTAGATAATACCAGCTTCTAAAAGTGCAATGACTGAATTACCAAATACATAAAATGTAAAAAAAAGTTATCGGCTCTTTTTTTTTTACAATTTACCTCTGAAGTTCGAGAAGTGAAAATGAGCAAGTAGAGCTAGCACTTTTTTGACAGATGCACATCTGCAATAAGGCCAAGCTGTATACTCTCTAACCTATATTACACCCATCAATCATACAGAGGCCGCTAGCCCTTTTCAGGGCTTTAACCAGTCATAATACACGAGAGTGGATACATGACTATAATAACAGACAGTGAACAGTGAACATCAAAATAAAGGGAATTAAAGGTTCTTTGAACAATACCTAAGATATGCAAAGTCTCTTTTAAATAACCAGTATAACTAGTGAGGAAACCCGGGGAACTCTTTTTCTTTAAAATTTTAACCCTATGCTAAATACGAAACTGTAGAGCGCCACCACAACAGCAAAGGCCGAGAATATTCCGATTGATCCATAGACTTCCGCCACCTTACTTGATCCTAGTGAACGAAAGTAGTTCAGAATATAGTTTTCAATGGCAACGAATTACATACGAATTTTTTTTTACTTGAGGGAAAAGGCCGAAGATATTCCGCTTGAGTCAACCATCTTCGGACCACCTAAACTATTTAGGTCTCACCGGACAGTTGTTTTGCCAAATTTTCATCCGACAATGACCTATTGCAGAAAAATGATCATAATTTTACAAAAAAGATACAAATAAAAACTAACTAATGATTTTTTGTTGAAAGGATGCTTGTAAGATTCTGACTAAGGTATTAAGGTTAATTCCTTATGCAACTGGTGGTTTTGATACTGAACCTATATTACCACCAACCCCTCTGTTTTACATTCATTTTTGACAGAAAAGAGCTATTTTCAACCTGTTCCTGTGAGAAGCAGGCTCACAGAGTCAGTATGTACCTTATTGATCTTGAAAGTTCACTAGTACTATAACAAATTAACATACTTTTCATCACCCCTCAACCATGTAGATTTTTAGATATTTACCTCTGAAGCAGACACATGTAAATACGTAAGCCAAGTCAGATGCACATTTGCAGACTAAGTTACGCATTTGATCTCCAGTGCTAGTCTAACTGTGACAGGCAGTCACCAACAAGGCAACCCATTTACAAGCCTAACTCAAAGTAAATATAAACCACATTACAGATTTAGCTTATGTGTGAGTTTATAAATGCTAGGGTTGTGATAATCAGGCTC
The DNA here is from genome assembly GCA_016746295.1 of Potamilus streckersoni. Lineage (NCBI taxonomy): Eukaryota > Metazoa > Mollusca > Bivalvia > Unionida > Unionidae > Potamilus > Potamilus streckersoni. Next base: position 349,214 of record JAEAOA010002240.1, read on the forward strand.
ATGCCTTCTACCTTAAAAATTAGGGGGGGTCAAAATACGAAACTATCCAGTGAGACCTTAATAAAAGAAAAATACAGCTTTGACTACTTTGAGTGTATGTTGGGTCCATTCCATCAAACAACAGCCCTAGCCGGTGAAATGGCTGCACCATTACTCAGTCGTCACCAACTAGAGTTAAGAAACATCTTGGACTCATTTAAAAGCCCTCTTTCTGGCCATTAAATAATGGGGGATGAGTTTCCTTCCCCATTGAAATTTAATGGTATTGCATGCATACAGTAACAACAGGCATATGTACATTACATACGCACGCCGATATAATTTAAGTTAAGTCAGCTCTGACCATTCGTTACTGTAAGGTTAATCCAACTGATATTTTAATGTATGCCAAAAGCCTATGTTAATTACAAAGCAGGATTGGCAAGATGGTGCAAAATACATGAACTATTTATTTAATTCGTAACTTCTCGGTCAGTTCAAACGTAATCACATTTGAGAGGGGCACAAATGTCTGGCGCTCAAAACGTATGATTTTTCTCAAAAGTATTGATCCAACATTTTGTATCGGAAATAGCCGAAAATATTTCGATAGGCCCTGTATTCGGATTACATCGGCTGTTTTGTACGAGTGGGTATGATCGCCCGCGAAGCTATGATCGAAAAATAGTTCGCTACAGTCTCAGATTCTCAATCAAAATTCGCACGTTTAAGTGTTTTTCAAAACCAATCACTTCCATTTAGGCAGTATGAGATTGTAAACTATATGCAAGATTAAATTAGTTCGAAATTTAAAAGCTTCACAAGGTGCATAACCTACGGTTCTCCGAAACTGAAGATTTGACAATAAATGCTGCAGTTTGCAAAACTACATGAAAGTACTTTTTTAACAATACTACTTACATTAAATTATAATCAAGACATATTACATTCATTTTAGATCAAATAATTTGAAACTATGTTATTCAGCTTTTGTAGCTTGGCGTAGTGATAAGATTTTTTAAAAAAAATGATTAGCCTGATACATTGACATAGAAGGCATGGTTACTAGCTAAAACTGGGTAGTAACAAGCCAGTCAGCAGATGCGCATTCCGTGTGACGAATTCGCAAAGTGCTTCTGGTATCACCGTACCAATTGTTTTACCATATATCTCAATGCTAATGTTTAATGAAATAAATATACTTTCTATCCTGCCTTAACATGCATGTTGTTGTGTTGTTGCGTTAAAACATATTAACTATTAATAACTTTAATATATACAAGTGAATAATCTGAGATCTTAACACAGAGTGGTATCAAAGAGGTAGACGCGTGTAAATGGTAAAAGTGGAACTATGAGTCGTGCACAGAGGGTTCTGATTTGGGCAGTTATACTGTGATGGGGGTGTTATTTAAAACATCAAAATACACCTCCCTTTTATTCGGCGTCGTTAACAAGGGAATGATCTCCTGCGATGTAATTGCCCAGTGTGGACGGATAGATGGAGCGTTACAGGTAGTTGAGCAAAATATTCAAATAAATAAAACAACGAGCCCCCTTTTCAATAAATAAAAATATAAAGTTTTAATCAAGTAATATATAATCAAAGAAAATCAATTCCCGCACAACCAATTTACTAAATTACCTATAAACAATTAATGCATAGCCAAAATTCACTTTCTAGTTCGACTGATGGTCAGTGACAGAATTTAATTTCAGTGTACGACTTTCAACATGCATTAGAGTGTTGACTTTGAGTCCAATTTTAATGCTTTGACAGCACCACCTGACACTTGTCTTCACACTTGTTTCCCATGTCTATCTACGTGCTTGACCCTCTTCCGACCCTCACTATTCTGACATCCCGTAGAAGTAGGTTTCCCCTTTAACTAATTGGGTTCCTTCAGTATTCATCCTTGTCCTTTCTCTCGTTTGGAGCATGAAATACGCAGCACGAAGTTGTCCCTTAAATATAGAGTATGTCTCACACGCTAGACAAAATACCACTACATGTCTACATATAAATAGAAACTAAATTTCTCGTACTCAGATTTAGGTGGTTTACCCTGTACAATTATGATCTCACGTGACCTTAATCAATACTCCTCACAGATTCTATCTTGCGGCATGTTTGCTGTTAAGTTTATACACATGACCTTAGCTCAAGTTCATTCGAAATCACACCAAGTCCTAAATTCCTCAAATATTTATGGCATACTACCCACTAAATCTAAATATCCTAAAGTAACTTGAGTGAGCAATTAAATATTGCGAACTCATATATAAATGTACACTCGTCATTACTCACAAAGGAAATATCATCCTACACAGATTTTATTCATATATCCTAAGAAATATGACATATTCGTATATTAGGGTAAATTCGTGAAATCCCTACGCAATTCTACATCTCGAATACTTAATTTCATGCGATCCGTCAATTCTCTCAATGAATTGATAATTTAGAAAAAAAATCGAAGAATTAACTGCTAGAACTAACATATCGTTAGAGTCCTACGAAATAAATACACGAATACATGCACGAATGATAATATATCATATATGCAAACAATCAAGCAAATGAAATCGCATATCGAAAATTAGAATCTAAAATTGCGTACCTTACTGCCGATTTTTCTTTTCAAATAAACAGTTCTAGCCTTTAGTCTGTCTCCTTTCTAAGACAACTATCTGGCCCTCCTTTGGTAATTTCACGAAGACATTACTTTCATTTACGAGCGCCTACGGAGTCGACTTTGTCTTCTCTCAAGAAAAATCGGACTAAAGGATTTTTCAAGAGATAGTTTCCTAAATTGTTTCTCAAAGTGTACGCTCTTAAGTTTCCCTGGCCAATCAGAAATAACTGTTCATAGAATTTTCCCTCCAAATCAATGATAGTGCAACAGTTTGAGCTTGCGAGTGCCTTAACTTTTAAGCAGCGACTGAAATGATCTACTACAACAATGTATTCTTTATTATCCCATGTAAATAGGATATGGTCACACTAGAGAGCATCCCACTTGAGCGCAGCTCTGTGAGGCGCTGAAATTGGTTGTTGTCTCATTATGTTTAATCCCATTAGGGCGCAAACAAATCTCTCCAGAGCGCATTCACACTAGGGCGCGGAGAAAAAAAAATTCAACATGATTTAATTGCCATCACGTTTGAATACTTACAGTCATATATTGTTTCTATTATATTAATATTCTTTTTACAAATTTCCATAACTATTTGTTTATCACTTGTCCCTATTTGACCTATTTTGAATTGGCTAGTTTTTCAAAGGTATACAGGTGTTACATTTTGGGGGTTTACTCCCGGAGCTGTCAAACGCAATGCCTAATTAAATGTTTGGCTGTGTTGTTTGGAACGTAACACATGTTTTTACAACAAAGACGGGAACCTGTCTTAACCAAATAAACATAAGCCGACAGAGCAATTTCGGTTCTTATTGAGATCACTAAAGCCAATTTTCCATTATTATGGAAAACACACATGCATTCAGTCTTCACAGAACATACCGGTATATAATAATTATCTGCATATATTTTAACACAACATTACAAAACAACAAACAACTTTGTCAGCTTAGCGTTTGTTACCTGGGGGCCATGTTTGGTGCATGATGTTTTGAAAGGACAAAATTAATTCTTGGATGTGTGTTCAACATTTAGAAAAGTTTTATATAAATTCACATTTTGTTTTACAAATTAGAATTTTGATTACACAAATATTAATACTTACAGTCATATATTGTTTCTATTATATTATATATAGGTCAGTGGCGACTTTTTGCCTTGGGTTCCGTTTGGTTAGATTTTTTGCGCTCTAAGTAGATGGAGCATTTTGACACTAAATCGGAAATGTCGACTGAGAATCTTGGTCAAAACAAAACATACCTGGCTCTTTTCAAACAATTTTCAATACCTAAATGTCCTCAATGTACAGTTTCTAGCATTTTCTGCCTGAGGGCTTGTAGTATGACTATTTTGTGACCTTTCACGATTAACGCATCTACAACTGAGTGTATCTCAATAATTCCAACAGTCAATTATCTCTGATTGACCTCTTTTTAGGCCAACCTTCAATTATGACCTGTATCAGTATGACCAGCTTGGGGATCTTGTTCAGTGAGAGATTGAATTTCTTCCTCCTTACAACTAGATATTGATAATGTTTATAACACCATATGCACATGCATATATATATAACTTCAGATAAGATAGGGTGTGTATCAGATAAGAACTTACGGCTGAGTGCATCTGCTACGGGTATGTTCTTGCCTTCATAATGTTTTACCTCTAGGCCATAACGCTGTAAATGCAAAAGCACGCGTTGTAGTTGCTGTGGGACTGCATAGATGGGCTTTTCATTAGAAAGACAAGTAGAAGGTGGTCAATTTGAATGTTTACTTTTTCGCGCATACATATTGATTGAACCGTTTGCATCTGAACAGTATAGCGAACATTTCTTTTTCTATCTTAGCATAATTAATTTCAGACGTAGTCAAGGATTTTGATGCATAAGCCACGGGCTTATCTTGCATTGGGGAGGCACCAAACCCATATTATGACGCGTCAACTTGCGAAGTCGGTGGTCTTAGGGTCAAAATAGGACAGAACAGATCCTGGGCTTATAGTAATTATGTCTTTGAAATATGTCTGTTTGAGGAGAGTCCCTTGAAAACTCTTACGTCTTTCGCTAATAGTTGTCTTAATGGCATGTTGATCTCTGCCGAATTTGGGGCAAATTCGGACAAGTAATTAACCATGCCAAGAATGGTTATTAACTCCGAGCGGAAACGAAGGGGGTTCCATTCTCTGACCGCTGATACTTTGGCAGGGTCGGATTTGAGTTTTTCTGCTGACAAAATATGCCTGAAGTACTGTTCTTCTGTGACACCTACTTCTATTTTTTTCTCCTTTCGCCGGATACCTTTTTTGAGGGAACGTTTAAAAATATTTCTCAAATTTGTATTGTTTTTCGCGTGTGCATCTAAAAACTAGCATATCGTCACATATCGAAACTATACCACTTAAACTTTCACAACACTAATCGATCTTCCTTTGGAATTCATCTTGAGATGACTTCAAACCAAATGGGAGACGTAAGAAACGGCAATGACCGTAAGGGGTATTTGAAAGCTGTGAGGTATGAGAAGTCACGGGACAGTTTTATTGACCAATATCCTGACCGTGCATCCAATTATAAGTATTTGGCACCTGATAATTGGGGTAGGATATCAAATACTGTGCACATAGGTAATTTCGACGCAAAATGCTGTTAAGATCTTGTAGGTTAAGACATACCATAAGTTTACCACACTGCTTTTCGAAGACAGCTATAGAATTTACCCATACTGTAGGTGATGTAACCAGAGCAATGACATTTTCATTTTCCATGCGATCAAGTTCAGTTTTGAATCTGTCTTGAAGTGCAACAGGTACTACCCGCGAAGGGTGTACTACGGGGTTGATGTGTATGGTACATTCCACTGGAATGAGACCTATGCCGTTGAAGATTTCGGCATATTCCTCGAGAACAATCTTCTTAGAGAGGAGCGTACTCTTGTTACATTGTAAATTTGATATCTGTGTCAGAACAGATTATGTAAGTTTAACTAAGCCTAATTCCATTCAAGATTGTAAACCAAATATAGGTAGTATTTTCGTTTTAACAATGTATAACTCGAGTACATGTGTACGTTCAGTGCGTTACATTTGAGCTGACTGTAGATCGAAGGGGATGTTTATGCCTAGTTTTTGGAATACATGCGATGGTATGATGTTAACTTGAGAGCTAGTATCCAATTTTAAATCAACAGAATCTAAATTAGGTCATAACTCTATTGCTACATACACCTGGCTTTTGGCAACTATATCCATTTTTACACTGTCAGTATATAACTACTGGTTTTGATATTAATTGATTATCACACTGACCGTTTTTGGCCTACAGATGTTCTCAAAGTGATTGAGTTTATGACACTTATTGCAAGTCCTTTCTTTTGCAGAGCACTTGTCCTGGCTTGAATATGATTTGTATCCACAGTGTCCACAGGTCGCGTTGACTCTCCGTCTGGAAGACGTGGTCTATTTCTTCTTTGGCCGTAGTTCTTTCGTGTTGGTCTGTAGTTGAATTGTCGCATGCACTTCTGGTCTGGCTGATGCAGACATGGTCTTTAGCTTGCTCCTGGGCATATTCATGTTTTGACTGATGTTAATGGCCCTTTTCAAGGTCAACTTTTCACCTTTGTTAATAACTTTTTCTCGTATCCTTAATGACGATGCCCCGAAAACAATTCTATCACTAATCATGTCGTCATCGTATTGAAGAGACAGTCTTTGGCAATGAGTTTTCAGTGAAGTCTCATATTGATTGGTCTATTATCCTGGAGTCTTGAATTTCATTTATAAATTGAATCTGGCCAAGACTAGATTTAAATTTGGTTGCACGTGAAATTTGAATTTTGTAAAGAACATTGATGGGTCCTTTTTTTCTTCATCTGTCTTAGTTCATGTGTTTTAAATATCTCTACCTTTGTCGCCTACCGAAAGTAGAAAATAGTTTTGACCGCATCACTTCTTCTACTCATCGGTCCGTTAAATATTATTTCACTTGTGTTATTGGAATTTAGCCCATGATGTCGTAAGGTTGGAATTGTCCCAGTCCGTGGTAGGGGTTGGCACGCCGGAAAGATCCACGCCGGAAAGATCCACATGTTAAAATTTTTTTTTAAAAATACGCAATATGATAGTGATATGAATTAACATCATTTTACATGTTGCCAAGAGGCTCAACTTTTTTTTAGCCTAACAGAAATTACAACTCGTACATAATGCACCAATCACAACTAGTTTTGTTGGAGGGGGATCTGAATACAATGTACACCTTAACCTCCGCATACCTTTGCTACGATGTCGTAGCCTCAACTTGTTATGGTTGAGGCAACGAACTGATCCCATATCAAGTGAAGGAGCAAAAAACAATCCTCACTAAAGTCAGAAACACAAATAGTTTAGAAATCTACTAAATAAGTATAATCATTTTGTCAAAGAAGTTTGGCTTATTTTTAATTTATTAAGCCTTAACACGGTAAAATAAATTGGCATAGCTATGCTAACCTCACTGTGTCCATGACAGATAACGCGAGACTCTCGCCGTGATCCCTTTTCTGCGAATGTGGATATGTGAGAAGCTTGCCAGTAGCTTTTCGTGGGTCGGTGGTTATTTCCGATGATTTCCCGGTTTCTTCCTCTACCATTTACTGGCTGCCATGTATAGATTATCGTGTGCTGAAAAATGGCGTTAAGCCCAACAACAACAACATCTCGGCCGCGCTAATTATTTTGTTCTTAACAGCAACAGAATACAGTTTACTAATCGTGTAGAAACCTTTGTGGCGCTGCAAGAATTTCTTAAAAGACACATATTTGTGAATGTAATTTTATCAAAATTAATTTGCCATCACCGCCAGGGACACCGGTTTCTATCCATATAGCCCCGACAATAATTCCGATTCGTGCACCTATGATTGTTGTAGTGTTTTTGGTAAGCGTAACATTTGCAGATGCAGCGGTGAATACCACTTCGTCGATATAGAAGCAATCCCGGGGCGTTTTTGCACCTGAAGGTGCACAGTCAACGCTTGGAAGTTTTCATGTGAACGTGCCTTAATTCTGAGCTGACCTCGAGTTGGTATTAGTACATCAGGGTGGTCCCAACATCATCACTGCGGTCTGAATCAATTACTCATATGTAATAATAACTGTAGTCTTAAACAAAAATACAAAATGCGTACCAATCAGGATAAATGTTGAGTCCTTCGAACCGAGTTTCATCTCTTAAAATTATGCTGACATTTCAACTCTATAAAATTCTACCGCAACACTGACTGGTCTCTTTAAATGTGACATTACTGGTATGAAATAAAAACCAAGATGCTGCTTATCGTTTATCAACATTCCCATTCGACTCCAATGACGGAAAAATCCTTGACATCTTCAGATCGTTCCCTTTTGTGATGACATTCAGTAATACAATTTATTATACAACAATGACTTGTGTACGAAGTCGCACAAAAACACGTACTGTAAATCCAACTCTAGTTCAAACACGTAATGAACTAACTGAGATTGGAACCCGTGTTCGAGTAATAAAGTTTAAATTTATTGTTGGAACTAAACATTCCGGTTTATAAAAAGCCAGCGGTGATATCTGCATTAACAAAATTACCAGGAACACCACTGAGTAAATAGTTTGGTGAAACAACATCCATAGATACAATTACTGTGGACCTGGCACACTGATACTATTTGATTCTGATAACCAGCCTAAGCCCCATGAACCACCAGTAAATAGTGCTGATGCTGCATGTTACCGATATGACCTTGTTTATAAAACATCAAATGATATCAGTGTACGTCAACTTGCCAGCGTCGATCTCATCAATGACTTGAATACGATTGCGGAACCGGGTGCAGGAGAACAAATCGCAAGATGGATCATCAATAGAGATATGAATGCCAAAATTGCTCTTGGAGGCGGACAAAGGTCCCCTCATTAAAAGTAAATCTTAATATATAAACAAATGTAAACAAACAAAACGATTTATCAAAAATATTCTACAACTGTGGAAAGGTAAAGACGCCGTACTCGATCATGGTTGGCCAAACAATCGAAAATGTGCCTACTAGTGTCAACAAAATTCACGAGGTTGGTTTATTGTCCAAACACTTAATGAGGTTCATCAGGATTTCTTTTTTTTCCCACATGATCGTATCAATTCATTACCTACAAGTATGTGCTAACTATTGTCAATATTGCCAATAGATAACACAGAAGTTCAGCCGTTGACATCAAACGATTATGCAAGTGTCCCAGATACATTCGAGCGTGCTGATAAATGTTCGTCACTAACATAGCCACGATTGTTACAGGTGGATACTGGTAAAGAATTGCTGCGTGATGGTGCAAAGTCGAGTGCGAGCTCGTTTTGGACATATTAATATATATCGTCACTAGGATATTTAATCGCACACACAAAAATCAATTTTTCGTACATCAAAAAGCGTAGGGATTATTAGTGAGATTTTGGAGTGCAGAGCAATCTTATGTCCAAAGCGCTAGCACTTTTGAATGATCACACGAATGGGCAACATGACTTCCATTGGTCACAGCAGCACTAAACAACGAAGTCACAAGTGTAATTGGATTAATACTAGTTAATGCGACTCAAACATGAATCACGTTTACGCAGAAAATGATTTCACAGCCGGCACCGTTGCAGTCACTCAGAAACAAGTTTGTGCGGTATCTATTGTTACGTATCAGATCGTTCAAAGTAACAAAGAAAGAGTGAAGACAATAAGCTTTGTAAATTTTAACAATTTATTTTCCTAGAAAACATGGGGAAAGAATGTAATTATGGAAAACCAAGACTTACGATTTACGGAAACGATCCAAATTGTTTGTTCTAAAAATAACAAGTCCTGTAAAAAGTTCTTCACACAGTCTGAAGTTTAGTTCCGGTCCAAAATGGCGGATGATGACATCGTACGAAGGCAAACAGATAAATCTAGAATTTACACAGTAAAGCACAGTTTGTATTGTTCCATTCCAATTTAGAATAATTTTGGAAAATGTCTTTGTCCAAATCAGCAATGTTGTTCTCCAGGAAAACAATTATTCAGAAAAACGAAGTACAATTATCTCCACTAACAAAATACATGTTGTTCTACGTAGACATACGAACAGACAACTTTTTCTACCACAAAAATACCTTTTTAAGGTAATAGAAATTGTGTAACTCTAAGATGTGACAATAAACTCCAACTCTGACTCTACGACTGCTTGTCTTACAAAATACCTCAGCATATAAACAAAGCCAATACATCGTTTGAATTACACACGCACGAAGGACGCATGCAATTTCGCAATATTTCTGGACATTAGGAAAGCCTGACCAAGTATCAGCCAATCGTTTACATAGCTATTCCTGAATGTTAAAACCTATAATGAATTTGCCATCATACACAGCACGTGCCAACATGAGTCACATTTACGACTCAAGTAAAAACGGTGTTTTAACAACATATTAGACTCATATAAATATAATCATATTAATAATTACATTTAATGAAATAAAAGTGAAATAAAAAGATTTATACAAAATTCATTCCTTAACACACACACACACACACACACACACACACACACACACACACTTAAACTACAGGGTCGTAACACTGTATGCACTCGATGAGTTCGAAGGTGGACAACGTCGTGCTAATAAATGGGTATGGTCCATCAATATATTTACTATCTTGGAACGGATTGATATCCCAAGACAACCAACACGTTATCGATTGGCGCATATTAATGAAAAAGCAGCAATGCATCATAGCAACTCATTTGTGCAAAGGGAATTGTATGTCATTTAGCAAATACGGAACTGCCACCATGAACTTTTATAACATGTTAATGTATCGCTTTGAGAGTCACAATGCACCAACATCAATCTAATTGTATGCTAAGGTAACCAAACGCGTGGGAGGTGATTCCGTTGGGGAGAATCTACAGTTTGTATCAAGCGGGGACAAAACTCACTTTATTGCACCGGTAAACATCCATGCGATGTTTCTGATATCATATTATATATGCATAGTGTGCTTATTCATGTCAGTCACGAAGACATTACACGTACATGTCGTGCTAGATATCCTTTTTAGCCTTTTCAATGTTCTTGGAGCCACCAACCACAATTGAATACATTTTTGTAATCAGTCCCAGGTATTCTTCGATTGGTTTACCTGACACTCATCCTTAAATTTTCCTACAACTTTCTTTTTGAATGCAATATCTAACTAATAAGCATCAGTGGCCTTTGCATAAGAAGTGAATAGGTGTCCAAATAAATAACTTGACACGATCCTGAAAAAACGGTTTTTGTCACAATAAATCTCGGACGATAGCAATTTTGACAAGTTCAGTACGGACGATCCAACATAGATTGGTTTTGTCAACTTCAATTTCGATTTCTTACTGTGAACGTCAAGAAGCACAACTTCAAAGAACTTTCTGGTTTCCAATGCTGGGATTGGCCTTCAAAGCTTTTCCTGTTCACTATCTCGGACATGATCGACTAGAATCCTGTTCCGAGGATTCTCCTTCGTCATATCGAATACGGCATTATTCGTTAAATTAAAAAAATCAGTGGCAACTAAGTTTAGGCAAACTTGTCAGTCTCTCATTTACTCGTATGGGTACATAACTTTTGTCGTTAAGAAGACCGTGTTAAATCGCTTACTAATATGCCAAAGATCGAATTTAAAAACTGTAAAGTGTTTATGAGCTGAAATTGTCCCATAAGCAAGCAAGCGCGCGCACACACACACACACACACACACACACACACACACACACAGAGGCAAAGAGATGACTTAGCTTTAGACACATTTATGTTTGGTAATTGTCATGGATAAATAAAAATAAGTATGATTTGATCATTTTATTCAGGTGACTCGTAAAACTTATGAAGGACTAAGATGTTTAAGAATGTAACATTCTGTTAACGTTTTCGCATATCTAACAATATAAAATCGACCAAAATTCCATCAAGAAATATACCAAGCACCTAGATATTAATCCCCAACTGTCACAGTATTTCTCCAAAATCAACAAGACTGAAACTTATTTTGTGACCCTCTGTATAACTGGTTTCTTTGTATTTCTGAGATGCCGATGCATTGGAGCCGAGAGGAACTCCTGTCTCATTTTAAACAATTTCACCTGCTCCTCAGCCGATTCCGTCTTTTCTTTGAGGTTTGTATTTATCTGCTTTAGAGATTCGTTCTCTTTCTGGGCAGCCAACAACTTTTTTTCCATATCTAGACATTCCTGTTCTTTCTGTTTAAGAAGAGTTTTCTTTTTCTCCAAATTTAATCTTTCCTCCTCGAGCGTCTTTTTGAGCTCTTCGATCTTTGCATCTGAAGCTTTCTGCAATTCCCGAACGATACTATTGTGTTGTTTCAGTCTCTCTTCTAAAGTGCTTTTCTCTTTCTTGACAGCTTCGAGCTCCTTTTCTACCATTACTTTACCTTTGTTTACATTCTTCAATCGATTAAGTCGGTCTTCATGCTCTGATTTTACAGATGCAAGCTTGGTCTGCAAATGCTTGTATTCCTCATTCTTTTTCTCAAGTTGCTTCGCTAGTTCATCTCTTTCTATTTCCCTTTCTTCAAATCTTTTTCTAACATCTGCAGATCGTCGTTCAAGTTCTAAATTTAGCTTGCTGTTTTCCATATGTAATTTGCTTAACTCACTTTGCTTTCGATCAAGTAAAGCTTTTAAATTTTCGACCTTTTCTTGACAATCCGAAAACTGAACCACTAATTTTTCTTTCGACTTTTCCAGAGCCTGAAAATTGGCCTGCAATTCGGCGTGCTTCCTTTCCAGATCCTTTAAACTGAGTTTGTCCTCAGACCTTTGTTTTTCAAGTTCTTCCTTTATTTCTCTCAACTCTTTTGTAATATCCTCCTTCATCTTTATCATGTCTTTTACCCTAACCCTGTCACCGCCACCATTTATACCATCACTTGATAAACTTCCGGATGCACTGCCACTGAAACAAGATGACGCACCATTCCTAGGATCCGGAACCTCGCCGTCTGCAGCTGCTCCTGTTGGTATCTAAAGTAGAATTTACTTCGATCAGATACAGCTTTCTGCTATTGTATTCTATCCTTCTAGCACCATCTATACAATACAACAGGTCAACCAATCCAGCTATCCATTCATCCGTACATCTATCTATCTATCTATCTATCTATCTATCTATCTATCTATCTATCTATCTATCTATCTATCTATCTATCTATCTATCTATCTGTGTCCCATCCATCCATCCATCCATCCATCCATCCATCCATCCATCCATCCATCCATCCATCCATCCATCCATCCATCCATCCATCCATCCATCCATCCATCCATCCATCCATCCATCCATCTATCTATCTATCTATCTATCTATCTATCTATCTATCTATCTATCTAGTTAGCTAACTCATACAGTATAGTAGGAATAGATGCGATGTATTGTGTAGTTAAATTGGTACGGGAGAGTGTCTGTCACATGTGCTTTTGTCATAGTTTGCATCTAAGTGCATCAAACTATCGTTTTCTCCTGTTGGCAGAGTACTGAAAAGGTTTCGCATGCAAAAGTTTCGAAATAAGAGTCACATCTAAACAATGAAGAAAAAATAGTGTGCAAACAAATTCAGAAACAATATTACCTGTACAGATTTATCTTGTATATATATTTTATATATTCCCTTGGGCCGTCCTACAGTCTTACGATCACTTAAATCTGAAAGTCATAATAAATTTTAAATAAATGGTATAAAGAGACGAAAATACAGAAATCTACTAATTGATTTTATTACTTCCTTTATTGGTTGAAAAAAAGTTTCAAAGAAAAGTAAATGGTCATGCATAAATTTTGCTATTTTGAGGTTGTTTTATTTCTCGACACAGAGCAAATATAAAATCAATTTTTGTTCTCCATGTGCCACCGTGTGTCACATTTTTAACACCTGTATTACATGATACAGTATATCAATGGCAACTTTCCAACATTAATTTGCGAAACAATTACAATACATTTATTCGACAGGGTTACATTGCATTTATTCGACAGGGTTACATTGCATTCTGTAGTCACTAGACTTCAAACAAAAGCAAAAGGACAAAGAAGGATAAAGCAAAAAGGAGTTATTAGAAATGTCACAAATAGTTGTAACTGGATATTGCTTTCTATAGTTGGTTATTTGAATGGGTTTAAGTTTTGGACAGAGTTAGACTCATGGTCAGATTGATATTGGTCACTGCGTAATAGATAACAGTGTTTGGAGACCGTACCCCAAACAAAGTTACATAAGTGGTTTAGTTGCAAGCAAATTAATCTTATTAAAACAGACTTCCACATGCTTCTAGAGATATCCGCCATACCAACGTCCGAGATCTCACAACGCAACGCAAGAGCCCGGTTTGACGAAACTATAAAATCCTTTTGGCAAGAATTAGTATAACGCAGAGAGCCATTTTGCGGTACACTCCCATAATAATCTTTTAAATTAGAAAAGTTCTAGTCTAGTAAGCCACCTATTCAAAAATCTATTTCACTATCACGTTACATAGGAATCTACCATTTCATTTAGGCAACGTCTTATAAGCAAATAATGACTCAGAGAGTTAAAGGTGTGCGTCTGTACGACCGTAAAAATGTCCGTTTTAAAAGAACTTGCTCTCATTTGTTTTGTCTATTAAATTTCTTTTCGATTCAACACATGAACATATGTCAAAGCCCACTACCACAATGATAATTGTTAAATTTATTTCTTTCAGTTAAAATCTGCGTCCCAATTCAATCAGAGACGCTTTAGAATTTTTATAAAACTTATTCACTTATTCAATGATGAATATATATATATATATATATATATATATATATATATATATATATATATATATATATATATATATATATATATATATATGTGTGTGTGTGTGTGTGTGTGTGTGTGTGTGTGTGTGTGGCTCATTATTGGTTAATGATGGACAAGAAATTTAAAATCATGATTTTCTTGTCGTGTACTAATCTAAGTTCTCATTTATTTACCAGACACCTAAAACTTCTTGGAATGTGAGAAAAGTTAGTATAATATTTACAAAATTATATAATCTTCTGACCAGACGAATGTTCTGCAATAAAATGTGAGCAATACTACACCAAAATAAAGACCGTATTCTTAACATTTGATTGCATTGCCTTGTCTTGTTCAAGTTGATCAGTTGAATATTTGAAAGGTATACCATGAAAAACATCAGGATAAAAAAAAATATTATCTCATGAATGTTTATAAAGACAGCAAAGACATGAGAAATATGTCCAACTAATTAGAAAGAACTTAGGCGATATATTTTTATCTTAGCTGTATCCTGTCTCCTGTTATAAGCAGCCAAAACGAGTTAACTATTGCTAATTTTACTTTTAGTAATCGAGTCCTTATCGGACAATGCAAAAATCGAGAATGCAAGAAAAGTAAAACTCATTACATCCTCTCTATTTGATTACGTTTTCACTTTGCGAAAGTTAGAACGATTTATTCCCATCTTCTGTATAAGGAATAATGGGACCTATGTCATATCCGTTTACTAAGGCAGTACATAGTGTAAGTACCTGACAGAGTCCGATTGACGCTATTGCCACCATGACCTTCCAGTTCATTGGCCACGTGACCATACCCGTAACAAGCAAGAGTGGACAGAAATATTCCGTATGTTTCTGGCTTCGACTGAAAAGAGAATTATTATTATTATTATTATTATTATTATTATTATTATTATTATTATTATTATTATTATTATTATTATTATTATTATTATTGTCATCATCATCATTATTATTATTATTATTATTTTATTATTGTTATTGTTGTTGTTGTTGTTGTTGTTGTTGTACATACATACATACATACATACATACATACATACATACATACATACATACATACATACATACATACATACATACATACATACATACATACATACATACATACATACATACATACCTTGAGAAGATGGTACAAAAATTCTTCGGTCTTCTCTGGTTCAGGAGCAGATTTATTTTTTAGGCTGATCCATTGGTCTGGGGTGAAGACCCCCTTCTCTATCAGGGGATCAATTATATGTGCAACAATCAGCGCCCTCTTAATAAACCCCCATTTTTTCAGAATCTTCTGCTCGTCACTCGGCAGTAACCCGCTGCTAAACGATGCTGACCTGCGCATTCCATCCATTTAAGCTGAAAAATTACGTAAATTGTGAAAGGAAATATTTTCCTTACAAATCATATCAGTACAGTTGAGTAATGTTGTACTTTTAGATATGTAATTAAGTCAAACAGGGATATCGTCCAGCTTTATTACCTTTCATGTAATACAATTAAGGTTAGAAGGGCGACTCAAAAAACCCAATAATTTTATTTTAAATATCGAGAGATTTAACTTAATAATAAAAATATAAAAGTTATTTTTGGAAGATTAATGCATTATAGATTTTATATATCGAGTATGTAAAAAATAGATCCGACTGTTTTCAATACACTCGCTTTTGGAATGTAAAGAGCTAAAAAAAATGTCTTTAAATTTTTAACTTCTCAAACGTTATTGATACTATTTCTGTAAATGTCAATCTATTAAGGTCACGCAAATGTCTTCTCTTATGATCTTTGTCAGTCTTTCAGTTTTTTTGTCCAGTCTGATGATTATACAGGAAAATGCAAACAAACCACAATATTATGCTTTTTTTGTTGTTGTTTTTGTTTTAATACAACCCCGTCCGCCCCCTTAACACCCCTGGCATTCATTGAGTAATAGAGTAGGATTTTAAAAATTCAAGGATCTTAATCATGAAAAAATTTCCATCATAATCTAGATGGCTTAGAAGATAACCACCTGCATTATCTTGTCACATTATACAAACGTCGTGCTTTTCTGACTTGTTTAATTATTTCCTCCTAGATAATTTTATGCAACATTATGGATGATCAAAAAGAATATTGACTAAACGTTTTCGGTGCTAGAATTGAGGGTTACAGTTCCACGTATAGTGTCAGTCAGGTCATAACACAACTCTGCCTTACAGCATCATAAAAAAAAATAAAAGTTTTTAAAATATAATTAAAAAACATTTGCTAATACAGTTACTTGGCCGCTTGAGAAAGACTCAAGGGTAGGGTGGCACGTTGGATAGGGACTGTTTCGAGATCGTTGAATACCTATACATTTGTGTGGCTCCTGTTGCTCTTTTTCGTTTGATTTTTTGTGTGTGTTTATGTCGTGCGTAAAACTGTTGCCGTGCGTTGGCAT
Organism: Potamilus streckersoni; assembly: GCA_016746295.1. Lineage (NCBI taxonomy): Eukaryota > Metazoa > Mollusca > Bivalvia > Unionida > Unionidae > Potamilus > Potamilus streckersoni. Next base: position 366,127 of record JAEAOA010002240.1, read on the forward strand.
CATTGTCAATGCGTCATGATTTTTTATCATTGTGGCACCGTGGTACCCGATCCACTTGTAACTCTTTCGAGCATATAACTTTTTTCCTACTTTCACCTTTAGAATAATTATAAAATATGATTAAATTTTTACCTAATTACGCTATAATGACCATACTATCCTGGGTGGAAATTTATTATTCTTTTCGTATCAGATCTTCATTTTAAAAAAGTATTGCCGTTAAATTATGTGTGTAGTACCTACTCAAATGAGTAATTTTACAACTTTTTTAAATTGTATCTCTTCTATTTATTATTCTTTTCAATAATAATTGTTTTCAATTTCATCGGGTGCAAAATATAGATAATTATTCAAATCTGGTGACAACACTAGCATCAGAGTTCATATAAGCGAATTCTTCTCTCTCTCTCTCTCTCTCTCTCTCTCTCTCTCTCTCTCTCTCTCTCTCTCTCTCTCTCTCTCTCTCTCTCTCTCTCTCTCTCTCTCTCTCTCATACATAAACACACACAGACACGCGCGCGGGAAGTAATTTAAATGAGATGATTCTTTCCTGAACGGTTTAAGCACATTAATAGTAAAGACTTACTGTGAGTTTTGTCCGTTATGCGTTTAGAACACTGTTTAATATTGTGTAGGAATGTCGGTATGCTTATATACGGTATTATTAAATCCTCTTAGGCTGTAATTTGGATTTCGGTAAACGCTTCCTATCATCTTTCCATCATATATGACACACCATGATTTATCTTGTACCAGAGGCAATTACCGTAATAATCTTTGAATTTAATTTCTTTTAGAAAAATCGTGTATTCAAACAATAAACTTGACACGCCATGATTTATCATGTACCAGAAACAATTACCGTAATAATCTTTGAATTTAATTTCTTTGAGACAAAATCGTGTATTCAAACAATAAACTTTTCGAACATGTTAATATGTTACTGCATTGCTATTATCGACTGTTGTGAGTGCAGGGTATGATGGCTTCGAAGTTGTTTACAAGTGATCCACATGTTTGACGACACGAAACGCACGTCATCCTGTCCACTAACAGGATTTGAAGATAAATTTCGATCACGTTTTAGTGCACTCTTTGAGAAACGATTTTTCCTATTTAGTTCATCCTTTTTAGTGACTAAGCATACACAAAGAAAAGAAAATATTTTTCATTAAATTATTCGCACTTTACTTTAAGCACACTAATTAAAACTTAGTATCCGTATCCTTTACTGGCGCATTAAGAAGCACTTCGTGTGAATACATATTCTGAAAAAAGAATTCATCCTTGCCTGACTCAAATGCAATGCTTCATCATTGTGTTACCATACATGCGTTAGAAGGCAATTGTTTTGAAGACCAAGACCAGTCAAATCGATCTGTTCAAATGAAAAGCAATATGTAAATTATGTATATTAATGTTGTGTACTTACATAATAGTTCATGAGAATAAAAGGCAAACGAATAAACTGCTTTCTTGCCTTCTCGAAAAACGTCCATATATATGTAAATTAAAATAAAACAAGCTTGTGTATTTACAATTTAACGCGCACATGATGAGCCATTATATATTTAAAAGTCCTGATTAGTGTCGAATTGATATATTCATATGTTTGACATTGTGTTCTACAACGTCAGAAAAGTTGAAAAACTGAAACCTTATACTCTTATCTGTATGTGCTATATGGTTTGAATTATAGACCATTTTTGGCAAGCATTTAAATATCCGTCTTGGTTGAAATGAAATACGCATCCTTATCGCCCTTTTCGCGCTAATCAGATTTTCATCTCTAGCAAATAATAATAATAATAATAATAATAATAATAATAATAATAATAATAATAATAATAATAATAATAATAATAATAATAATAATAATAATAACAATAACAATATTAATGATAACGATTATTGTTTATTATTATTATTATTATTATTATTATTATTATTATTATTATTATTATTATTATTATTATTATTATTATTAAAAACTCAACCTTATGAACTTATTAAAATATTGCGCCAATGCATCTGAACATTTAGCGAAACAGATGGATTAAAACAAGGGCTTTCACAAATGAGTGCGTGCAATCTCATCACCATAATAATAGAATATCAGAAGCCATTGATTTTATTTTCAGGTAAAAGTAACCTGGACATACAATTTATCGAATCCTCAGATTCCATGGAGTAAGAAATTCAGACAGACAGACGGAAGTCTACAGCAACAGATCAATACAAGACAGTGTCGGTATGCTAGTCTAGTTTAACCCCACCTGAAATATGTGCTTTCCCACGTATAAATGTGAAATATGTATTTTCTATAAATTAAATGGACAATTATCGATCTGCTGTCATACTTCTGCTGTTAATTGCAGAGTCATGATTGTGTCAGTTAAATACGACTTAGTGTTTAAAATGAATGATACCTTTCCCAAAACGGAATCTGAAATTACCATTTATCAATTGTCGAATTATCGCGCTTCCACTCTTAATCAGTCTCTAGGTTACATCCGGGGATGTCATATTCTATGTTCAATGTGAAATGGCTTCGTGCAATGTGCATGAAATGCAAACATACATGCATTGAATATGCAAAACTCTTTTGAAATGATTTTTTTTTCTCAAGTTATATAATGGAAATAAAGACGATTGATTCTTTATTTGGTATCCTGCTATTACTATTGAACAAAAGGTCAACACTGCTTTTTTGTAAAGAAAATGTTTCAGAAACATATGGTGTCCTTTTTATAGTGACTGTTGCACGATTTTGACACGCACATGAGTGCTAAACATAAACATAAGCTACAACGTTTAATAAAAATGAAACTAGGTATTAGAGGAATTCAGTCATGTTGCATGATAATAAGTAACGTACGCTCACTATGGAGTCACCGCTGTTCTCCATCAAAAAACAATACAATCTGAGCTCCTACATATTTCGTGATCTTGCAGAATATGGGTAAATCAACGGTATATATTTTTGAACAAGATCAAAGGTATCCTTAAACTGTAATAATCTAGTTTCATGACATGGCCCCAAAAAAGCTTCGTATTTACGTGAAGAACCCACCCAACTATAAAGAGACTAAGATCTACAGACAGATATGAGTCTATGCTGTTTGCACCAAATCACAAATGGAACAAAAAGTATACACCTTGATTTGTTGAAGTAATAAAAAAATTAGCTTGGCTTGACCTTAATTGTCAATTAAAGGATTGCAAATATTAGTTCTGTGATAAAGTCTGCTCAGACAGCAAAATTGAAAAATGTAGTAAAGTTAAAATTACAGTGATCTGCGTTATATTCATGTATTGCAGTCATATTATACGAATCGTAAGCTTCAATTTCACTTCAAAAATGTCAACGACATTTTGGCTACACTCTAGTGCATAGCCATAATGTCACACTCCCAAAGTTTTCTTGTATATATAATGCAAATTGACAGTTCATGTTCATACTGTATATCACATAGTCTGAATGCATGCACATGTAATTGTATGAACAAACACATTGATATTACTTGTCTTGACAAATGCATGGATATATAATTGTTCGGACAAATGCATGGATACATAACTGTCCAGGCAAATGCATGGATACGTAATTGTCCGAACAAGTACATGGGTACTTAACTGTCTAAACAAATGATGTTCATATTAAGTAGCACAGTCGTCGAACGAGGGAACGTCATAGCCTTGTTGTGGAAAACCGAAATATTCTGACCTAAACAAAATATGTCGCAAGCCCTAAAAAATATCAAAATCCACGTGCCTATCTTCAAATGAGTGTAACCCATCTTCCAAAGACATTTTGTCTGCAGGAAGAAGAAAAATAACTTACAGCCTTATATATAAACACCTAAGAAATTATTTGAAAAGTTCATCAAGTTCTTAACTTACTGCTTGATCTGATATACATAAAAGAACAGCAAAATCAAATGTCAAAGGTGACTGGTTTTCATTTACAAGTGTTTCAGTTCGAAATTGTTCACTGTTCTAAGTCTGACAGAATGCCAAACAATAGTTCGATTTTAAACAAACATCGTAATAAGGCTCACGCCAAGCATAAAAATCCTTTTGAAAGAGGTGACAGTTCGAGATTAAAATAATTGTCCTTAGACAATGTCCTACTTGGGATTAATAAGTGTCAATTTCAAATCAAAAATAGAAGTGAAAACAAAACATTTTTCCGCGTCGTAATAGAAAGTTTGAGAATGTGTGTGTATGTGTGTGTATGTTTAGATATACATACATACATACATACATACATACATACATACATACATACATACATACATACATACATACATACATACATACATACATACATACATACATACATACATACATACATACATACATACATACATACATACATACATACATACATGTATGCATGCATACACACATACATACATACATACATACATACATACATACATACATACATACATACATACATACATACATACCTGCATACCTACCTACCTACCTACCTACCTACCTACCTACCTACCTACCTACCTACCTACCTACCTACATACATACATACATACATACATACATACATACATACATACATACATACATACATACATGCATACAAACATACATGCGAACCGTTTTCACTTTGTTAGCCATTTAAAAGTATTAAAAATGATCCGACAGTTATATTGTTGGTGCCACGAAACCGACACTGTTGCAAATAATCGCTTTGTTGTCCTACATTAGTTTTTACCCATTGCACACTATTTCAGGGAAAAAATTTCATATGGTTCTTGTTTTATCCAAATACCAATGAAAATATAAGAGAAAAAAATTTATATATGATAATGTCTGGGTAATAAAAAATACCTTTATATTCTTTGACAAATCAAAGATAAAAACATAAAAATAGTAAATATTCAGTTGTCGTACTTATACTAATGGAACCCACATACGTAATACTTAGTACATTTGCGTCTACGACTGATAGCACGCCAATATTGTTTTTGATAATAAGTAATTTTACATGGCGCTGTTTATATTGTTCTTTTAGCGAATAAATTCTTTTGTAATATGCGCATTGTTCAGAAAATATTATAGATCTGAGAAAATTGAACATATACTTGTTTTATGTTAATTTTTCTTGTATTTTAGCTGTTTTATTCTAAAAAAATATACATTTTTCCTCAAAACGCAGATCAAAATTATATTTTAGCCAATGTTTCATGGCTATTGAATATCTAATGAAGCGGGATAACTCTGCTCTTTTTCTGAAGAGCAAATTAAACGATTGTCTCCCTTGATATACATGTAATTTATTTTATTTATTTTTTTTTTTGTTCTTTATACAGAAAAGATATATCGTTTTAAATTAATTAATATTGCGATTTATCTGCTCTCTGTAAGTAATTAGCTGTTAGTGATGCAACAATTTGCAACAGAAAGAGATACTGATGCATCTTTTGATTCTGAAAACCTTAAATTCACGTCAGTTAATATAATGCGTTGAATCTCAATTCAAGGTTATTTTTTGTTCTTGTAACACATGTATTATGTAAGATATGAACGATAACTCATGCAGAAAATATGTCATTAGTTCATAAAATTTTTTATGAATTATATTTGAAAAAATAAGGAAAATTCACTCTACAGTTCTACAATAACTGATTTTATTAATTATCTACTGCTTGTACATTTTTGAGTTAGCTATTTAATAATTTTAAAACGTTTATATTTATGAATCGGGAAAGTTGTGTAGTGCTATAGTGTTCTCGTACTCATGGTTCGTGGTTCGTGACTGTTATTTCGCGGCGTGGGTGATTTTATGCAATTTTTTATTAATATAATTTGGGCGCAAGCGACCCATGAGATTTCATGTACCCCTCACCACGTTGAACAACGTGATAAGTGCATTTTTACATTTACCGCGGGTTTTGATTTTGGAGTGGAGTTTACATGAAATCGTAATGCCTAGACAGGCGTTGACCGTGTCTATGCACTTGCGCCTTCCAAAATAAACTGTAGCGTGATGTGATTTCGTGACCTTATGACCTCACTGAAGGGTTCCCACATAGGAGCATTCATAAAAAATGTCCGCTGCACCAAAACGACTCAATAAGGTGTCTGAGGACCATAAGACAGGTCTTCACTTTGAAGAGTTCTCATACAAAGAAAAAATCAGGCAACAGATGCCGTACAAGAACAAATCAGGCAATATGTCATATAAAAGGGACTCTTAGGATCTTATTGGCAAAGGCTTTACAAGCAAAAGGGATCCCAGTGGAATTGTAGACCGAATGTCATTGCTGCTGCTTATTTTTAATATTTAAAGACCGAAGTTAATTATTTTTTTATTTTAAAGAAGTATGTATGTATATATGTATGTATGTATGTATGTATGTATGTATGTATGTATGTATGTATGTATGTATGTATGTATGTATGTATGTATGTATGTATGTATGTGTGTGTGTGTGTGTGTGTGTGTGTGTATGTATGTATGTATGTATGTATGTATGTATGTATGTATGTATGTATGTATGTATGTATGTATGTATGTATGTATGTATGTATTTATGTATGTATGTATTTATGTATGTATGTATGTATGTACGTACGTACGTATATATATATATATATATATATATATATATATATATATATATATATATATAATGAACCACGTAAACATCAGTGATATTATTTTTGCTATTACAAAATTAAAATTTGTCGGAATAAAGTTATCTGATAATCTGGATTCTCTAAAATTTATGTGTATTTTTTAATCATTGCAACAACGAAAATTTGAAAATAAATACCCATTACCTTCCAATTATAGATTCAATAAATCAATTTATCAGTATATGTTAGAATCCTTGGCAATGGTAAACGACACACAGGTTAAGCTATTTACACCTCTTGCAAGTTCTATCGAAAACATAAGAACTGAATTGTCTCACGAGTAGGAAAGAAAAAAATTATGGACAATCGTCTATTGCAATTGAGAAAGATGTTATCTGATTCTGTCAAAAGTGAAAAAGAGAGCAGGGACAGTGAAGGTGGACCCATAACTGCAGTTATGGCTAAACAAACACCTTGGCAAAATTGACAGTCGAACTATATAGAGTAAAATGTATTGTTTTGAAGATTTTTTTTGACGTATTCAAATAATATCTGCTGATTGTATTTTATTGAATATGCAGATTTGTATGTTTTATTTGCAACAAATTGTACCGATCGTGGATGAGTGTCAAGATATCTGGCTGCTGAGTTTATTGATGGGAAAGTTGCTTATTAGCCTGTTTCTCCATTTATGTATTTAATACCTCTCTTTCCGAATAACTTATACTTTCCCGTATTTCCACGTCTAGAATTCTGACTCTTTGTTGTAACTTGCAGGTTGGGGCCCCGAGTGGCCGAGTGGTCTAAAGCGCTGTCCGTTACGGATCACTGCCATTTCACCTCTGTCCGCGTAGGTTCGAGTCTCAGATTCGGCGAATGTGGATATGTGAGAAAGCTTGCCAGTAGCTTCTCGTGGGTCGGTGGTTCTTTCCGGTGATTTCCCGGTTTCTTCCTCCACCATTAATACTGGCCGACTATCGTGTGCTGAAAAATGACGTTAAACCCCACAACAACAACAACAACAACAACAACAACTTGCAGGTTAAATAAATGATCATTCTGTGGATCCCCATCAAAGTGGTCAACTACAAGTCCATCAATAATCAATCCAAAATAACATTCAAAGATGAACCTATGAGAGAAATAATTTTTATTTCTATCAACGCTGAATCTAAAATAACCAAATTTATGACAAATACCAACCTTTGTGATCAGCAGTTGATGACCACACTATCACGAGACGCTTCATAATCTTTGATGGTCGAATGTGCCACAAATTCGTTTTGCTCCATTTATATAATAATATTATTTGTCTAAATCATTATTTTCAAATCTGGCCAGATAATCCATTGCATTTTTATAGGAAATTTACCTGACAATGTCAAGATAATATTTTTGTCATAGCATTGTTTGTGTTCTCTATATTTTACTGCCGCATTTGACACTTAACTGAGTATTTTTCCTCTGACACCAAAACCTCATTAAACACTTTTTTTTTCTCTGTGCTTCCATGTTTGATGCCTGCATTTGATGTCCGCAGTATTCGTTTACACATGATCTATCACATGAGAGACATGCCAGATTTTAAGCCAAGCATATTTATTCTTTGTTTGAATCATTATATGCAAATACTAAAATTCGATTTAAATATTGGTCTTGATTATAATGGATAACTCATTATCCGCAATTGAACCCTCTTTTGAAAGATTTGATCTTGATAGTTTACCATAATATAAATTTAGTCTTTCCATGCAGGATCTAGCTTTAACGAATGAAGATATAACAAAAGGTATCCATGAAGCCAAAACGTAATTTCGTGATGGATCATGGTGCTGCTCCTGTGTGATCAACATTCAGAAATGTTAATATGATGAATGACAAACGAGTAAAAGTAATTATTAATCACCTTGATAATAAAATATATTTTATTTTAATTCAATTTATTGTAGAGCGAGATGACGATATTTAGAGTATTTGTGAAAAACGTGATCTAGTGCATGTACAGTCAGGAAATAATATCGTTTTATTGAATAATAAATCCAAACCTGGAATACCGACTGGTATTGATAAACCGTATTATGAACGTGGGTACCCTGTGACTGCGGTTGTATAAGCAATATATCCGCTGAATGATAAGCATAATGTTGCGGATCTAAAACCGATAAGTGAGCCGAGAATAAACTGTAGCTGAACGAGTTACAGATTATTTTACAAATGCGATACGTGGTAATGGCTTAACATAATTATGGCGAAAAACAATAAATACATAAGCAGAAAATATTAAAAATATTGGAGCATCTACTAAAGATGTTGTGCTTGGAAAGCTAGTAAAATTTCCAATAATAGAGAAAACATTAACAGGAGAGTTTTTATATACATCAGAATGGGAATCAAGAGAAGCTTCGATCGATATCATTGATCATAACGCACATGCATGGACTAATGCTGTTACAATATTTAAGCAAGACAGAATGATTAAATTTTATTACTGTCATATATTTAATTCTATCAGAAATGTCAGTAAAAGTACCCTGTATCTGTCTGGTTATTTCAAAGTTCACAATGTGATTATGATCAATTTATATGGCCTAATGGTGATATTTCTCCACCAGAATCTCTTCATGAAGAAATGAAACATCTTGATCTGAAATATTCTGTTGACTATGTCAAAGTTAAACAATTACTGAATAATTGTTTTACTTTACCATCAGTTGCTGCTCACTTCGCTCAGGAGAAATATTCATGGAAACCGACACGATTAGAATTTCTTGAAGATGTCCACAAAAGTTGTATAGAATGTGGGCACGGTGGATTATTAAATACTAAATACGACTATAATGACGTTATCTCGGTTGATATGGTAGCATGTTATCATGGGTATTTTGGATGTGGAGAATGTTCTAAATACTTTAAGAGATTTGGACATCTATCACATGAGACGACCAGAGTTGCGATAAAAGGACTCTTACCAGATTTTGACTTAACCGGATTTGCCTATATAGAATCATTCGAGTTAACAGAAGATCTTATGCTTGGTTTGGAAGACATTTTTCAGAGAAATGTTGGGTTCCGATAGTACTATTGCGATATATGCTTGATGCTGGAATGTTGATGTCGTTGTGGGTAAATGAAGCAATTATATTGAATAGTTCACTAAAGCAAGTTTGGTTAACTTGTATTCAACACAAGGTGCAAAGCCTCAAGACACCTAATTGCCATATTTATAGACTGTGAAAAGGTCTTCGACCATGTCTTGACCAAGGGACATACACAATACACAAACTAAATCAACACCGACTCACAGGCAGGATCCTCAAATGGATAGCACAATTCCTAACAGGCAGAACCTTCAAGGTCGGAGTTGGAGACCAAACCTCCCCGGTACACACCATAGACAATGGATCTCCGCAAGGCAGCGTCATCAGCCCAAAACTCACCACACTCATGGTCAACAACTTATCTAGCCAAGAAAAACTGGCTATGAACATCTCGCAGTTCGCGGACGACAGTGGGATATGGAAAGCGGGAGACACCTCTCTTCGTTAAAGAAATACAGCAAAACCTCAACTCTTTAACAAGCTGGACGGACCATTGGGGTTTTAAAACGTCTCCAATAAAAACAGTAGAGATGCTATTCACACCACCCAAACAACACCGACCACCATACCCCACACCACTACTACATGGAAATGCAATCAAGTTAGTCACACAACACTCCTTCTTATGCATGACATTAGACGACCACCTCACATGGAAACACCACATCAATAAGCTCCATAAAAGATGTCAACAAGACCTGAAAATAATGCACCATCTAACAGGCACCACATGGAACGCAGATCAGCAAACACTTCTACTCTTCTACAAATCTGTCATTCGATCCAGGATAAAGTATGGATGCCAAGCATATGACTCAGCCAGCGACCACCTACTACATAAACTAAACATCATTCAGTACTTAGCACTCAAGAACTGCACAGGGGACCTACCAAATACATCTCTAACTGAACTCAAAATTCTAACAGGTGACATGCCAATACAACTCAGAAGGAACGAATGTATTGTACCCCACGTGATCCGTAATTCAATACTACCAACATCTAACCAAACCAGAATATCCGTCCAAAAATGCAAAAGACCCTTTTACACCAAATTCACAGCAAAACTACCAGCCTGTCACAAGATACACACTCTAGCAACAGATATGCACTTCACCACACTCACCGCAGAAGAAATCGCACAACGTGATCCCAGCCCATGGAGAAACACGGAACCCATCATCAACCTTGTGGCAGGAACACTCGATCACAAACATCACAATCCGTAGAAACTACTAGAAGCGATCAATCAAATTCCTGACGAACAATATAACACCCACATCCATATTTACACCGATGGCTCCAAATCGGAAACACTAAACATAACAGCAGCCACATTGACAATACCGAAACTCAACCACACGATACAAGCTCAACTTCCTGACAGCTGCTCAATCTTTACTGCAGAGCTATGGACAATCTCAAAAGCACTCACCTGGATAACCAGCCACACAGCTAACAAATACGTAATCATAACCGACGCACTCAGCGCCATGTAAGCACTAAGCACAGGAACCTCTAAATCAAGACCTAACCTGCTAGAAGAAGCTCTTCTCACACATCGGCAACTCATGCATGCACACAAGGAAATTGTATTCTTCTGGGTTCCCTCGCCCATACACCTAGAGGGCAACGACAGGACAGACCGAACCGCCAAAGCCGGCCTACAAGATTCTGAAATACAGGAACTCAAATACAGCACATTAGAACTATATAGTCAGGTAAAGAAAGCAACGGACAGGATATGGCATTCATTATGGGACAGTACAACACAAGACAGACTACTATACCGCATCCAACCGGAAATCACAAGAAAGGCCTCCACAAACAACAAACTGACCAAATTAAAGCAAAGTACGATTAACCGGCTCGCCCTAGGCAAGAGACTCCTTCAAACAAGCTTAGGACAATATCTCCAAGATCTAAGACGACCAGATGCAAACTGCCCCATTGCCAGGAACAGGAAACTCTGGAACACATATTTAATGATTACAACTCCTACTCCCAACAACTCACCGACTTCATATCATATCAACAAAGAAATGGAGTACCCACGACCTTTCCAGACTTTCTCATCACACGCATCACACGCCTCAACAAAAACTAACTCACACAAATATGCTGCAATTCCTCACGGACAAACACAAAACATCATCGATTTGATTGATCAAATGGAAATAACATAGAGCACAGGTACTACGTTCACACAACCACATCCACAAACAAAAACACAAATGCCAACTCAACATAAGCACTAAATGTAACCGCCAAAAGAAAACTACCACTAAAAATATAAAACGCATCCCCACCCCTCAATAATAACTAACCACTAAAATCTGCGCTTGTCCCGCTCCAGTTTACTACCCCAAGGTGACTACGTACAACCACGAATCAGAAACTGGACCGACCGACCTAACAAAACAAGAGACACCACAAAAAATATTTTTTTGTTAATTATATATATATATATATATATATATATATATATATATATATATATATATATATATATATATATATATATATATATATATATATATATATATATACAGAGAGAGAGAGACAGACAGACAGACAGACAGACAGACAGACAGACAGACAGACAGACAGACAGAGACAGATAGATAGATAGATAGACAGATAGATACACACAGAATAAGACAGGGAGTATCGGTAAGTATATAAAATAACTTGAAAACAAAGTATACCCCCAGTATTATAAGTAACCATTAGTCTATACTAGAGAAAGAAAAACCAGCAGAAGACGCAAAGAATAACACAGTCAAACATAACAAGATCAATGAAGGTCTCCAACAGAGCCATACCGAAAGACCCAAACGGAACTAAAAATGCAAGGAGCCAGACCAACAGGGTTCACAGATCAATGTAATCACTAATCGTATAGGAGCACCGTCAACGACCATAACAATTGCCGATTGCAATAACAATTACAATTGTCAGTTTGAAAACATATACCTATAAATAATTGCCAATCAAATTAATCAAGGGGCATGTAGAAAAACTATGACTACCATCCCATAAGACCCTCCGGTAAACGATACCCTTTTCAACGAAAAGTACCCCTCGCCCCAAAATAAAAACAAGGGACAGCACAGGCGGCTCGGCCTACTACCCCACAAACACCCTCGAAAAACAGCGACCTTTTCGAAGAAAAGTCCACACACACACACACACATGCACACACACACAAATCAAGTGGCAGGCCTTCTGACCCACAAAACCCCTCCTCCCGGAAAACGATACCCTGCTAGATGAGAAGGACCCCGCACAGACCTAAATGGCAACACGGGCGGCTCTGCCTGCTGCTGCCCCACAAGACCTGCCGGACAACGATGCCTTTTTGATGAAATGGGACTCCACCTTAAGCACATTGGGCTTTTATCTGATCCCAAAATCCCTCATTAGAAACAAAACTAATGTCCCTGAAAGGCAAAAATTTAATTGTAATTGTTTACGCACAAATCTATGTTTAGATGCTGTCGAATCTAGTCTGAATATTGCAGGTCTTCCAGTGGATCTAGCCAAGCTAGAAATTGTATGTGTAGTCACACTTCAGACTGGATCAGTTGCTCTTTTTACCATCTTCAAGTTCACCAGGTTCGTATAAATATCTCATAGTTACATTAGTAACATTACCTAATACTGGTTGTTCAACGCGTTGTCCGTTATCGCTACGGGGTATATATTTGTTTGTAACTGCATTGAATTATTTCATGTAAGTTACATGAGTAATTTCATTATTTAATGCAAATATCACACTTGATAATCTTGCAACCTATTTACGATTTCTCTCAAAGTCAGTACATATTTCCTTTTATGTATTGATATCCAAATAAGCGCTCAGCAAGTGTTCGATTAAATTGTTCATCGATTGACTAATTGCGGTGAATTTCAGTATGTCCTTGTCTGATTTTAACGTTATGTTTTTTTCATCAAAGATAATACTGTAACAAGAAATTCTTTGCCAGGATCAATTGTAATAATTGTGGCAATCTTCGAACACCACGATGATAAATTTGTTCAAACGCAGATACAACTTCAGATGCTGTCTTTGTTGACAACTTCAGATGCTGTCTTTGTTGATAATTGTCCTGCTTCTTTATATCTACTTGTAACGTCAACGACAGAGTTAATGCGTATTTGTACGTGCGTTTTTTCATCCACGTGTTTTAACAGTATCGTGTGGTAAAACAAAATATCTGCTTGATGAACTTCTTTAGGGATGCTGACGTCAAAATGTGCGTATTTATTTTTTTTAGCTGGTGGTAGATAAATTGGCCATATCGCCTGTCGTGCTAACCACGCTGCAGCAACAACGCGTGAGAGTTTTGCTCTTCAGCAAGTTTAGTAATCGCTGCTTTGCCTCTCCAATATCCTTTCGGGGAATAATAAATGGATTCCATTCTAATAGTTATATAATGAATTACCAGCCCCGAACATTATTTTACCTTTCATGGCAACTTTTACTAGAAAACTAGCGAGTTTTTCTTTGAGAGATTTATTAAGTATAGAATGTAACGCATGAATCAATTTAACATCTGCGAGATACCGTTGGTACAAATCTTTAATTTTATACGCAACATCATGAACGTGACATGCTTATTTACTAGATGCTCTCTTGGTCTTATTTGATCTTGATCCTTAAGTCGGATATCAAGTCGAGTTCCAGTACCACAATAATTATATCCTGGAAGGTGTTTCTCACCGGGGTATTTAGCTCCTGGAGCTCCTGGCAGTTTCCTTAATGAAGCGGCTATATCACCACTAGACACTTCGTGTCCGGAGATAAATTTATATTTTTGTGTCCCACATTTTACACATTTACCTGTAATTGCACGTCTTTTATTTTTTTTTTTTTTGGTTGTTATCGTTGTCAATCCAGTGGTCGATGTGGGTACTCGGCATCGAACCCAATATAAACTCATATTATTTTTTATATGGATATAATATACTTCTCAGCGACACGAAAACAAAAACCAGTAAAGCACCATACATCACTATCAAACTCTATCAGAATGATTATAATAGGTCCATCTGGATCTGGTAAAACACAATTATTACTTAAGTTGATAATGAGGTGGATGAAGTGTGACAAATTATATTTAGTGGCACCATCTGTACATGATCAAAGTTGCTATGAAATACTTAAAGATTTTAATGAAAATGCAAAATTATTGAATGAAGATGGCAACGATTTTGTTGATTTTATCACTGATATTGATGAAGCCCCATCTGTAGATGACTTAGATGGATTCATTAAAAATCTCGTAGTATATGATGATGTGATGCTGGACTGACAATCCAATCCAGCTAGAATATTTTCTTGAGGTAGACATAAAAATACTGACTTGATTTATGTTAAATAACGATATACGCAAATACCTAAACTGATCAGAGATAAATGTAATATTTTGGTTGTGTTTAATGGAGTAGATAATTATAGTTTTACTTGGTGTTCAAGGGAAATGGACATGGTCAAGTTTTTTTAAAAGAATTTATTTTTTTCAAAAGCACAAGCTGTTCCGTTTGGATTTATAACAAGATATCTACATGACCCAAGATCTAGGTATCGTATAGGTCTGAATAAAATATTTGGTTAATTTATAGCAGCAAAGAGGGTGAACGACCAATACTGAGTGACCAGTGCGTACATCAAGATACCTAAAAACAGAGTCGGAGATAAAGTAACGAGATAAGCTAATCCTATAAAAATCTCAAAGTCGGTTAGAGATTTTGGTTTAACGTTATAGACCATTTTCGTAGGAAGGTTTAGTTTTCATAAATAAGGTCTCAGACAAATGGTCTGTTTACCCTCTTTGCTGCATGTTAGCATCTTTTCACAGCTCCCAGAAATAGCAGTTAAGCATTTATTGTGAAAGCACACTAGTTCAGAAATTAAACTGTTAAAGGTTGAACACCACAGTTTTTTTTTTAAATTGACCAAATACACACACAGACACATAGAAATTCACACATCCACAATTGTTCATGAATATATTTTTGTTGAAATTAATATGGGTCTTTATAGGTTACCTACAGAACTGAATACTAAAAGTTAATGTAGATACCAAACAGGGCCTGAAAAGGCCCCAACATAGTCTGAAATGGTGGTTTTGTACAGCGTATGATTGTATAAAATCAAGATGGATGACGCCTAATTAACTCCCATTCGAAAACGTAATTATTCAGACCATCAATATATCAATATATGCAGGAAAACAAACTATCAAAGCTTCTTGTCGGCCATCGATAGTGTGCATTACAATTTGCGTTAGGAAACATTAGATATAGGATAGAAATGAATGATCACTCGTGTTAAAGTAATACGATGCCTTAAAAGAGTAACTTATTCAATTTCATAGCAGTCGAGGAGATACCACATTATGTTCTATCATTTTCATTTTATACTTGTCAACTTCAGCTTATTTTTATATATTAAAATAAGTTGTTTAAAATTATCTTTAACCCCGTACTCACTCTCTGTTATCTTTAGTAAATTTGTGCCAGAGTCTGCTATTTTCAAGCTGTACATAATGTTAAAAAGTTAAAAAATAATATGCTCAGTTATGCTCATTAGGTATATTGCCGTGTAAGGGAGGTAAGTCGTTTTGTTTATTTTGTACTGGCTTATAGTTTGGCATAGCTCAATCTGATTTCACGTTCTCTCATCTTGAATACCACAAAAAAGTGGTTATTCTCATTTTGATTTTTTTTTCTATTTATTTTTATATTATGTCTATTTTTTAAACTGATTTTCTTGAATTTTGAGTGAATTATTCCATTAAGCTAATGCTGAGATGCAACGATCACCCCAGTGATACCCTGCAACTCGTACTAATTTGGAAATTCATATCCCAACGTTCAACATCATCATTAATGCGTGGAACATCCGAGGTAGATCGATTAAACACATTCCACATTTCGATATCAACTTGCCGTCACCAGCAACTTCAAAAACGTCATTGATTAAAGCAACAGGTGAAAACACTTTTTCAACTACCTTGATAATATTCCGACTCAAATTGAAGAAGCTGCCTTATTGCCTTATACATTTAAGCTTCGAACGACGTCGCAGATGGTGTTAATTGGCAGTTATTCAAAGTCGATCAGGATGCAGACTAGATTATGGGTATAGTGGTTTTGCAGGAGTTGATGAAGCACTTCATTCTATCTGTGAATAACTCGGAATCAGTGGGTGTGAGAAGTTAAATTTGTATTGCTCAAAATATTTGTACAGATAGTTATTTACTTTTTTACCTTTTGGATTATTTCGTCAGAGAAGCATCGTGGGGGTGGGAGTCGTGTGTGCTATTATCCCGATACCAGGAAACACTGAGGTCTTCGGACAGCCTTTGTCTGGCGATTTGTAAATCCACGTGGAATATCTCAACCCTTTGTCCTGTGGCTATTTTGCATTTTGCGCTAGATATAGATGCTGCAGGATACCGGTAAGTGTCTAAACTGTACGCAGATGTGTTCTGGGAAGATCCGCATGAAACAAAATTGCACGTTTTAATGAACAGATGACATTAGACCCACGTCTCGTCTATTAGTATCAATAAAAAATTTGGGGTGAGGTGATTTATCGGACTATTGCATGCCCTGCCAGTACAGAGACAATAAAGAAAAACTTCATACCAAATGCAAGTAAAAGGACTCACCATAAACTTTCATTCGAGTGAAGTCGCCAACTTTGACATCTTAGAATAAGCATTCAAATCAAGTCAAGATTATGACTTTCGCGTGAAAAGGTTGGATCCTCAAACGTTTTACATTTGTTAAATCATCAAGTTGTGAGTCGATCCTTGAAAAAATTGTAGCAGAAGAATTCAATAATACTCTAGAAAACAATAATTTTAGAGAAATGATCACAGGTTCTTAAAAACATGCAACACAAACTGGTGAAGGTAGGCGAGGATGATATTTTCTATCCAGAACAGAAGTCACAGACCACATGTTAACGTGGGCAGTCACAAACCACAAGCTAATGTGGGGAAGATACAGTTGTGATGTCACTGTGACCACGACAAGAACAACACTAAGATTCAATCTTTGCTATCCACTTTGCTGAAACCATTCCTGGTCAAGTATAACAAGACAAATGTCTGATGATGAGTCAAGAAGAACGGCATTTAGAAGAGAAAATCTTGAAAGAGTGACATGAAGAAATAAGTGGGTTATTTAATAACTCCATTAGCTTCTTTGGAGATGAAACTCATCGAAGATATCGTGGAACAGAATATCATCGATATTCAACATGGTTTTTTTTTTAAGGAAAAACGATAAGTGTGAACTTATTACTTGTCATTGCCTGACAAAATGAATACCTGGTAACTTTGTTATCTTTTGACGCACAATTTTAATGACACACAATTTTAATAATGCTTCTTAGAATCTGCAGGTATATTCTAAAGATGAACTTATTTGCAAAAGAAAATCTCAAAACGATCTAGATTATGTCATAATTACAGATGACAGTCATCTCCCATTAATCCACTGGTTACCCGTCTCCATTCCAAACAAATAGAGAGATGAAATATTTTGATTGGTATGGATTACTTTATCTTGGTATCGTATGCTGTGTGAGAAGAAATGGTGTATCCAATCTATTCAATAATGCGAGATTATAAGGAACAAATTCAATAGCGTGTGGACAATATTGTTTATATTTTCTTATTAAGCAAAATCTTAGTGTTTTTGTGAACATTTCGACTATCTAATTTCTATACGACATAAATTTAGCGTATCTCGACAGCAACCTCATCATTGGAATTTTGTCCTACTCAACAACGTTGTCAACCTTGTAAATACGTTTCTGTTCAATATTTGTTTGTCAACTATACATGAAGAGGATAAATCGAGAGTTCGCCATTTATGTCATGTCCTCAGCTAAGTGAGCATGAAGAAAAACGATAACAAGAAGAAAGCTAGAGATGGAATCGATGATCTTCAATAAAGCCCTGAATGCAAATTCTGTCTTAAAGCTTCAGCAGGGTGGACCCTAAGGACCACTTTTCTGCTTATATGAGTCCAACAACGAAAGAAGCCAGAGAGTTAGCCCCCTCCAAGACAGCAGCGAAGAAAGAGGAGGTAAAACGCAGGAACGACCTCAGGAACGACCTGCATAGACTCGACAGATACTATACTCTCCTATCGAAGTATCCCAGCCAGCGGTACCTCTACCCACTACAACAACATTTCCTACTACCTACGACAGCATCGAGGAAGGAGCCCCCATATCTATATAATCTGCGACACCAACGCATCAAGTGGCAAGACAGTAACAGGCGGAGGAAACAAGATCAGAATGAAAGAGAAGTACGAAAGGTTTCCAGAAGGCAAAAGCCCACCCCCAAGTCAACCACGTGGAGTAGCAGCATGAACAGTAGCAGCACCACCACCACCAACAACAACAAGGCAACTCATTGGAAGTAAATTCAGGAAACTACCGCCACCACAATTAAATAAGGCAGCAGCGAAGAAGCGGCTGTAGACTACGTATATAAACAGTCTAAAATGTTGTGGAGGGGGATTCTACTAGAAAAAAGACTGGCAGCGCAACAACATACGTATGTAACCAGTCTGAAATGTGAGGGTGAGAGTTCTGCTAGAAAACAGGCTGGCAGCCCAACAACATACGGATGACCTAATAACCGTCTTGGAAATTTGGAAGTGAGTGCTAATTAAACAAGAGGGAAAGCAAATTTCGCTCATGTGGCAGAGAACATCAGTTCTCTAAAGGAGAAATATTGCAGATATACAGTTCCCCTAGTGATGCTGTTAACATATGAACTGACTAGAACTCTTAGAATTCTAGCCCAACCTTTCCCGTATTGGACAGAAATGGACGAACTACTGTTATCAGATCTCGTCACTCAAAACAGTACATAGGGGCTGAATAGACAAAAGTTTATCACGCCTGAGGCCTTTCCTGTTCTTGCCTTCTGATGTTTGACTTCAGAGACACTTTAAGGTCTACTAAACAAAATTGCATTTTAAACCAAAGGTTTTCATTTTGGCTTGTAAAACCATTTCGATAATATTCAACCATGATTCATTTGCCAACAGAGGACTCTAATTTTATCAAATTAGAATACAAAAAAAAAAGTTAACAAAGACCAGCTTTTTCTTTCGTGCTGCTTCTGTGGGGAACATACGCAGTATAAGCAAAATTCTAACTTTACACGAAATGAGATAGTGTAAAAGTGGTTAGCGAGATCCTTATTGCAATGTGTGGCTTACACACAATACGCAGTAGGGAGCAGCCCCGACATAGATAACTGAGCATAGTTTGACTAATAGTAATTCTATGGCCCTTTAGAAAGTTTCCACTGACTCGCGCGAACATCAGCCGGCCTTTTTCTCCTTTGCTGTGTCAAGACATGGCTGTTCATGTATTCAAACGTCGAGTATTGGCTCCTGTTGCGCACTCGACATATAAGTCAGTGTGCTATGCACGCATCTTAATCTCAGAGAAGAGTACATTCAGAACGGATATCGCCGGGTGGAAGTCTGCTTTTCAGACATTAAATAGTCGCACCAAACCGATTGATCGCAAGCGACATTAATTCATGAATGAGTACTGTTGAGTAATCCATTGTTAAATGCAACACTGGCGAAGTCCTATTGTAATTGCGCAGAGTACATCCCAATATGATTCAAAGAAGCTTGGAGAGAAAAAGGTATTTTCTTCAGTATGGCAAGTAAGGTTGTTTAGGAAATATTGAAAAAAGAAATTAACAGAAAATGAAACAGTAGCAGAAGCAGCTAGATGAAGACGAAACATAATACAATATGAAGATGGAGAGATAGGCCAGATTATAGGCTCAGTGTCTCTTGCAAAACGATACGTCACTATTGTGTAGTGAGAACAAAAGTGCAGCCATGTTATCCTGGATATTTCAGTAACATCAGCGCTCCATGGCAACAAAGCAAACGACCCTTTTTCAGAGCAATAGATGTCTCTTAAAACAAAATCATTCTATTCTATCAATGCTAATCCATTTGTATGTATATTTGTGTATGACTTCTAAAACTAAAACTTAATCCGCCTCTACGTCAAGTGTGATAAAATATTTGTGTAAACAATCCTACTTTCCTATATAATAAGTCCCTTCGTGTAAGTAATAAAAGGGTTTGTGCAAAAATAAGTTTATAGTTTGGAGCGCGTGATTAATATTTCTTTTTTGTACCATAGCTAGGGATGTTTGCTTTGACCTCAGTGTCTCTAAAATACTAAACGATGACGTGAAGCAACATTTCTTGACACCACATTTCGCCTGTCTTGACACTTGCCTTAGACAACGTTAACTGAGAACAACGAGTAACCAGCACTGTCAGAGTGCAAGCTGTGCACCGCATTGTCTCATTTGGAGAAAGTACACACTTCCGGGACCTGGTAGAAGTGATTCAATTTTACCCCCACAGCTGTCAATTAAAGAGGGAGATCTTTAAAAACAGCACAATAATGGATAAGGAGATGATCAAGATCAAGTACGTGTATTTAGCAGAGAGAGAGAGAGAGAGAGAGAGAGAGAGAGAGAGAGAGAGAGAGAGAGAGAGAGAGAGAGAGAGAGAGAGAGAGAGAGAGAGAGAGAGAGAGAGAGAGAGAACAAAATTACAAAAACAAACATATACACATATTTACACAGTATATTTCTGGAATTTCCAAACGATGGTGTCTCCTTGTGCACGTCAGTTATAAATACACCGTGAATTAAGTGATTGACCCACGTGAAAAGCTACGTGTTTAAAGCCGTTTGTTGGTACAGCTTTAGACACCGTGCTCATGGTGACTCTCGTGTTGCATTTGCTGAAAGTAAAAGTACAAAGTTGAATCAAATATATATGTACATTCTGCCATTCTTATGTTATCAGTCAAGTTTTAGCTGCGTTAGCAAATGCAAATTTATGACCTTAATAGTACTGAAGTAGTGAAATATTGACGTGCTGCTCTCAGTTATTTCCATTCTGGAAATTTGTTATAGATACATGTATGTCCTTTATGAAATGATTAATTATTGATGCGGGATTTTTAGAAAATTTCGGCTTAAAACTTTTCCCTCATGCTTTGGCAAAGATTTCGCCGCAGAAAAGAGTGTATGATCCCCACATTCATAGTTAGGTTTCTTATTTCCAGATAGATCAAACTCACCGAATGGAGTTAACACGACATTATTGACACAGCTGTTAGCTGTGAATAGATTAAAAGTTGTGATGACTGAGACTAAATTAAAGCAAACAAATATTGACGAATGATTGACTGACTCGTGCCATTAGCTCACGGGGCCCGGTGGGGGAGTTGTCTTAAGTTTTTATCGCCTATAGCGATCACTGCCATCTCATCTTTACGTGTGTTCGAGTCTCTAGTTCGGTCAATGTGATTATATGAGAAAGCTGCCATCAGCTTCCCGTTGGTCGGTGCTCCTTACCTGGGTTTTTCCTGGTTCTTCCTTCACCAATTATTCTGGCCTCCGACGACCTCATTTTCTCGGAATTAGTCACTTGGAGTTTCCACGATTCTCTACCCAGGGGTTAAAACTTAAAATCTTATTGGACGCCCGCAAACGGGCAGAGGGGGCACTTGTACCCACCCACCCCTTCCCGGATTTTACTTCTAAATCTGTTTTGTCCTACATCTAAAAAAAAACTTGATAGCAGACACTACATGTTTGCCTCCTCCCCGAAATATCATTCTGCTGGCGCAATTGGATGTCCATAATGTGGTTATATCAAATTGTGATTTTGCCAGCGGTATGCGAACACTAGTATTACAATATGTGTATCTATTACATAAATCATATGATCATGTATCAGACAACGGTCCATATCATATCAATACTTCCCATTCTTTAGAACGACTAGAAAATTGCAGAGCTGAATGCGAGAATGGATTTTTATTTGTTATTTTTATTGATGGGGCGGTCTTTATAATATGACGAATACTTGGGTAATGCAACTTTCGTGGCTCTAAATGATTCAAAAAGTACCTAATTGTTTAGAAGAGAATGTATTGTCAATTATACTGTATTCATTACCTTGATGACTGGATTGTCAATTGTACTGTATTCGTTGCCTTGATGACTATGTTGTCAATTGTACTGTATTTATTACTTTGATGACTGTATTGTCTATTATACTGTATTCATTCCCTTGATGACTGTATTGTCAATTATACTTTATTCATTACCTTGATGACTGTATTGTCAATTATACTGTATTCATTACCTTGATGACTGTATTGTCAATTATACTGTATTCATTACCTTGATGACTGTTTTGTCAATTATACTGTATTCATTACCTTGAGGACTGTATTATCAATTGTACTGTATTCGTTGCCTTGATGACTATCTTGTCAACTGTACTGTATTCATTACCTTGATGACTGTATTGTCGATTATATTGCATTCATTACCTTGATGACTGTATTGTCAATTATAATGTATTCATTACCTTGATGACTGTATTTTCAATTGGACTGTATTAATTACCTTGACGACTGTATTGTCAATTATATTATATTCATTACCTTGATGATTGCACTGTTCAACTTGTGGGCATCAGTTGGTGAAAGATCTATAACGACAAATTTTAAATAGCGGTACACACAATCGTACATGACTTAATGTGTGTGTGTGTCTGTCTGTTTGTCTGTGTGTGTGATCGAAGGGTTCATCAATTGTACATGACTGAATGTGTGTGTGTGTGTGTGTGTGTGTGTGTGTGTGTGTGTGTGTGTGTGATCAAAGGGTCCATCGACTGATTCATTGACTCGCTGGTGGTCCATCGATTAATTACTGAATGAATGAAGAAATGATGCCTATATCATTGTTGGTATTGGTACGAAAAGATAAGCGTGTGTACGGAAAATTGTGTCTACGTTAATCTACTTTCTATTCACAAACTACTTAGAGTCATTTCTTATTATTAAATAGGTCTAGAGGTTATTATGTGCCCTTCAAACATACAGATTTTGTTACTGCTTTTATACGTTGAAGACCCTTATATTTCTTGCAGACGACCGTGCAGACATGCACCATACCCTGAAAATATTTTAGCAGACATTACGATACTTTTGCACACACAATCAACACAGAGAAAATGCAAATTATTGTATTTGTTCGAAAAAGATCGCACATAAAAAGTAAGATAAAAAATGCTTATATTGATGTTGTATATGAATATAAATATTTAGATCTTACATTTCACGAGAATTGAAAATCTCCATTGGCCTGAAAATTCTAGTAGATGTAGCTAATAAAGGTATGTATTTACTGTCAAAGCAACCACAACAGTCATATTTACCTTTTGACTGTATACATTTTAAACATATGACTGTGAAATTGGAGATTTTTGTAAGCTCACAACTAGATGAAAATCAAACTCTTCTTTTTTCCTTTTAAATATATTAAATGAGTAAAGGAACCATTTTTTATTTGGTACATGATGAACCTGGTCTGTTCGCTTTAAATTTGAGCATTAAAACAATTTGGTTTTGTTAATTAGTGGTAAGTGGTTATGAAATAAAATTTCAATTTTATATTCATTCTCTATTGTTTAAACTTTTGGCAACTCGTGACATAGCAAGTGGATAGAAGACGTAAAATCTACATTAAATGATGGTTGGTTTAGTAATGTATTGGAACAAGTACATTTAATGTCAGTGAAATGGTTAACAAAGATAGTAGATAAGCGATTGAAATCAATACAGACAATCTTAGGCAGAAAAAAGTGTGTGCATATATATATATATATATATATATATATATATATATATATATATTGTTAGAATTGCAAATCATAAATTTTCTGTTGGAACTGGTATATTGGCTAATAGTATATACACACCCTAATCAATGATAAGATAAAGGTGATGAATTTCATTATCTTCTGTTGTGTTCTTATTTTAAGATAAAAAAAAATGTATACCGCCTTATTACTTT
The DNA here is from genome assembly GCA_016746295.1 of Potamilus streckersoni. Classification (NCBI taxonomy): domain Eukaryota; kingdom Metazoa; phylum Mollusca; class Bivalvia; order Unionida; family Unionidae; genus Potamilus; species Potamilus streckersoni. The sequence continues at coordinate 390,800 of JAEAOA010002240.1, forward strand.
TCCATGGCTAACGTTCATAAATATAATCAAGTAATACAGGTATAATATGATTCATGCAAAATATTTGCAATTCACGTGTTGCGTTGTCCAAATCTTGTAATCAATATTAATCTTAATGTCATGATATCACACGCTGTATTTATGTCATGATATCACACGCTATATTTATGTCACGATATCACACGCTTTATTTATGTTATGATATCACACGCTATAATTATGCCATATCACATGCTATATTTATGTCATGATATCACACGCTGTATTTATGACATATCACACGCTGTATTTATGTTATGATATCACACACTGTACGTATGTATATGTTGTAAACTTAACAAATTGTGCATAATAGTTTTGTCCTTTCTTCTGAAAGTTAAGAAGTCACGTTGACAGGGAGATAGGTAAATAGGTTGAGAGAGAGAGAGAGAGAGAGAGAGAGAGAGAGAGAGAGAGAGAGAGAGAGAGAGAGAGAGAGAGAGAGAGAGAGAGAGAGAGAGAGAGAGAGAGAGAGAGAGAGAACATTAATCGGCACAAAAAGCCGTGTAAATTCAACAGCAAATATACTCCTTCATTTACTTATTCGAACAGAAATTAAACGAGGCCAGTATCATAGGGTAAGTTGATTAGTTTCAAGTGACCCCCCAAAAAAACAAAACAAAAAATTTGTCAATGTGTTTGAAAAATAAAAAAGATAAAATCTGCCACGAAAACCAACCGAGGTGAATATCTATTACTTTTTGTGTCTTTGGTGGGCGTCATATTTTATTTTAAAATTGCAGGCAAAGATTTAACACAGTTCCTATGTGTGTTTCAAAATGTTGAATTAATGAAAGACAGTTACGCTAGAGACTGGTATTTTCGTAACAAAACAATTATAAAAAGCATGTATTAAAAGCGACAGTTCAAGGTGATAAAGCGACATTATAGAAGCACTCTAATATCTTTCAAACGTAACTTCCAGCGTGGGCTATTATAAGTCTCGAGATCAAAAACGTTTGTAATGTCATTTCGATTTTTTTATAAAAAAAATTAGGGCGGAAGGTTTAAACAATAAGAACTTCCTATTTAATAACAGATATGTATGTTAATTTGTTCAGTAGTGTATTTTACACTAGTATAATACCGAAACAATAGCTTATCGGTTGTAAATCTCCTCCGTACGAAAAAGAAGGAAAATATATGTGATTCCAACAATTATGAAATCTGTTATTTTCCGGAGTTCGCATGGAATTCACTTTAAATGTATGATTAACATCTGTGGAAAGAGTGAACCGAATCACAAGCAAGCTTCCTCAAAGGCTACTCAACAACCGTAAATATTTTAATTTTGCATATCGTGGAAGAATTCTCTTTTAAAATAAGAGAATATTATGTGCATCTATTGATTTTCGGAAAGCATTAGATACCGTGTGGAGGAAAGAACTTTATTAAAAACAAATATTCTTTCCAAAACAGACAAAAAATGCCTAAATATAATAATGAATGTGAGCATGCAAATAAAGTTTTATTTAAAACCACTGAGACAAACTATCATATTTTTCAGTTGTAAATTGATGCCCGACAAGTGAAAGCCTTTTCCCGTTATTATTTATTGCTCTAATTAATGAACATAGTGTCACTACGTAAACGATAAAACGTGTCATTTGTTGGATAATTACGTTAAATGGATGTTGTTACTGTATGCCGATGACACTGTCTAGAAGAAGAAGACGTTCCTGCCTAACTGCATAATTATGCTAAATTGCTATCATTACTGTATGCCAATGGCACTATTTTGTTAGCAGACTTCTCTGCCTATTTGCATAATTATAGTAAATTGCTGTCATTATTCTATGCCTAGGACACTTTTTTATTTGCAGGCTATCCCTGCTTAGTTGTGAAATGCATATTACCAGATTTATTAATTTGTGTTGAAGTTAATGTAGCAACAAGAAACTTTATTATGTAACAGAGGAAAATGTAAAATATTTAAATCATTTGAGTATAATGACCAGCCCTTGTAGAATGTTGATTCATATTGATATCTCTTAATAATAATGAAAGAGTTTCCTAAACAAGAAATCATGTAGTTGAACCAGCAAGTAAATATGTTTGGTATGTTGCAAAAAAATTCATAATATATCATTCCCAAAAGATTCTTCTCTGAAACATTTTAAGTAATTAATGCAACCAGTTTTGTCTTATGGATTTGAAATTGGGTGTTTTGAAAGTATAGTCATTCAATATATGAAATATTTAACATTGTGCAACCAAATGCGGATATTATCCGAAGAACACGAAATGCTATGACAGATGGGGAAATACTGGTAATTCCCAATCTCGATTTCTGTCAAAACTTGAATATACTACAAAGAAAGACATGAAACTAAATAAACGTTTGGATAGACCTGCCATTAAGCTGCATTGTTCTGCTAATCAAATTTATCGCAGCGAGTAAATAAATTTAGTCCCAGAAAAGTACTTGAAGACACAAATCTTGTAGATACTTGGTTATCCATAATGGTTGGCAGTGATTAAAGGGTCATTTCAATGAAACCTGGTAAATTTGTTTCAAGGCTTAAATTATATGATATTTCAACTGAACTTTTATTAGCACATTATTTTCTGATAAATATAGAAAATTCCTAGCAAAATATCTGAAAATATAATCAAATATTTTTGAGTCTGATGGTAAACATTACTCGATATCAACCACTAAGCGAGTTATAAAAAAAGGCAATAACAAAGGGACAAATTCCAATATTAAGTTCAATGTTATTTTTTTTTTATCATAGAACGCTCGAGTAGAATAAATAGAAAATACACAATTTAACTTGAATTACCAAGGTACAATTAACTGTGTTGGTCCAGGTGTTTTAAAGGAGCTTATTAACGTATTTCTTTAAACAAACGTAAGTGTAATTTTGGGCCTCTTTTAAGGCAAACTTCATTGATTTGAATTGCAGTCTACGATATAGTCTATTATATCTGTCATTTTTTTTTCCTGTCAATTTTTATGTATTAAAGACATACGCAATTTTTACGAACGAAAATAATAGTGTATACATTTTTGCAGTCATTCAGTTTATATCAGTGAAAAATATGTATCAACTAAAACTGTATTGAATTGATCTTTTGCATTCGAATCCAAATTTCCATACACTCGCAAAGATGCCAATTTAAGTTTACCTTTTTTTTTTTAGAAAAGCTGTTTTTGCTTTCAATGTCTTAAAAAGTATTTTGGTGCCAGAGTATCTTAATGTTTGTTGTTTTTTTTTTGTTGTAAGAAACATTAGCACAAGGAGTACACGTTCGAGTGAAAACAATGATTTACAAATACCAAAAGTTCGGATAGCGTAATTTAAGAAATATATTTGCTTACACCGATAATTTTAGAAAAGTTTGCATAATGATATTTGAAAAACAACGACCTAATGTGTCAGCTTTTAATAAATGATACTGCCACAAATATATATATATATATATATATATATATATATATATATATATATATATATATATATATATATATATATATATATATATATATATATATATATATATGAGCAATTCTGGCTATTTGACCGAAAAAAACTTGTATGTGTTAGCTGCGATATCTATATGATGGCAAGCTGTTAACCTTGTATAATTTATTAACGTCAGTTATATTTGTATTGATTTATGCGGTAGATGTAACCTTGTCTAACCATTGTTAATTGCAAGATCACAATATGAACGCATACACTAACTGTAAGTTAATTATGTCATCTTGGATAAATAAAATATATTATTATTATTATTATTATTATTATTATTATTATTATTATTATTATTATTATTAGTAGTAGTAGTAGTAGTAGTAGTAGTAGTAGTAGTAGTAGTAGTAGTAGTAGTAGTAGTAATTGACCTTATATAACAAGTAAGTGACTTTAAATGAAATAAAATGTTAAAATCTTGAATTGGTAAGATTGGAAACTTTTTCCCTGTAATCTTTAAATAATGATTTGTCAAAACGATATAGCACATCAAGGACAATAAAACAGCATATATTTATGTAGGCTATTTTCTGTTTAGACTTGGGGATTTGGAGGACAGTTCCATCATCAGCGACTTGTGTCAGTAAACTGTCCACCTTATGTTATCATATGGTCAAAAGAGAATATTTTGTTAATTTCCACCAGGTAGCATAAAGGAAATGTGGTGGTTACTCACAGACAGCCAGATTGTGGGAAAATGTGATTATTTACAGACAGCCGGACTGCGGGTAAATGTGGTTCCTCACAGACAGCTGAACTGCGGGAAATGTTGTTAATATATGCTCAAATGGTTAGCCCTTTTGTTCCACATTACTGTCACTTGAGTATGCGTGAGTAAAAATAAACTGAACAATATAACACGAATTTAAATTAACGCAATAAATTTGTTTTATTATCACCTTTAACTTCCACACAGTGTCGGATGAATATTTCAAAATAATCAGATAACATTCTCACTGTCTAGTTATTCCAAACCCACTTTGTCCATTACGTATGCTTCGAACGTCGATCGTGTGCCTTGTTAAAAAATCGTTTAAGAATTCGATTTTTATTCATAAATCGAAACTACTCGGTCATTGATAGAAACCCCGGAGAATAACCCATATGTGCTAATTGTTGGGATCTACCTGATGTTGCAAAATTTATTTGCCAGAAAACCGCTTAAAATGTACCTAGTTACGCGAAAACAATTGAAATGCCTTCTGACCAGCTCATCTGGGAACGTGACTTTATCCTGGTGCTAAAGAAAGAGAATTTCATAGTTGCCAGTGTTATGGATTGTCGCCCTTTGTGGTTGATTGACATATATACACCAGGTATATTTTCGATCACATAAATGCTTCAAGAGCACTATTTTATTTTTGATACATCGTTAATTGTGATGAACACTGTGGTCACGCCGGTGTTTGTTACCATATATTTGTGATTCGTATTTAACAGTATCCACTCATTCTTTTAAGTCTTTTTCACAAAAGTATTTTTCGCTTGCGATGATCACATTAGAAAAGCCCACGCTGGATTTCGCAAATGAAAATTACTGCAATAAGATTTCAATCGGACTGTATAATGTAGGTACTTACACAAGTTGACGGCTTTCGCTTACAAATGCGTCGTACTTTGATGCTCATGAGACCGCATGTCAATACTCAGCATCATCGCCCCTAAGTAACCACCTGACTCGGGTCACAATTATTTTTTCCGGTTTAGTACCCATGACTGTAGTCCCCGTCAATTTGTGGGGCCTTTTTCATATTTCATTTTGGTGGTGATACAGGAATTAGATATCGGCATTATTGCTAATGATTTAAAAGGCGACTGAATATTCTTTAGAATTTCAGCATTATGATCTGGTTGTCTGTGTGTATTTTGGCAATAATGCACAGTGAATAATGCGGCATTGATGCTGATCCGGAAGTTACATATATGACCCCTCGCACAGCTTTGTTCACAGTCAAGCCTCTCGAATACAATGCCGGACGACCAATGAGAAAAACTTTACGGTGAATTCATCTTTAAAGGTATTTTAGATGAGCATATTATTTATTATGATTTGGACAACTTGAAAGTTCAGTTCAAAAACAAAACCCAAGATCAATAAAAATACGTAATTTATCTAAGTAAAACTCTTCGTATAAAGTGATTGAAATGTGTATTTGCAGAACATAACCTAACCCATATTTTACTGGAGCAATTTAGTTGTCAAATCTTCAGTTTCGAAGGTGCGTAGTTTCGCACCTGGTCAGGTTCTTCAATTTCCGAGGTAGGTAAATAGTTGATAAAGTCCTCAGTCCCACAACGCCTATATAGAAGTGTTTGGATTTGAAAAACACCGGAACTTTTGAAGTTTGCGTAGGTATGTAACATCCTCTATCTTGGTGAATGTAAATAATCTTTGTACTTTTCCCCATGCTGCACTGTGCATATGTCTGGTTTATGGAAGACAGAGGTTTTACTAGTTACCTGACTATGATAATTTAAGTCGAACACCAACGAATAAATGGCTGAATTATCGATCTGTCTGGCGGTTAGTTTATATCCGTTTCATAGAGAAAATAAAATGGCGTCGATTCAGTTCTGTCACTCTCTTGCAGAGAAACATATAACAAAACCCGGAGAAGTGAAACAGAAAATGAAGAAGAAGGTTTGACTTGTTTTGACTGGTACTAGGTTTGTTATATAAACTTACTTTCCATCAGCTTGAGAACAGATGAGTATCCCATACTTCCTATGAGACTGGTAAGGGTCCCTGAGTCGGCGCTATGTTTGAGCTGTGTAAGGAAGTTCTGATTGGGCGGGTACATACGATGATACTGGCCATTATGGAGAATATCATCTATAATCGTCGATAAGTCCCGTCTCCTTCTGACTCTCTTAGAAAAGAAATAAAAACCAGTTCTTGCTATCACGAAAAAGGTAAGCATGGATTATAAGTTCAGTTTAGAAATAAGCGATGCAATTGGCTGAAAGTTTATTCTAACTTACAAACTGAACAATCAAATATGTTATGCCAACACTTTGTTTAAAGACTTAAAGAGGAGATATTGGAGTGTGTCCAAAAGATTACAAAACAATGTGAGTAAGTAACAAATTGAACTCAGACTAGACACTATAATTTGAATTCTCTGTTCACAATATCGTTTAATTTAAGAGGTAAGTAAAGATACAAAATCAGCAGACAGTGGCGACAATTTTGAGGTTTTTAATCTCACTCAGAAAAAAGTTACCAGTCATTTTTTTAAAAATGTGATGAAACAGTTTCATGACAGAAAGGAGCAGACAAACAAAAATACTCTCTCTCTCTCTCTCTCTCTCTCTCTCTCTCTCTCTCTCTCTCTCTCTCTCTCTCTCTCTCTCTCTCTCTCTCTCTCTCTCTCTCTCTCTCTCAGTTCTGAAATCAACTTACAGGCGTAAATAATTCTTGAACATCACGTGACGTTTTGGGTCGAATCTCTGAAAACGAACCAGAAGCACATCAGCTATAGTTGTAACTAACAAAAGTAGAAATGTCGCTTAAACGAATTTATGTTCTAAATAGACTAAAGTTTAAAACTAATTACTTATCACATGAACTTTGTATACTGTACCGATTTAAGGAAGATGTGACTTCATTTATTGAAGGTAAAAAAATCACATTTTATATGCAAAATGTTAAGCGGAAAATTAAAACATTTTAAAATGAGATATCAAGTAGTTAACACGTTTTGATGACAGTTGGCACTGATGGGGATTTCTTCTGGATAATTCTTTTCCTAGAGTACACGTGGCAGCAAACGTATTCTTATGATCGTCACAAAATCTTATGAGAAACTCCCTTGTGGTTTGGAAGCTTTCATCATTCAAATACATAGATAAGCAAACCATCAAACGAATTTTGTATTGTGCATCGCAGTGGATGAATATAAAGGTTGAATATGATTTGTGTTTACTTCTCTCTCTCTCTCTCTCTCTCTCTCTCTCTCTCTCTCTCTCTCTCTCTCTCATGTGAGCAAGACTATTTTCTATATGTCAAAACTGTAAACTATTTGCATTATTATGTCTGCGCAAGAAAATGTGATCTGACAAGATAGAAAATTACTGACTTTAACAGGTAATATTGTAATAGAGCGGATTAATAGATGAAAGAAGATGGGAGCATTTTACTAACAGAAGAATGAGGTGCATGTAGACATAAAATAAAGGTTCTGATATATGTACTGTTTTCAGACTGAAATGTGCTAAACTTGCAGAACATCTCTCTCTCTCTCTCTCTCTCTCTCTCTCTCTCTCTCTCTCTCTCTCTCTCTCTCTCTCTCTCTCTCTCTCTCTCTCTCTCTCTCTCTCTCTCTCTCTCTCTCTAGAAGAAAGAACATTATATTGAATCAAATCTTACCAACCGAAAATTTGAGGTAACCAATTCTAGAAGCATTTATGGGTTCTTTAATCGACTGTTTTTCAGAAGCTAGTAAATGACGGGATGCTGGGTTAGCCTCACGTCTTTGTAAGGAGTGAGCAGCACGCGCATGTGCGTTTGTAATGATCACCAGAATCATGCCACAAAGAGGCAACGTCATATTTTTGCTGAAATGAATGAAGAGCTTTTCTAAGAAACATTATTATGTGATTCACTAAGACATTAACTTTCTCCTTTTAACAACACACATTACTCTGCCTTATTCTGTAAACTTGCATATTCACCCAAATTTTTACCATCAGATAAATATAACATACTAATATTGTATCCAAACTTCTCGAAGCGTTTACGTGAGGTTATAATAGAACGCAGGTGACGGTGATGTAAAATTCCACTAATCCACTTAATGTTTAATCGCCATTTTGTCCAGTTTCCGCAATCACTTTAATTTCGCGTATGCATGTTACAGGAATGTCGTTTCCGTCTGTCCACCTATTGATATATAAGTCTTTCTGCACATTTGTTGGTCCATTCTTTTCTCAACATATGCACTTCTTATTTGTTATAATTTTGATCGTTTCAACTCAAAGCAATGTTACTGCTTTGCGGTTTTGTTTTGTTTCACTTTGTGACACGATAGTCCTTTTTCATGAACGTTTCTGTTCATGTTTTCTATTATTTTATCAACCTCAGTAGCAAAAAGAGAACATAATTCCTTTTACTTACCGGAAACAATGCTTTGTAAGTTCGATATAGTTATGGTTGATGCTTCACACGCTAGCAAGCATACGTTAGATTCCTAATGAAGGTAAATCATGCATGGTGAAGTGATTTCGTCTTAGTGACCAAATTCCCTTTACCATGCAATAAATCCCGTACTATCAAAAATTTTCTAGATGAATTTTGAAAACTGGCTCTGAGATCTCTGTGAAAAATGTATCTTTATATAAATGTGTTTGGTACCAGTCTCTGTTTAACAACTCTGGATAATTAGTGAGCAAAAATTGCAAACAATCGAGATATGAGCTGATGACAGTGTCGTTCTTGATATTTGTATAGTATCTTTACAAAAAGTTCGAAATAATGGCTGGAGTAAATGCCTGTATTTATCAAATGTTCTATTAAGTGACAAAGGTACTATTTGTTTTTCGATTATTAAATTGCAAAATGACAATGATAAAATATGAATGCGCACATTCCTAATTATTGACCTTTCACTCCATTTGATAAAGCACTTCTGTCAACCTTCAAGACGAACTCTTAATCGCAAATCAAACGCAGAAAAATCGCATCAAATTATCGAAAAGAAAGGAAAATCGCTTAGATTTTTTAAGTTTCAACAATTATTTGAAAAATGCTCGCTTTTTTAACAGCTTCAAGATGACCATAAACCTGGTCTTTCTTTATAGATCACTACGTGGAAACCTTTTTCTATCTGATAATTATGTTAAGAACAAACTTACCGGTCTGCCATTCTTCAAGGCTCGAGTCGTAAATATCGGACTTAACCTAATTAGGTTCTGTTGTGCTTGTACCAGACATACCTTCTTAGCTGTCCATGCTGATTTGAATTGTCTTTCAAGGAAAAAAAAACAGTTAGTCGCTATTTCTTTTCAAGATTTGCATGAAACTTTTATTTGTTTCTTTTCTTTTGGAATATCTCTCCGAAAGAGATCAGAATGTATAGAGTTGGTTGAAAGTAATTCATTGTATTTTATATATACACATACTATATGTACTAAGGTATATGCAGTGGTTTCTAGATAAGCGTTTCCTGTATCTGGGAATCTTTGAAGACAGACATATGTTGAATACAAAATTAATAAACAGTATAATTGCTGAAAGTGAAAGTTGGAGCTAATTTTGTATGTGTGGGTGGCAGTGTCACCCGGCAGATTCATGTAAATTTTATTTAAAATAAGTACATATTCATTTAAGACAATTTGAAATCACTTTCAGGTTTATTCAAACGAAAAGACAAAATAGTAAATTATTAATTGCATTACGGGAATAGTTGTGTATGAACTGAAAATGTACATGCACATGACAAATTACAAGACATTACTGTAAATCAATGCCGTAGTTGTAGAGAACCAACAATTTTGAATAACAGTAATTGAAAAGGGTGATATATAACAAAATGCATACGAATGATGAAAAGACTGCAAGTCATTCTGTTCACCCTGCAAGCACTTTCCTTACCTATATATATATAGTAGTAAATATTAGTACTCATATTAGTACCCCTACTTAGTGTGCGGGTACTAACATGACCCTATGTGTATCAACGGAGCAGACGGGCGTGATTCACACCCAGCGCTTTTCCAACATACTATAAAAAGTTTGAACATATCCTTTGCATGTAATGAAAAAGTTACATATACCTCTAATTAAATACCAGAATTGCTGCATATCATTGTAGAAATAAGTATAAACTTTCGTTTACCCTCTTTATCTGATATTTGTTTATCTTTCGAATAGTCCTCTATATGAGTTCAACTGATAACTACTTCCGTTTTCAGCTTCTTGTTTTGCGTGCCAAATAAGGACATTGCTGCCTTATTTGGAAACGTAAATAGATCGTAGTAAACATGCTACAGCAATTCTTATCTGGAAAACGAATTAATGCGATAATTTCGCGTTATCTGTTATGGTGGACAAGGTACGGTTAGCGTTAACAGTCCATTATAATTTACCTAATATAGATTTAATAACTTTATCATGAGCAAAATGTCTTGAAAAACATAACTTGACTTCGGTAGTAGATTTTATATATTTAGTCATCTTTTATATTTGACTATATATCTTGTGGTACAATTCAACAGCAACTAATTCTGTTACAGATAAAATGTTTTCAGATTTTTCTGTGCCATTATGTTATTGACCAGCAGATAAACGCAAAAAAAAAAATAATATTGAAGCTGAGATTCCTGGAACCTTGGCAGAGTGGAGAAACAAACACTTGTATTAAATGACATTGTTTTGGTTCCTGTGAGTGCTGTTGAGAGCGCGTTAACGATAGACAGAACTCTGTGGACTCTATGATATGCTATAAGCATTCATTCATCACAAGGATTGACTATTTCCGATACAAATATCTGGATTGTTGAATCGAATGGTCAAATTTAGTTTATCAAGCTGTCTCGAGAGTTAGAAGAATTTCTCAGCTACGGAGGGTTCAGGAAAACACTGCTAAAAATTGCGATGATATGGTAAAGGGGGAAAAAATGGTTATCAGCGATGTGACAAAAAAGTAAGCGTGACTTTGAGCTGATTGTAAGTTTATCATGACGCTGAAACAATATCAAAATAATCACTTTGCTTGCTGCAACACAGTAATGTCGTGGCAGTATTCTTCTATGGTGTCTTACTTTCCCAGAAATGAAATATATGGTAATTGTGTATCCCCATAAAATTACTTGCAATTATTCCCTTACAAATCCACGTTGAGGAGTCGTTGAATCTATTTTGTAGATTGTAGGTCTATCCGTGGACCTTACCACGCTGAAAATTGTATGTGTAATCACATTCCAAATAGGATCAGTTGCACTTTTTTTTTACCTCTTTCACACTCGTAGTCTTGCAACCCAAATAGGATCAGTTGCACTTTTTTTTTACCTCTTTCACACTCGTAGTCTTGCAACCCATTCTCATGTATTTCTGAACTTTGTTACGTATATCACCTGCGCATGTTGATATCCAAACAATCGCTCAGCATGTGTTGGAGTAAATCGCTGAAGGATTGTCTGATCACGATGAATTGTGGTGTGTCCTCGTCTGATTTTGACATTATTTTGTTTCATAAGAGATGTTACTGCACCAATAAATTCTTTGTCAGGATCGACCTGTAGCAGTTATGGTCATCGCAAGGGTTCTCGTTGACAAATTCGTTCAAAAGCAGACGAAGCTTCTGTTGCTGTCTTCGTTGATAGTTGTTCTGCTTCTTTATATCTACTTGCAACATCAACAACAGTTAGCGCGTATTTGTATGTGCGCGAATGACGTCTTTCAGTTTTAATAGTATCAGGCTGTAAGAACTAAATATGTGCTTGATAAACTTCATTGGGAGCGCTGACATAAAAATGTGCGTACTGAATATTTTTAGGTGGTGATAGACAAATTTTCCATATTGCCTGTCGTGCTAAACAATTTTCAGCAACAGAACGCCCGACACCTATGGCAACTGCAAATTTGCTAATCACTACCCTCCCACTCCCAATTTCCTCTTGGGCTAGAATAAATCAATTCCATTTTAATATGTATCTATGATTAATTACCGGCCTCCAGCCAAATAGCAAGTGATTCTCTGAGGGATTTATTTTTTACACTTTAACGTGTGTATCAACTTCATGTCTTCAATATGTTGTTGTCGTAAATCTAGATTTTTATACACGACACCATGAACATGAATATATATATATATATATATATATATATATATATATATATATATATATATATATATATATATATATATATTTGAGGTAAAGATAGCTATCATGATGTCCTAGCCTCAATGCGGTCGAGGTTACAGTCTGATCCTATAAATTCTCATAATCGTATTTAGTATTCCACAATCCTTGTGTTCGTATTCCACCCAACTGCGTCACATGTTCCAGAAATTCCAACCGTATCTATCCTGTTAATATCTTTACCCTTCTTGGAAATATTAGTTTTTCCAGTTCAGCAACGTCTTTGATAGATGATACGGTATACTTAACTAATTCTGCCGGCTCCTTTGCTTTTTTACGTCTTAGATCCGTTAAACCATTTCCATGCGATCGCGTCTGTAGTGTTTTATAACCGGTCCAGCAACACAATTCAATCGAGAAATTTCCATCAGCTGGAGGTCATTAACATTATGTTTATCATTCAGCGGATCTATCGCATAAACCACAGTCGTCAAAGGATATGCTCACTCATAATAAGGTTTGTCGATACCAGTCAGTATTCCTGGTTTTGGATTTTTATTTAACGTGACAATATTTCTGGCGTGATGTAATCGAATAAGGTGACATTTGTCGCGGATAATCCAGATATCATCTATTGCGGCTGTATCTAACGAAACAACAAATTTTATTCTAAAATACATTTTTGTTTGTCGAGATAATTAACAATTTATTGTGGCATTGACGTCTTTCATAATTCTGAATGTTGACCATGCATAATTCGCATCATCGTTGCAAAATTCTCTCTTGGTGTCATGGATACGATTAAAGTTTTATTCGTCATATCAACCAGAGCTTGCTTTGGCAATCCAGGGATTATTCTGTCAAAATTAAATCTGGCTTTGGAAGGCTTCATAACATAAAATCTCGTAAATTCCTCAATGTTATAATTAAGGGAAATATATATTTTAATTAAACTTTAGTTATGGTATATAATGATTCAAGCAAATAATAAATGTAAGTGGTTGATGATTGGTTCTGCATTCCTTATAATCGGACATGTGCAAATAAATTCTGTGGCTATCACACAGTGCGACGAGAAAGTCTAAGACCAAATCCGCTGTTTGTAGAATGCGGTGGTAAAAATGCAGGGCATCAAAACGGCATTACGATAAAAAAATAACATATAGAACAACGTTTCTAGAATAAACAAACACTTGATTTTCACGCTAACATATTTTTCTCTAGTAATAAAATAATAATTTATACAAATAATATTACTATATAAATGGAGCAAGATGAATTAGTAACACAACCTATCGTTAAAATGTATGAGGCATCTCCTGATGGTACCATAAGAAACTGTCGACTAAAATAAAACCAGTCGGTGTTGATATTAATAATGATTGTCTCGTATTCAGTGCCATAGGAAAATATATTTCCGACACAAATATATGTATATGAATGTTTCAACGGATTGATCAAAGATGGACTTGTGATTGATCACATCAACGGCAGATAATTTGATAATTCTTTTGGCAATTTGCTAGATATTGGACAGAATCAGAATTGTAAATTCGGTGGTATGGATAAGCACGAAAAAAAGAGTAGTTAAATCTGTGAATGTGGGTATGGGCGAAAGAAAAGAATTTCAATCGAAATATACAACTGGCAAATATTTTGATATTTACTGAGCTTCAATGCACCATGTCGCAACAATATAACCAGATCGGCATTTTCAAATAACTATAAACAAAATATTGCATTTCAGCGTTTCCTGACAGAAGCTGAATCTACTTTGATCATTCAATTGCATACTCTGTCATGTATAGTGATTAAACACAGCCGCGGATTGTTTTTTTTTTTTTTTTTTTTTTTTGTGCGCTGCAGTTTACACTTTACCACGTAAGTTATTTATAACTCCAGGTATATATAGTTCCTAAATGAAGTCTAGCCGATTTATATGGTGTTTGGAAGTTAAAATAAATTCATTGATACAACTATACAACACAAACTGTAACATTGTGATTGAAAAGTTGACTTTGATTCATTATGCCGTTTTTTTGGTAATTGCATCTAGAATTTCCAATAGCCAGGTAAAATCGGCTGCTATAACTTCATAATGTGTTAACCATATAATCATAAGAATGACAGTGATCTAGTGCTAACGCGGCCAATTTCCATGCTCAACGTGTGGAGTTCGAATCCAGTGACTCACAAATTTGTCGACAGTGGGCGATCATCGTGAAATTTAACAGAATAAAATTCATGCACATCTTCCCACCATGTTGAACAACGTGATGGGTGCTGTTTTGCACTCCCAGGGGTTTGATTTGTGGGAGGTGTGTACAAAATTGAAAAACAGGAGCCCATAGAAATAGACAGTGTGAGTGATGTGTATTAACCCTCATGAAGACTGCTACATAAATTGTAATTTAATTGATTAACTTGAATAAATATAGTTGGTTAATACACAGTGCATCCTCTCTAGCCACTTTTCGGACCTCTCTTTGTCTGCTAGGGTTTCTCTTCCTGACGTGACGTCATTGTAGTCAGCATTACGTTAATAAGCTAGTAACTAAATTTAGATATGTTGAACCAATCAGATAACTGATTTTGGAGCATGAGATCAAGCATTGTCAGTTGTTTGAGGCATTCATACAGCAGCTGAGATGCGTGTAGAGAGGTGTGCTTTTCAGTGTGAATTGTCGACACCACATCTACCTTAAAAAATGAATCATCGTAAAGAACAAATGCAGTCCCTCCTCCCTTTGATGATACCGGATGTTACTTTTTGTTTTTCTTGGGGATCATATTTTATCCAGCACACAATGATTTCTCGTAGTTCAAGAGGAACTGTTAATCGTAGTGTTCGCAATATTGAACATAATAATGATGTCATCACGGCGACAAATTCAACTTGAGCGGACATTCCATAAAACTGGACTGCATCCAAATTGGTTAAACAGCTAGCCGAGAAGAACATCAAGGTCTCAGTTTCTATTGGAAAGAAACATCTTCAATTGTACAGAGATAATGTACACCAGACGGGTAGTTCATCTTTGTCTTCAAGAGCATCATCACGTGACCAGATGGGTAATACACATATGTTAACAGCATCGTCACGTGACCTGGAAACAGCTGATACACCTCGTGATCTCAACATGTCGAACGTAGCAGCTATCAAAAAACAGTTAGCCGAATTACAAGCATCTGTCGCCGCATTGACACAATCTTCCACAACGACAACCATATCACCGCGAGGTACAACAGCTTCACAATCTATATGGAGTCCGACTGCCGAGGATACATGTCAATCGCATAGTCTTTAACCTTCAATCTGCTCTCGCTCTCACTAGACGCAGCGATGACAACACGCGATTCTCCCAAACTCTTTGCCTGTTGACAAACTCTCGCCGGTGGAAATTGTGCCCAAACATATTCGCAAGGACATAATCAATGGGAAGCACGTTAATCTTGCCCTACTATTGATGTCTGGAATTGATTCTTGTTCAGACACCAGGGTGGAAACCAAATTTTTGTTTGATATTTGCGATCCATTTAAACTCATCCCCATCTACCCTAGTATGTAGTCCTCAAATGGAACAATCAGTATTATTTCTACCTGCGTCTAGTGTTTGTATCACGTTCTTCACCGATGATTTTCACCAAACTGTCATAAGCTATCAGTTGGATTGCAGTGATTATGTCTTTAACAACCTGCTCTACTTGTTGGACGACTTCCTTACAATTGATCACCCTCACCACATGGCTGATAGAACCATGGCCATCATGATACTGATGTTTGCTCGTCTGGGAATTCCACTTGCTTCTCATAAAACCCTTGGTCCTACCACATGCTTGGAATATTTAGAAGATTGTGGATACTATAGTCATGCAAGCAAAGTTACCAGAAGAGAAAATAGAATTATAACTAAACATGAACTCTTTAGCCTCCTGGGACACTTGAATTTTGCCTGCTGTGTAAATGTTCCAAATATCCAAGTCTGTTAGGTAGCTACATCATCACAATCATGTTTCCAGTGCATGCAAGAAAGATTTACAAATGCGGAGTGGTTTTCTCAATCAGTGGAATGGGATTTCTTTATTTTATAATGATGATATCTTTAATTCTGCAGATAAGGAACTTTACACTGATGCTTCAGGGTCTGTTGGTTTATTTTTGAGGTCGATGGTTTGCAAACTCATGACCAGAGGAGCTACGTCCTTTAGTAACCCATAAATTGTCTATAGCTTTATGTGAATTATATCCCATAGTGGTGGCGGCAGTGTTGTGGGGTCATGAATGGCATAAAAAGAAAATATTCTTCCACTGTGACAATGAGACTACAGTTACAAAACTAAAAAAGGGCAGATCTAAGAGTCCTGACATAATAAAACTAATTCGCCGCCTGACTTTAACAGCTGCAACTAATGGCTTTGTAATATATGCGGAACACATACCAGGGAAGAAAAATGCATAGCTGATGCATTGTCTCGTTTACAGGTTGCACGATTCCGGAAGCTGCCACCCGCAGAGGTGCCCAACTCTTAGTTTGAAACCCATGTTAGCAAATAAGAAACCCGAATCCTAGTGACCACTGAACTGTAAACAACGACTTTCCACTTACAAAACATCAATTTCTGACGCTAGGTAAAGAAGAGTGTCTTATAGGTAAGGTTCTATACGGAAGTTTCACTCAAGGTACACAAGTTTTGATAGCGGCCGAACAATACAGGAGAGGTTCCACATTGGCATAAAGAATAATAGACTGGTATCTCAAGTTCGAAGTACCTCATCATTTTGATGGATGCATGTCTAACCCTAAGGTGGAGCCCATTCTGAACTTATATTGGAGAAGGCTGCTCTATAACATTTAATGGTGAATAATAAGCAAAATTTCTCCTCGAAAACAATTAGAGGAAAATATGCAACTACAGTTAATAAAAAGGATGGGGGCAGATATTACCAATGGAGTTCTTACTGTTTGGTTTCATTTTGTTTGTTTAAACACCATTTATCAGCACACGATATATTATCCATGGTGGCCAGTATATTTGGAATTTAGGAAAAAGCCCGGAAGATTCACCGACCCACGAGAAGTTAATGGCAACCTTTCTCACATAAACACATCGACGTCAGTGATTTGTACAAGCAAGCGTCTTAGCCTACAATGTCGACCCAGGCACCAGTTCCTATTGCACTTGCAGAGGTGACCTATCAGGGTTAGCTATAATAAAACTTGTGGGATTGTTCTGAAAGGAGAGAAGGTGTAAGCAAACAGTTAATCCCACCTCGGACCGAACGTATCCACCACCTATGCCCTCTCGCTTGGAACTGTCAAAAAATGGAGAGCTTGTTGCTCAACATGTTTGCGAACATATAGATAAATGGTTTTCCGTTTGCCATTGAGATACTTGTTAGAACTGGTGGAACTAAAATAGTCTCCTTAAAAAAGGTGGAAGGTTCTGGAAGCAACATTAACCCTCATTTCTGGGAAGAGACAGACAAATCATCCGGAATCTGAGCAAACTTTTGAAAAAGAACGAGTATGGGATCTTCTGAGATATTTATAAAAAAAAGGGCGGGGGGGGGTGACAGAAGAGCGAGGGACCAAACCAACTGCCTGCCGCCTTTTAGAAAAGGAGAGTTCTATAGCCTTGATCTTCTAGCCATTCTAACTACCTTGCAGTTTTCAAGACGGGTAGAAAGGAGTTTTAATTCGGAGTTCGTTCCTTCGCCGATTAAGCTTTGTCAAGTATCATTACCTGTGACCAATGATGCTGATCCCCTAACTCTTGTGAGGCCAGTGTAGAGATTAATTCTCTAAATAAAACCTCCACATCACACACACAGCAGCTCTTGATAAAAGGTTTTTGCTGTTGCTCTAGAAAGAAAAAAAAAACTCTTCGACTTCGCCATACTAACATCATACTAAACATAGTGTCCACAGACATCAAGAAAGTACATCGCAATGTCCTGGCAACATTCTCTAAATTCTTTGCAAAGTGGCCACAGACAAAATTACTCTTTCAACATTAATTAAAGTGGTACATAAAGTCACGAGCTGTTGAGCTGGATACCACAAAACATGTCGTACCGCGGTATTTCTGAGGGTGCCTCTATACGTACTACAGCATACCGCAATTATATTAGGGCCCAGCAATTTCGTGTTCTATTGCAGGGGTTTGCACTTAAAAAAATTCAGTCTGTCAACAGCTGAAAAAATATCTTACACTGATCTATAGCAAAATAACATTATATTCATTATAGTATTTGAACACAACTGTTATTATCCTGAGAAAAAAAGAAGAAAACAAAAATCAGCATAAAAGAAAATCTACACCTTCTCCCGAAAATTAAATGGTAGTCAATCTGGTGTGTTAACTATTGTAACTGCTGTAATATGTTTGTTTTTTTTTATATAAATAAAGTGGGATATTTCATCTAACACAATAGACGCCACCCAGTTTACGATATTGTGCTGACATCAGAGAGCCGTTGATATAAAAAAGAGTAGACACTGTAGCCTACAATTTACTAGCTACATCATAGGCAGGGAAACTGAGCGTAATGCCAACACCTGGGCATCTGAGATAACAAATAAAATTTTTTAAAAAAACCCCACTCAACGAACGAGAAAATATTCTTTAGTCTTCTTAACAAATTAAGTAGGAGTCAAATAGAAAATAACTGCTCTTTTGAAAATCTTAGGATGATTATCGGTTGTTGTTGGTGTTGTTTTTGCAGGGTTTAACGTCATTTTCAGCACAAGATAGGCCATATATAGAGGCTAGTATACTGGTGGAGGAAAAATCCTGGAAAACCTCGGAAAGAAATCCCGACCTAAAGAAACTGCTGGCAAGCTTCCTCACGTACCCACGTTGGCCAAGCCTTGGACTCGAACCACTGCAGACTGAGGTGAGATGGCAGTGATTCGAACGGTGAGTACTTTAAGACCACTCGATGTCCCCGATGATTATCAGTCTTACATAAAGGAATATATGCACTTCACACATTAATAAACTCTAGTACACAACTAAAAATGTTTTGGTCTTGTTTTATTTTACATCTGAAATTTTCAAAGTTGGATTTGTCCTGATCGTTCACAATATCCCATTTGGCCACCACGATGAAATATGTGGCACGCGTCTAACATGTGATGAAAGGGTCAAAAATATATCTAATAATCACAATCAGTTTATGAGAAATACAACTGTTTTATTTAAAAAAAAGTTATTAATGTTTTGATTTTGTCATGGAGAATGAAAACATCCTTATAATAACATTAAATTTGTAAAAATATTACTCAGGAATTTCCAAGGACTCCTTACTGACGGACACTACCGATGTACCGGTACAGTGGAAAAGTAGTGCGGTATGTACCACCCAAAATAAACTACCATGGTATATGGCAATATCACGCACCTCAAATGGGCGGCGATAGTAACTAACATAAAAGCCTCAAGTTCAAAAGCTAAAAGGAATTAGAGAGATGGGGCTGTGTTTTGCTTCTAGTCATGCCTAGGAAGCACTTTGAGTCCAAGGTTGATGGCTTAAGAGGCCAAGCAGGCAAACAGACCCTGCAGTTGGATGTGGAAACCAGAAGCCAACGCATAGAAAAGGGGACAAAGCTTAACTACCCGTCTTATTTCTTGACCTCATGACAATTTTTGTATTCACTCCCAAAACATTGTTGAATGTGGAAGCAACAGACGGTCCATATTATATAGCCTGCCAAAGATCTTTTTCAATCTGGAAAGGATCATATTGCCAAAAAGTTTCAAAGGGCTTCGGATAAATTTAGTGGAAGGAGCTGATAACAAGGTACCAACCTGCCTTTTCATTGTCACATTTACCCATACCATGAGGCATAATGTATGTATAAAAGAAAAATAAAATTAAAAAAAAAAAGACGAGTGGGCAATTCTTACTATAACACTGATCATTACGAGAGTTCAAAAATGCAATGCTTTGTTAGAAAGGACCAACCAACCACCAAATTCAACAAAAAGGACATTGATAAAGAAAAATGATGCAAGGCCTTAAAAAAAAAATCAAAATCGTACAGAAATGCATACATTTAGTTGGCAGTTATGCCAGGACACTGTGAATGAGGATCCTTTCATCGCTGAACAATGCGTTCAAATATATTTGGCATTTTTACCCAAATTCAATACATACATTAACAGAACCACAATCGACCTTTTTAATGCAAGTGAATGTATGTATGTATATGAGGAGATAGTGACAAAACATTACAATGCAGGTGCATAAGACTGCAAATTCAGCGTTTTTGTTGTTTTTTTTTTAAGCTGTTATAGTTTGTCACGTTGGCAATGGAGAGAACAAAAACAAAGGTATTACATTGTGCATAAAGAAAAAAGGTGACCTGTAAAATGGGGAACGATACTATTATTATTCATTGCATTTCGTTTGCTAACAATGTGTTCAGTTGTTATTCATAGATAACAGTATTTTGCATTACTGTGTCAATAGACTAGTTCCTGTGTGACTGTAATAGTAGATAGAGCTAACCAAGGTATATTTTACAATTTGTTATTATTTTAAGCTTTTAGGTTCAGAGAGTTGCTGGCTCCCAATTCCACTGACATATAGCATGTGTATCTTCATTAGTCCACTGTACTGTGACATGAACTAATTATGAACTCAAGAGTTATTGCTTTCAAAACAAAATGAGTCATAACTGGAAAAGTAAAATGATATAAAACCTGGCATTTTGACTTAATATTTGTAAAACTTCAACACCCTGTATAGATTTTTTTAAGTGTCCATATCGATGGTTAGAAATGGAAACTATCAGTACTCAAGTCCCAGCGTACATGGTAGCCTCCCCCACCCCAGAAATAAGCATTTTTAGGACAATTGGAATTGCAATATGGACAAGTAGTTTTTGTAAAGCCAAATGCCCAAGGCCTATATTTAAACAACTGTAATGAGGAAAACTGAGTACAACTGTGATCTTTTAATAGCAATATTACCTTAAACGTAAGGATGTGGTCTAATGTCATTGTGCGAAAATAATTTTTCTTCTTTCAGTGACCTTGACCTTTAACTTCCAAATCAAGATCTTTGTAACAACATGCAATCCATACACAAGCTTTGTTGATGGTACATGGTCAAAAACTAAATTTTTGTGCAAAAGCAATTTGTTTTTTCTTTTTCAGGCAGATGGGGTAAAACTGAAGTTACTGTGCAGAAACAAAAGAGGTAACAGATGGACAAACAGATGACTGAACAAATGTATGTATAGCTGTGTATAGATGGATGTCATAGAATAAATGCTCTAACCTTTAGCAAATATATAAAAAAAATGAAATAAACAAAGAAGATTACCTGAATATACCACATTTATATAACTTAAAATGATTAACAGACGCTACAAATGAGCTAATGCATCTGAAAAGTACAAATTATAACACAAGTAGCTATAAAAATAACAAAACACAAATAAAATATAAAAAATAAGTAGATACAATACTCTTGTTTACAGATATGCAGTTACAAGATGCCAGGACAATTTGCCATGCCAGAAGAACCAAATAGTGACAAAGTAGTTACCATGGTTTTAGAAAGATAGGTACCCAACTTTAAATTTTAATAATTTATGTGGAAGGTAGCATAATGCTGATCTTTCATGCAGATCTTGTAGAAAGAATGCAGCCATAGTTTGATGCCTTAAATCAAATGATTTGTCATTATCATAAGACTGATCTGTATTACAGCATCTCAGATAGAATGTAATCTAAACTTTGATGTGTGACATGACAAGATCTGGTATTATTACAAGGTTGATCTTTACCCATATATTTCAGACAGGATGTAGTCATAGCTTGATGCCCCACAGAAGATGATGTACTACCACGAGGTCAGAGAGAGAATGTAGCCATAGATTGGTACTTAACATTTATGATCTGGTACTATCATAAGGCTGATCTATACTGCATGTCTGGTGTTCGATATCATAAGTTCTGACATTGTCTTAAGTTGGTCTTTCCTGTCCATCTCACAAAGACAATGTAGCCATAGTCTGACATCATATTATCTATTATGATCATGTTTGCTTGAGCATACTATGCAAAAAGTGAACATAGTACACTAGGATCTACCATCACAAGCTCCAAAGCACATCAGTTGTCTACACTATCAAATATAAAAATAAATAAATCTTTATACTTTGGCAACAGCTACATATAAACTGTTCATGGCACTAATGGATGGAATATCTGGGTCAATACTTTTCACAGCTTAATAAAGAGGGCTATGTTCAGAATAGCTGGTAAATAATAGATAAATCAAGCTATTAAACATAAAATTTATCCATTACAAAAGGTAAACAAGCTACACTGCTCAGTCAATCTAATTTAACCTATAGGTAATCCTTAACTAAATCTAAGACAATTTACATGCAATTCACCTTTTATTCCTGGAAAAAGCCCTTTAAAGAGCAAAATGAGGCTGTGATTTTGTTTCTGAAAAATATAATCGATATGAAACTTTTATATAAAAGAACTAAAATTAAGATGGCTGGCAAGACACTGGCTACTTCACCTAACTTACACAAAAGCAGAAGCATAATGTAAAGTGACATCTTTCTCTCTCACAATATATATATATATATATATATATATATATATATATATATATATATATATATATATATATATATATATAGTGACCCCAGTCATAGCACACTCCATTAAAACACAAATTTGGATATAACATTGGTATGGTGTAGCTCGCGAAATTTCATATTCACATATTTTTCTTGTATGCAAAATACTTTCTTTTCTTAAAAGTACACAAAATAATGTGCAAACAGTTTACTATCTTTTTAAGAATAGATTGTATATAAATCCTAATATAAAACAATCATGTAATGGCTACTGAAACTATGTTTGCATGTATTCTTCTTGTACACAAAAAAAAATATTTTTTCTTCTTAAAAGTATGAAAAGTGTATATGAAAGTTCATCCAGTGATCGCGCTGAGTTTTGCCAATGTCACAAATTGCTATTTGTTGCTTACTAGCAACAAAATACACCATCTGGTGATTTTGTTGCAACAATATTGTTATGTTTGAACTTTTCTATACAATCTTAGGTTTGGAGTGGAGAAAGTGCACCATGATAGGGAGCTGCAAACTTGAATATGCACTGAAACCAATCTATTGTTATATAAAAATGAATCCTTTGTTCATGTTGACAAACAAATCTTAACAGTTCATTATATCTTATGCTGACATCTGGCCCAAGTACTGTATGCTTTTGACCATCTCAAACTGTCAGGCAATCTGACTAGTTGCCGTCAACTACCATTTGAATGCAGAAACTGTTAAGACCACCATCAAACAAATGACGGCAAATTTGTTTTGATGTACCCAAACAATTATTTACTGCTGAAACTTCAAAGTAACTGATTACCTTTGAAACACTGACCATTTTGTAAAAATACTAAATAAATTTAAAAAATCCAGTCAATTATTTGCTGGTACCACTAAAATAACAATCTGACATTTATTTGGTCCTCCAAATTTGTTCTTTTAGCCGTGAATTTAATAACACTGCACCCTTCATCAAAGCAAGCTGACTATAATCTTCAAAAACAACCAAAGATGTCTATCAAAGGAAGTTAGCAGCTATCTTAAATCCAATGAAATCTGACATATTGTTGCATTTTCCAAAGTGACTGAAAAGGTGTTTATTTTACCATGACAGTTTCTTATTGCCAGGAAAATGTTTATGTTTATGATTGTTACTAATTGGCAGTATAAACACAAATTAAATTTCCAATCTTTTGAAACCATAAATATATTGTTGTCAAGTTATTTTTAATTTGTTTATGTCATTTCCCCATGAATAGCCTCATTCCTTAGGTAGTCTGGGCAAGATAATAGTTGTCTTCAGCTGACCAATATCTAGGTCAGTTTAAGTACAATATAAACAACTACAGCCAGGTGCTATTGGTGACAATATGTAGTGAATTGTTTAGTGACATGTTTGTTGACAACAGGATATAGATCTTACAAGGACTACCATTCTTTATATATGACTTATTTGGGTTTTCTAATGGGATGTGAATGAAACATGAATTTTATAACATGATCTATATTCAAATACATGGATGTTTTCATGCACATGTACCAGTACTGAACACATTATGGACTATACTACAAAAATGTCAGCTGTAAACATACATGTGTTTCAGAATAGTTTTGTCTTCATTTAACCAAAAGTCTGTATTTTTGCACCCACTTTTATTACATCATACCTACCCAGGCCCATCTATTTTAAGTACATGCATGTTTTCTTCAGGTGACTGACTTGGTTGCTTACAATACAGCTCATCTGTAACATGGAGTCAGGTTCTATGGACCCCAAATACCATGTTATAACAGGGTCACTATATATATACACACACACACACATATATACATACACAATCATCTATTGTCAATTATTTTGTGTATTCAACCTGTGTAATTATTTTCTGTGAATGCCATTTTTTTCATCATGTAGTTTATTGCAGGAATGTAATGCACTTGTACAGTAATGACATACAAGTTAACTGGTTAATTCTGTTTCTTCCGAATTAATTAGTTAACTGCTTCTTGTGATGCATAAACTATAGTGTACTATAGTATACATATACCATACAGTATACAACTGATACTTTAGAGTATTAGTGAAAATGAGGTAGCAAATGAAAATGTAATGAACGCCTGACAAATAAATTTGTAATCTGGACATACATTTTCAAATAGAGATTCTAATGTTGGACAAAATGAAACTAGTTCCTAAAAAAGCTCTACAGATTATAAATAATGATCCAATCCATTTGCACTCAAAAAAATTTCAGTCTGAATAACACACGTGACTGATATCCAAAGACAGCAAGATTGAATTGATGAAAAAAATGAAAATGAATGCAATGAATAATATGAACTGTTAATGTCAAACTGCAATCTGCTTAAGAGCTTGCTTATATAGATCCATAACATAAATTTGGTCAGAGCATAGTTAAGACAAAGCTAAGATCAAGCAATTATGAGCATCCAATATGGAACAATAGTGATACTGATATAAATATGTATTGATAAATCAAGTAATACTGATAAAAATAAGTATTGACAAATCAACCTTCCATAATCTGTAATTTGAGTCTTTTTTGTTTGTAAGATATCTTTATGGTATTCACTATCAAGGCTATAATCCAAAAAGTTATGAAGAATCAGGTCTAGGGTAATTTACAAAACATCAGACTCTCCTAGTAACAATACATACTGCAACTCAAGGAAGAAACAATTAGATAATACAAGCTGTTCACCCTGTATTGGTGCTAACTGATTGTTATTTAACTCAGTTATATCAGTGATGATTAGTTGTCATGAAAATAAGGCCTCTGTTGGAGTACTGGTACCAAGATGCATTGAGACTAGAAATGACAATAAAGAGGAAACAAAAAAATACTGCATGCAAAATAACAAGAGTGAGAAAAACTTACTAAATGACTCACTTTGCTTAGCTTAATAAATACATTTTTAAAAAAATAAAAAGTGATCAATATTTTTCACCACCAGTCCATTTTCTCTTCACTAATAAAAATAACTTCATAGACTTCTTGAAATTGTGACTGGATGTATACATTTTGCAGGCATTTTTGGAAATGTTATTAATTCCATTATTGAACAAATTACATGAAAATTAGCTATTTATAATCACATTGGAAGTTAAATATGTCCTGGTCACTTTTCATGCAAATAGCAAATTATGTAACCAAAAGAAAACTTGACAATATAAATGTAAAAAGAAATGTAAATGAGAATCTGTTTCTTATTTTTTTTAAAACTAAAATTAGATCTGTCAGTTTAAAATGCATATGCCCCACAAAAGCTGACCAAAAATGTCCATTCTTCCACAAAAAATCAAAACTACTGATTTTGATAAAATGCAATTATGACATGAAAAGTAACCTTATGTAAATAAAATCCTGCATATCAAATTTCAATCTAACTTGCATGAATTCTGCCCAATTCTGAAAATAAAATTTGTGCTCATAAAAAGTCCTGAATGTTCAAAAATGGGGGCAAAAATTTTGTCCACCTTGAGTGTTTCTTCCTAAATGTGCTAACAATGTCTTTTTCAAAATGTTAAAAGATGTGTTTTTTTTTAAAATAAAAACTAAAGACTCCTGTAATGGCATACAAATCTAAGAATGATATCTATACATTACCATTTTATTCATGATAAAATGGCTAAAATTTCATTGTTCCAAGTCCCTTAGCTTTGTGCTGTCACAATGGAAGATTAAAAAAAAAAAACTGCTTTAGGAGAGAAAAAAATTTGCAATAGAATACATGTGCATTGGAAAGCAAGCAATCTTCCTTGGGTAACTATGGCTGCACTAGGCACAAAAGACTAGCAACTCATTGTATAGCATCATTTTTCACACATGAACAAATATGAGACACGACACAATCTTTTTCTACAGACATGAAACTTGAATGTAATTTAAGAAGCATCTATTTATGAAAATACACGTATAATTAGCAAGCTAAGTTATGTATAGTCAACAAACCATATAAGATCACTTCTTAATTTACAGAAATAGCTGGTTTAAACAAAACATTGAAATACTGAAATGGGATTACAGCAACTTTGTATTGGCCAAACTAGAAATGACTGTAGCGTTTTGATATAAATCGGGTAATTTTGCATTCAACCAGATTCATTTTAACAGAAATATTTTCAACAGAATGGAATTTTCTTTCTCTCACTCTCCTAGGACCATTGGGGGAAATATCTGCCACATTGATTTGTCATAATTTTATGCCATTTCCCCAAGAGCCCTTTGTTTCAGTGCAATAAAGTTCAAATGCAAGTGCCAGCTTTTAAGCCCATTTTTAAATAAATAAAAAGTGATCAATATTTTTCACCACCAGTCCATTTTCTCTTCACTAATAAAAATAACTTCATAGACTTCTTGAAATTGTGACTGGATGTATACATTTTGCAGGCATTTTTGGAATTGTTATTATTTCCAATATTGAACAAATTACATGAAAATTAGTTATTTATAATCACATTGGAAGTTAAATATGTCCTGGTCACTTTTAATGCAAATAGCAAATTATGTAACCAAAAGAAAACTTGACAATATAAATGTAAAAAGAAATGTAAATGAGAATCTGTTTCTTATTTTTTTAAAACTAAAATTAGATCTGTGGAAGTTTAAAATGCAATAAAGTTCAAATGCAAGTGCCAGCTTTTAAGCCCATTTTTTCCTTTAAAATGGAAGATGGTAAAGGAAGCTTAATGCTCTAAAGTTGATTTTGATGCCAATTTGATAAAAAATTTCTAGTATAGTCAAACCCAGTTATCTCAATTACGTCAGGGAGGTAACGAAAAAAACATCGACGTAACTGGGTCCTGAGATATCCAAACTCATAAAAACTGGTAACATAATTTTAAAGATGTCCTTGACCATCACTCCCGTCTCTTGCTCTTGTGTTACAATAAAATACACAGAATGCTTAATTGATAATAAAATGAAAGAAACTAACCTGGAGGTGTTGTTATCATTTATTCTTTTTATATCATCATGAGTAATTTATTAAAGAAAAAAAAATATAACTTCCTATATCACATGTAGCATAGACATCCATACTATCAGATAACACATGAAGCATTTTTATAACTGATGTGAATACTGAAAAACAAATCATGTTTGGCTGTACTCAGAGGTTTGAATATGATATCATGACTGAAAAAAAGCTCAAAAAAGTCATAAATGAGAGAGTGAGAAACATCAACTGAATGCTTTCAGGCACCTGCCATTCATGCATCAGATGGTGTTAGGTGCAAAATAATCAAGATTGTATTATATCCAGGTTAATATATGACAGCATCTTGCAAATAAAGATCAATACATGTTTTTGAAAATACATGTACATTCACTGTGAGTGCAAATGACAATCCTTTCACTAACATGGTTACAAAGAGTATTATTTAAGAAAGTTAATGTTGAGTATACGACTTACCCTGCAGGCATCAAAGCGAGTTTGTATCAAATATGATTCCAGATGACAAACAAATAGATGCCAGGGTGTGAATACAAATATGTGGTAGCTAGCAGTAAACTCATTCTTTGAACTTACCAGCAAGAGATCAAATACAAAGGTTATTTTATTGCAAAGCACACCAACCCTTGAAAACTGACTTTGGATTGTTTTAAATGTGCCAATTCTTTTTTCTTTTCTGTTTTTTTTTTAAAGCCAACTGTGGTTCCCTTTTTGAAAATAAATTAAAACAATAAAAGCCAATTTTTTTCCAGATCAAAAGAAGAGATTACAAATAAGAAAACAAAACAAAACAATGAGCTCAAGCCTGAGAACTAAATTATGGGGCCTTGGCTGCCATTGTATAGAAGCCATATACCCAAGATCATCCATTCCTGTGCATAAATATGAGTGTATATATAGGGTGATAATCTGCTTTGTAATAAATCTCTTCCATTTATTTTCTGTTGACAAGTACATGTATATGCTGTTTCATTAAATGGCTGAATGCATTACAAAAAGTGAAATTGTTTGTGGCAAGTGTCATTAGTGCCGAGCATATGTATGAAAATAAATGCTATTGAATCGTTTGTTACAAATCATCGTCAGATTAAACAAAAGTAGACTGATATTACTTCATATTTACTATAAAGAAAAACAATGCACTGCACATTATGGTACATTTATGTACTTTTTGTGTTTTATATATGTATTGATTCAAAATGAAAAATATTCATTTTTTTATTCGTATACAGTATGCCTTTATTGTACATGTATATGTAGGTAATTTTACCATATATTTTTGTATTTCCACTACATTAGGTTCAGCTTGAAAATATTGCTGACATGTTTGGCTATTTTGTCATAAAATACTATAAAATAAATCGTCAGGATATTACGTGCATATGGAACAATTTCATGACTTTTGAATATTCAGCCGATCAGCAATTTTCCATCTGCACATTGATTATTAATGTGTACATGTACATAATATTTCATTACTTGTATCTCCTTGATTGTTGTTTCTTGTATACATTTCTGAACATAATTCAGATCTGAAATGTACCTTATGAAACAAAAAGGGAAATGATAAAATACACATGTAGCTAATGTCCAAGATTCTGCGTTTTTGTAAAATAAAGTTATATTGTAATTTGTGCACTCTTGTCTTTGTGAATCCTTGAATATTTTATGTAGTGAACATGACATATTCTTAATTAACTAATCAATTAAGCTACTCTTTACTCTTATGAACCAAAAATAGAAAGAATATGAATAAATATGTGACTACCACTGTAACTGACCAAAATTGTGTGTGAAAATGTATCACTTTTGTGGACCATTTATTGTATAATTGACATTAAAAAGTTGCATTTTGATGAATTAAGCAGGTCCACATTACTCTGGACCAAAACTTAAGCCTGACATAACCAGGTTACTTACTTAACAGAGGTCAATATAAGTGGGCAAAATATAGCATAACAAAGGATTTTTTCAGGACTGGACAGGAATGCTCAACATATGCTGGTTGTGGAGATAATCAAGGTCAATATAAGTGGGTTTAACTGTAAATAGAATAACTTTTTCTGGAGAAGAACTTAGCAATTAGTAATAAAACTATCATGTGCTTATCAATATTAATTGTTCTAGTAAAATGCAATTTGAAATGTAATATAATAAGTGAATAAATCTTACAATAATGTGAAATGTGGAGTAGTGAGTGAATATTATTTAAATTATGTAAAACAAACTTGATTCTTAATTTTTATTTTTGTTCTTAGAAAACGAAAATGACAAGAAACAATCTTTCTTGGTCCAGAAAAAGCTGATATTAATGATTAGGAAAGCAATTCCAGTCCAATAAAAGTTTAAATGTGATGCTAGCTCTGAGATAAATCACAAGCAGTATAAAGTTGGGTCAAATCAGTTACTTTGGACAAAATATGTTGCATGAAATCTGTCAGGACATGTCACCTTACCAAAGTCATTTGCTTTGAATAGTGGCATAGGATAACAACAGCTAGGTAAATATTCCAGTCAAACAAATAGGACTGATGAGAAAGTGATCCATAAGATTGGTAACTAACTAAAGCTTAACATGGGGCAAATGTATAAGTTGGGTCATGCTAAGTCACTTAGACAAGCAGGGGACAAGCAATAAATTTGTCAAGCAGGGGACAAACAATAAATTTGTCAGTACAAGTCACTTTTCCAAATACATTTGTCCTGGGTAAGCAACTCCAAAAGTAACAAATAATACAATGGTACAGCCCTGAAATAAAGTTCCAGCTGTCATTGGTTTAAATTTTTGCTAACCCTTGCACAATATTTGACAGAGCTTCAATTGTCAGCCTTAAAAAAAATGTAATGTGAAACCTATCTTGGGCAGCTACCTCTGTGATTGAGGAAAATAGCCTTTTAAGACCAGCGGTTCCTTTTTAAAGATATATTTCCACAATAATATGAGTTATGTTTTCAGGAAGACAGTTGTGTATAACAGGTTATTGCTTAATTGAGTTTTGAAAGGAGATTGATATGTAATGTTTTGAGTTGTAGGAATCATAAAGTATGATTAAATAATCCATTAAATGTTTCCAAGCACAATCAAATGGTTGAGTTTTTTTTAAATTCTTGTGTCATTAACTTCTACTTAACAAAATTAATATGGCTAATCACATCTGTTGTAAGATTTATCTTATATATCATTAAAAAAGCAAGGTTTTTAATATTTTTAAACACTATTAATGAAAGTTAATGAATCTGTATTCCCTTTCTTTTCTTAAAATTATATAGTTTTGATGTGGATAGATATGAATCATTTTAAGTTTGTCGCCTGTACAGTGTCAAAGGCTTTGGTATCCAGGCTTATCAGGTTATTATCATTTGAATTTTAATTCAAGGAATAGTTTCTTTTATTCCTTTGCAAAAACAAAAAGAATCCCTTACATATTTTAGTTGTTTGAAGCATGCACACTTTCATGTAGCCATAAAGCAAAACAAATCAGTTTCACTTTTAATTTTTGAGAACTTTAAAATTATAGATATCTTAGCACTGAATGTTAAAAGTAAAAGAGCTCCCATGTCCTACTGGTTAAAAGAATTTGCAGAAATTCAAGAAGAGACCATTTCTTTAACTGATGAGTCCTGACACCATATCTAATATTCCACAGCAATTACAAGATTCCATTTACAAAACATAGCAAGAACATTAGATTTTCAAGATGGCCAAATATCAGACATTTAATCAGAACAATTGTATTTTGAATCAACAAAACATTACAAAAAGTCTTTTGGTAAAAAATCCATGCTGTATTAGCTAGCATTCATTCAGGAGAAGTAGTGATGACAATATTTTCAAGCTGTCCACTGTGATAAATGCCTGTTATCAAACAAGAACCTTTTTCATTTAAGACTAACTAGACATAGCAAGAATGCTTCTGGTGACCCCCCCATGTCAATATGACTTTCCACTTTAACATAATTTTCAATATAGCCTCTTTGACAACCATATTGAATGTCACACCATTTATATTTTGGCCAAACTAAACCTAACAAGATATCTTTAAGTGAAATCATCATGTCAATGTGACTTCAATCAGGATGAGAAATGACCAGATTTTCAAGATGACCACTATGGCAGCCATACTGAATGTCAAATTGACACCATATTCATCTACAACCAACTAGACAAAAGAAGTCTTCTGTGAAAAATTCATACGAATACATCTTTCTGTTCAGGTTAGTTGTGAAAAGATTTTCAAGATGGTTGCTATGGCAACAATACTGAATGTTAGATTGGCACCAGTTTCATTTCGATTTAGCTAGACATCATACAAATGACATTTAGTGAAAACACCATGACGATAGATAGGACCATCTATTCATGAATAGCAATGAGATTTTCAACATGGCTGCTATGACAGCCATACTAGAGGTCAGAGTGGCATTAGTTTCATTTATGACCAATTAGACTAGAGGATGAATGTGTGTGGGTAAAGTTTCAGGACAATCCTGCAAGTGGTTGACCAGGTATAGTGATAACAAACTTTTAATAATAGACAGATGGATGACAGATGAAAGACCATATTATAAGGTCTTATGGTCTATGAACAAAAGAGATGAAATCATAATTACATAACTAGTGTTTGTCCATATTGCTTTCTTGAACCTTTCACCAACTTACAATTTTGTTTATCCAAATTATTTTATGGCACATAAATGAAATTGTGTGCTAATAAATTTAATTCTGGGCTACATAGTTTCCTTTTTGGCAGCACATTGGACTACCCCACATAAATATTAGTGATCTGTCCAACCCTGTTGAGGTTTCTTCTTGCAAAAGTAAAATAACTGAATGTTATATTAGGCAACCCAATAAGTTAATTATGTTCATAACTGAATCACTGATACAACCTCAAAAATATGTTACACTTTAATGTGTTAGCGATATGCCACTGAATTAATAATCATTAGGTGCAATTGTCCTACATAAAGTAGCTTTGAAACAAAGAGATGAGTTTTGACACTAAGTTTCATTCTTTGTTTTATTTGAATATTTGAATCCTTTTCTGTCTCAAAATGTTAGCTCATGAGTGAAATGACTTCTTAAAACATTATGATCCATGAATATTAAATGACAAAAGATCCAAAAATGACTAAATGGTTAGATTTAGTAGATAACTAGATTCCCATATACTGATTACACTTAACTGTTTTGATAATAAAGAATGAAATACTTTACAGGAGTGCCCTTGAATATAAAAAATGGTGAACATTACAGAAAAACTCTTTTTCCAAAGCAGGCTTCTGTCAAATTTGTAAAAAAAAAAAAAAACCCACAAAATCCATCATTTCTTGCCTGAAATATCTTCCATGCTGAGACTCCAACTTTGTAGCCTATGATTATGAAATCACTTAATCTTAGTTTGATATAAACAAGAAATGTATATAATCTCCAAGTCCCACTTCTGTTGATAACCACATGTCTGTTTGTTTCTGTATACACATACAACCTTATTTACGATGAAATAGCTTAATTTTGAGTAGACATTATCATTGTTATGAAAAGTACTAATTCAAAAATGTGATTTGCCAGATTCTGTGAATCATTAAATTACTGGGCTTTCTGTGTTAAAAAAAATCAGCAAACAATATAACAACTTGGTTATTTTCTTCTCTTTGTCCAGATCTTTACCTTTTACCTGAGGTAGCAAGATTAAACAATATAAGTCTGAGGACTTGTATATGATATACAGAGTATAAAGCAGTTACATCTGTCAATTTGAAGTTTAAACTGTCAAGATCTTTCATACACAGCGGTAACATCCATATAAAAATAGTTTCTGGGTGGTGCATTTTTCCTGACATTCAAGACCTGATCACAAGTTACACAAATTATACGTTGCAGAAATGAAAAAAAAAAATAGATTTGAAAATTATGAAATTGCCTAAAATGACAACACAAATCTTTCAAAAACATACATGTTCACAATGTGGAAGTTTTTACATAGAAAGCAAGACACATACTTCAGTCAACAATATTCTCAACAGATAGAATAAAAATATAAAATGGTTGGAATGCTTATTTGGAACACACATTCCTGATATACTATCATAATACTTTATATTGCCCTTCCCAAAAATATTCCTTGATCATGTAAAGCAAGATTAATTTAAACACAACACATTTAATCATATTCACATACCACACACACATACACACACTTCCTTACAAGTCAAATCCAACTGTGGACTCCACAGGCCTAGATCTATCAGTGCT
Organism: Potamilus streckersoni; assembly: GCA_016746295.1. Classification (NCBI taxonomy): domain Eukaryota; kingdom Metazoa; phylum Mollusca; class Bivalvia; order Unionida; family Unionidae; genus Potamilus; species Potamilus streckersoni. The sequence continues at coordinate 424,954 of JAEAOA010002240.1, forward strand.
TTATACAATGGCAGATCTAGGTCTGTCAGTATATTTGGAGTAATCAGTAGAATAAACAATATAGACACCCAAACTATTGGTGTATTATTGTGATAGCAAATCAGGGTCTGTTGTTTTGCAGCTGGAATAAGTGAGTTCATATGGTATATAAAGGAAGCTCTATGTTTAAAGTACATGCAAGTGTTTGACTGCTATTAACTACCACAGAGTAGACAGAAATGTAAAACAGATTTTTAAATAAAACTAATCAAAGGTTTTAGCATTCTACTTATATTCAATAAGTCACTCCCATATATTTTGTTTTCTAATGTTACTAAATTATAACCAAGATGCAACTTCCAGAAAATTATGAACATTATGGGTTTAAAAAAAAATAGAAACAATTTAGTTTAATACAATCAAAAATATTTAGCATTCAAAAGTTTAACTCTTTGAAACAAGTATTATTTTATACATAGCTAACAAGTGTAAACAAACTGAACAAATATTAAAAAACAAAAGCTTTGTATTTCTGGCAAGTTTTAACATGCACTCTCATTTCATAAATATTCATTGAAAACTAAATATCATCAAGAATTTCTAACTTTAGCAAGATTTGTTCTAGCCAACTTCTAACATTGAAGTCCATCCAGGACCAGTGAGCAATATCTGCTTTGGACCTAAATAAAATGATATGCATCAAGTATCCAAAGAAAATATTTTATCGCAAATCTGAGATATTTGCTTTGGAACCAAACAATCTGACAAGCTGCTCTTCGTATTCATCAATATTTCTCTTCATAATGTCCATGCAAGGTCCCAACAACCTCTCAAAGGCAGAAACATCTAATACTGCAGCAAAGAAAAGATGGAAAAAACAAATCAATAATTTTCTCATAAATAGCATGGAGAGTACTATTACAATTAATTAAGATCCAAAATAAAGAAGAAATTAAGTTTGAAAGTTTGATAATTCTCTAACAGGTTCCACGTCACACTCTTGACCATGTTCTTTTGATAACCAAAAAATTCAGTCAATCCCTATGTTTAGGACAATGAAATGTGCAATTTTACCTGCTGATGTCCATTGTGTCTGCATTTCATCGGCATTTTGTTTTCATTTCATTTTTAATTCATGTTTACATTGCATTTATCATCTCATCAATGATTTTTTATGGTTTCAGAATGTGCATTCAATGAAGTCAGGTTTTCTGTTTTCCTGACTGTTGAAAGGAACTTTACTGGCAGAACCTTCATATCTTGTTAAACAGAAAGTGCACTGTAATGAAACAGCCTATGCATAATGCAAAAGACAGCAATGAATATGCAGTAAGTTTGAAAATTTAGCTGTAGAGTATTTTTAAGCACACTGTATTAATTTTGTTTCATACAAATAAAAATCATACAGGTACAAACACCAGCGGTGGATTTTTTTTTCTTTTCTGGACTCTGCCTTAATAAGTGCAATGTGAAGGCTTGTTAGGGATGAAAAACTGTCCATCACTGTGAAGAACCTTATCCTGGATTATAAAGCAAGAGTGATTTTAACTGCAAATTTACTAGCATCCTTAAAATAATCCATTTTCAAATCCATTTATAAAATGCCTGATACTTTTAAAAAATTAATAAAAGTGAGGACTTTGTACAGTGCCTAATCTTTAAAAGCTCTTAGCGCTTGACAACATTTGACAATGCTTAAAAAGAATATATAACGATATGATTACAAAAATAAAAACAAACTATGAAATTAGAAACAGAAAATATGCTGTAAATATTTAAGATAATGATACATTATTAGGTCTTTAAGTCTGTTCTTGCAGTTGAAATAGGTGAGTTTTAAGATCTCTCTTGAATGAGATCACGGTATCTTTGTGTCTAAGTGCAGCAGGCAATTCATTTCACATTGTTGGGCTCTAGTATGCAAAAGAGTGTTGTCTATATGATTTTATCTTCATAGTGAGAATAATGAGAATACAAGTGTCATATGAGGACCGTAAATATTTTGCAGGTGTGTACACATGGGGGAGGTCAGATAGGTATATTGGACTGGAGCCTGTCAGTGAAATGTAGCACAGAGAGCAAATGTTGTGTTTAATTCTGGATCATATAGATAGTTAGTGCAGAGTACAGAGATGCGTGCTCTGATCGTGGTACACTAAGGATGATCTGAGCGGCTGTATTTTGAACTTTTTGAAGTAGATGTCAAGACGAATCAGACAAAATTGAATAGTCAAGTCTTAAAAGTACTAAGGAACACACAGTGGCATCAACTGAAAGATACTTTGGAATAGAGCTGATGTGTCTCAGCTCAAGATACGAAGCCTTGCATATGTTCATGACATGTTGATGCAATGAGAGAGTACTGTCAAGGGTAACACAAAGGTTTTCTACTGTGTGAATCTAATGTTGGTGTTGCTAATATTTATTGTCTGAGGAAGGGGATGTTAATGAGAAAGTCTTTTTGTTTTTTAATCAGGATGGCTTTAGTTTTATCATCATTCATCTGCAGCTTGTTACATGTCATCCATGATTTCATATCGGAAATGCACCTCTCTACAGCTTGGATGGTAGTTTTGACTTCAGTTGGATGGCTAGATTTGTATATTTGGGTGTCATCAGCATACAATTGATGAGACACTGGATGATGATCTAGGACACTAGAGAGTGGCTGAGTGTATATAGAATGAAGAGGACAGGTCCAAGAACAGATTCCTGTGAAATACCACAGCATAGATCAACCGGGCTGGAGTGTTCTCCATTTGCGGACACAATTTGTGTCCTGTTGACAAAGAAAGACTTAAATCATAGTAAGGCCGTATCATGAATGCCAAATACATGCTGGAGACGGTGAAGTAATATATCATGGTCTATAATGTCAAATGCTGCAGGCAAGTCAAGGAGATTGAGGACTGTAATCTTTCCACCATCCAAAGCAGAGAGAAGGTCATTAACTACTTTCAGTACTGTGACAAGGACAATATGCTGAATGTATATTGCTAAAAAATGACTTTTGTGCTACATTCTTACAAAATACATTCATTAGCATTTATTTCATTTTCATTTCATTAGTAAAATTTACATGAAGATATATTCAGAAATAGTTTTGTAAAAATGGAGGTTTAACACTGTATTAATACAGTATATAAGACGGTTTGAACGGTGTAAATTTCAGTGCATCTGATTGAATCATCACTTAATCTGAGGTAGTTTCACTGCAGATTGTTTGAACTGTTAAGTGTTATTTATTATTGCAGGAAGCAAAGAAGGTATCAAACTGATCTTGATCCCTCTATTCTGCCTTTGTGCTATTATAATTTAGGTAAAAGACTATTATGGAAGAAAATCAGGGACATCAAAATTCATATTCTCTTATCTAACTCGTAAGTATGGCTAAATGTCATTGTGACCTTCTTCTTTGAAACATGAAGTCAAAGGTAATAAATATGCAAGCAAAGTTGTATAAAGATGGTCAAGCTGAAACCTGTAGAAGCAAACTTGAAGTACTAAATGTAAATTTAAGTATCTGTGTTTGAAAAAATACAAAACAAAAACGCTAGGTTTTTACTGTGTGTATAAAAATAAGGTGATGGTACTTAGTGTAAAACACTACAGTACCTGCTAATCTGGTTGTGACAAGTGTTGTGGCTGTAGCTGCTCTCTTCTTGTGTGTTACTAAGGCCAATTCTGAAATATAAACAGGATATAGCCATAAATATCATGCAAATTCACATATACAGCTGTCAAACAATGCACCATGAGGACAGAGCATGTGTTAAACTACAAATTCTTCTCATTTTGGTCAAAGGGAGATAACTGTAAACTCTTTAGTAATTTTTAATGCACAAAAGCTATTTTGAAACATACTTGAGCAAAACCATCTGATTATCAAATATTCTTGGCAAATGAAAGATGATTCTTTTCTCTTTATCTTTCAAAAAGATTTTCCAACAAGTAACATGAATGCCAAATGCATGCTATAAAGAATACAAATCATATGGGAATAACAACCCTTTCAAGCTTTGTTAAAACTAACACATGTGGAGACAGCCATGTAGAGGTTTACAAACACGTCTTTGTGTTTATTTGTTTGTCATATATATGTTTTGTATTTGCCTTTGAAAAAGACTCATTAAGAGTCGAAAGCGCTTAGGCTAGTTAGTTACTAGTTTCATACTGTTCGCGGTCAGTTTATTGCATCTATATCTATATACAGTAGTCCCCCTCTTGAATGGCCCCCCTCACCAGCGGCCACCCGCTACTTACGGCCAGAATTCGAAGGCACCGACGAATTTGTGTTCAAAATTACCCCTCTCGAAAGGCCACCCGGCTAATGTGACCAGCGGCCAGCATATTTGTGCAAAAATATAAAATTCACCCCTCACAAGCGGCCACATTTTATTTTGTAATATGTATCCAGAACAAAGTTTATTCCTAGTGTGTGTTAAGTAATCCAATTTGTTTCCTGATGTCAGGTTTTCGTTCTCGAAAGAAGTGTTGACTAAAGTACATGTGCCACTGTTAATATTATCATTTACACCTACGAGAAATGACATTTATTCCCTAAAGCTGAGAAAGACTAAAATTTTAATCCATACAAAAAGGTAAGTACACGTAATCCAATTATCGTTTCTGCGTGCTATCGTAAAATGTCTGGTTTAGCCACTGATAATTGTTAAGATTACACTTATTAATAGTAGTAACAGCCGAGAAGTGGCAATTTTGAAGGGCAATACAAAAATCGGCAGGAAAATGGTTTGATAGCCTTTATGGCTTCCCTTTGTAAGAGGTTGAATTTGTTTACTTCCTTTGATTAGTGAATATTAATATTGGCAATAATTGTCAAGTTAACAAATCCTAATGGCCGTGAGGTCCTATTATTCACGTCAAATAAGCATAAGTATCTTCTCTCACTTAGTGTTAATAAATGTAAAACCAATAGGGTACCAGACTGCGAGTAATGAATCACGTGACAATCGCTGCCTTAAAAAACACATGGCATCTGGTTTAAATGCAGAAAAAAAATATTTTCAGTCTTTCAGTTGCAACATTGATGATTATAACCAGTCGTAATTGTCAAGATCACAGGGTTAGCATTGGCTAAAAATAGAACAAAGCAGGGTACCAAAGACCGAAAAGCATGTGACGACACACCTGTTGCTTATTTTACGAAGGCTTTTTGTGTACTCAACAAATGTTTCGTCTGCATAACTAAATCGCATACGGATAGCAACATCCGAATAAATCATTACAAAATTAACATGACATCACGTAAATGGAGACGATTATTTAAAATAAGTTGGTTATTATAGTCTACGACATCGAGTGGGGGGTTCGAAAAATTTTAGGTGGAAAAGACTCGAATAAAACAATTTTATGTTGAAAAGGCTCAAATAAACAACATTGTAACCAATAAGGAATTTATTCAGCAGCAGTGGGAAAATGGAGCAAATGGAAAGAGAATTGAGTATGTACTAAAATTTAAATAACGTATTTGAATGGTTTTGCAATGTGCTTGACCACAACACTCGCTCGCACATCAAGCTTATGTCAAGAATAATAACTATTAATATATATACAGTTGAAATAAGTCAACTATTATAACAAGAACCATTCAATAATTAATGTTGCTTTTAAACGAAGATATTAAATGCTTTAAAAATGAAGCTTTCTTACTATGTTCATTACAAATACTTCTCAAAAAAAGGAGTCCCCTCTGGAAAGGCCACCCGCTTTATACGGCCAGGTGCAGTAGGGGTGGCCATATAAGAGGGAGACTACTGTATATATATATATATATATATATATATATATATATATATATATATATATATATATATATATATATATATATATATATTCCTAAAAAACATTAGCATGCTTTGTGTTACTATAATTCAACATGAACTTTTGGTGATGAGGCCCAACAAATGTTCACTGCTGGGTAAAGTTTGTTAACCAGGGCTTTAGAATCGTATGACAGTACAGACATAAAATTGAATGTGTCCAACAATTATAGTAAATAATGCCCCCAAATATGATAATATAGAATGCTGGCAAAAATACTCATACAACATCTCTTCAATATAAAAATGCACAACCAATCTGCTTGCAACTGAACAATATTTTGTACTGTATTACTGTGCTGCAAAAGAGCAGGGTTGGAAAGGAAAGAGAATCACTAAATTATGAAGATGAATGCATGCAATTACCTTCAAGAAACAGGTAAAATAATGTTGAAGCAGGCCATTTTGGCATTTATTAACATGAATGTATTTCTCATTATAAATAGAACATTGTTGGCAAGAAAAACATTTATTTTTAAAGCATTCATAAAAAAACAAAAGTTTATCAAAGTATTCAAGAAATGTTCAAAGTATTTCTCAATAAAAGTAGTACATAACAGTTGGCAAGAAAAACTTTATTTTAATGTAATGTAACATGTTTTTAGTTCTTCTCTACCAGTAATTAATCCGTTTCTGTGGTACAATAGCTGTTGTATGTAGTTGTATGTTAGCACAATGTAACACGTAAATTAGTCCCACTTACCCAGTATTTAAACCATATAGGTTATTGGCCTATCTGCCAAAATGACTGGCACCAAAATGGCTGTACCAAAACAGTCACACCAAAACAAGTATCATCAGAAAGTCATGTACTGAAATATTGTTATATTCTAATAGCACTAACTGATGATTCTGAATGCAGACAATGAAACTCATAAATCATGATTTTAACAGCCATAGACAGTAGATTTTGAACACTTTGCAAAAATTTCCAAATATTTTCAAGCATATTTCCTTTATGGAAACTGAACTACTAATCTGGTACAAAAGCAAAAGCAAATAATGCATAACTAATCAGCAGACCACTAAAGCAAGATGCTAATCCATTTGGCAATCATCTGTGTTGTTGTTGTTGTTGTTGTTGTGCTTAATGCCATTTTTCAGCACACGATAGGCTATTCATGGCGGCCAGTATTAATAATGGAGGAAGAAACCGGGAAATCACCAGAAAGAACCACCGACCCACGAGAAGCTACTGGCAAGCTTTATCACATATCCACATTCGCCCAATCCTAGACTCGAACTCATCGGAGGTGAGATGGCAGTGATCCGTAACGGACAGCGCTTTAGACCACTCGGCCACTCGGGGCCCCCATCTGTGTTGTGTCATTTAATCCACCCAATTGTTTTAGATATTATTACCTCAGCTAGCCAAGGCCATATGAGTTTATAGTACAGCCCTGCATCTATCATCTATCTGTAAATCAACACTTGTTTATGAACACTCCTGAGGTTTCATTTCTACTTTGATTTTGATCACTCAAAATTTCATCACTATATACATGCCAAACTGAAAGAGAGAGAGAGAGAGAGAGAGAGAGAGAGAGAGAGAGAGAGAGAGAGAGAGAGAGAGAGAGAGAGAGAGAGAGAGAGAGAGTGTGTGTTAAAAGTGCAACACCCAAAAAGAGCTTTATAAATGAGAATAAGTGATCAACTCATATTAGCCAAATGAATGGAAATTGAAATCTGAATAAAATAAAAATAATACTTTCAAGCAGAAAATAGTTTGATGACTTCTCTATAACCAAAAACTGGACAGACATTATATTAAAAAAAAAAAACTACACCAAAGAATGTCTTCAATATCAATAGGACGGTTGAATCTTAATTAGATGCAGTCTTAACTACTCTCAGCCATTCAAACGGTCGAAGATGATGCAATTGTCATTTTTAGAGCTCCAAGAGTGGTCACCAGCTCCGCCAATGGCATGCAATTTTTAACTCATTAATATGTACATTTCTGTATCATTATCCAAATCTAATGACAAAAACATGCATTTCAAATTTAATTAAAATCAGATCACATTTGTGGCTTTCCGAGGAACAACCAGTTCAGCCAATCAGATGCTACATCACCTAATCCAAGTGCATGGATTTCACTCATCATTGATCAAGACCTTAATAATAAAAATATAAAAAAAATATATATTCCAATTCTGATCAAGAGCCAGAACAACCTTAGTGAATCTGATACATGGCTATCACTAATCAATGAACTCAGATGAGATATTAATGATTCAAGCAGATATTTCAAATGAGATTAGAAATATAGCCTCCAGAGTAGCAACAAGTACAGCCAGAAATATTGATTCCAAAGTCGCAACAATCAACTTTTTTGGATGGATGCACAATGGATGCAGGGCCATACCTTAAGTTCACTTGAAGCTTATGGCTTGGTGAGCAAAAATGTTTGATTACCAGATACATAAACTAAACAGGCTATAAAAATAACCAAAAAAAAAGATATTCAAGATGGCATCAATGGTGGCAAAACTGGATATAAGATTGGTACCATTTTCATTTAGGACTAACTATTCCTGATAAAAAAGTCTTGTAAAAAAAGTAGCTATAACAAGATTTTCAAGATGGGTGATGTTGTCACCATACTGAACATCAGGTTGGCACCATTCTGATAAAGGATCAACTAGACATTACTAGAAGTCTTATAGATAGAGAAATCCCTATGTCAATATGATTTTCCATTCAGGAGAAGTAGTGATATGATTTTCAAGATGGCTGATATGGCACCCATATTGAATGACCAAGCAGCACCATTTTCATTTATGACCAACTTCACCATGTGTCTCAAATACATGGTCCATAGAGTCATTTTTTTGTGAGCCTGCAAGGACACCCAGTATATTAGTAAACTTTATATCCCTCTGAAAGTTTCCCTGGGCAAAGAATCAGCTTGCCAATTCTTTCTCCGTGGAAACAACTGGCTAGCTAATTCTTTACCCCTCCAGTTGAAAGTTTCCCCTCTTAGGGAATGAACTGGCTGGGTGACTCTTTCCCACCCACCTCCAAAACAATGGCTAGCCAATTCTTTTCCCCTCCAGCTGAAAGTTTTCGCAATGGGGATAGAATTGGCTCAGTGATTCTCTCCCCCACCCACGTTTTACACATTAGAACAATTAAATTGATAGTAACTTATTTATAGAATTTTGTAAGAACAAATCCTCCCCAAAAATGAATATATTTGATTTTAAAACCAACCATATTTAAATAAATATTCATGTTACAACCTACCATATTAACAAAAAATATATTAATGCCATATCTTTATTGAATGGGTTCATGTCATTATTATTTTGTTTGAATTTTATATAAACTTAGAATATAAAATGAGGAAATAGAACCATTTCAAGGTCTCACTCGGAAGAAATATGATTGTACAAATCAGCAGGTATACAATTATTTAGTAGTAAATAAAGTTGAATATCCTTAATATTATTATTTCTTAACTCAATCATGGATGACAAATCATACAATGATATAGTATATCATATGTTAATAATGGCACCTACCCAGCAAATCTGGCAGCTATCAACGATCTCAATAGGAGAATGAGTGAAAAGCTCATCATCTGTATTAAAGTCAAAGGTTTACTGCAAGCAATGGAGTATCAACAGTCCTTGCAAGCCTTCATTCTATTAACTTGTACATTAAAAAATTAATGTTCATAATATAATATTAATGAAAAATTCTAAGTTACTCAGATAAATGTAGTGAGACTAGGTCTAGTGACTAGGAACTAAAAAAAAAAATGCTTCTTGTTAAGCTAATTAATATATTGATACATCCATACTCTGTCAAGATCAATTATCCATCATTATTCCAGGAAGTGATTAGATTTAATTAAAAGAACTGCATAGTACTTGGTTAAATAATTGACCCTTTTTGTAATTAAATTTATATGGTTTCTTCCTTACAAGGTGTATGTAAATATATTCAGATTTAAAGGTATCAACTATATTTAAACCCGGTCATCTCTCTCTCTCTCTCTCTCTCTCTCTCTCTCTCTCTCTCTCTCTCTCTCTCTCTCTCTCTCTCTCACTGTCTTCCTCCTCTCTCCCCTTTTCTCTCTCTCTTCCTCTCTATTTTTATCTGCTGTCTTTCTCTTTGACTTTATCTTCATATCTGTCTCCCTCTCTTTCTTTGTCTTCTCTCTCTAAAATCCCCTTTGTTTCTCTTCTCCTCCATCATCACTTCCTCTCTCTATATTCCTTATGTTTTCTTCTCTTTCTTCCACTCTCTACCTGTCTTACCCGTCCTCCTCTCTTTTGTCTTCTTTTTCCCCCCACTCTCACTCTCTCTCTCCATTTTCACCTTCTATTTCTCTAGTATTCCCATATATACTCCCTCTTAAAAAAGGGCAAAAGCCATTATGGATTAGAACCAGAATACAAATTGCAAAATATACTGAAGAATTATTTATATTGAGCACTTACTTTAACTAGTCTACATGTGTGAAGTTCACTGAATGATCATGAACTGGAATTTTATGAGTATGATGTGCTCCACGTGCTGTATTACATTACTCACATATTCCTCTTTTAAAGTTTGTAAAGCAATTTTGATTTGTCCCTTTATTCTGATCTGACATATTATGTAGTTTGAAAAGATCCATCTGCTCTTCTATTTTCCATCACATAACATCCACAACTCACCATGAAGCTTTCCACTTAACATCTGGTGTCATTTTCTTAAAAAAAATTAACTATAGTCCGAAAATACATCCCCGTTGGTTTGTACCCCCCTACCGATTTCAATAACTAAAACGTTTAATGGGATAAAAAGTGCACAGAACTAAGTCAATTGAATCACTGATTTATAATTTCTAACCTGACTGTCACCAGAATGGCACTAGTACTTGCACCCCTTTGCACCTTTTATGCTTAATGGACTTTCCATACTAACATGGCGCCATATTCCGTACGGGTAGTTTATTTCCATCCTAAAGGCGTAATTGTATCCTATTTTGTAACTGCCGGATAATTCCGTAAATTGCAATAATGTTGACTTTGGAATTATATTCCTTTGCACATGTGAACATATTAATGAAACTGCTTGTTAAATTCACGTGAAAGGCAAATTTGTTGTCATTCTTTTCCTTTACTTGATTTGACTCTGTAAATATTGGAAGCAGACGACATCAGGGGTCACGCTACCAGGCGAAGTGGGCGAAAAAGTCGCCTGAGAAGGGTAAACTTCCGTAAACTTCGCCTTCTGATTTTTCGGATGTAATATGACTGTAGATTACAAATTTGAGATGCCCCCTCGCTGTAGCCAGTAAGTTCTGGCACTGCTGTAAACCCAACGCCAAATGTATTTACGTGGTGTTGATACCAATCAGATTATGGCACAAATAAAATTCTTGCACATCCATGTGCAAGTTTTAGTAGCTAAATGACCATTAACCCTTTTCAGGAGCAAGATATCACTGCTTGATTTCATGAAGTTGGGCCTACTGTGCTATGATGAAAAGATGCCAAATTCTGTTTCGAAATTTAAACATCAATATGCAAATAGTAATTTGCTTTTAAAAATATGATCGGTGAAAAGCGTTTTCTAATTCATATCTTCTTTATAATAAATGGAGATTTTAACAGCCGTATTTGTGTATTTTCTGTATAAAATCAGTTTGAAACCTTAAATGAAATTTTAATGGTGGATATCGCTGCATATTTGATATACCACTTCATTAAACTGTGCAAATACGAAAAATATATATAGTAATGAGGCAAATAATATTTAACTAATACATGTCATTATTACCAGTAGGTAGACAAACCATACATATGTAGAACTTTTAATGGGCTTTTGTAACGAAGCAAGAAAGTGTGTAGTTCGAGACCCCCACCCCTGGTCTAAAAATAGATGCACTCGCTCTGTGCAAAATCAATTCTTGGATTTTTGGTTGGTGGTAAAAAAAAAAAAAAGGGTCTAGTTTAGTTATATATCGACTTTAGTGCTTCAGTGTATTGTTTATGAATAGTTACATTAATGTTTTATAGGAATAATGAAATCAGGACAGGACGAACAGTGTGGTTTGAAGTCACCTGTGCATTTATTCCTATGTACATGTATTAGGGGATGTTTCAAAGAATTCTAGAAATCTTTTCGACAAAACTTAAGAAAAAAATAAAACAATTAAGTGGTAGTTTATTAAGGATTTTTAACAACTTGCATTTACAAGGCTCTAATCTTGTTACTTCTATCTGTGAAAATTAATTGCAATGTATAGCTTCATATGAAAATTTTAAGTCATACAGCCAAAATAAACTGCATTTACTTCAATTCAAAAACACATATACTAAGTATGAAAAATGGGTATGAATATAATTTTTTATACTCGTATAAAATATATTGATACTCACAAATAACAAATATTTTTCAACTTGAAAAACGGCATTGCTTAAAAATGTTAAAAGCATACCAAGAAATAGAGCCCATCATCATTAAAATATGAAAGTTTCATCTCTCTGTATGTGTGTGTGTGTATGTATATGTATATGTATATATATATATATATATATATATATATATATATATATATATATATATATATATATCTGTGTTTATTGTTTCGGTCTCACTTCTCCCTGATTAACTCTCACTTCTCCCTGTTCTGACCAAAAGGAGAAGTCACTTCTCCCTAAAATTTAAGTCTAGTTTGACCCCTTCGACATATGTATGTACATATTTAGTCGTGCATGCGCCCCTTTGCTGAAAATGGACTGGTCCAGAAACTGGAAATGGTTCTCAAGCATGTCAGTCAATTACATTGAAAACTTCCGTTAAGCATGAAATACACAGGCGATGACGGTGTTATGGTGATTCTTCTCACATCCAGGTTAGAAAATATAAATCAATGAATAAATTGACTATGTTTCTTGCACTTTTTTATCAAATTAAATGTTTCCGTTATTGAAATCTGTAGATGGGGTACAAACCAACATGGATGTATTTTTGGACTATAGCTTATCAATACGAGTCTGTGATGCAATGTTCATATTTGAAGACCCCCCCCCTGTTAAATAGCAAATAAAAAGTACTCTTACTTTTTTTTATGAAGAAGTCTTCTTTTTATGAATACTCTCAAATTTATGAGTGTAATTAAAAAGATAGTAATAAAAATGAGAAACAACTTTTTATTGCTTTATTATTTTTTTTAATGTATCAAAAAGTGTATTCCTTATACAGGCAAGCATAAAATGTAATTATTGATAAAAAGCATAATGATTATGCCAAAAGCATAATGGTCAGCGTGTATGCAAGCCTTGTATTGTCAGGTTGGGCAATGGGCTATAACTCTGCCAAATGATACATAATGTTTATAATCAAATCTGTCTGAACAAATGTATCTGAACTCTTAATTTAAAGTTAAAATCCAACAATCCTCTATCTGAACTCTTAATTTAAAGTTAAAATCCAACAATCCTCTGGCAAGTTATGCTATGGAACATAGAATGAAAGAGGAAAGGCAATCAGGGGTCATAACTTAACCAAACTAAGACAAAGTACACTGAAAAATAAATGCATGTGAGATGTTGTTAATATTAGGCTGCATACAAGATCTGGTTCAAGTCTAGTAATCATAATAAAGTTTAGTGGTAGAAACTAAACAAGTTTAGTGGTGGACAACAAGACTACATACAATCAGAATCCATCTTGATGAAGCTGATGGGTCTTCCTAATTAAACCCTCATACCATATTTGAATTCAATCCATGGAATTCTTATGAAGTTACTAAAAGGGAACAAAATTTGCCACATTATGTAACAGATGGTCCCTATATGTCCACCCAACAGACATGGTGAGGACATAAAAAAATGCATAAGTTTGACTGAGTAGCAAAACAGTTAATCCCTGATGTTGTTCTCTATTGTATTATATAATGTAACCTGTACCCAACAATTCATTCCAACATAAAGTGAAAAATTGTTCATAACCCTTCTCAGCAATTAAATATAGATTACCTCCAAAGTACATCCCTTTTGTACATCGTTTGACTTCTACTTCACCTGCTTCTGGGTTATTCTGCAAGAACAATGCAAAAAAGTATATCATTTTCTAACTATCAGGTAAAGAAAGGCACAAAAGTCACAATGAAAGCTGCAACTTTACACCTACTTAGCAATTAAAAGTTCTAACTGTTGTCAGCATGGTGGAATAAGAGACAGCGATCTACAACAGCTGAATGACTTTTATTGGGAACAAGTAAGGTTGATGCTACTTGTATACAAGGTTTAAAGCTTTACTATTACCCATGACTTTGTTGCTACCAAACCTAAATACATGTATCAAAAGAGCATTCCATATGCGGAAACTTTCCAACCAAAACAAAAATATTCAAACTCTCAAGTCTAAATGTGAATTCACAGTACTGGATCTTTCTGCATAGGGACTTACAATGCTTCTCTTATCAGATTGAAGACTAAATAAGTGGACTCTCTCCCCCATGCGGGTAGGTCTGGGAAACTTAAATCATGATACAAGACTAAATCCCCAACCATTAAATTCCCCTGGGCATGATTCTCTCTCAAGAAACATGTGCATTACTGGGGGTGGGGGAAGTTTTTCTGAATATGAAAATCTGCAGATTACAATAAGCACATTGATAGCACATGATTTTATCTGAAGGGTAAGATATATTTACCAAAATCAGGGTATTACATTGGTTAACTCTATCTCCACTGTAAGAAAATTATGCTTCTAATAAGAATACAGGACCTATACATGGTAGAAAATCAAAAATCTATGTATGTATTGTTTAATAGCACATCTGCATAATCCTTGCTGTACAGTGCCAATTATTAAAAACATATGTAAAATTATTTATTCTCATATCAATCCTTTTATTTCAGTATTACAGTATAATGTGCAGCCAAATTGCTTTACCCAAGGTATCTTTTCAGTCTATTATCCAATATCTCCTTTCATCTCATATTTTATCCTTATCCCCTGATATGTATTGACAACTGACACATTTACAATAAAGCATGCACTAATACTTGCAGTCAAGTACAAATGGACTAAATCAAGGTCACTGAATGTCTTTGAAAATGTAGGACCAAAAGAAAAACATGAAAATATTTAATTACAACTTTAAATCTTCAAAAGTATGCAAAAGCTAATTGAACAAATATAAATATTTTTAATTTTTTTAACATCAGTGTAGGCTTCCAAGCTTCTGGAAAAGAAAGGAAAAACAACTTGTCCTCTAAAATGCAATAATATGGTGATATTTTTTTATCCTTTCAAATTACATTTTGTACTACAAATGGAATGCTTGCAGCATCAGGGAAAATATGCATTCAAAAAAAAAATTGTAATCTGATTATCTGTAAATTCCAAATGGTGTGGCATGAGAAAGGAAATCAATTTGCACTTGTAATTACTTTAAATTTTAAAATTTCAAAACTAATCATGACAGCTTACAATTCTACAAAGACTGAAAAGAGCACTGCTATAAAATTTTCATAAATTTTACATTTCATTTAAATTTTCTGCTTGATTCAGAATGTTTAAAAATTTTGAAATTATGATGATGTTCAAGTAAAATCTCAGAAAGTAAAAAAAATGTCTTTAAAGGTTGGCTCCCAATACAAAATGCCCAAATGGGCATTATATAGTTCACTTTGCTCACATAGAACTTGAAATCAAATATGACAGCAACTGGCAGCTTAATCTAGGTTCAAAGATGTTTTTTACCTAGTTTAATACTAAATATTTAAACATTTTTATAAGGAGTATAAAGGCACTTCCTTTAGTTATTTTGGGGTTTTTTGCAGGGGGTGGGGGAAGAGACAAATTTTCATTGAGTCACACTTTGAAATGACCATAATCATATTTTGCCATTACATATTAGCTGGCTTGATTTATCTATTTCTCAAAAATAGTGGATATATAGTAAAGATGTCAAATATTTGAAGAAGCCATCTGGGTGATGATCAGTTACCATTAAATGTGAACCTGAACTGGTTTGTTGTAAGTTCATACATGTCAACCACCCCCAACCCCTGAGTTACAAGCATAATGGAGGTCTACAATAGATTGATGTTGCATGAAATGAGCCTCAAACTGTAGTAATTATTCTGAGTCTTGCTCATTCCTGACATTGCCAGATATAATCTGAACTAGGAAGGTTTGGTGCTTTTTTTGCAGGAAGTAAATGAGTACCTGATAGCTAATTTTATTACCCAGGCAATTATCAATGGGCAGGTGCTAGGGTACCAAGGTACCCAATCTTACCTGTGATCAACAGTTAGTAATTGTAGAATATATTACTATTTATTAAAACTATTTCATATCATGGTCATGAGCAGAAGATGGTCTTTTATTATCATAGGAATTAATGTGAAAACATCAACATCCACTCAAGAAGCATACATACAATCTGCACTTTAGGTTAAGATCTTGATGCATCATGTGTAGATGGCCCTTGAGTAATGACCAGTTGAAAGGCAGTGAGTGACCAGTCAACAGTCTGGTCAGTAACCAGTCAGGTGACATAAATGCCAGAGCCTAATTCATCCCCACTCTACAAGGTGTTGTGCTGCTCCTCCTACTCAGGATGAAGTGACACTGCCCAAGAAGTATGAAAGCGTACAACATGCTACCCTGAGACTGAGCCCAGCAGGACACTTTCTTCCAAGTGAAGTGAAGAAACATGCTACTGTGAACAGGAGAAGTTTCAACTTTTTTTGGAAGATTTGTTGTATGTGATTTGGATTTTTAAAATAGTTTTAACTAATTTTCAGTAATATGGCTACAATATCTGCAGTGTGGCAGTTTATAAAGATGTCTAACACAGGGGCATCCTGCAGCAGACAGGTAGCATCATGTCACACCCAATCACATTATCCTGACACATAAACCTCTTAGTGCTGAGTACCTAGTGAGGCAGCAGTTAGTAACATTTCTATACTTCTTTGGTATGACTTGACTGGGGAGTGAACCTGTGACCTCCAGATTCTTTATGGGGAGAGGGAATCTACTCCTCAAATGCATCTGCTACTAGTTCATTCTCCATTAATATAACTCCTTCTGTACAGCAAGTTTTTCCAATAGACATTTCTTCTGGGCTGCAGATTTTCATTATACCATTCTATATAATGTTATTAGCTTCTATCACTGTACATATTCTATTCTTTATTAAAAGTTCTTGATAAAATATTGTATGTATTAATATAGCAATAAAAATGTACTTCTGTCATTAAACATGAAACCACATTTACATTTTTAAAGTCATATAAACATGTATTAGCATATAAAATCATTTCTGATTTACTTCTTCTTCTTCATAACAATTTAAATTTGTTTTACCAGTGTTTGAGCCACTATTTTGTGAGTTGTCTGCTCTTTTTCAATTCTTTCAGTTACAATAATTATTTTCTTTAGCATTAAATTTGTTTAATTTTAGTTGGGGGTTCTTCCATTGTTATTAAGGTACTTGGTGTTGATATTATTTATTTTCAGCTGTAAAATCAACTATAAAAATGGTTATGAGTAGGCTTTGGGAAAATATGAAAAATGTGTATTGCATAACAATTAATGTAATAAAAAGAAACCATTATCTCATTTATAAATAGAATCATTTACTCAGAGGCAAAAGTCAATGGCTTAATTCAAAGAAGACACACTAGGATTAACTCTATATACAAAGTGTGTAACCCATTGCACAAACTTGAATAGATGACAGCTTGGTGACTGGGATGTAATCACTGTAACATTGGAAAAACAAAAACAATCACAAGCCTTTCACACTATCAATGAAATCTGCAAATGATTCTCACTTGCTGTTTTAATAGACAAAAACTTTATTTACCCCCAGACAATATATGGATTTACTTCAAAGTCAAACAATATATGCGACCACTGCCTTCATTTTGGCACTAAAATGGCAATTTGCAAAATGTACATTAGCCTGGTTTACATAATTTACCATCTATCATTATATACAAACTGGTAGCCAGAATCCTATTTTTATTTTCGTGTGTACTTTTGATAAGAACAATCCTTATTCAAGTGATCATTGTTACAAATGATTACATAAAAGTCACTGGTGTCTGTCTCTGTTCTCACAATATCATAAATTACTGAGCTGGATATTGGGTCCTACTTGAAGCTACAATAAGGAACCAGGCTAGTGTACTCTACAGGTACTTTAGGCTGATTTACACTAAATCATAAAACGACAAGCACAACTACACAATTTGAGATACCAGTAGCCAGCTTTTCTTTTCTTCATGTAAGTGGTCACTGGAATAAATAAAAGTCAGTGGAGTTTATCCCCGTTTTTGCAATGCAGTGGTTCATCATAGAGTTGAAATACATATTTTGCCAAGACATTGTGGTCACTGGTTAGGCTTAGCAGGTGTTTATTCACACCAGAATGTTTATATAATAAAATCAATTCATGCATTACCATTGTGGTCAAAATGACAGGTTGTCCTCATAGCAGAGGTTGCTCATAACAGTTTTTACTGTACATGTATATTGAGTACAGTTCCTTTAAGAGACTGCTTGGATTTGGTAATTCTGCACAATTAATCAGTTTTAAAAATTGTTTGATGTATCCTGAATGAAGCATTCTAAATGTAATTGTTTCCAGGAATCAGAAGTGCAAACAGTTACAAGACCTTGCAATAGAGGACACAAGCCATGCACTCTTGCATATGACTAAGCTGTGTGATGCACCACAAATTTCTGGTATATTCTGACAATCTGTACTTTTGTAAGCAAGACAGGATGCAGTTATGTATGATCTTCTATTTGGCCTTTGGACTGTGGATACAAATTTATTACAATAACCTGACTTATCTAAGCTATTGGAGACTAGCTTAATAATCTAGTGTTACATACCACCTGAGCAAGCTTTGTTGCATTAGTTAAACTTTGTCATTGGAGTCTTTGATTTTGGCCAAAGGACCTTCTATTGAAAGCTGAGAAACTATATGCAAAAAAAAAATAATCCATCAAAATGAAAAACAACATAATTTGTTATCCAAAGTGGTATTGTATGTGAGTGCATGTATTCAATAAGAGACTTTCCACATGACAATACAACGGCAGGAAGCAATTGGCAATGGAATGAATTATAATACATCAACTAATTCTGAAGAAAGAAATAATTAACTGATAGTGTGCTAGCTAGGGAGAGAATGGTCATAAATATATATTAATACAAGACAACAGACTACTGAAATAAAAGAAGCCTGAAATCAGAAGACATGTATGTAAGCACAAAGCAGAATTTTTAGACCATACATTAACTTCTCAGGCTCTGTGGACATAAACTGAAAAATTAAAGGCACCCTTTGAAGGGACTGAGGATCTAGTGATTCAAGAGCATTTATAGAAAACCAAGAGAAATCTGTTCCTTGACTTCTTTTATTATTTTCAACTGCTGACTAATGAAACCATCTCAGACATTATCTTGAAAGACTGTGTGTGTGTTTATGTGTGTGTGTGTGTGCATGTGTGATTTCTTACGTTTTTTGATTTAACTTGGTCATGGGATAAGTACAGTATGAACATCTATGTCACAGTCTTTAAACTTAAGCCCACATGGTTAAAGGATCAGTAAACTAATCTCAAATACTGCAAAGGTAACCCACATACCAAGTTTGTTTTAATCCAGCTGATTTTTTTTTTAAACCAGTTATTTACAGGACATAACATTTTTTTAAAAAAATATGTCTATTGAACCAGCAACATTCAAGGTGTTTTTCCAATATATCCAAAAACTAAATTTCATTTTTAAAAAAATCCATTCACTGTTGAGTGCAGAATTTGAAACTGTCTATAGAAAGGTGATTAAAGAAGAAGTCTGATCAACATTTCTTTTATATATATATATGCAAATTCCACCTTGTTCATAAGCTCTGTGAAATTCTACAATGCAAGCATGGTAAAGTTCAACAATGCAAGGCATGACCTTTCACTTGACCCCATAGTACATCTGGTTTTCAAAACAAAATTGTTCACAACAATGTAGCCATGGTGGTGGTCAGATTTGCACCATTTTTATCCAGGACCAATTAAGCACTGTAAACCCTCTTTTCATGAAAGCACAATATGACTATTTGTTGAGGTGCAGCTAACTTAACAAGATTTTCAGGATCGTCACCAAAATTGCTGAATTGGAAGATCAGATCTGTCATTGTCATTCGAACAATCTATGTATTGCAAGAAGTGGGGTGTTTTTGTCGTTTTTTAAAATCCCATGTTGCTAGAACAAACTAATTATAAGTTGTTGTGAAATCCTTTTCATGATAGTCACTATAGCAGTCATCTTGGAGGTCACATCAACACAATTTTCATTTAGGACCAAATACACATCATGAGATCTTTTAATTGAAAACTCATTATTGATAAGACTCTGGCAAAATCAAAATTTTCATGAAGGCTAGCAGATAACAACTATAGTGGATGTCGGGAGCAATAATTTCATTTAAGACCAACCAGACCTCAAGATGAAACTATATAGCAAGTTTAATGACTTTGCTCATGGTTTAGGAGGAACAACAATATAAAACTAGCGAAATGGTGAGCAATTTGTTCATGTAAATATAGTCCATCTGCCATAGTGAAGATGAACCTATAATTACAAAAATGACATAACTCTTCTATACCAGAGGAACGTGAACAGCACCTTATATATCTTTATCTAGTTTAATAGTTATGATAATTAAAATTTTTGCACAGAATCCATGCTTTCTTCTTTGTCAGTGACCTTGACATCTGACATTTCAATCTGTGATGCAAAAATTTTTTTGTGTAGAAAACTGTGACTTTGATTTTTATATCCCAAAATCAATAGCCGTCATCCTTATTCTAAATGCATGGCATCAGCAAAGTATGACTGAGGTATCTCATGTATTGTTCTGAAACAATTTTAAAATCTTTCTATCCAAGAGATCTCAATCTTTGACAGTCTGACTATAAATCAGTAAGGTTCTTCCTTAAAGTAAAATAAACCACAAAGTTTTGAAGGAAAAAAAAAGAGGATGAAAGTTAATATCTGAAAACATTTTTCTTCTTTCAGTCAGATTCTGGCACTTGATCTTTTATGCCTCCTCCCCTCCCCACAACAAAATACATCCTTAACTCAGATGCAGGTCATCCACAAAGTTTGGTAACTATACATGGCAGGAATCTCATGTTACAATGCAACAACCATGTTTCTTCATTTAGTCTGTGACACTGACCCTGAAATCAAAACAGTTTCTTTCTTTCTCAAGTACTAGCTATCTCCAAAGTTTAGTAACTGTAGATGGTGGAGAACTTGAATTATTGTTTCGAAACAATTTTCCTTTTTTCAGTCATGACCTTGATCTCTGGAGTTCTGAGCCCAAAATCAATAGGATTTTTGTTTAGCACAAGTGCAAATCATCCACAAAGTTTGGTAACTGCATATGGTTGACAACTTATGTTACTGTGCAGAAACTATATCGGTTAGAGAAAGACAAAAGATACAGACAATATTACAAAATAATTAAAATTTAAAACAAATGAAGAAGTTGCAGTGTCCTTATAATTTACTAACATCTTCACAGTGTTCTATGGATTAAATGATTTAAAATGTTATGTCACTTAAAGGACCATCAGCATGTGCACAGACAATGTGAAAATCTTCCATTATGTTGTTCTATATATTAACTGATGAATCACATTTAGAATAATGCATGGATATTGCAAATAATCTTTATTGTTGATTATTCCCATTTTATCTGTACTAGCTATCAACTTAAGACACTTGAAATTTTTTTAGATCTTCTCTATTAAAACAATTCATGATCTATTTTTTTTGACTCCTATACTAAGACATAAAATGGATGTTGTCCTGCCTGGAAGTATACTTATTAGTTTGAACTAAACATGTTCTGAATAATTACTGGCTATTAATTTGCTTAAAAAGGTCAAATATTCTGTAATATTTTATCAAGGCATTTGTGACAGATGGGGGTTATATTTCACATGTAAAGTCAAAATCTTGTTCAGTGATATTAGCAAGGTGTATTACCCACTTTGCAATCCTTGTCACAGGAAAACCAAACTGATTATCTGCCATAAATATCATGATAATGTAAATCAATGTCTGAGCTAGTACCTGGTAACATGATTGTTATCAAGGTCTCTCTACAAAACAAATGGCCACTGCACACAGAAATGAATTATTGCAGTATTGACCCAGCACAGAATTTAATTACTGCATTGTTGAATCCATCAGATAAACTTATATAAAAATGACATTAATATTTGTCAGTAATATATATATATATATATATATGTGTGTGTGTGTGTGTATGTGTGTGTGTGTGTGTGTGTGTGTGTCAATGATGAAATAATGTACATGAAAAAATGCTAAACAAGAAAATTTTCAAAACAGTCCTGAACAAATGGCCAATGCTTTATCAGGTAAAAGGAAAATGTATGTACCTTGTTTCCTTGAAACTAGTTAAAAAGAAATTCAGTCATTTTCAAGAAATGCAATACATGGGTAAAATCTATTTTTACTACTAAGGCCAACCCTTTTTTTTTTTTTTTTTGCAAAAGTGACTGACCAAATCCAAACATTCCCTATAAGATTCTTTTTTGGGCTAATAGAAACACATATACACATTTTTTTTTACAAATGTACTTTTAGTATTTAATTTAATGCCTGAAAATGCAATGCAATGGCACATTGAATTTCTACTGAAAATGAAATGCACAGGTAAAATCAATTTTGTGCTATTGACCTTGATGATAAAGCTACTGACTTTCAAACTAAGAGGGTTCTTCCTTAGACTAAAGAGAACAGTTGCATTGAAATCAGATTACCCCGAGTCTCTATTCTCATCTAGGAATAAAATGTAAAAGCAAAACCTATCTTTAGCAATACTGATCTTGACACTGGACCATACAACCATAAAATAAATTGGATTCTTTCATGGATACAAAATGCACTCGATTGTGTTGAAATTTGTTGCAGAAATTTAAGTTATTTTCTTTTGATTTTTACCAACACTGACAATTGACTTTGATGTTAATGACTCCAAAATCAATATGGCAATATGGTTCTACTTAGGGTAAAGAAAACACATCAACAAAGTTGTTTTGAAATCAGTTTACTAAATTTTAAATTATCCTGCACCAACTCTCTAAAAAGCCCTTTTATTACAGCACTGCTCCTGTTAAAAGGCAGGTATGGATATGGAATCATTTCTTTATTCAGTAGCAGAATTACTAGGTATAAGCAATATGATTAAAATAAAATCTCCACTGTAATACATGATGATCTGATTGTGAACACTTAGAGATCACGTTCTAGTGACCTTTTAATTAGCCAATGGAAATGCAGCTTTCACCGATATGATAGTGAATCAAATTGTTTGGCACATACTAATGTTCTTCAGCTATAATGCCAATTCTATCAAATGTGAAAATACATGACTTGGCTCTTAAAATTTGTGATTATGGTAACAGCATAGGTTACCAGAACTTGACCCCTAAGTGGTCACTGTCTCATGGTGTAGGACAGTGATGATCTTAATCAGATTGTGGGTGTATGTATATGCAATCCATTATAAGGCAGTCCCAATATAATTTGAAATACTCAATGGCTTTCACCGAAGAGAATTATAATAAGTGTTGTAAACTATTATACCCCAAAACTATTTTTGGTAGGGCATATAAAAAATATAAAATTACAATATAATTATAAAATTATGTATACTTATAAAAAAAATTGCATTTACAAGTATCATCATAATATAAGCAGGCAAACCTCTGAATAAAGACTTCATCAAAAGGAATGCACTGCTTTTGAAACAAGACATGGCTGTGACCTCAGCACTGCAAGTGAAAACAGGATTTCTGCCATTTAAACTTTAATAAATGCAGTTAGTAAAATGCTTTAGAAAACAAAATAATCAACAAATAATTGTTAGGCAGGCAATGAAGCTGTAAGCACATTTTAGATTAAAGACCTCGTTAATGAAAAGCAATGCTACTGAAACATGCAACAGCACAAACCTGAGCACTACAAATGAAAACTAAATTTCTGCCAATTACAACTTCACCAAGTTCAGTTGGTACAATGTTTAAAATAACTAGGATAATCTAGAAATCTAGCATTTAAATGATGATTATGAGGTACTGTATTAATATTAATAATGTACCAAGTCCTCTGTCAGTGATTTTCACACATTTGTACAAAAAGGAGATTAGTTAATTTTAATGGGGATTTGTACAATTATTGTAAATAATGGAGAAAACAAGTCCCACAAAGGGACTGACACTCTATTGGCAAAAAAAGAATTTGTATGAATCCACAAGAAGTCTAAACTTCACTCTTCTTTTTCTTTTCACAGCTGACTGTTTAAATCATCTCAGATGTTCATGAGAAATTCCAGCATACCAAAGTTTCAGTAATGACTAGAATTAGGTTTGTTGAACAGTGATGCCCTAACAAATGGCCTGAAATGCATACTCCTCATAATGGATTACATTCCTATGAAGGATAACACAATTGCTACAACATGCTACCTTAATAAAATGGTAAACCTTGGTAACAACACCTGCAATTTATATTGCATTTTATGTTATTCCTCTATGAATACACTAGTACAAGTTGTCAAGATATTACCAAATATGTAGCAGGAAAAAGTCTGGAAATCTTTACTTGAACAGATGGGACTCTGGGATGACTCCAGCGAAGTAGCATGTGGAAGATTCCAGTATGTACAGATAACACCAAAATAAAACATTTGAATTGCCCTACACAGTCTGGTTTTAATCCCTCATTGTTTGATTCATTTCAATGTGATTAAACAAAAAAGGCAAAACCCAGTTTATGTGCTCATATACTAATGTACTTAGACAATTGACTAAAGTTAACACTCCAAGGTCAAACCAGTCTTACTGCAGTAATATATTCTGAAGGGGTATGATCTTTGTGGAGAGCACCAGAAATTACATCAACACAGAACATAACCAAGACATGTGCAACAAAAAATACATTTGCCACAGCCTTTGTCCTTGTGTCATATTAATAGAAGATCATTGAGCTAGTTTCAACACATATGATTATGCCAAGTTTGTTTTATCATTAACATTATGTATTCCTGGGCTCTGAGTTCCTGGGTAGACTAACACACTGTTCCACATCACTATCACCTAACCTCTGTTTGCATAGGTTTGAGTCTCAGACTTGACTAATTAATGTAGGTACATAACAAAGCTTGCCAGTAGTTTTTCATAGGTTAGTTATCCTTCCTGGTTTTCCTGGGTTCTTCCTCCACCAGTTATACTGGCCACCATAGCATATCTTGTGCTGACAAATGGTGTTAAACCCCATGAGAACAACAACATGATGTATTCTTGACCATCATAATTCAATGAGCTATTAAAAATACATAATTCCAAGTATTTTTCAGCTATATCCTCAAATTGGGTTCAAAATCATGAGGCCCATTTGGCCTGATATTGCTCATCTGGCTAATTTAACTTAAAAGATGACGATTTTATTTCATAATCTTTTCTAGTATTGAAAGAAGGCAGTATTTATGTAAACTATCTCCCAAACTTCATACCATGTTTATACAAGTCTTGATTTTAAAAAATTAGTTCTTTTGAAAGAAAAGACATAATTAATATGCATGGTCACAATCAAACTTGTTTTAATTATCACTATTAGATACTGTATATGATAGTATGATTTATTGGTTTATTACTATTTTGGTGTATTACAATTAATACTGATCAAAGAGTGATCATTTAAATTTAGACTATCCCAAACTTTTTATATTATGTTGATACATATCCTGATTTATTAATTTATTACTAATTTGGTGTATTAAAATTAATACAGTTTGACATGTCATCATTTAAATTTTAAACTATCCCAAACTTTTTATATAGTGTCGATACATATCCTGATTAAAATAAATACATTTTTTTGAAAACAAAAACCCACAAAAAGCAACATAATTAAAATGCAATCACAATCAAACTCATCCAAGATCTTGGATGATATAAACCCATTCCCTAGTTTGATAGCAACTTGACAAGCTGTATAGTCCCAAGATCAACCATGGTGCAAACTGAACCAATCAGATGCAACATATACAGATCTTGCTTATAAAACCTGTCTATGACAACGATAATTCTAAGAAGATAATTCTAAGAAGAAACGTTAACAAGGTGGAGTAAAATCTGATTGAAATCTGGTCTCCAGAGACGTAACAAGCTTAGCCAAATACAAGTCTACTTTATTATTATGTGCAGATCTTTCTGATAATGAAATTCATCCAACATGATGATAATACAAGACTATGAAGGAAGTCTGATCAAAATCTGATCAGAAAACCTTGATCAATTTAAGGAAATTTCATTACATTATGTTGTACAAATTCAGCCTGCCTCACAAATATTTGAGAATTTGTAAGCACACACCAGCACTGCCACTGCCCTCTATGTTGACCAAGGCTGGCAAATTTTTCTGACCTTATGTGGTCAGGTCTACTGACTTATGTCCATCAATTACTGACCAATCATATTTCCTGCTAGGTCTGCCATCTGCCTAATGTTGTCTAAATTTTAATACCCACTGGTCAATATATAGAGCAATGGCTGTAGTTTTGTATAGCTAAAACTCTGGAATACATTAAATTTTGTGAGACAGCTGAATTAGTACAAGTGGGAATATTTAAAATGATGAATGAATAACAAAGGATAATATGGCACAAAATGAGTCAAAAATTGCCCTGCCAAGTGATGTGGTTGCCAGTCATACTAAGTGCTAGAGACTGATTTTTATTTGATATTTTTCTACAATTGACTATTTTATATCTTAGGTTTATGTCTCAATATGCAGAACCGATACTATCATACAGTATTGTTTTGTATATTTATACTTTTATATAACTCCTGGTACAAGAATGAATCAAATATTTGTAATTTTTATTTGTGGCTATAAATTGTGTAGATTATCTTTAGTAAGATTTTTCCTATATGACTAGGGTATGTTAATAAATTGATGCTCATACATATATTGACAATTATTAATAATAATCTTAATAATACGACTTAATGACTTTGGATTCATTTCTCATTGGCTTGTAGGGTTTGAACAGTTTGAGAAGAATTCAGAACAGGGTAAGTTCCCATTGGTAGGGCTAGGTCACATAAATAGGCAGTTTTGGAATAAATAATTAGCAAGCTCAATTAAGCAGGGTATAGTATGAAATATAGTCTGAACAGAAGGTGTATACAAGGTGAGAACCGAATAATCAGATTCATTCTTATTTTGGAGTCATACTCATTTTTTTGTGTTCCTGTTTTAAGCCTAACAGCCATGTTTTATGTTGTACTTGATTATCTGTGAGGAAAAACATTTGTTTGGACTGTACAGTGGAAATAGAAAGTTCTTATTATTTAGACTATAATATTATTCTGGAACTATTGTAAATTATTCAAAGGAGTTCTTGATAATGCCATCTTGACAACATCATGATTCTTGGCAGACCATTACATTTCTAGTTTTGAAATGTATATGGAACTTTTCATTCATTTGGACTTTCACAGAACTTTATTTGGATTCACATCATAATATACTGTAAGTTCTTCTCAATTTTCATTTATAACTGATAATTAAATAATTTGTTACCTGTTGGTTTGGCTTCCCAATCTGTTACCTTTTTGTGACATACTAAACTGATAAAACTGAACAGAAGGAACTTCTGAACTTCAGTAAGTATTGAATGTCCTCAGTGCTAAAGGAAGCATGAAGCCGATTTCAGAAAAAAATGTTATGTAGCACACCACTTGGGATACCAGCAATTTCATTTTTTAGTTTGTCATATCAGTCCATAGATACTGATAATGCAAATTTATTGAAATAATCTCAATTATAGAGACATTTTTCAGTTGTCTGCTATTTTTAATGGCACATTTACAATGTTATGGGCTTAATCATGCTCAGGATCCCAAGGACACAATAAGGCAACCAACCAGGACTAGCCTGAATTGGTATCAGACCCATGATTCATTTATTACAAGCACAATACTCAAATGTCTGAGCTGCTTTTACTCCCCTAGACATTGATTAGGTGTGCTATTTTTGTTTAAAACTGAATGACAAAGACTGTACACTGATAAAAGATTCACAAAAGACATATCAAACATTATCAATTATGCATACAGGCAAAAGCTTATATAACATCCTTTTAAACAAAGGCTATAGCGAAGTTAGTAGGAGGTGATGAAATAAACCATAGGTATTTTCCTAATAAAGTTAAGCAATGGACTTAATTGTGGCCTACATGACCATTAAAATTTCTAATTAAGCGAAAAGGCCTAACCATATAGACACCTAGAAATGAATTCATGGAATATAAATGCCCCAACAAAACACAAGTGAAAGTAACCTAACAGAAAATTTAACAAGATCGATGAATTGAGAACTGTAACACAATATGTATGCTCAAACAATACTTATGGAGGAGGATTAAGAAAATGTGCATTATGGAGCCATATTATATTACAAAATATATAAAGAGAGAAATTCAATGAGACTGGTGTACAATTTTTATATTATGGGAATAACATCTTATACTGGAAGAGCATGATATAGTTTATTTTTCTAATTAAGTTGAAAATTTCATTCAATATGAAATTCAGAGAAATGGAATAATGCAGTAAGCATATCTAACCCAGACAACTGATAAACTTAATGGCCATGTACAGAAGTGCTATTTTCAGACATAGGGTCATATGAATTGAATATTCCAGTGCAGTATCATACTACTTGGGTGAGTCAGGTTAGAGGGCAAAGAAAAAAGTGCAAAAATATTTTTTTAAAAATTACTAATCCAAATGGTTGTTTTTTCAAAGAAAAACCTGCTAGAGCACTTGGAATTATTACCTCCTGAAAATTAGAAACATCGAATAAAAACATTAATTAAAACCATAAATAACAACATTTATTAAAAACCATTTTAGTAACAAGAGTTTATCATGAATAGCAGTCTACAACTGCCAATGTCTAATAGTCTCCTTTGTAGCTAACGGAAATTGTTGTACAGAAACTACTTGTTTCTAAGTCACAGTGACCTTGACTTTTTATAACACCAAAATTGATAGGCTGCTTCTTTAATTCAAGTGTAAGCTATCAACAAAGTCTGGTTCATGTTGGTGTGTAGATCAAATATTATTGTGTTGAAACCATTTAACTTCTTTCAGTCAGTGACCTTGATCATTGACCCTTTGATCTCAAAATCAACTAGTTTCTTCATTACCCAACTGCAACCTATACACAAGTTTGGCCAGGATAAGTGATGTGAACTAATGGAACTAGAATCTTTTGAGTTTTTTTCCATTTGCAGTGACCTTGACCTTTGCACCTCAAAATCAATAAGTTTGTTCTTTACCCCAGGTACAAGCTGTCCAGAAGTTTAGTAACTGTGGCTGGTGGATAATGCAAATTATTTCCAAAAATGAAATTGGTAATAGATAGCTGGATGGAAGGACACTATATTCTCCTGCTCTGTGGCAGGCATATATAAAAAGAAATCAGAAAAAGACTGTAGAACCATTTGATCATATTAAACAAATTAAAGGCATATTTATCACATGACTACTGTGTTATTTAATTTAATAATACCCATATCATATTTTCTGTACATATATAACACTTATGCTGTCACAAATGATATCATGATTCAGTATCATGCAATGCTAAAATGTAATATTCCAGAAAACCAACTTTTCACAACACTACTCTGCAGTTCCATCATATAAAATCAGTATTTTCATTATTTGATATACAAAGTCTTAAATATGTGCTCATTTTAAGATCAAATTTATGATCATTGTCCAATAACAGCATACTTTTCCCTACCAAGTAAATTCTAAGCCTACAGCTATCAGAAAAAGTTTGTCATTACTGCCATTCACATGCATTCACAAACTGACACTCTACTGTGTGAAAACAATTATCAGGAATTTAAAATAAAACCATTTCTATTTTTTATTGGCCAAGTGTTGAAACCATCTGTTATGTTCTTCAAAGATAACAAGATTTGGAAATTAGTTTGCTGTGGTGGACATACTGGATGTCAGACTGGCATCATTTTCATGTAGAACCAAGTAGATACTATGTTTTTGATGAAAACCCAATTTCAGTAGGACCATTTTTTCAGGGAAAGTAGTTACAGTCATAATGGCATTCATATTGGATGTGCAATTGGCACTGTCTTCATTTAGGACTAATTAGGTATCATAAAAAGCTACTGGTGAAAACATCATGTTGATATAGTCATCTATTTAGAAAAAAAAACAAACAATATTTTTAATATGGCTACCATAATGGCTATACTGAGGGCAAGTTTGCATTATTTTCATTTAGGACAATCTAAACACCACAGAAACCCTTCTGATGAAAACTCCATGTCCAAATGTCTTTCCATTTAAGAATAGCAAAAAAAGATTTTCAATATAACCACCATGGTTATGCTGTTTTGAAGAAGAAACAATAAGATTATGGGTGCCATTTAGGACTAACTAGCCATCATATAAAGTCTTTTGGTGAAAAGACAATGTTGATATGATCGGCAATCTACAAAATGTAACGATATTCAAAATGACCATTATAGTTCAATATTAGAAGTCTGTGCATTACTATTTTTTTTATTGAAGACCAATTAGACATCACAAGAAGTATTTTAGTGAAAAACCATGTTGATATGATTCAGGAATAACAATATTGAAGTTTTCAAGATGGCTTCTGTGAGAGCAATATTAGGCATCAGATTGGCACCATATTCATTTAGGACCAACTAGCCAATATAAGAAGCCTTTGACTGAACCCCCCCTCCCTTCATGTCAATATGACTTTTGGTTCAGGAGAAGTAACAATAAGATTTTCAAGATGACTGACATAGTAGCTATACTGGATGTCAGATGGATACAATTTTCAATTTTGGATCAACTAGACTTTATTTTAGGGAAACACCATGTTGATATGACCATCTATTCAAGACAAGTAGTGATATTCACTGTGGTGGCCATATATGAAATCTAAACCACACCATTTTTTTTTAGGACCAACTATACCATGGGATGAATGTCAGTGTAAAGTTTCTTGGCAATCTTGCAAGTAGTTTAGGAGGAGTAGCAATACAAAATGTGCTAACGGATGGATGATGGATAAAAGACCACCCCACAAGCTCTTAGGGTCAATGGCCAGTTGAGCTAAAAGGTTTCATTTTCTCTGTGATTTTAATTTCCAAATTAATGCTAAGACAAGAGAAGAATTCTTAATTTCAAACTATAAAGTCCACACATCTACATTAAAAAATCATATATATCTTATGTACAAGTATATGCACACATCTACAACAATGGACTGTGCCCTGCATTGTTAAGAATGAAAGTAGCATATTTAAAGAGTAAATTTGTTTCATATACTAATAATATGAGAATTTAAATGAATGTCATGGTTCCAAAGAGATTTCAATATAAAGTTCTTACTATTAGATATTCTTGTCATCATTGAGAACACATACTTTCTCATTAATTCATTAAAACTTAACACAATACAACTAACTTAAAGACTGTACACTGAGTGGAGTTGTGCAACAAGAGTAATTCGAGAGATCTGATATTCTACTGACCTAAAAGAATTTCCAGAAAAAGTTCTTTTCTTTTCTACTGCCAAACATTGAAAGCATCTCTGACATTCATGAGAACCTCAAACACACCCAAATTTGGTAACAATATTCTTATATGCTTGTGTTACAAGATACCTGAAAGTGCAGTATGAATTTTTTTGTCATTGCCTTTGACCTTGAACCTGATGTAATAGATAGAAAATTTGGTCTCAGACAATTTGGTCTCAGACAATGTTAAGATATAACCACATGATAAGTTTGGTTAAATCTGCAAGTAATATTTCTAGAGAGGCAAAAATAAAAGTTATTGAGTTGGTATCACACTAGTTATTTTGATATATCCACACATAAAATAATGATGAAGATCCATTTATGATTGTTTGCATTATCATGCTAACAAGTCAATACAGCTCCAGACTGAAGTCAAGACCTTTGACCTTTCAATCAATGTCAGACATATATTCACTGAATTGTAACCAAGTACTAAGTCTACCAAAATCCAATTGTATATGTATGTACAAGTCAGAGCTTTTGTAAGCTTAGTGAACAATGTAATTAATGTTCTTTTACTTGCCCACAAGGTCAAATAGTTCAGCCAAATATGTGTCTGGAAGGATAGACAGAAATAAACTCTAGATATTCAAAGAATTGTTACGGTATGAAAGTGACCCCTGTTTTACATAAAGTCTTTGAACAGTTCACACACAAAATACACCAAAAAAATGTATAAATTGTATCTGCTCTCATGTCTTTGACAACAATAAAGTCACAACTGCAGCCAGGTATTTGCTATGTATCTTATCTTTGCCTTTATATTTCCAATACATGTCATGAAATTTCAAAAGTTTCTCCTGCATTTTATGTCTTAATTGTTCCATTACAAACAAATTATCACAGTTACTGCCACTTCTGTCTTTGAACTATAATATTTTATTTCCTACAAAAGCAAAGTTTTTTAAATATAAAAATTCTGTTTTCATAAGCATTCTTCTGTTCAACTGTATCATTCTGAATCAGTGATAAATACCTTTGAAAAAGATAATAAAAAATTAAACATAACCATACAAGTTCATGTAATATTATGACAAATCAGTGTTCTTTCTATTATAAATATTCTGTCTGCTAGCTCAAGGATAAAATGCAACAAGACTTTTCCATGAAAGAAAGCCTAACACATTAAAGAACAAGTGAATTATTAAGAGAAAATAACAAATCTCAAAAAGTTGGAGGAAAAAAAGAAATTATGTGCTTTTGGGCTACACATACCTTGTTTCTGACTGTAATCCTTACTTCACCATCTTCTACAATGTACATACAATCAGCAATTTCATCACCCTATAAAACAAAAAAAGAATTTCACTTATTTTTCCTTTCATGTATTATTAATTTCTAATGACTGGAATGAGGTCCTAAGCTATTAAAAAAAACCTAATCTGTTCTATCTCTGAAACAGGTGCACAGATTGTAACAACTGATGTAATGATGATATAAGAGTTCAAGGATGCAATATAAAATCTTGCATTATAGTTGTTGTACTGAACGAGGGCACTTAAATGCAAAAATACAGTATTTATACTATTTGAAATCACATTATAATTGATTCTCACATGCCAAAAAATATAAAGTGAAAGAAGAATGTGGCTAAAGTTTTCCACCATAAAAAAGCTTCACACCCAATTTCATTTAAATCAATCTAATAACAAGCTGCTTTTCACAAAACACAAATCCCCTTGCAAATAGGAGAACATTTGAAGTTGCTGATAAATTGCAAGGAATCAAACAACAGTCACTCAATAATGAAAATAAGTCAGTGAATTACTTTTGTTAATGTTGAGTTATGAGACACATCTACATACCACATTTTAGGTGTTGGCAAAATAAGGTCAATGGTAATGAGGATGAAATGTGCAAAGTAGCTGAAAATACCAAATTCAAGCAATCCTAAAAATTAGGTAAACTAAAAGTTACCTAGTTTTTGGATGGCCAAGTAACTTTCCTTGAGATGCATCCACATATCATAACATACTCAGGGTATAACAAATAGAAAGCAGAAAATACAAAAGTTTGCCATATATGAAAACTGGCTCATTCTGAATTAGTTTTAGTATGGTTATGCTACTTTCACTGTTAGGTATCAACATACCAATTTTCATGATTTTATGTGATACAGGGTCCAAGATATTGAGGGTGTAATAGAAATCTGATAATACAATTCATTCAAGCATAACAATTGGAACACTGTGACTTATTATGTTGGCATGGTGGAGTTACTTTTGCTGAGATATGTGCACACACCAATTTTCAAAGGTTTAGGTGACTTTTTCAGGCCAAATTTTACCAGTTTCAGAATTGGAGCTTGTTTCTGGATTTTATGCCTTTTGTCTTCAAGTCTAAAGCAGACAAGTACAAATTGCACATGGACAGATGAGCAAGTCAGTTTTGACATGTGGAATACAAAAAAAGGTCCATGAAACAAGAGTCATGGGTTCAATAATGAAAAAGAAAAATCCCATTTGCATCTTTCAGCACATGTGTAGATGAAATAGTCAAACAAAAACAATATCTTTTATACACCAGAACAAAATCTCTCAGAAATGGAGGTATTTGGATGCAATCAGAAGAAACCCCCCAAAAATACATTTCATACCTCCATTTCAGGCAAAAATGAAAAGAATCTCCAGGGAAAAAAGTTAAAAAACTTATTTTTAAATGAAAGGCTGTTGATGAAGTACTCTGCTACTGCGAAAAAGCGTGAACAGATTCTAAGAATCTCTCAGTGTTGTGATCCTGTCTTCAGAAGTTCCTTCCCAGCTTCTCCAAGAACAATGTCACAACTTTCACTTCAAGTACAGTGGTATTCATACTGTCTGCATTACAAAATTGCCACTAAAATGATATACACCAGCTTTGCCATTCTACTCTACAAAAGGTGTACCACTGGTAAATCTGATGCTCATGGAACAAAGTAAGAGTGGTATAAATGACAGCAGAAATAAAAATTTGCCTTTAATGTCATATCATAATATTCTCCTATCCTCTACAAGTTCGTACTCCTTTGCATGGTCCTCAAGTCTTTCTCCACTCTAGTCAAATACTCTTAGATCTTAGTCAATTGCTATACAGTTTAATGCTGGGTCAACAAGACAACTAGGAAATTTTTAGTGAAAACTCCTTATTGATAATGGAGGAGTAATGATAACAAAATTTTTAAGAGGTTGCTGTGGGTGGTCATCTTTTATATCAGATTGGCACCATTTTCATTAAGGTTTAAAAATACATAAAAAGAAGTCTTCTGGTGAACCCCCATGTTGCTATAATCATCCATTCAAGAGGAGAGGCAATAACAAAATTGTGGTGAAATCCCCATGTCAATAAAATTATCTGTTCAGAAGGAGTCATAATAACAAGATCTTGATGATAGTTGCCATGGTGGCCAAATTGGACCATTTTCATTTGAACCAACTAGACAGGCAGTGGAAAAAGCTCATGTTGTCAGGACCATCATTCAGGAGAATAGCAATTTTCAACGCAGCTGCTCTGACAGCATACTGGATGTTTGCCATCATTATTTAGAACCAACTAGATTATGTTATGAAATTTGGACAAAGTTTAATGCCAAATGTTCAGATAGTTTGGGTGACATAACAATAATAAATTTGTGCTCAAAGATGGACAGACTTTATATTTGGTCTACAACTGGTCAAGCTCAAAATTCAAACAGAAAACAAATGCCAGAAACAAGGTACACAGAGGATGAAGTTCACAGCTTTCTCCCTGACTCCAGATCAAGAGCATATAACTTCTTCCACAACAAGAAATACAAAAAGCTTTCAGGTCTGTATAAGCACTTCAAATCAGTGAATCATAATAACACCATGTTAAAATCAAGCAAACCAAGGACCAAGACCTTCCAGCTGAAGTTGGACTACCTTGTTCATCTCACCCTCTAGATATTCCCCAAGCACCTCAGCAACATCTGTCTTAGTTTCCAGTATTGCCATGAATCTCAGTCTGATGCTAGAAGGTACAATAAGGAGAAAAGTGAGATTTCCAGTCCCAAACATGTTCAAATTGACAATTTTCCAGATCTAGAGTTTGATAGGCTTTCTTACTAGTAATCTTAAAGTGGAGAGCAAATAGTCTGCAGAAGAGTATATAATATTATCTGGAAAAATATGTCAATCAGGTAGTATCTATCACTGATTCCACTGGTACTTGCATAAAACTATAAATATGATGATCTGAACTGAAGAAACTGAACATTTGCAATACCCAATGTTGATTTCTTTGGCATGAAAGTTAAT
This sequence comes from Potamilus streckersoni, assembly GCA_016746295.1. Classification (NCBI taxonomy): domain Eukaryota; kingdom Metazoa; phylum Mollusca; class Bivalvia; order Unionida; family Unionidae; genus Potamilus; species Potamilus streckersoni. The sequence goes on from JAEAOA010002240.1 coordinate 460,744, forward strand.
ATGCATTCATTACACATCTGCTGCTAGGAAATGAAACTTTTATAGAGCTGGGGAACATGTAACAAAATGCTGAAGTGTGCTTCATCCTAATGATATTGCTTTTTTTTTCTTAACAAAAAAAATGTACATAGGCAAATTTTAGTGAGCAGCTAGTGCTAATTCCTTCAATGTATTTTACATAGGTTGTACCTATTTGCTGTATTTTGTGTACAACAGCTGAAAGATAAAATGTTTGGTAAACTGTAAAATTCATGCTATAGATATAGTCAGTACCCTTGTTTTGGTTTCCACAGGCTAAATTTAGCTGCTGCTAAATAAATAAGATGGTGACTCTCTTTCAAATTTGCAAAGCCAAATATAAAAATAGTCTGATCTTTATTGGCATCCAGAGACCCTAAAACATTTTAAAAGGCATCAAGAAAAGTTTTGTTGTCTTTAAACAGGTTGCCACTTGTCAGTACAGGCTGCTGAGGCTCTGCTACAACCATATTTTCTATGCAAACTCAAGTTCAATTATGATAATGTACAGGTGTATCTGCTGCTGTCAACATCTTGGTAGCTCAAGCTTAAAGCTTTCCATTAAAATTATTTACTAAACAAATTTGCAGACCTTGACCTTCACACATCAGTCATACAGTACTGGGCCAAGTTGTTTGCATTTGGGCCCTTTTTATACTGCACATGGGAAAATATATGGGTATATTAGTCAATTTAAATAAATGATTTAAAAAGTTGACACACAACTAATTCATCTCTGAACTTTTATTTAAATATGTTTCAACTAATCTCATTACTTCTGTTAGAAGGAACATGCAGTACTTAGTTAACTCGAAACTCACTTGGTAAGAGTGTAGCAAGTATTAAGTTGGATTTTTCTGAGCAAGCTGGAGCAGTATCCATCATTTCCTATTGCAGTTAAAGATTCAACAGGTAAGGAATCATTGTCCAAGCTCTTTAAAACGAAGCTATAAGCTCTTTAAAACGAAGCTTCAAGCTCTTTAAAACGAAGCTTAACAGCAAACTGGCATAAATCTAAAATAAAAAAATTGGAGTGTTCACCAGTCATGTGTATTAGTGATGCCAATACTAAAGGGAATAATAGTCATAATCCCAAGAAATATGTATACAATGTATTTATTATCAATCTGCAATGTTGCTAAGGAGAAGTTTCATAGAAAATTTGGTTCAAATCTCATTATAAATGTTGAAACTAAAGCTAATATGTGATTAAGAATAATCAATGCCTGAACTAAGATGATCAAGGTTGATTTTTCTAACAAATGTGAGTATAATCTGCTTGTTGACTAATTTGATCAGCTGTCAGTTGCTTAAGCCTTGTTCTCTTCATTAAGGACCTACTAGACATAATAAAGTCTTTTAGTAACAAGCCCATGCTGGTATTACCATCCATTTAAGAGGAGTGGTAATGAGATTTCAAGATAACATCTGTAGTGGCAATAATGAATGTCCAAGCCAAACCATTTCTTTTTCAGACCAATTAGACATCGTAAAATGTCTTCTGGTGAAAACCCCATATTGATCCATCTCTGTTCTGGAGCAGATGCAATAAAAGTTTAAGATGGCTGCTGTGGTGGACATATTGGGCATTCGATAGTCACCGTTTTCATTTAGAACCAATTAAACATCATCAAAAATTGTTTCATGAAAACCACCCAATCAAAAGAAGTAGTGATAAGATCTTTGAGACAGCTTCTGTGGTGCATATATTGGATGTAAGTACAGCACAATTTTCATTAGGACAAATCAGACCTTCAAAACAATGTATCCCGTATGCTTTTCTAGTCTATGAAAAAGTTTTTAATTTGATATGATGGTTAAAAATAGTAACCTACTTAATAAGATCAGCCTTAAAGCTTTACTATCAACTGAAATTCTTGATAACGAAGTATTTAGTTGCCATACATATAACAGCATCTGTATGTTTTCAAGAGCTCCAGCATTTTTTGCAAGATCATGAAGTCACCTAAACTGATTCCAGACATAAAAAGTTAATATTACTCTTGACATTCCAAGTTAAGTAGATTAGGCAACAAAGTAAATACATACCTGTTTAATTATAACAGTACCAGGTTCAAAAGTCTTGCTAACTAATGCATCAGCAACATTCATCCGCTCATACGCCTGTAAGACAAAAATTATTAGTAAAATGAGTTGGAAGAAAATTAGCAGTGGATCTTGTAATGGTCAAGTATTATAATTGTGCAAAATTCAACTAGACGAATGTTAAGTAGTTTTCTCATGTAAGTATACTCCTGCAATGCACCAGACTTACAATATGGAGATCAATCTATTGTCTTCTAAACAACAGTCCCTCAATGGGATTACTGATGTTCAACAGGCTGAAAAGAATTGTAAGGAATCCAATGTAAGTTAATTTTTTTCAATCTTTTCATTTTTTGACCTAATGAATATTAAAAAAAACTGGTGATAACTCTAATATATTAAATTCTGTAACAATATATAAGCTGACATCTTCAAAAGAAATAAGTAAAGGCAGTACATTATACAGTTTTCTGTCATGGCCATTATTTTTTAACCTCATATAAATCACTAGATCCATCTCAGAAAATGTAAGTGGAGTCATGGCAAATCAGTTGATAAAGCATCAGTCTCATAATCCATGGGTCATAGGGTTCATGTCTGACCTAGTTAGTTGCCTCTACATGTATTTATACCTCTCTAGTGGCCTAGTGGTAAGAATATCTGCCTTGGATGCAGGAGGTCATGGGTTGGATACCCAACCAAGTCATACCAGAGACTTACAAAAATGGTACTAACAACTGTATTGCTTGGTGCTCAGCATTAAGAGGTTAGTGTTAAGACTGGTCAGCCTGGTGTCAGGATAATGTGACTGGGTGGAACATCATGCTACATGTCTGTGGCATGATGCCCCAGTGCTAGACATTACTATAAATTGCCACACTGCAGATATCTTAGTGATATGACTGAAAAATTGTTAAAGCTACCTTAAAAATCCAAATCACATCACATCACACTAAGTGTCTTTAGGAAGGGTACCTGACTTCCATTTCCTCAGCATGATAAATGTTAACAAGTCATGAAAACCAACCAAAAATTGTCAAGATACCCCTACTTACTAAATCTGGTTAAATCCAAAGTATTTTTTCGGACAAAGAAATTTTTTCATTTGGCATTATTTAAGGTATTCATTAAAAATATGCACAAAGTGAGTTTGCTAAGTTCACTTGTAGTATGTGCAGTCATTGCATTCATAATTAAATGAAATATAAATATTCAAGCAATGACCACAGACTTGATCCCAATGTCAGGAGGTTTAAAGCTTCTTCATGAATATTTGAATATATTGGTAGTAAGATCTACACTATTCTGCAAGTGAAGTATCGATAACGAGAAAATAATAGATCATCACTATTATGCCATTTTGGAAGTCAGAGAAGCACTATTATTATTCTGAATAAGATATATCTGGCTAAAGTGTTTAAGTGACAATTCAAGTCAATACATTATTGACAAAAAAAAGTCTTTCAAACATTTCTTTGAGCTGCCATTAAGTCAGTCATTTAGGAGGTTTGCATTACATCAGTTCGGAACAAAACTATATATTGGCTGATAGAAGCATCTCTTCTTTCTACTTAAATGGAAAGGCCATCCATTTAGGAGAAGTAACTTTATTGTTTAAATTTTGGGAAATCATATTGTCATTATTTCATTCTGTACCAACTACATGGTGAGAAGCACTTTAGCAAAAAGTAAAAATTCTATACAACCGTTTCTTCGCAAGACTTCAAAATTTTCAAGATGCCACTACTAATCAGTATCATTTTCATTTAGGACTAACCAGACTGTACAAAATGACTTCTAGTGAAAACTGTCATTGTTACCCATTGCAATGGTGATAGCAGTAACAAGATTATCAAAATTACATCCATTGAAGCCACATTGGCTGTCCAAGGAGCATCTATTTATTTAGGAACAAAAAGACATCATATTGAGTTCTTGAGTTAAACTCCATATTACATATAACCATCCTTTCTGGAAGAGCATCATTAACAAGATTTTCATGATTACTGCCATAACGGATGTTAGAGTGGTACCATTTAGATCAAACTAGACATCATAAAAGGTCTTCTATCTGAAATCCCATGTCAATATAACCCTCCACAAGGAGGATAGTGACAAAGAATAAAGTCATTGTGGCATTTATGAATGTCCAAGGAACACTGTTTTTATTTAAGTTAAAATAAATGTCAGTACACCCATTCTTCCTACAGAGAAGAAATAACAATATTTTTTTAAGGCCACTATATAAGCCATCTTGGATGTCCTGAAGTTATTAAAAATAATTTTTTTATGTAATATAGTATAATATTATGCAAAATATTGCAATATTGTTGTAATATATAACATAAGAAAATACTATATATTACTATTAATTTATTGAAATAAAATGAACACACACTGTAAAAAAGTAAGTAAAATTATTTAATTACAAAATTAAAATACCATTGAGAAAATGAACAAAATGCAGTACAAATAGTTGTGATCAAACAAAGAAATAAAATGTTGTACAATTGAAGTTTATTGTCTAAATATTTCGTGATTAACTGTTTTCATAAACACAAATGAATAACACTGCATTGTCAATTTACCCAGTGTAATTCAAATTGAATTGCCATTAAAATCACATGAAAGAACTAGCTGACTTTTATTTCTTTTTAAGAAGATAAGCATCAATATGATATGGTTTCAGACTGCTGAAAGTTGCACATTTACTATATCTCTGAAGGGAAATTTGTTGCTGGGAAGCACTATTACTATTTACCAAGCTCAAATAATCTTAGAAATAAGTGATCATAATTTTTTTAATAACTTAAGAGGATTAGAATGAAAGGGAATTGACAGAAACACTCTTAGTACTTATAACATGATTTCAAGGTTCCTTGAAATGCAGTGCACAGTAATTGCTGTTTTGAAATAAGAAAAAATCTTGGTAAAAAAAAGAGAATGTTTTGAGTAAATTGTCAGATGATGACATTTTCCTGGCTAATGACATAATGGCTTGTTTAAAACCTTTTTGTGGTGACAACCACTCATTATGCTCCTTTATCACAAACTTACAGACAGCATTTTTCTACAATATAATGACAACACTACAGTAATAATCCAGATAAAAAGGACTGTGGTCAATAATAGATACACACACCAAGAAGAAACTCATCCTACCTTCTGCCACAGATCCATCTTTTAAAGCATTACCTTATCTCAGTGATGCATGAAGCATCTTTTCCAAAATTTTGCAGAGTGAATCTGAAATCATTGTTTGCATGAAAGCTGAACATGACAATGATCACTCATCTGTGGGAGACAGTGGGCAGTCAGAATTGCCACTTAACACAGCTAACAAAGCAGTTATCTTTGCAAATTCAGCTGCTAATGATAATCTGCCAATTTGCAAAAAGCTTAAAACATACATTGATAAACATGATATGATAGATACAAGTACATGTTCTGCATGCAATACCTTCTTGGTAATCTCTACATAATGGTGTGGAAACTTCAGAAATACAAAAAAAAAACAACTAGATAGTTTAAGAACTATAGACTGTTTTGCATAGTTAATTTGTGTTGATTAAGCATTACCACCCATACTGGATAGATGCATTTAAATGTAATCTGGGATTGTGGAGTCATGGATTGTGATTCTTTTTATAGTCACCAGCCCTGGGCCTGTGTCTAAAGAAACATTTCTTTGTGCACTGGATATTTTTCAGCAATAACAAGATTTTTAAATTAGGGACCAACTTTACATCACAATAATTAGTAGTGAACACGCCATGTTGTTATGACCATCCTTTTAGAAGCTTAACGAGTTTAAAGACAGCTGCTGTTGTGGTCATATATGATGTCAGATTGGCATTATTTTGATTAAGGACAAAACTAAATATCATAAAACGTCTTTTAGAAAAAACCCCATCTTGATATGACCACCCATTCAGAAAGAGAAGTGACAACAATATTTTCAAGATGGCTGCTGAGACTTATTGAAATTCTATGCACATGTTGGAGTAACTAGACCATTGGCCATGTGTGTAAAGTTTCATGACACTCCTCCAAGTAGTTTAGGAGTAACAGCAATAAAGCTGTGTACAGATTATGAACAACAGGTAACCAATTATGCTCTCCTAGTCCAAGATTATTAGACCTAAAAACTGCTACCTGAAAGACTGATCTGATGAACAGTAGCTAAAGAACTGTAGGAAAATTTGTGACATATTGTGCAAGAGGGACCCTCTGTATAGTGGCAGCAGATCCCTAGGTGGTAATTCCCTGGTGCTGTCAGCCTACAGATCAAGATTATTTTTCCTCAATCACTGGGGCCACAGGGCCTTTATCAGGATGAATTGTGACTTGGAAGTCTTAGCTCTGATAAGAAACAATGAGATTATTTTGAAATTGGGAAGTCAATTCAACCTAGGACTCAAGATATCCACCATCCATGTCCTCTGGTATGGAACTGGAGAGACCCAAAGTTGGAGATTGATGTTCAGCTTCACTGGGAACAAGTCTACTATTGGCTTTCACACAGATAGGTCTCTGCTACAAACTGGTGCAGAGAGACAATCCTTCAGGGACTGCTATCCCATGTCTGGACAAATTTGTACATCAGATTTGGAATGATCTCTGAATATGTACAATAAAGGAGGTTCCAGAACAAGGAGACGGAAAAGCATGATACGACCAATGTACAGTCCATAGAAACTATGACACTGTTATGTCTTATACGGTTGATGCACACTTGAATTGACATAAAAACAGCCCACGTTTCTAGATTGTTGACATGAAATGACTACCCTCTCTGGCTCTAGGTGTGCTCCCCAGCCTGAATTCTAGGCATTAATATAATGGAAGTTGTCAATCTGTTTTGATTTTTTTTCAGCAACTCAGGTGGTGATGAAATCTGGCTTCTGTGGGAATCTGAATTGACAAGGGGTCTTTGTGAGGTTTCCAGTTTGTTAAAAGCAAGAACTGGAAATGGGGAGGTTACATATAATGCCCTAAATATCCTTGGCACTGGAACAAAGTTGCTAGACTTCCCATAAGAAATAGACTTAGGCAAGCAGACACTGAAATCTTCTCATTCAGTTGTGCTATAAGACCAAGTACAATGTATTTTCTCGCCCACCAAGGAGCATTAGCTGTTCTTTGATGAGCAAGAAGATTTATCCCATTGCAAAAGAAATCCCAACTGCTCAGTATTGGGATGTAGGCCTAGACAAGACACTGTGTTCCTATAGAAAGATGGATCCATTAGGATGGCACATGAGAATGATGTGCATCAAACCATTATTGAAAAACTGCATAATATGAACTCCCTAAGGACTGTAAATGTGTCAAAATTAAACCTATCACTCTTGTGAAGGCTCTTCCATAAGCAACTTATTCAATGGGAAAAGACTGATCATGAGTTGAAACTGTTCCTTAGTTTTTAAAACAGAAAGAACCTAGAATAAAATCCCAGATGAAATTGCCCAAAGATAAGATACTTCCAGTGAAGACCCCTAATTGTGTAAAGAACCCAAACACCATTTGTGGTGCAACTATGCCTTTGAAGAAAAAAAAAATGCTTAATATGGCATCTACAGGAACATTAAGAGGAGAAATAGGCAAACAAGATGCAACTCCTTTGGAATAATGGTCTTCCTCTACAAAGAAGAGCGTAGAGATATTGGACTTCATGAGAAAGATAGTCAGAAATGTGTTTAAAACTTCATCTGATGATTCTGTTCATTCCCCTACTTAAAAAATTATGGAAGGAGAAGCTGTGGACCATTCAGGAAAGGATCATTTAGTGTAAACCTGTATCATATCCAAGGAGCAACATGCAAAAGGCTCTTGCCAGAAAAATCTTTGATGTCTCCAAAATGGCATCCCTAGGGAAGTGTTAAGCTCTGTGGACAATGTCAAGGATATCAAAAGCATGTGTCTCGATGTCTGCATGTCTTGGCAATGGCATACAACAATTTCTGCAACAATGCAGCCAATGATAATTTCTCCTTTATCTGACTAAAGGCAGCAGCTTAAAACTGATTGGCAGTCAAGTCTATGCTAACTAGAATTCTAAGCCTTGAAAGACCTCATGGAGAGAAAGGCCAAAGCCAGCTGGCTTAAGAGGCCACATGAGAAAATGGGCTATGTAGCCACAGATTTGAAAAGGAGATAAGCCATACACATTGAAAGAGGGAACAAAAGCATGTCTGATATAGACTGTGCTCCTGGCAGTATTTGAAGAGTGAAGTTCCTAGCAACTGATGATTCCAAAAGTTCTGGATACAGATTTTGGAAGAGGGAGGTGACATATGTAGATGTGACATTTACTCACAGACCTGGGTTTTTTTATTACTATCTTGACAAAGGTGCACACTTTCTCTTAAGTCACCTGGTCAAAAGAGTGGGACAATAAGAGTCTCTTGAAGGGGCTGATGTTCTATTGGGCAAAAAGAATTTCCTGAAATTCAAGGTAAGATTATTTCTTCCTTTTAATTGCTAAGTGCTGAAACCATCTATAATATTCTTCAGTGATAATAATTTCAATTTTGCTGCTGTGGTTTATACACTTGATGTCAGACTGGCACAAAGTTCATTAAAAGAAAGAACACATCATTAGAAGTCTGTAGATATTATCAACAACTCAATATGTATTGATAACATGATTTCCACAGCAGCCATCATGTCTGTCATATTGGATATATGATTGGCACAATTTTCATTTAGGACCAATAAGGTATCATAAGAAGTATATTGGAAATTCTCTCCCATGTACGTTTCCTATTGCACTAATTTTAAATATTTTTAAACATTATAATGATCAGTATATATAATGTATCAAGTGATTTAAGTACTGGAAAAAACTGGCTATATCAAATGCACCAATTAATTTCAGGAACTTTTTATGTATTTAATTTTTGAAACCCCGCAGGGAAAAGGTTCTAGGGTCAGTAATGAAGAACATGGACTGGTCTGTTGAAAAGAAAAAACACTTTTTTTTGCTTTGGATATAAGCACCAGGATATAGAAACAAAAAAAAAAACAGCTGGCAATGTATTACTGTTAATAAAACTGACAGGCTTCTGCAAAGTGTGTGTGTGTGATTTGGATTTAAAATGTAGCTTACATTTTTTTAAGTCATAAGGCTATAATGTCTGCAGTGTGGCAGTTTATAGTGATGTCTAGCACTGAGGCATCATGCTGCATACTTGCAGCATGATGTACCACCTGTCATATTATCCTGACAGGAGACAGACAAGTCCTAACACTAACCTCTTAATACTAAGTGACTAGCATTGTAAAGCTTTGCAGAAGAAACCACCTTGTCTACATATGATGATTGCTATCAATAAATGCCATCTGTTCTACAGTCAAAGAAGTACATGTACAATCACTTGTCAACATGCACATCTTCTGATTTTGACCATAACATGTAATAAGTTTCAAAACTATCAACTGAAAATTGGGGGAGTAGTTGCCGTCATAATTTTCTGTCATATTCTTCATCCTCCAGTTGCAAGTCAAAGAGTGTAATAACTGACAAACATTGCTAATAATTTGTCATTATGTGCACCTTCTGATATGTCCATCATATGTACCAAGTTTTACAATGATCCATCTGAAACTACAGGACCATTTGCATTCAGAAGATTCTATCATATACTTCTGGCTTTTGCAACTCCCTTCAAGGTAATATACTAAATTCAGCAGCAAGACAAAAAGGGCAATTAGCTCTAAATTAAATTGTAAGGGAACATTAATGGTTGAAATGCACATTTTTAAATGATGACCATAACATGGAAAAATGTTTCATTGTGAATAGACTTCATTCAGTTGCTAGTTAAAAGTGGCAATAACTCTTACAAGGGACCAATCATACAAGATGCTGTTCACCTGGGTACCTGACATGTCAGCTTGTGAATGCAAATCAACACGTATATTGAAATGGCATTTGAGAAAGATATTTTGGAGCACACAGATGCTACAATGTCTGCTGATGGTGTTGCCAATTTGTATCTTTATTTCTGGAACATATACAGCACTGCATTTAAAATTCACTGTTCCCCTTTTAATGTTCAAAACAAAGGAGGGGATATGATCATAGCTGGTGATTATAAACAGAGCAATGAAAAAAAGGAAATAAAATCTGAACAAGTGAGTGCTTTGAGTGTATACATTTCATTCACTAATGCCAAAATATGAAATTGTTTTTTAAAAAATTGCTAACATTTACACAACCATTGGAACACAATTCTATTTGAGCATGAATTATTACAATTGCATGCTACAACAGCTAATTTGTTGTTGTTGTTGTTGTTGTAGGGTTCAATGCCATTTTTCAGCACAATATAGGCTATACATGGTAGCCAGTATTAATGGTGGAGGAATAACCCTGGAAAACCCGGGAAGAACCACCAACCTATGTTAGCTTAGCCTAATACTAGAACCCACACAGATAGGGGAGAGATGGCAGTGATCTGGAATGGTGAGTGCTTTAGTCACTTTGGCCAATCAGGGCCCTTACCTCCAATTTGTGACAAATGTGACTTGTTTCATTCAAAATACTGTAGAAAAAGTAATCAAGTCCAAAATAATTATTTTCCCAAACATTACTTGATATAACTATTTACTTGCTGCTCTAAGCTTCTGCTCAAATTCTGTCTGAATAACCTACTACATGTATCATGCAACTTCAGCAAAAAAATTTATATACTCTCTCTGTTCTAATGATACCATATATGACATTCATGTTATCAAGATCAAAGCATGAATTAAATTTAGCCTTATATTATGCAACTAAGTTGAATCTGTTCTGATACATAAATTTCCTGAACCATCAGTTCTACATGTACAGTAAAACTCATAAAATGAGTATTCCATGACTAAACTGCTTACTAAATGTTCAGCACGCCACTTTATTATATCACACTTTATTATATCACACGATTAACTAGTTTAGTCACTGGTGCTCATGCCAGAAGCAGTCATCTCAAAAGTTATTTCCTAGTGTCATGACTGCTGAAAGCAACTAGAATGAAAAGCCAATACAGTGATTATGCAGCTATTTTGGGAAAATAAAACATTTGGAATGCTAACAACTTTGTTGTTTAAATGAAGGCAGCTATTGCAGATGTTTATAGGTCAAACATGAAAAGACCTTGTTTAGTGGTATATATGTAAATGTGGCAAGCTTACTAGTAATCAAATGAATTCTTCTAGTGAAAACTCCATTGGTGTGGTCAATAATCCTGAAAGAGTAGCAATAATGAGTTTCAAACAAGTTCACTGTGGTGGCCATATTGGAGGTCACATTTGCATCATTGTTATTTAGTACCTATAAGCCATAATAATAAATCTTCTGGAGACAAAAAAAATCCCATTACAATATAATTTTCCATTTAGGGGGAGCTGTGATAATATTTTCAAGCTGGCTACAATATTGGCTATATATACCTAAGAGCAGAAACCATCATTACAAGACTCCTGATGAAAACCTCATGTCAACAAGACCAGCAATCCATAAGAAGTAGAAATGACTTTACAAGATAGGCACAATGGCAGACATATAGAAAGTCTGATCATTGTTATTTTCAATTTGGATCAACTAGACATAATAAGAAGTCTGTTGGTGAAAACACCATGTTGATCCACAGACACATTGTTGGAAATGTCAAATGCCTATCACAGAATAAAAAGTTAACTATTTCTGTCTACATTTAACAGGTGTTAAAACTGATTAGAATATTGAAGCTGCAGATAGAAACTAAAACCTTTCTTCTCTAATATCCCTGAATTCTAAATAAGAATAAAGAAACTAGTATTTTCTTATCTTGCCTACAGAGCTGCCAACCTTCCAGACTTGCAATTAGTGAAAAAGAGGGATAAAAATTAGTGAGTTTTGAACACAATCAGTGAAAAATTATACCATGACACTAGCTCCATCAACTTTAATGGCCAGTGCCATATTTATGAAAATCCCAAAATAAAAATTAAACATTATTTACACTAATTACATGTACAAATTTATTTGCTGACAAATTTATTGATATACACAAACTTAAGCTATTCGTGATAATATGATGCTGTGAACTACCTCAGCAAGGCTGTGATAAACTTGTTTTCAAAACAATTCAGGCTTCTTGCCTGATGTTTAATCTTGGTGATTAATATTGTTGCAAATATTCAGCACATAAAGATGCTCTAAAATTTGTCTTATTTTTCTGAACAATAGGAAACACTAATTCAATGTCTCTCTTGCTGATCTCCAACTGAGAAAGGCAGGTTATATTCAACAAGAAAACTCACATACAATGCTTCAGCACTGTTAACTTTTAGGAAACAAGTAGGTGGCTTAAAGTACTCAAGAGCTATATATGCTGTAGGTGCTCTAAATTTTCCCAATATCTAGCAGTGTGCTCCATCACATTGTTCTGCCACATGCCCACATATATATTATTATGCAGTACAGGTATGACTGGTAAATTGTAAGCAACAATGAGTCCCTTTCTACATTCCCTCTTACAAAATTCCCTGCAAATACTGTGAGAAAAACATATGTCCATCAATGTTTCCTTGCTTAATGCAAGGCCAATTACTGGTGTACTCCATTCTATACTTCACCTTTTGTGCAATATTCATATTTTGCCTTGGTGTTGAAAACATTTTAGTTCTAGTTTAGCCTAATTTTAAATATGAACTCAAGCAAATTAAAATATATGCTAATCTTTCAATATCTCAAAAATTTCCACACTCAAGCTGTTTTGTTATAAAAAAAAAATTACAGTTGCTATTAGAATGTGTGTGCCATTTAACAAAAATCAGTCAGGCCTCAATTTTGTTCATGAACATTTGTAAAACTTTTGTTCTAAATATAACTTTTATACTTTACAATGCTTGCTACAGGGCCAACTGAAACAACTGGATATATTTCTATAACAGCATGACTAGCAAAATAAGTATATTATTGGCACTGAAGCTATTTTGACTAGCACTTGATGGGATAAAGTCATTTTCTTCCTGATTTAAGCCCACTAAGAATTCTGGAATTCTGATTTTATTGCATGCAGCATGAATCTATGAATTGCTACTTAGAGTTATGAAATTCACACCAAAATCATGAGGGCTGGCAGGTCCATGTTTACAATGGCAGTGGCCTATGATATTTATACCTCAAAATCTAAAAGTACATTTATTACCCATGATGCAAACCACCCAGGCTAAGCTCAAGGAACAAAAGGCATTTTAAAAGACAGCATTTTTATTTCAGTTTATGACATTAACCTTTGACATTTTGACCCAAAATCCAATAGTTTCTTTCTTACTCAAAGTGTCATCCACAATATTTGGTGAAGATACATGCTCAAGGTAATTTTGCTCCATAATTTTTTTCTTAGTCCCAAAAACTGGTAGGGTTTTTATCTTACTCCAATCGTAAGAAAAGCCACAAAGTTTGGTCCAGTTCTACTAACATTCATGTTCAGAAAACATTTTTCTTCTCCAGCAATGTGACTTTAACCTCTGGGCCCCAAAATTAATAGAATTCTTCTTTGACCAATTGCAGACCATCCATAAAAATTGATCTAGGTCTAAGAAACAAAAGTAATCTTTATGTGCAAACCTTATTTTCTTGTTTCAAATGGCAGGACTTTGACCCTTCCCTTCCATGATAAGATTCACCCTTACCAAATTAAAAAAAATTTGCCAAGTCTGATTCAGGCATGTTATGCAGAAGTAACATTTTTGTGCAGAAAACATTTTTTTAAATTTCAGTTACAGTAAACTTGATCTTTCACCTTTGACCCCCAAATCAACAACAGAGTTCTTTCTTACCCAAGTGTGCAAGCTAACCACAATGTAAGGTACTTGCTTATGATTGAGAAATTGAGTTATTGTATGGAAATTAAATTTGTAACATTCTGTCATAAGGCAGGGACATCACAAGAAAACATGATCACCTTAAGGCAGGCATATCAAAATAACAGCAAACAGCACATTAAGAAATTATTTCTTCACCAACCATGGATATTTTACATAACAAAATGCCTTTGTAACTAAATATTTTGAGGCCAGCTTTCACAAATGCATCACAATTACACAAAAATACATTACAGAAGCAATAACACGGTACTGGTACAAGGCAGGTATGTAAAGTAACCACATTTCATAATTTGATTTTAAAGGACGTCTGAAGAAATGTACCTTGGTTCATTCTTTTATCTCTCAAACAGCTTTTGTGAGATGAAGAAACAAGCCTAAAAGGAATAGCATTTTACCTTAACATTGTAGACAGGACCCCAACAAGCTCCAGGTTATAGATCAGAAAGATAAGTGTTATGGAAAACTTTAAAACAGGGCACCCAAAGTTGTATGCATCAAACTTTATATTATAATATGTAGGTTTACCAATGTTCAACCTGTAATATTGAATAGCTTGAAATTTAAAGAGCAGAAACAAAAGTGACAGAAAACTTGCAATACAGTTGAGTCACCATGGAGATAGAACCTGCAATATGGTATGTGACACACCTAACAATTGTGTGTGTGTGTGTGTGTGTGTGTGTTTCAAACCCAGGTCTGTGAGTAAATGTCACATCTACATACAGTAAAAACTGTTGTGAGAGACCTCTGCTATGAGCAACCACCTGTCATTTCCACCACAATCTTAATGCATATAAACACTGTTATGAGTAACACCTGCAGAACATGACCAGCAACCGCAATGTCTTGGCAAAATATGCATTTTGACACTGCTATGAATAGCTGCATTGCAAAAACAAAAATGAGTATAAACTCAAAAGACTTTATTTAATCCCTGTAAGAATGACCGCTCATACAGTTCTAAATAAAAATGAAACAAAATTTTTAAAACAGGCTGGCTAAAATAGGTGAATATTTTAGCCATGCTTATAGTGTTTAAAAGTTCCTGTTGTAAACCAGACTAAAGTATATGTAGATTATTTCCTGCTTTGTATGCACTTTGTGTTGTTCTCACCTCTTCATATACAGGTGAGGAGCACAGGGAGCATACAATCCAGGGAACAAGACTAAAATTTATTCCTGCACTTAGCCTGCTTCATGGCCTTAATCACAGGACCCGAAAATAAACAACCTTATCATGAGAACAGATGGACACCACTGAACTATATGTAATGAATTGTTAAAATGACTACTTGGCTAGTAACAAGTGTTCTGATAAAAAAAAGCAAATATATAAGGAATATATATTAAAAAAAGGATTGTTGCTACTGGCAATGGATGCTACAGTCCATAAACCAGGCTAATGTACATGTCATGAATTGCTGTTGTGGTGCCAAAGTTGACATAGTGGTCATGTATATTGTTTGTCTTTAAAATTAATTCATATTGTCAGGGGTGAATATGACTATTGTCTATTAAACCAGCAAGAGAGAAGCGTTTGTGGGATTTGATTCATATTGTTCAAGACTTGTGATCTTTGTTGCCCCCCCCCCATGTTTAGTGATTACAGCCCAATCACAAAGCTGTTGGTACAACCAGGTTACACACTTAGCTTATACAGTTAATCCTAGAATGTCATCTTTGAATGAAGCCACTGACTTTTCTCTCTGAGAAAATGGTTCTGTTTTTGGATGAGATTGTTTCTTTTTTATTTCAATAATTGTTAGATATGCATATATATAGATTTTTCATATTTTCCCACAGCCAAGTTAAAACCATCTTAATGTTGGATATTACAACTGAGCACTAATAATTTTAACACATAGAACCTTAATGACAATGGACAAACCTTCAACTAAACTTAAAAGAGACAAATTTTAAGGCTGGAGAAAATAATTATTTTAATTGAAGAAGTGAAAAAGAGCAGACCAATCACAAAAGGCAGTTTAAATGTAAAAACATATTTATGTTGTTATAATGAAAAAGAAGTAATTCAGAATTGATTTCACATGATAAAATATGTGGTCTTCAATGTAAATGTGATTTCATGCTTAATGACAGAAGTATATTTTTATTGTTATGTAATTTTGTTTTTAGATGAATGCATACATTATTTTAGCAAGAAATATTAATAAAGAATAGAATTTATGTACAGCATGGTTTTTCTTGCAATTGTTCTGAAACTGGACCTTGACCATGTGTGTGTGTATGTGTGTGTGTGTATATATATATATATATATATATATATATATATATATATATATATATATATATATATAACCATAATAAGTTTCATACCCTAACCTCAGATTTTAAGTTGTACTGCAGAAATTAATGTGTTATGGATGACTTGTGGAATCATAAAATCTTGTAGCATCCCAAACCAAAATGCATGCTTATGACAAGCTAGGTAAGCTTGTGCAAGCTAGTAATGGTGCTTGCACAAGCTTGCAAGAGAAATATTTCAAAGTCTGCAAGCTTGCAAAAGGAATTTTTCAAAGTCTGCAAGCTTGCAAAATCTAAAGTACTTGATGTAAGTTTACACATGCTTGCAATAATCAATTGTGAAATTTAAGGGCAGCTCTGCATGAGATCAGTACTTCTTGAAATGTTGAATATATATTTTGACTAGATCAAATACTCAGTATAGGAAACTACACTATCAAATTAAAAGATGTTACTTGCAATCTAGTTTTTATTTATATCATCTTTTCAGTACTGCAAAATGCTAAGAACTTGTATTACTTGTTCTTAACTGGTACATAAATAAAATATATTATTCCAACATTTCTCTATGGTTAAATTAACTATGAACATTATTAATATATGTCAAAATAAACTGAATTATTTCTTGATCAGGCAAAATATGAAATATTACTTTTTCTAGAAATGTCTTTTTCTCCTTTTCAATTTTTACAAATATTCTAAATGTTAGAGGAAAAAAAGAGCTTTTTGGCATAAAGGAAATGCTTTAAGTGATGAACACTCAATTAGCTATGCAGTAATTTTGTGATGTAATGGAAGAGTGGGTAAAGATTCCATTTAGTAAAATCCTGGAAAACAGGAAGACATAGTGCTGATTGCAAAGTTAATTACACACTAACTTGATACAGCAAGATATTTGATAACAAGTACTTGTAAATCTATTTACCAATAATGTATGCACCATCAAATATAGTTTCAGTAAATCTTGTAATAATAACTTCTGGCATTAAGTTTATGAAAGATCTGTCATATATTTGTTTCAATGATAATTTGCTGCCAGAAGAAAAGAAATAATTGTCAGTTATTTAATTACTAAATGAAATTTACAAATATATAGTTTTTGTTTTTCTTTGAGAGAGAGGTGCATCCCATTCTGCCATAAATAAATGAGCTTTGTGAATTTTGCTTGTTTGAAAAGAAACCCAAAAAAAATATGCAAGGTGAAGTGTGGCTTGCCACAACAGACCTAATTTGATATCGAGTCATAAAAAGCGGTTACGTCCCTTGTTTAGGTTTTTTTTTTTTTAGTAGACTGGTTTACGAACTGTAAATATACACATAACATTTAAGTCAAAAGAACATAATACAACCATTGTAGCATCCCATTTATGCAGGCGCAATTTTCAAGGTTGATCCTTAACAATTTACCTATTTAATTTGGTAAATTTCTTACCTATTTAATTTGGTAAATTTCATTGCCCGCTGAACTATTATATGTGCAGTAACTGATCCTATAATCAGAGAGATCATCTGAAATTACGGAGTTACAATATCAGTAAGTAAATTCAAAATTGTGTTTTACTTTGCTAGGTTTTGAAGACGTTAGTTCGGCGGTAGTGTTTTTCACTTTTATGATTTAAATATGTTAAAATATGACTTTGTAATGTTGTAATGTTGCTTCACCCAATGATTGAGATGGCAATGCTGCAGATTATTATTATTTATTGCTACACTTGCCAAATCGTTGAAGTGCTATAAGTTATCGACAATAGGGTTACGGAATTAAATGCATGCTTGGGAATCTCATTTCTGTTATTCTTAGGGTATATTTCCTCTCGCATATCAAATCAACAATTCTTCAGAGGTTGCTATATTTAATTCTTTTCATCCTCAAAGAAAATGGCCATTATTTTATTTCAAAATGTCTTAAGGTACATAATCATCAGATTTTTGTTGTTAAAACTCACAAGTGCCATTCATCTAACATGTGCGATTGACCTTTCAAAGTGAATAGTAAAACTAGAATTTTATGCTCATTAAAAGATGATCTTGAATAACACTGACGATTCCTGGACTTGTTAAGTGATTTCGGAATAATAAATAAAATTGAAATGCTTTTGCCAACGAGATAAATACTCATTTGTTTTTTCCTGATTACTTAGTACATGTTCATGTAATCAATTTCAGTAGATGATATTTGACTCACACAAGAAGCAGAGGAGGATGCAGAATTTTGTTTAGCAGAAATGATTCAGAGTAATTCTAATGGCATTCTTGTTTTCACCTAATAGATTATCATTGTGGCAGATGAGAGGGAGTCAATTTGACACCATCCTCCCCCAAATGGATTTCCACATGGAAGTAAATTAGTGTAACATTACCAAAGCAATACATAACAAATGTATAAGGAGTTTGCACACACAGATCCCATTCATATGCTATTATTTTCATCTGATTAAATATTATTAAATGATTTGATGACTTCAATCTTTTTATTGTGACAGTAAGATGTCATTCTAATTGATGTTCACCACATATTAACATTTTCATTTTAGTATTTGATATTACATACTTTTCTTACATCAAGAGCTAGAAAAATGGAGGTATATGAAATTATATAGAATAATTCAATCAATGCTATATCAGTTCTTCTGATGCAACTTAGGTCAACTTTGTTTGCAAGCTTGCAAGCTTGCGCAAGCTTCAAATCAGTGAGCTTTCAGCAAGATTACCTATTACAAGCTTGCGCAAGCTTGCCACAAGCTTGCAATTAGCAAGCTAGCTGCAGTTTCAAATCTAAGCTTGCCACAAGCTTACAAAACAAGCTTGCAGCAAGCTTGCTACAACCTTAAAAATAAGCTTGCAATTTTGGTTTGGGATGTGCCTCTGCATTAATGTCACTGATATGAATCTGGATAATCTACTTCTCATAAACATAAATGTCCAATTATGAAAAAGGAAAAGGTCTTTATTGTTTCTCAGGAACACAGGCATAACATGTCATGACTGACTTCCTAAAGCACTACTTGATTTTGCTTTGTAACAGATTCATCTTTTATGCATGGAAAATATCCAAACTACCTTTAAATGACTATATGAAAAACAAGTTTTCCAGACACAACAGAAGTGATGCATTATTTTTCGTCAGCACATTCATTTCTGAATATGTGACTGACTTTTTGTAGTTGTGAAGGGGTTATCCCATGCAATCATTAAATACTAAATACTATCAACCTTATGATGTACCAAAAATGTGAAGATGTCTTGGATGAAAAATTAGGGGGAAAAAAAAGAATAATAAAAGGAAAGAAAGACAAACATAAACAGATATCTCTAAGACTTACATCTAGTGTTTTCAAAATAGAAACATTTTCTAGGAGTGACTCATACATCTTCCTCTTGTTAAATGCAGTCTTCAAAACTATCCTCCTAAATGTTGCCCTGTCCTGCAAATGAGACGAAAAGAATCATCACAACTATCAACTATGAAATTAAAGAAATCCAAAAATTGGCACTTAAAAATATAACTGTACTGCACTGCATAAATGAAAACTGATACTTGTGATGATCTGCCATTAAAAATAGTGCTGACCATTGAACTGAAAATTTGCTTTAGGAATGCCTCGCTATACACACAGTACCAATATGAAGAAAACGGTGCTAATCCAAGTTTCATTCAAAAAAGAAGGAAGTAGTACAATCCAATTTTGAAACGTCTTTTACAGGTGACTTAAAATGTGAGGAAACACTCTAAACTAATGGAAAAACTACACTAATTTCGTTAATAGCTGAAACCATGTACTGGCTATCACTTTTGACTTGTTTACTGACCAGTTGCATTTCCTATGAATCATGATGTGGAGTCCCTTAAAGTATCAAAGGTTCAATGAAAAAAAATGACATGTAAATACTTGTGGGTATGCTAGCAGCAATGTCCATTAACATCAACAGCCAAACTATGGATGATGTGTTTGATTCAAATTCTGTTAAAAAAAGTCAGAATTATGGCTTCCAGAGTGGTAATAAACTCAGCAAATCACATTTGAGATCAACTGATAATGAAACTCACTCATCACTGAAATAGTCTAAGATCATTTCAAGTGGGTTCAAAACTGGATTATAAATATGATTTCACCAGTAGTAACACACTCTATCAGACACCTGATTACACAATTAACATTTATGGATCTCACACATCAAAACCATTCATGATTTTGATCATATTAGCTCATTCATATTTCAACTCTAAATTGGATTAGAAATATGGTTTTCAGACTTGCAACAAGCTCAGTCAAACAGATCAGCTCAATAATGATTATGAATCTTGCTCATTATTGAACCTGTGCAAGATCGTGATAACATATACACATATATTAAGTACAGAAATTATGGTTAGAGCATGCACCTCAGATGCAAGCGGTCACAGGTTTGAAGGACAGCAGAGTCGTATGAAAAACTAAAAATGGTCCTAGCAGATGCCTTGCTTAGTATTTAGGACTTAGTTCGTCCAGTTTCAGGATAATGTGACTGGGTGGGTAGGACACAAGGCCAAATATATGTGGCATGATGCCCCAGTGCTACACATAACTATAAACTGCCACACTGAAGATGTCATAGTGACATGTCTCAAATTGTTAAGACTTTATTAAAAATAAAAAAAATTATTAAAAAAATTCAACAAATAAAAAAAAAAACCACAGCATATAAATATGGCCTCCAAAGCACATACAATCTGAAAAAAGATCACCATATTATCATGCATGGATCTGCTTATTATTGAACTAGTCCAAAATCTAGATTACAAAAGCATAAACTGTAGTAACATTTACTTTTGTGGGTCTCAATTTTTATGATGTTATAAAAAAGACATTTTAAAAGGTACTTAAATTTGTGGTTTGTCTGTCCAAGTTATTCATATTTCCAGGTATTTAATATGGTGGATTAACATCTACAAATATCCCACATAAAAAATATTTAATAACAAAACTATTCCATCAACAAATGGAAGTCACTTTAATGGTTAAAACAACTACCACCTGCACAAGCACAAACATACACATGTCAAGATCACTCACTTACATTCAACACCAAAGCCAGGGAGCAGATGCAGCCAACACTAAGCTATTATGTATGTGTTTATAATCTATTCCTTAAAATACTGTCCATAAAATTGCAGCTGGATCAATTATGTTTGATGACCATGACATTAAAACAGTGACTTAAAAGTGGTAAAATTTAACTTATATACCCTTTGGTTCAGATAATGACTTCATTCCATATGTCAATTAAACATGTGACCAGCTGTTTAGTTCCTCAATGCAGATAGTAAGCATTCTCAACATCTGGTGTGTAAAGAGCCAATCAAAGTAATAAGATGTTAACCAAACAAATTAATGGAATTACTACTTTGTTTGAGCCCATCTCATTTAAAAACCACTTCTGAACTTCATAAATAAGACAACTACCAAAAAAGCATAATCCATGCTGTCTGGTGTAAAATTATATTTAGTGCAAAAGAGCATACTGATTACACCAAAAGCATAATGGTTGGCATGTATGTATATTCCAAGTTTGATCAATCCTCAATGAGAAATGAGACCTCTTGAACTTCAATAAGCTATAATAATCAGATCCAAGATAAATTCATTATATAATAAATAATTACTGAATTTGTCAATCATCTTAATGATTGGTACCCCTATTTTGGCCAATTTTGTGTGTGGATAATTCTACAAACAATATGTCATTTCTGTAAGTATTGGATCTGTGTTATTTTCAGTCAAAAATCCATTTTGTATCAAGGAAGAATGATCATACTTTAATTAAGAAAAGTGATATTCATAAAGTGTAGAAAAATATATCAAATTTCGACTTGAAATATGAAAATGTGATTTGTAAATGTCAATATAAAGACCCAATCCATGAACTTCTTGAACCTGTAACCCAGAAAATTCTATTTAACATATATCTTTCAGAATCATACATATAATTACATTATTTAAAAGATGGAAATGTGTACCTTAAAACAATTTTGCAACCTAATCCAAGTTTCCAATTTTGCAAGTTGTTCTACACCTGCTACCCAACATGTCAACTTGCCTCTAGAATGGGATTCTCAATAAATTCCCGTGTATAGTCTGTTTCTAAATTCGGTATGGTTTTTCTTGATAAACTAGACGTTTTTTAAACACATAACATCCTATTGGTGTTTCTCTTCCACATAATAGATTTTTTTTTTAATAAACTGATTTTTGTTGACAAGATCGGTTTAGTTTGCTTAATGTCTCTTGCCATTTGTTGCTGCTTTTGCATCAAATTTTGTAAAACTAGCTATAAACCTGACATAATTACTCAACTGAAATGCTGACAGAAACAATCCAAATTGATGTATTTCATATCCATTGCCCAATGTATAAACATTACATCTTTTCAAAACTCTGCTGAATAGGAGACATATTGCAAGTCATGAAAACACGGTGGAATCTCATGTCTCCAAAATTAATATTATTCTTAACCGCATATTCTGGTGACAGTTGCCTATTTTCAAATCATAAGCATTGCAGTATTTTATTTTCATCAATTGGTTAAATTTGATCTTGACATAATCATACAGTCCATGTTCAATCAAAATCTGATCAAATGTAGCCTCTAGCAAATGATAAGCCCAGCCAACTACTTTGATGATCACCCAATTAATATGCATACATGTCAACCCCAAGAAATGTATAATCTTACTTTTTAGTAATATAAGTGGGACAAAAAGCATAATCTAAGCATACAAAGCATAATCTATTTATTAGTATTAGTTAATACCCCTGCTTTGATGAGGCTACAACATCGTTACAAAGACAATGAAGGTCATATATATATATATATATATATATATATATATATATATATATATATATATATATATATATATATATATATATATATATATATATATATATATACAGTACACCATATGAAAAATTTCATTTATTTTTACTATTAACCTGGTTTTGCAGGTCAAAATACTTGGTGCAAATGGGCAAAATCCATGTGGATTAGAACCAGAATACAAATACAAAACATAATGAAAATTATTTATATTTAACACTCACTTTACCCAGTCTAAATGTCTAGAACTTTAACCAAATGACCATTAGGTCCACAGATTATGTCCTCAACTCCATTACTGTATTGCATCACATTCATATTCCTCTTTACAAATTTCTAAAGTAGTTTTGAATTGTCCTTTTTCTGATTGGATATGCTTTGAAGTTTAAAAAGACTGATCAGCTCTAAGAATTTTCAACCACTTGTCAACCTGTAGAAATCCATTTTGCATAATATCTGGCACCACTTTCTTTAAAAGGACAGACTGGTCCACTAGCTAAATTCATAATGAATATTAAATTTATCAGGAAGTTTCAAGTTAAACAACCCATCTTCTCTTGGAAATGGGTCATGTAATTGTTGTTTGTTTGTTTGTTTGTTGTTGGGCTTAACGCCATTTTTCAGCACACAGCACACGATAGGCTATTCATGGCGGCCAGTATTAATGGTGGAGGAAGAAACCGGGAAATCACCGGAAAGAACCACCGACCCACGAGAAGCTACTGGCAAGCTTTCTCACATATCTACATAAGCCGAATCCTAGACTCGAACACACGCAGACAGAGGTGAGATGGCAGTGATCCGTAACGGACATCGCTTTAGACCACTCGCTTTAGACCACTTGGCCACTCCACTCGGGGCCCCTGTAATTGTTGTAAACAGAAGATTATGAAAGTCAATGTAGCTCTATGATGGACAAATCAGTTCTTATGCTATTCTTTTGTCATTAACCTTTCTTTGAAAATATTCTCAATTTTTCATTGCAAGTGGAATTAAAGAAATAATAATATAAATTATAAACACACTGCTTTTTTAATTTATTGTTCAACATACCAGAAAAGCATAATCCATATACAGGCAAGCATAAGATGTAAAGCAGAGAAAAAAGCATAATAATTATGCCAAAAGCTTAATGGTTAAGATGCATGAATAAGCACAGATTTCAAATCAATAATTGCAATCTCAATCATTAGTGACAATGTCCAAGATTATAACAATATAAGCATATATTCCAAATTTGATCAAAAATGGATGAGATGTAAAACCTTCAGAGTGGTAACAATGTAAGCCAAACAGATGCAATATCACTTCATTAACATGTGCAGATCATCATGCTCTTTACCAACCTTATCCAAGAATCCGACAACAAAAACTCATTTTTCCAAGTCTGGTCAACATAGGATACATTAAAAAAAAATCTCACCTGCCAGCAGAGTTGAAAAACTTGATTACAGAATCTTAACTCTACTGACAACAATTCCATCATCTGGACTGTCACCATGATTAAAGTGTGCCATTCACATGCATGACAAGAATTGAAAACTAATTTCTCATCATTCTTTAAAGCAGTGCTTAATATTTTAATGATTTTAATTCCATTCTTTAAAAAAGCCATTTTTAATCCCTTCTCTGGGCTCACTGTCAGTGGACACAAGAATGCGATAATTATCAATTTGTTTAATTGCAACGAATTCTTCCTGTAACGTCAAAATTGTTCTGAAGCTTTTCAGAAGAAAGACTAACCCAACCAGTCTAATGATTGTAACATTTTTTAAACTCCATGAATTTTTCAACACCTCTCTGAATTTTAGTTTCCAAAACTTGTCAAGGCCTGAACAAAAAGGGTATTTTTTTTAAAGGTATCAGGTATTTTCTAGAACTATGGCAACTGTAAATAAAGAATGGATATATGAAATACTTGGATGAAACATACCATAGCCCATAATGTCCCTGGAGTGGTAGCAATAATTGTAGCTGCTCTAGGCATATTGTACATCAGGGCCAGCTCTCCAAAACTCCCGACATTGTCATATTTGCCGACTAATTTACCATTTACTAGGATGTCATATTTGCCACTGCAGAGAAAAAGAATAATGACATTTTACCTATAAGTGTATTGTGATATCCTACTTAAAAGACTGATGCAGGGTGTCACACAGCATATTTTGTAATGTCACTGAAAACAGTCAAGAGACATAATCCTGTTGTGGAATGAAGATTGTTAACCCATGACATACAATAATGATCCTTGACAACCTCAAGAAAACATGTTAAGGCAGAAATCACTATCATGATGCTTCAAGGTCCCAAAGTTTATTAGAAAATATCTGTTAACAGATTGACAAATTTCAATGTCAGACAAAAAAAATCTGAAGCTCAGCAAGTATCTGTAACTGGCCATTTATTCTCAAACTCTTTGTTCCCTCACCCCAAATATAGAATACCTGACCTTAATTGACAAACTCTGCCCTTCCAGCTCCACCAACTTTATAAGAAAGAAGTTTCCCTAATAACAGTTTGCACAGTGATATCTCACAACAAACTCTGTTCTATTGATTTTACAAACTATATAATTAGGAGAAGATGATGGATTTAAAATTAGTTCAACGGTCACATTGTCAAATTGCAACAATTATTTCTGAGATTTTCAAGACTTTTTCTAGTCATGGGCAGACACTGATCATAAAACTGGTGTTGCTTCCTTTTCAAGCATGAACATTGTTTCTTGATACATAATGGAGCCATATTGTTTGAAGCTATAAGCACACGTTTAGCCTCTCTCAAAATATTTGTTCAAAATCTGTTATCATTTTAATATTCATTGCTCTGAGATGTTTTCAGCATTAAATTAGATGAGTTTGCAAGCTCATTTTTCCAAGCAGAGTACTTTTGCAAATATTCTTATCAGAAATGTCACATAAATAACATCAGTCTAGACATGGTTTAATAAACTTTAATAATATAGTAACATATGTTAAAATTCATGTGGCTTTATCATACTTGATAATCCCAAACATTTTACACACACAAGAAATCTAACTGAAGAATGGCTATCTGAAAGGATACCTCTGGGTCTGACTATTTAAGTCTGAGATCTGAGTAGTCTCCTCTGTATACTGATCAGTTAGATGAAACACAGTTGCCTATTTTCAAAGGCAGATCCATTTATGAAAATGAGAAAGAAGAATAGACCCTGCTTCATTCCTGTGATGCTCCACATTATTAGTTCTTCTTTAGAAAAAAAACTGCCATTTTTTTTACATATTGTTTTTGTTATTTTAGGCTGTAAACAAGTCAATTATGGAATTGTCTTATTAACAACTGTTTCATTTACTGATAAAAATATTATGATCAAAATGTTAAAAGCTTTTCCAAGATGAACTAGTATGAATCCAACTAATTCGCCCTGATCTAAGGTAGTAATCCATCTATCTATCATGGAAACCAGGTCTGTCTCACTGAAGTGATTCTTCCTGAACCCTTGTTGGTTTTGGAGAATTAAGTTACAAGTTGAAACATGCATTAGAAGACTGTCATGAATGTATTTTTCAAGAAGTCTGTACAGAGTTGGTAAGATTGATATGGGTCTGTAGTTAATGACATCCGGGTGTAACATTTGCCAATATGCATCTCTGTAAAAACGCTGAGATGGATATGCTTAGATTACATGTGTAATATATGCTATTTGATATTATCTATACAGCAGCCTTAAGGAGATCTGATCTATATAATCCAGGTTTGCTGCTTTCTTTGTCTCAATAATCTATAACAATTTTTGAACTTTTACATTTGGTACTGCAGAGATTGAGAATTCCGAGTTGGCTCAAATATTCCCTGAGCAGAAATTTATTGGCTTGACATGACTGGAGCTAATAATGGGTTCCTTACTTTTGATAGCTATCCTACCATAGACATTCATTAAACGGATTTGCTATTTCAACATCCACATCAACAACTTGACCTTCTTGATATAATTATTGGATTTTGGATGATCTTGTGGAATATTTAATTTCACCTAGATTGTTACTTGGATGGCAATACAACACACACCGTATATAATGTAGTGTTTCATGGCAAAAGTATGCATGCCGTGATTAAGGACTGAGGATAAAGTATGTATCACAATACAGACTCCTACCATATATATTTATATATATTTTTGTCTGCATGTTATGTCTGTCACTGTACAGATATAGCAACCATACAACAAGGTCACTTGTAGTACTTATGTATCATGACAGTTTTGCTGATTCTGCATACAATTTGTAATTACTTGACCCTTGAAACCCAAAATAATTCCAGATGGGAGCCTTAAATACTGGTGAAAGGTTACTTGTAAGATTATTTTGCCATTCTCACCACAGCAAAAATTATGGAACAGAAAAGTGAGTTGGGTTTTATTGACTAAGAATTAACAAATGGAAATGATAAACATACAACTGATTTATCATTTTACATATAATTGTGAGACTTCAGAATGATTTTTATCCTTTGTTACTGAGACTGGTGGTTTCTCTTGCTAAATAGGGAGCATCAAGTCTGACACTAGTGTTTAGCACAGGAATAATGAATAATACACAAAAGAACAGCGCCAAACTCTAAAAATTTTATTTAAGAGATAAGAAGTTCTGCAATTTCATTATTTCTCAACTTCGATTCATGTTTACCATGATATATCTATTAACTTCAAGTGCCACTATCTCTATATATTATCACAGTCCTGATGCAATATGTAATGGGATATTCCTCAAGTATCAGTAGTACAGAGTACAGATATTGAAGTATATGTATGTTTGTGTGTGTACAAACAAACATATATCATTCTCGTCATACATGATTTTAACCAACCCACAAATGAAAGAACAAGACTAAGTTAATGCAACAGTATCACAAAAATGTAAGTGTTGTAAAAAGTTTACATTATAGCCAAAACATTGACAGTAATTTTGATGGCAATCAGCTGAAAATGAGAAGGCTGTTGTGTGCTTGTGTTATGAGATAGAACTTTTCTGCTTTAAAAAGAATTCTTTTTTTTTTTTTCTTCTGACGTATATTTAATACATGTAGTAAACCTGAATATGATTTCTTATGTTGCTTTATTAGGTGTAATAATCCTTCTATAAAGATTTGCAGTTCTAGTAAATCTGCCAAAGTTTAGAAAACAACAGTCTTTTAAAAGGGATTATTAAGAGATTGGGTCAAAATTTAGCAAGACTACGCCTCATACTTGAATTCAAATGACATCAGTACTGCTATTGTTTTATCTTTTCATTTTCTGACAGCATTCTATTTTGTTGCTTTATCTTGTTGCTCAAGATCTGTCTCTCAAGATGTGAAAGTATGGTACATCCTGTTTGTTATTGCTTCTCCTTGAAAAGTAGAAACACTTAATTGCAACTACTGCATGTTTTTATTTTTTAACATTCCTGGCAGTTTGTTCTTTCTGAACTACTCATTTACTACTTGACACTTAAAGTGTTTACTTCTTTCCTGACAGCATGACCCAAGTAGAAAATTGTGATATGTCAGTGCAAATTAATCAGATACTAGTGAATAACCCTTCCACCCTTCCCACCTTCTACCTTCAGTTCAGATTTCTTTTAAATTACATAAAAGGTACAGCTGTCAGGAAAGGTTATCAACTATTCCACTTAGAGAATCAGGAGTTTATTTTCAGAAAGGTTAGCAACTATTCTATTCAGAGAATCAGGAAAGTATTTTCAATATAAACAAAGTACAAAATATGAGCATTTTACTTTTAAGTTTTTTTTTTATTTTACAGCTGTGTACTACCTGATCCATGCAATGTAACTTGAATCATATATGATAACCAAAAAACATGCATAAAATACTGAGTTTGGCAGATATATATGACATGTAAGAAAAAGAGTAAACAGGATTGTAGGCCAAAAATCAAAATGAAAAAAAAACTTGCCATGTGAATTTCAAAGCATGGAAGGTCTTGATTCCATGTCAATTTGGATTCAAACTGGTAAAGAGATTTTCGACAAGTTAGATTAATTATATAATGTTCATAATTTGCTGTAATATATAGATTACTGGTTCATTATAACCAATCAGACACTTTCTGTACAACATGAATGGTAATGACAGTGACTAATCTGTAGATAGTTTTTCAAAATTTGCAATATTTTAAAATACCTTGCAAGTTCTATTAAAAAATGCAGATGATTTTGTCTTTATTTGTGAATTTTTATTTCCAATCCTGATTTAGCATTCTAGGACAATCTAATTGGAGAATGCCAGCTTATTACAATCAATCTGGAGTTGCACTAAGTCACTGTAATAATCAATGAAGAGGTGCATGCTGACATTTAAAATGACCATCCTATCTTGAGGAATTAACCAGAGTTAACATATTAATGGGTACTACCTCTGTGATGTATACATGTAAATTATTGCTATGAATCTTCAATTATCTGCATTTATATATGAAGAATCCAACTACACTGCAAATGAATGAGGCAACTTTAGCAATGCACGAAACAGTCTTGAATGTCAACTTCTTTCACATCAAATGTCTGTCATTTAAGTTAATGAACTTAAACTGACTTCTTATTATCTAATATTTATTATTATTAAAACTCCATCAGATGAATATTACTGTAGGACCAATAATCATATATCAGCAAACATTTTTAAAGTACTCCCTCACAAATAAACACTAACACCACATTAATCAGAATTAGAGTCTCTCTCTCTCTCTTGCCTTTTCTTACACCAAGGTTGATACTTATGAAGCCTGTACCTTATGATTTGTTTAAAGAGCAGTGCACAATGTCTGGTCAAATGTCATGCATTCACACTGTTCATAAGCTCAATGAAGTAGGAGGGCAAGCAATGAACTCTGCATGGATCCCAAGATTAGTTAGATCTGGTTTATAAAAATTCTTCATACAATTATGCACCAATATCTTAATGAAAACCCCATGTAAATGCCACTGTTTGTGTTTAATGAGTAGCAATAACATTTATTTCTAACTGCCACAACAGTACCATGCTGGAAATCAGATGAGCATCATTTGCCTTACTGGACATCAAATCACTAGTTGCTCATGAGCTCTCAGTATAAATCTCTGACTGGTACAAATTCAAATGATCTGATCACATTTGCATTTGATATGTGGGTGGGCAGCATAAATGACAAACTGCTTGTGAAAGCCTTTGGAATATTAGATTTACAAGAATCAGAAGACCAGCTTATGGCAGGCATATTTTTAACCGACATAAATTTGGAAATGTGGCATGCTGTTGATGATGAGATGCGATATTGATGGAACAAGAAGAATTGCTAATTTATGCAATTACACAGAAATGGCAATAAATAAGATGAACAATTTTCAAATTCTAAGTGGGAGTGATTCCTACTGTTTTGTCACAGCTATCCAGACTTGGAGGATCTGTGCAGGACTAGCTATTAAAGAATAAAGACTCAATTTATCATTTTTGTAATTAGAAATTGCTAAGAGTGCTTAAAAAATTTTGAAGTTGTAAATGGCCTATTATATTTTTTTTTGTTACATATTAAACATTATGAGACCATAGCTGTTTTGTAAATTAGGTTAAACATTAATTAATAAGCAGGGAAGACTATATGCAATTGATGAGAGTATATGGTATATGTACTTTTAACAAGATGGAACATCCTTGGAAAATATGACTTATTATTTACAAGTCCTGAACTTTATTTGTTTTCAACAGTAAAATGAAAATGGTATAAGTAAAATCTCTAGTCTTTTTGCATTATATCATACTTATTTAAAAGAAACTCGGAACTTCAGCCTTGTGTACTTAATGGAGATTAATACAGTAAATAACCACTCATTTGTTGTATTGAAATAGAGCATTTTAAACAAAGCTGGTTGAAATTAAGCATTTCAGACCAATGCAAGAAAATTTCCATGTAACAGAAACAAAATTACATGTAATTCACTGTAAAATGATAATATCCAATTAATATTTAAAATCACATTGCTGTTATAATTTCAACCAACTCTGAATAATATGTTTATTTTCTAAGGCGAAAAAAGGTAAAATGTAAGTATTAAACAAGTTTAATAACTTATTAAAAATTTAAAAAAGAACAGCTAGTCCATCTGTACACAATTGTTTAACATGCACCTATACAGACCCACTATAAATGCAGCTCTCCAAAACATAAATTGGGGAGGGAGAGTCAAGCTCATTAATATAATTTCTACACATTTTTTTATGCAAATGAATGGTGGCATTCAAATTCTCAAAATGTTCTGTACTTTCACACCCAAGATACAAGATACAAGTCTGTGAATGATAACAAATTAAAAAATACATGGAAGGATCAGAGAAAACAATCCTGGCTTTAATTTAATTTAAATTCCTTTTCTTAAGTTAGTTTTTATTATTCTAGGAAAATGGCTGACATAACAAAAATTAATGAAATAATTTATGATTACATAATATGTATTCATACTCAAGTTCTGAATGTTCTTGTTGTTATGGTTTTAATGCCATTTTTCAGTACATGATATATTATAAATGGTGGTTGGTAAATTTGGCAGAATAAGGACCCAGACAAGTCACACTAAGATCAATTATCCCATGTGGACAGAGGTGAGATATCAGCGCTCTGTATTTACTAGCTTCTTAGACCACATGGCCACCCAAAATTCTGAATGAATTCTCTCACTATTTTTTACACTTTACTCTTTGTCACTTATTCAATATAAAGTTCTGTTGCCATGAACTTCAGACAAAATTCATTTCATTTCACATCTATTTTATTCCAAAAGTTCTTGTCAAAGTTGATGTGCATCTGGGCATTTCACTTCAAGGTCCCCTATCTGTCCTTTACATTTCTTACACTGACTGTTCAAATAAAGAAGCTGCCTGATAGGTTTCGAGATATTCCCTCCTGTCTGCTGGGGAGATTTAGTCACCACAGTTTCATGACCTTTGTAACTTCTTAAAGAGAACTGGTCTTGTTTTGATTGATTTTATTCAAGGGTTAACCAAGTTTAGCCAGTGAAAGTTTATGTACCACTAGCTGCATGTACAGCCACAATTTCAGTCATGTGACAATTATAAATGTCACAAACTATTGTTGAATTCAGTATACATATTTTCAATTGCAGCCAGAATTCTGTTTAAGTAGTGGTAAAAACAATATATATATATATATATATATATATATATATATATATATATATATATATATATATATATATATATATATATATATATTTCTATGTGCAAATTGGGGTAAAATGGAAGTGGCAAGGAAATTCATTGAAATATTATTCTTTTAATTATAAATGCTATGTAATCAATCTTTTGTACTCTAGATACAATTAATGGTTTTATTGCTAAACATAAAACTGCTGTGGTATTATAAAGGTAATGATTACTTTGGTGTCCACAATAGTATCATATTGATTATTATGCCAAACCTGGTGGGATAATGAGATTGTCCAAAGAATTAATGAGTGAATTGCAATGTCATCAAATGGATCCCTGAATGACTTTATCATCACAGAATTTCTCAAAATGAATCTTGGAAAATCTTGAGAATACATTTCATCATGAAACTAGTCAAAATAATTTAGTTTTATTTAAAAAAATTCACAGGCGATGGTTGTCCTTAGTGTGACTTGCCTGGGTCCTTATTCTGCCAAATGTACCAACCACCATATACTGAAAAATGGCATTAAACCCATAACAACAAAAACATTCAAAACTTGAGTGTAAATACATATTATGTAATCATAAATTATTTCATGGATTTTTGTTTTGTCTGAAATCAGTCAATTGTCACTTTAAATATAACCTTCATTTTTCAAGTTTATTGGGTATTATGCACATTCTTAGTAATAAGTAATTTAGATATTATATTTGAACAATAATGTACATACATTCGCTCATTAATTGGAGAAAAAAAATTTCAATGGAGCCATTTTGTAAGGAATTACCTGGCAGACATGAATGACTCCTGCATTTTACATGTTTGCAGTCAAGTGTCATATTTTCTGTGATGTCAAAACTGAGTCATGGGCATCTCAAAAAAATACAGTTAAAATTATGGATAAAAGGTAATATAAAAGTGTTAAATCTCTATATTTCAATAACTCTACAATAAATCAATGTCTAGCTTTAGTCCTACTTAAATTATCTGCTACAACTATGTCTGGGCAGTATACACTGTCAAATTCAATGAGCAGTCCTCTTTGTCTCCATTTATAATCATCAGACATTGCAGAATTGAGTCTATTCTTCCTCTTCTCATTATTGATCACTAATGTATAAAGTCCCAAACCATTAAATTAATCTATCTCCCTGAAATAAAATTTTACAATCATTTATTTTACTTAACATAATACTGATTTTAAAAATAGTACATAGTTTGCATCCAAATTATCAAGATGTTTTTTGTTCAACTACAATTTATATATTAATTTTAGTAATGCAGTTATTGTTTAATTTTTTGACCTTTCACCAATAACTTATTTGCTGGCTTTTCAGCTTATACATTATACAATAAAAATGCCACTACTCTGCAGTAAATAACAGAAAAAAGTTACCAGTAATCATGCAAGGTCATTATGAATTATTATCTTCAGTTATTCATAACCCTCTTGTCATTTTAATAGTTGATCATCCATATGGAAAATAATTTACTGACAACCTGAACTAAAAAAAGTAGGCTAACCCAGCCTGCAATAAACTCACCCTGTGAAAACCCCAAAACCCAAATTAATTTAGCCTTTACTTATTGTTGGTGGGGTGTGGTGGTAAATATATTTAGAAATAAAATTGATTCTCTATGGGAGTATATTATTATACTGCAATAGCAATATAAGATATCTACTAAGATTTTATGAAAGTTTTATGATTTTAAACAGTGTAAAATTTATAAAAAAAATATATGGCCTATATGATTCAAACACCAACTTTATTACCAACCAAGTTACTTAACAAGGTCACAGTGTAAGTGTATGTAACTTGTCCAGTCACACAGCAGCAAAATACAGAGGGAAATGACTGGTTACTTCTGGCAAACAGGCTCCCACATCATAATCACTCTTTGGCTTCTCAATCTGTGTTGGGCACAATTGACCAAATTGAATTGGCTGACCTTGTCACTTATTTTATGCTAAGCTACACTGTATACAACTGGAATCAGCCCACAATTATTAATTTCAGCTCAGTACCCAGGAATGCAGTCCCAGTCTATTTTTATATCATTTTTTAATGTCTCCATTCCATGGTGACACAAGAGTTAGATTTAGGCATTCTTGGTAAGGATTTAAAGGCAATAAATTATTCTTTAGAATGTGAGCTTATGGTGTGGTTGTCTGTGTGTATTTAGATGACTGGATGTCTGTGTGTATTTCGGTGACAATGCATACTGAGTAATAAAGCCTTGGTGATATCCAGAAGTGAAATCTGTGTTCCATTGCATGGTGTTTTGTTTACAATTCAGCTTCTCAAAAAATGCAGGTCAAACCTTGACAAGAACTTCACTGTCATCTTTGAAGGTATTTTAGATTAACATATGATTTGTATTGATTGTCACACAGTGGAAAGTTCAGTACTCAGAAACAAACTTAGAGAATATATAGTAAAATTGTATTCTATAGCCTGTCAGTGCAGTATCTGAGTAAAGTGTCAACTGGTATAAAATATTTATTATTAATGATAACATTTGAAATTTTAATGTTATATATATTGAATTTAAAAATATAAAAATGAAAATAAAAGTAGACAAATTTTATTTTAAAAATTTCAATGAATTTAAAAAAAAATAAAAATTTTCCACCAAGTATACACATATATAATATTTATTGGGAATGATATTAAATTATATCAGCATGCATATACTCCTTCACCATATACAAGCTTCAATGATGGATATTTGTCAAATATTGTCAGAGAAAATATCTTTGTAAGTCAAAATGAGACCTTCATTTAAAATACATGAAGACAAAATTCTATTTTGCATTGAAACTATTTATTTGGGGTCCAAACAGTTAATTTATGTGTTTATGGTGGGGTAAGTTCCTGAGTAACACATATCTGCTTGTATAGCTATAAGTAATTGTTTGCAAATGTAGTTATAGGGGATTTAGTGAGAGGACAGAGATGAAGACTTTATACTAGAACCTGCTCAAGTTCTCTACAAAATCATATTAAGCTGTCAGAGAATGACATACAGGTCAGGGGGATAAAATATACTTTCCCCAGGTATATCTACCAAAGCATGTAAGAAAATAGCAAAATGATGTATGTTGAACACAGAATGAATTCCATTTTATTGTTCTGTTTCTTCATGATATTGATTGATGTAGTGTGATATTGTAGCCCAGATGATATGGGAATTCTAATGATACATTTTGCTTTATGCATTTTTAATTACTAATAATATTTGTTAACTGACACTCTGAAGATTACATAAGAAATATTCAAACAGATTATTTGAATTAAACTTTGTACAACTAATCTTATCATGGTTACATAGCTGACTGCATATATTTTGGAATGTTTGGGATCAAAAGTTGACATTCAGTATATCATATAGGTTGACACAGTACCTATAGTGAATCTGTAAGACTCAGTTCTGACTGTGTGCACTTCATATATCCCAAGATGTTATTTTCATCATGAATATGCCTCTGTATGGTAACATTACTTCATTAGTACTTTGACAGAGTGCAGTATTACAGATTCAGCTGATACCTGATTCCATTGAATCATTGAGCTTAAAAACTGGTAACCAACACTCAAAAATAGACTAAAAATGTTCAAACATATCATTTGAATTAAGTTTGCACAAGTGATTTTAACAAGTACATTGCATATGTCCCACACATGCAAAGTCCATTTTTTTTTACAAGTTTTGGGATCAGAATTTCACATTTGGTTGATGATACAGGATCTATTGGTACCTATAATTGATCTGTGTGGCTACATTTGGCTGTATTCACTTGCAATATCCAAAATTGTTTTTTTTCTCATGAATAAGATTGCTTATAGTAATACGTTTTAATCTGGTACATTATCATTTGACTTTCCAGTATACTGTTATGTACTAATGTTTGCACCAATGATCAAAATTTACCATTCCAACACTGAATTAAACTTTATGATATATACTCTACCTGATTAGTTATTTAACCTATAAATGACCAAATATATTTGTACAAACCTCATCTACTTTTAGGATGCATTTATCACTTTAATACATGCCCACCGTTTCACATCTCTGAGTGTCATTCTGTCAAAAAGTTTACTTTTAGTACCCCTGTTTGCAACCTGAATGTTATTTTGAAATCACCATATCTAACACATTTTAACTTCATTTGCCTATATCTTACTGTTTTCTAAAATTAAGTGAAACATGTTATATCTTTTCAGGTCTAGCCTGGTATCTGGAACAAAGTATTAGAGTTGGATCAGTTTGGAAACTCTCCAATAAACAAGTGGTGATAGCAAGGTCTCATAAGGACATGTGCAGTGTAATGATAAGTGACCAAGATGAGTCCCTATCAGCACACTGATATACAGCATCTCAAAGACATGGCTTAGATCTTCATGAGAGAGATTTGCATCATTGTTCAGTAACTGTAACCTACCTGAAACAGTATTTTCCTATCACATTGTAGACTTTTGTAATTATCAACATTCAAATGGAATGCATACTTGCTATAAAACATGGTAGTAGACCCATCAAAACTTTAAATTTGAGTGGGCTATTAGTTATACAAACAACTGCCCAAGTACCTAAAACAATAAATGTGGAACATAGCACCTGTCATTGTTTCTTTAGTGCAGGTGTGCACAATATGTAGATCCTGAAGCCAATCGCCAATCGGTCAATCAATAAGGTAGTGTGAGTAGATCACATAACATTAAAAAAACCAGACATCAGCCTATATATGTTTTGCATTTTTGTGGTATGTAGATCATTTTGGCTTGGTCATTTTATAAGTAGCTTGAATGCTGAAAAAGTGTGTGCACCCTGCTTTAGTATGTACACCTATATGCATCTGGATGGACATATTGCAATTTGCTGCCAAAATCACTGTGAGCTATCATGCTTCAGTATCCCTGGGAAAAATGTTATCCGTTGTACAGACCAAACTATCATTTGTTTTAAATACCATTCATTAATCAACTTTGGCGCCTTAAATTTGTCAAACTGATGTTTATTTAAATTTCCATTAAAATTTAATACATCAATATTTCTTAACTTCAAACATATTTTCTGACAGGCCTTATCATGTATTTCAATTAGATTTTTACTGCATTGAAAAATTCCTATAATTAAGGAAGATATAGCCAATTTAGTTTTGGTTTCTCAAGAACACTTGGACTACAACTTGCACCCTGTGGCAAACCAGCACTACACACTTTTTGACAGTTGTCACATGTTTTGCTTGCAAGGAAATTCAAAAAGACTTCATGTATGATGTTGAAATAGTAGTGGCATGCAAGTATAAAAGTTTGACTAAAAAACTGACCCTGTCAGGAATCAGGCCACCATTAATAATTCCAGTTCAGTACCCATGAATGTAGTCCCAGTCTATTTTTAGATCATTTTTTTAATGTCTCTGTTTGGTGGTGATACATAAGTTAGATTTAGGCATTCTTGGCAAGGATTTAAAGGCAACTGTTTATTCTTTAGAATAAAAGCTTATGGTGTAGTTGTCTGTGTGCATTTCAGCAACAGTGCACAGTAATAAGGCCTTGGTGATGATCTGGAAGTGAAATCTGTGTTCCATTGCATGGTGTTTTGTTTACAATTCAGCCTCTCAAAAAAAATGCAGGTCAACCCTTGACAAGAACTTCATGTATAGTCATCTTTGAAGGTATTTTAGGTTACCATGATTTGTGTTGATTGTCACATAGTGGGAAGTTTAGTAATGAGAAACAAATGTAGAGAACATATAGCAAAATTAATTGTGTTCTATGGCCAACTGTCAGATAGAACCCTTTGGCTTTGAATTACCAATGTGCTTTGTTTGAAGCTACATCAGAAGTTCTATTCTTATTCACCATGTGAAAATCAGAGTTCACTGTCTGTGAAAAATGGGAATAAATCAATATTGACACTCAAAGATATATCTAGCCCCTACGAAAACAAATTCATGACTTCATGAACAATCATGAATGTTCATGAATGTTCATGAACATACTTGAAATGTTCATGATCAGTTCATCATTTGCATTCATGAACAAATAGCCATGAAAGTTCATCACCTAAGTTCATGAACAATTCAAGAAATTTGATGAATCATGTACTTCAGTTCATGAACACAATGAACTTTTATGAACTATTATGATATCTTTAAAGTTTCTGAAATGTCATCAATTTGCTTCATGAACAATTCAAGTACTTTGATGCACCAGAAGATATTTCTTAAAATGGATATGAAATTTCTATATCATTATATTCATAAAATGTTTATGAAAATTATTCATAAAAACTTCTCACAATTTTAGTGAAATATAAATAAAGGTGAATATTTTTTTTAATTATATGATACTGTATAAATGTTCAGAGATCTTTTATTCAATACTTGTGTACTTAACTTGAATAGTTCTGGATTAATATGGAAAAATATTTTTCTGGCCATCATGAAAAAAATTGACTTGCTATGAAAGCTTTCAATGACTTTGTTCTAATGTTTTTGTCCAGTACTGTCATAAACTGCATATTTTATTGACTTTGTGGGGGCCCCGAGTGGCCGAGTGGTCTAAAGCGATGTCCGTTACGGATCACAGCCATCTCACCTCTGTCTGCGTGTGTTCGAGTCTAGGATTCGGCGAATGTGGATATGTGAGAAAGCTTGCCAGTAGCTTCTCGTGGGTCGGTGGTTCTTTCCGGTGATTTCCCGGTTTCTTCCTCCACCATTAATACTGGCCGCCATGAATAGCCTATCATGTGCTGAAAAATGGCGTTAAGCCCAACAACAACAACAACAACAACAATTGACTTTGTAACTGGTTGCCAATTTGCAGTAAAAACCGAAATATGTAAACAACGATTATCCTGATTGGATGACTGCGAAAGAAGACGTGATATGATTGGGTAAAATACGCGCATGATTTCAGCTATTAAGCACAAAGGGTTTGGAACAAGCAACACTCGTGAACAAAAATCGTGGATTCCCGTGGAATTAACAGATGAGAATATTTTCAATACCATTTCTTTTAAGTACGTAGAAGTGCTGAGAAGGAATTATGAAGAATATGAAGGAATTGACTTGATAAGAGCAAAATTAGGCAGAAAAGCGTACACAGCGGGATCATCAAAATTACGGTGTTTCTTTTTCTTCGTCATTCATTATTTTTAAATGGGAATTATATGTATAATTTATTGGTTTTTGTGTCATCATATAGTTTTAACAAAACTAAAATATCTGGTTTTTGTCAGAACCAATTTAAACTTTTTCTTCGAATTTGTGAAAATCACGAAACATTATACGCCCACCCCCTTTTTCGATCTCGATACCATATGCGGTACTGCATCGGCGATATGAATTTATATGTTCGGTATTGTTTTATATTTCATGACATCACTATTTATATGATCTGATGTAATTTGGTAAATTAAAACAAAAACAAAAAACTAGTTAATGTGTCAAACTGTACATAATACATGTGCTACTAACGCAATCAAACTTGAAGCAGCTATATGCAACATCCGGCGTCAGAGAGATAAATTTTTATAAAAACATTTGACTCCTGTGACTTATAATACATATGGCAAGTCAGCTTAAGTTAAAATACAACTAGTGAACAAATTTCTCCAATAATGTAAATGCGCAGTAAGTTGTGTATTAAGTGTAAGGGATTAAATAATTTTGAGTTGGATCGGTAAAGTTGGGTACAGAAATAATGTGCTAAAATCTGAAGACAATGTTGATCATAGGTTGTCTGTAATTAACTTTATCTTTCTTTCAGATCAGATAGCAGAAAAGAAAAATTATTAGAGGATGAAGTTTATAAGATAAGGAGGAAAATTTGACAACTGGAGGATCTTACGGCCAAGATGGAATAGACATTAAAAAGTGACTGCTGCAGCAATGTTAAAGATTCATACAGTAATCAAATGAACAGCTTATGTTGCAGATGGAGACATTCAGCAGTGACAATAGGTGGAATTTCATTAAATTAAAATTAGTCCCTGACTGTCTTTACAAAAAAGAGTTATCTGACAGTTCAGTTTTGGGGTGGGGATCCAAATCTTCAGGAGAAACATCAGTGGAATTAGCTCCATGACAATCACAGATAAATATGCTTCAACAGTTGATTGAACACAACTGTCCCATTATCTCTTGAACAATTTTCAAAGAAAAATTACAAAACATACAGAAAGTGTTGCTAAGAATAAAAAAGGAATATCACTTAATGACAGTTTACGTGTTCTTTGTTGCATATTAAAATATTTTTCTGAAATTAAATAGTTTTTTAAGATAGTATATTGCATTTTATACTCTTTTAACCCCCCACATCTAAGGTTATTTTATGATTAATGATGAAATGGGTATTTGTAAGTTTGTCACACAATCAATTTTTGTTAGGAACTGTTCATGAAGTCATGAAAAATGAGGAACATTGTTCATCATAGTTCATGAATATGTTCATTAACTGTGATGGATGATGATGAACCAGTTAGTGAACATTTATGAACTGTTCATGAATTCAGTTCATGAATAGTTCATGAATTCATTTAATTTCATCATTGACAGAATGGACCATTTTCAGTTCATGCACATTCATGAATGGTTCATGAACCTTTTGATGAACTTTCAGGGATGGTTCATGAACAGGTTCATGAATTGTTCAAGAACGGTTCATGCACCTTCATGATGATTTCGTAGGGGAATTCACCAGGACATGCAAGGTTTTCACAGTCAAAATCTATCCACAGATCATGGGTTCACCTCTAAATCATCTTTTTGCACTAATATTTTGAAGTGATTCAACATTCAAATCTACAATTCCTAAAGCTCTTTTCACCAACACAGGTTTAGACCCTGATACTGTGATTCCTCTATTGCTAAGAAAATCCTTTATTTGTCTCAAGTTTGATTTGTTTAGGTTGAATGGAGTTTTACTTATCTGTCATTGGTAAACATCTGCTCACCAGAAGTGGGCCACATCAAGGGAGAAAACTAGATCAAGCGAAGTGACAACATTTATGGTAAGGACTATAAATAGACCTATCAATCTGATTAAACCCAGATCTCCAATGTCCTACATGAAGATCTGACAGCAATCACTTAGGGGTTATATTTTGGCAAACTTTGATTTAGTCAAATGAAATGCAGCATTTACAAATCTGTTTGGGACATGCTGATGCTCCAAAGCCATACTGCTCAGTCTCCCAAATGTGAAGCTATAAGATTTCATCAGATTGACAGTTTAAAATTAGCAACTATGGTAACAAGATAGGTCACCAGAACATGACCCCCTAAGTAGTTGCTGTCAAATCTTTATGTAGGACAGTGGAAATTTGGTTTTAACCCTTTCATCACTAAGTTACTCTGTGGGTATAGAGTCCTCAACACTAAGTAACTTTGGAGTTGGTAAGCAAAATGACTTGTGGACTTTAAAACAACATAACTTTGCCAATGTTAAAAGATATCTGCCTGTATTAGGTGTCAAAAATCATGGTTAAAAATCAAATTTTATGAATAATTCATTAAAATGTGCATATTTATTACAACTGTTAAAATAAAATACAATTATTTTATTACCTCTTAGATAGAAAACTTAAAAAATTTCTCAAAACTTGTTCAATTGACACTAGATGTACTAATGAATAATCACAGTAGCAATACAAGTCTTTCTTTCATGGTATCCATAATAATTAAAATTCTATAAAAATGAACCAAAATGATCTCCGAGGTGAGATCTGTCAACACATGTATATCGTCTCTGCCATGTTTGATCGTGGCATTGAAGTTCGTTAAGCGGACAATTTTTCCAAAAACTTTATCTGAAAAGAATATTTCAAAATATTCGGAAGCTTTCCTGGAGCCATCTAACACTCAGGTGTGTCCAACTCTGTCAGGAAATTGAAACAAAACTGAACAAATCTCTTTGGTTTTCCAGCTTCGTCCAAACAAAATCATGTGGAGCATACAATTCCTCTGGTTCAAAACCTTCCAAGTCCTCTTCATCGTCATCACTGTCTCCCACAAGTGCATTATATTGTCTCTCCAGAAGTCTCCTCTCATTTTCATCCAAATGTAACAGGTCAAAATTATTCAAATTCTCTGATAACTCTCCTCTGAAATTTGTTCAAACTCCGCCATTTTGGATACTAATTTCAGCATTTGGAAAACCTGTTGAAAGTTCCTACTTTGTTTGATATTTCTAGTTGTATACAAGCTAAACTCATGAGATCATCCAAATATAGCATCTACATTACAAGATGGAAGTTATTAGAGGTACCCTGAAAGTTATTTAGTCGGTTACTATAATGTTAAAGAAGAACACTTCCCCAGACCGAAAAGTCGATCCATAGTGTTTACAAACTTACTTTCCCTCAACCGGTTTACTGGTTTGCAATGTTGAAAGAGTTAATCAGGTTGTAAGCCCTAGTAGTTACCAAATTTTGCCCTAAAAATTATTATTGTATCAGAAAAAGACTGAAATTTTCAATTCTGGATTTGACCTATATTCAGCTTCAGTCACTATCCATTAAAAAAAGGAGTATTTTCTTCTATATTTCCTTTTTGAAAGTTTTTTTTAAAAAAAATTGCTGAAGTTTGATTTCAAGAATATATGTTCACCTTATCTACACCTTGGTGGAGTGAGCATATATTTTCTTCAGGTCTGTGACTTTCAATTAAAATTATGTTTTTCAAATCTGAACTGTTTCTATATGACCATGACAAGGGTTCACACAACTCAAGTGTACTCATAAATAAGCAATTTTCCACTGCCTATCTGTGTTTGTACAATACCTTTAACTCAAATACACATGTAATGGCATCTCTCTAGTATACAGTAATAGTTTAAATGTTGAACTTAAAAATATTTTTTTGAAGTCAATTGCCTCCCATCATTTTTATAATGCACTGCTGTTACATGCTACTGGATTCTTGCTTTTACATACTAAGGGAGGCAACTTATGAATTCAATAGTTGTCCCCCTCTTGAACAGCCTACCTGACCAGCGGCCACCCGCTTCTTACAGACAGAACCCCTTGGCACTGACGACTTTGTATTCAAAAGTACCCCGCAAGAACGGCCACCCCTATAATGGGACCAGCTGCCAACATATTAGTACAACAATGTAACATGTTCCCTTCAAAAGCAGTCACTTTTTTTTTCAAATATATCCAGAACCAATAATTAATTTATATCTGATGTAAGTAAGTAATCAGATTATCTCTCATCATGGATACATGTCTCCCAATGTCAAGTTTCCATTACTGAAAGAACTGTAGACCAGAATTAACTCTATAAGCTAAAAATAGATTTTGTGCAATAATGATCTTGACAATTACATCCAGTTGTAATCATCAATGAGAAGAACTCAACAGATGTGTGAAGTCCAAAACTCTATCATAACATCATTAAATGAAGATATTAAATGCGAATATCAAATACTTTGAAGTATATATTTTTCTTATTATGTATATTACATTTACTTCTCACAATAAATTTAGTCCCCCTAATGAAAGGCCACTCATCTTGTAAGGCCAATTTCCCAGTGCAGAAGGGGTGGCTGTATAAGAGAGGGACCACTGTAGATGCTACAAGGACAAACTACTAAATATTTGCTCACTCTGCCATGGTGTAGATACAGTTAATATGTTGGAACTTTGGCA
The DNA here is from genome assembly GCA_016746295.1 of Potamilus streckersoni. Taxonomy (NCBI): domain Eukaryota; kingdom Metazoa; phylum Mollusca; class Bivalvia; order Unionida; family Unionidae; genus Potamilus; species Potamilus streckersoni. Next base: position 504,638 of record JAEAOA010002240.1, read on the forward strand.
TGCAGAGATGCATCTACTGCTAAATGATGCCTTTCTGTGTAAGAAATTTTGTCCCCCACAACATTATTGCAATCTGAACATTATTTTACACTTAAAAACATTAGTGGCTTCAAGACAAAAATCTGACAACAACAGCTAAGGCCCTAAATATTTAATCACCAAATATACTGCCATCATAGAAATGACTCACTCTCTGAAACTGTTGATTGTAATTGATGATTCTGGTGATCAATAGCACTAACAATATATTATTCAAAGAGAAAAGGTAAATTTCTATATTTAACATAATGCTTATATATTTTGTCATGTTTCGTCAATGGATTACTAGCTGCCTAAAACAAACATTAAAAAGATAAAATCCTGTTTTGATTGAACCAAGTTTCATATAAGTGCTATACAAGAACACACTTTAAAATGATTCAGATATATATCTTTGTTCCTTACATGTCACAGCATTTCTTAACTTCAGTAAAGCTGCAATGGAAGAGCAGGCAGCTTTCTTAAACCTTTAATACTAGTACAGTAAAACCTGTTATGAGAGATAAACCCTTCTGCTATCAAAAAGTGGTCTCAAAAGACAGGCTATCTCTCACAGCAGGCTTATACAAAAAGACCAGTTTCCAATGTTAACTTTCAGAACAGTTTCAAGAAAAATAACCACAATAACTGTACATATATTATATTCTTTATTAATATTTCCTGCTAAAATATTATATGCATTTATCTAAAAACAAAATTATATAGCAATAGAGATATACTTCTGTTATTGAACATGAAATCAGATTTTACATTTGAAAATCACATATTTTAGCATATGAAATCGCTTCTGAATTACTTTTCTTTATAACAACTTAAATTTGTGTTTTTTTTACTTTTAACTGCTTTTATTTGAGTGGTCTGCATTTTTTCACTTCTTTCAGTTACAATAATCATTTTCTCCAGGCTAAAAATTTGAATCTTTTTAGATGGAGGTTCATCCATTGTCATTAAGGTTCTAGGTGTTAAAATTATTAGTGCTCAGTTGTAATACCAAACATAAAGTCAGTTTTGACTGGGCTGTGGGAAAATATGAAAAATCTCTACATTTGCATTGCATATCTAGCAATTAATGAAACTGGAAAAAAAATGAAACAATTATCTCATCCAAAAACAGAACCCTTTACTTAGAGAGAAAAGTCAATAAATGGCTTCATTTAAAGATGACATGCAGTAGTCCCCATCTTGAAAGCCCTCCCCCCCTTACCAGTGGCCATCCGCTCCTTACAGCCAGAATCCGAAGACACTGAAGAATTTGTGTTCAAAATTACCCCTCACGAAAGGCCACCTGGCTAACAGAACCAGCCAACAGCCAACATATTTGTGCAAAAATATATAATTTACCCCTCACAAGCTGCTGCATTTTATTTTGTAATATGTATCCAGAACCAATTTTATTTATAGCATGTGTTAAGTAATCCAATTTCTGTTTCCCAATGTTGGGTTTTCATTCTTAAAAGAAGTGTGGACTGAAGTACAGGCCACTAAGTTAAATATACTATATCATTTATGCCTCACCAGAAGCTTCATTTATTCCATAAAGCTTGGAAAGACTAAAATTTTAATCCCTACAACAAGGTAAGTACAGGTAATTCAATTATCCTTACTGCAGGTTATCATAAGATGTCAGATTTAGCCACTGATAATTGTTAAGATTACACTTATTAATAGTAGTAACATTGGAGAAGTGTCGGTATTGATGAACAAAACTGGAAGTCAGTGGGGGGGATGGTTTGATAGCCTTTATAGCTTCCCCTTGTAAGATGGGCTGGTTTATTTCCATGATTAGTGACTAATACTATTAACAATAATTGTCCAGTTTACAAATCCTTCTGCTTATGTAATTTCTCTCACTTAGTCTCAATAAATGTAAAAAAAAATAGGGTACCATACCAACAATTAATGAACAATCACCTTTAAAAACATAGGGGATCTTGCTTAAATGCAGAAAAAAATTGCTTTATCAGTCTAGCAGTTGCAACATTGATGATTATAACCAGACATAATTGTCTAAATCACAGGGTCAGCATTGGCTAAAAATAGAACAAAGCAGGGTACCAGACAAAGACCAAAAAATCAGGTGACCAAACACTTGTAGCTTCCTTTACCAAGGCATTTTGTCTGCTGACAAATGTTTGGTCTGCATAATTAAATTGCATACAGTTAGCAACATCCCAGTAAATCATTACCAAACATTAACATGTCATCACCTAAAAGGAGACTTATTTCAGAAATGTTGATTATTATAGTCTACACCATCCGAAGGGGTGGGGGCTTGTAGAACAATTTTAGGTAGAAAAGACTCAAATAAAACAATTTTATGTTGAAAGGACTCGAATAAACAACATCGTAACTGATAACCAATTAATTTAACAGTAGTGGGAAAATGGAAAGAGAATTGTGTATACACAAAATTTAAATGACATTTTTGAATGGTTTTGCAATGTGCTTCACAGCAACACCCACTTACACCAAGAATAAGAACTATTAATGCATAGTCAGTTGAAATAAGTCAACTATTATAACAACAAGAACCGTTCAATAATTAATCTTGCTTTTTAAACGAAGATATTAAATGCTTTAAAAAATGAAGCTTTTTACTACTTACATGACATATACTTCTCACAGAAAAATTTAGCCCCTCTCTGGAAAGGCCAACTGACTTCCCAGTGCAGAAGGAGTGGCCCTATAAGAGGGGGACTACTGTACTAGGATTAACTCTATAAGCTAAGTGTGTTACCTGGCTGCATCAAACTGAATAAATGACATTTGTGATTGGGCTGTAATCACTTAACATGGGAGGGAAAAGGGTGAAACAACAAATGTCACAAGTCTTGAACACTATAAACTGACTCCCATAAACAATTCTCCCTTGCTGGTTTAGTATACAATGAACTTATTGAATCCCTCCACCCACCCCCACCGCAATATGGATTAACTCTAAAGACAGGCAATATATGCAACCACTACATCAACTAGCCACAACAATGGTAATTCATGACATGTACATTTGTCTGGTTTATGGACTGTAGCATTCATCACTAGTATTAACAATCTTTTATTTTAATATTCCTTTTATGCATGTTTTTGATCAGAACAATCTTATTAATGAAGTGGTCATTGTAACAACTAATAACATATAGGTTAGTGCAGTCTGTTCTCGAAATAGGGTTGTTCACAGGGATGTCAGGTCCTGCAATTATGATGAGGAAGCAGGCTGAGTGCAGGAATAATTAGTCTAGTTCCTTGCTTTTTATGCTCCCTGCATTGCTTACCCCAATACAAATACTGGAGCACAATGCAGTTAGCAGACAAAGCAGGGAACCAGACAAGAAAATAATCTACATACATTTTAGTCTGGTTTAGGAAAAAACTATAAAAAAAAAAAACTATAAACACAGCTAAAATATTCACACATCGGTAGCCAGTCTATTTTTCAAATTTTTTTTGTTGTTTTTATTTAGAATGGTATGAGTGGTCATTCTTACAGGGATTAAATAAAGGTTGGTTTAGCCTATCCTTGTTTTGTGCTCTGTCATTCATAGCAGTGTTAAAATGCAAATTTGGCCAAAACATCACAGTCACTGGTCCAGTTTAGCAGGTGGTTTGCTCATAACAGCATATTATACTATCTTATACAGAGCTGTTCTGGTTAGCACATGGACCAAACTAAAATAATTTTGAAGTAGAGTAGAGATCAACTACAACTTAACATGCTACTCAAATAGGAGGAAATGAATTCAGCAATGTACCAAATACTTTCCACTTCTTTTTTTAAACTACCAAATTTGTAACAGTCAACAACTTTTCTGTTAATAACAAAATAAACCAACTAATGAGTTACCTATGTAATTCCCACCATTAAGATATTGTAAATGCTTGCTACCCTTGAGCAAAATCATATTTTGCTTTCAGAGACTGCAAATGCTTGTTGCCCTTAAGTAAAATTATATTTAACAATCCTGAATCTTTTTCAAGTGTCAAAACATATAGAGATTATCTGAGGATTTATTAATATTATCTCCTTTCTGCCCTCAAACCAATGTAAGAAGTCACTTACCTGTCAATGACATAGAAATTATTTCCATCATCTCCCTGATCAATAACATGTTCCCCAGGTTCTACCTGTAAGTACACAGTTGTAGTTATTAGTGTATAACAATGATGCCTCTGACATCATGATATCTTGATCTTCTCACTGAATGAATATACAAGGTGGATATATTCATAATGAACAAATGAATATATAAAATATTAAATCCCTCTGAATTAGGATTTGTTGAAATGTCATTCAGGGTAAAATTAAGTTGCATTTTTCATATCATCAAGCCAGACATAAGTCTTAGGGAGAAGTGACTTCTCCTTTTGGTCAGAACAGAAGAAGTGGAAGCTAAAAAGAGAGAAGTGAGAGCAAAGCAAGAAACAGCAATATATATATATATATATATAAAACTGCATTACTTATGTACTCTATTTCTCAGCATGCTTTTAACAGTTTTAAACAAGTTAAAAAAAATGTTATATGTTTATTATCAACACATTCTATACATGTATAAAAATTATTATATTCATACTAATTCTATTCATAGTTGTAATATGTTTGGATTGAGGTAAATTCTGTGCATTTTGGCATTATGACTTAAAAAGCACAGCAGAAGCTATACATTGTAATTAATTTTAACTGACAGCAGTAACAAGATTAGTGTCATAATTGCAAGTTTGTAAAAATGCTTAATAATCTACGACTTAATTGTGTTATTCTCTACAAATTTTGTGTAAAATTGTAATCAAAATGATTTCCAGCATTATCTGAAACAACCCCTAATACATGTACATAGGAATAAATGCACAAGTGACTTCAAACCATTCTCTTCATACTGATTTCCTAGTTCCCAATACAACTGCAACTATTCATAGACAACGCACTAAAACACTGAAGTCGATGTATAACTAAAATGGACCTTTTTCTCCCACATTTAAAACGTCCAAGAACACATATTGCTTCAAGTGAGTGCATCTATTTTTTTAAAAAGCGGTCATTTATTAATATAACTTCTCAATTTCTTGCTTTGTTCAAAAAATTCATTAATAGGACTACATATTTATGGTTATATTATTTGTCTACCTACTGGTAATAACAATATGCATTGGTTAAATAGTATATCCTTCACTACAATATATATATATATATATATATATATATATATATATATATATATATATATATATATATATATATTTATATTCTTATTTTCATGAAAATTAATTACATTATGTCAGAAAACAACTTTGCTCTTTAGCATTATGTCGAATTCCACAGAAGAGATTGCCTCATGTTTTTAACCTACATTATTAAATATTTGGGCTAAATCTCCTATCACATAATATTTAAACTTTGTTTTCATTATATTATATATTTTCCTGAATCTATTTGTCCAATTATTTACGAATAGACAGTTTAATGAAGTGGTATATAATATACGCTGTAATGTCTGCCATTACAAATTCATTTATGGTTTCAAAGTGATTTTATAAAGAAAATACACAAATATGGCTGTTCAAATCTCCATTTATAAAAAAAATTAGAAAATAATTTTACTGATCATATTTTTTAAAAGCAAATTAGTATTTGCATACTTTAGTTTAAATTTTGAAACAGAATTTGGTATATTTTCATCATAGTTCAGTAGACCCAACTTCATGAAATCAAGCAGAGATATCTTGCTCTGGAAAAAGCTATTAAAAGTTGCATATAAATGTGCAAGAGTTTCTTTGTCATCACAAGCTGATTGGTATCAACACCAATTTTAAATACAAAAAATCAGAGGGTGAAGTGTTTTCACTCTCCTAACAGAAAAAGGCGAAGTTTACATTTCTCAGGTGACTTTTTTGCCCACTACCCATGGTAGTGTGACCCCTGAATTCATCTTTTTATTCCACTCTAAGAAAAAGTAAATTAAAACTAACAAAAATACTCTTCTTGATAAAACATGAACCTGGTCCCCAACTTAGGTAAAGTCTCCTAATGGATGTACCCTATGGTCCAGTATTCTCAAGTTCTACTTATGATCCTCCAAAACCTTCAACTTTAGAACTACTACTGCTACACTTTGTTTCAAATATTGAATGCAGTAAATTCAAAGAATGAAAAGGCACCTCCATGCAATTTGATTGACATGATAAATGTGTATAAAGTTTGACTGACATCTTGAAGCAGAATAAAAAAATGACATGTTTATACACAGAATTCTTATCCCATTGTATCTCCTTTAAAAGACACTGAAGAAAAAAAAGGTAATTATCTTACACAAGAATTTATTATTATTATTATTATTATTATTATTATTATTTTTATTATTATTATTATTATGACTTTATTTAAAGAGGGTAACTCAATTAGTTAAGAACTAATCTACCTTAGATATTTATTGCAACATTCACCACTATGAGAACCAAACTTAAGAATCAATAAGCAGGTGTATATACAGCAAATAGTTACCTATAGGATTATAATCTTTGCCAGAATCAAAGAAGTTGCCACATTTAATATTCTAATTATAACAAAGAATATATTTTGTAAACATTAGGAACATTAAAGTTATTTACCATTAGGTAATAGTTTTTTTTTAAGAAAATGCTAATTGTGACCTGAGGTCAAACAGAAGACTATACAATTTTGTTGTTCAAAAATTATTCATTTATGCTTTTAAGATCTGTTTAGTTGGGCTGGAATTTTATATATTAAAAAGTATTTATTCACTCCAAATATAAAGTGCTCATCAAAAATAATGTTTTTGGAAAAAGATCTGACACAACACCATGACACAGGCCACCACAGGTACATCAACACTTTCAGCATTGGATTTACTTTGGATTACCGCTGAAGTTTCTTCAGAACATTAAAACTTTTGTCAGTAATTCAAGAATTATTTGGGATTACTGCATTATTGAAAGTTCTTTATACCTTTTTTTTTTCACTTTGTATCCTAGGAAAAGAAATTATGTTGCTTTTCACTCTCTTCTATTACGCATTTTAAAATTACACAGTTATAATATAGGACCATGTAGACATCATAAGACTTATAGTTAAATGAGCATCCATATCGGATGACAAGGTTTTCGTGTCAGCTGCTATGGTGACCATGCAAAAAAATGTCATCATATTTGGTATCTTGGAGCTCAAGAATATTAGTGATGGTAAAAATAAGTAATTTTGTCTTTGATTCCTGGAAATTATTTCTGACCAGAAAATGGTCACTTCCACTTACTTTGACATCATAAAAAAAGAAATGTTCCTTTATATCAATTTATGCCTTTCATGACCTCTCACAGTATGCTGGTAGATAGAAAGGTTGGTTTTTCTGGTTGGTGGGTCAGTTGCTTGCTCACATTATTTTAGCACAATGCTCACTAAACTGTACCTCTTAAAAGAACACTTTAAATGTTTAACAGGTTAAAAATTACAAGTCAAAGATTTGCAGAAAAAGAATGTTTAATTAGAAAAGAAGCCAACATTTCATTGCCTAAATCACATTAGTTGGAATTTAGGGCTTAAAAAAACCTCCCTTGTGGAATTAATCAGTCCAAGCTTTTCTGCCCCAGAGGGGTGTCTTAGATCAGTAAAGATCACTCTTCTCATTAACAACTGGCCTAAGGATTTTGTTATGTCTGTAACTGTATGTTAATAAATTGCTAATTAGCAAATTAACATAGGACAAGGAGTGAAGTCAATTAATTTGTATGCAATTAAGTTTTGAACTCTCTTCAACAGAATCAAGGTATGTGTCAACTGGATTAGTTCAGTGGTAAATTTAAAGCCACAGCAATAACAGCATTTACAAGGGCTTATTTTGATTTGGTTCTCAGTTAAGAACACAAGTAGTCACTAACAAGGCAATGCTTTATAATAGGCTGTTTGAGTACCAACAGACCTGCCAACCCTGAGGAGTCCTTCTCAGTAAGGTAGTTGAAAGTTCGGTATTCTATACATGCATCGACAATTAACATTATGTTTATGGCAACTGAAAGGATTGTAAAGTAAGTGTATACATTAGTACAGTTGCACAAACTCAAGTTCCAAACTCTACAGAGCTCAATGGCTTTTTGCTGTCTCTCAACTAGATGAAATTCTTTTTTTTTACCATTGCACATGATGAAATCATATCTCCGCCATGAGTCATACTTAAATTGGCATGTGATGTCCAAAAACGTAATTGTGCCTGTTCCATATTCACAAGAATCTGAATATTCCTCTTTATTCTTTGATGTTGATTATTAACACTTTTTAAGAGGCTTATTTTCCCTTTCATCGTAAATGGGCATTGCTTTCTGGACACTATTTTTAAACAAATTCTATAATCAACAGTTGGATCATGCAGGCACTTTGCATGAACAAATAGTGGCAGTTTAAAGCATCTAAGGTGCAGCTGTAAAGTTAGTTTAGTTCCCTGACGAATTTCACTAATTCTAATATGACACCCGGATCCAACTCAAACACAGATGAAAAAATTTTCCAGATTTTTTGGCAATGATCATTTTTTTGTAGTTTTTGCTTTTTATACCATAAGTTCGAATTTTAGGGGCAATTTTCATAAGACTTAAGGCAAAATCGTAAGAGTTGGCAGGTCTGTACCAGGGGCAGAATTATCATAGCTAGATCTGTTAGTTTTTGGTACATATCTGATGCAAAAGAGAATGGGAATATTGTTTGATCAGATGAGATGAAGAAACATGATGTATTTAGGTTGGGTATGATATTTTTATTTTGAAAAAAGAAAATAGCAATATGCACCAGAGTTGCACAGTGAGAAAAAGAGCACAGTGTTTGTAACCAAGAGACTGATGACCCAAAGAGGCTAAAGAGGAAGAGAGAAGGAAATACCAACTAATTACCAGCAGTAATATGCAAATTGACCAGAAGCGCCAAGTTAAGCTGTCATGCCAGCAATATGAGTTCAATCAGTCACTGGATCACATGATCAAATTTGTTCTATCAGTATGACAAAATGGCAAACTGAATTTTGCATAATTTTTTAACTCTATTTCTGAGAGAAATGAATGGTTTACCTGTCATATTCAATTTTATTTTGGTTATGTAATTGATTAAATTTTTATGGGGGGCTGGTGTTATTTTGTTCCATATCTTTTTTCAAATCTGTTATTTCATCCCTTGATTCCGTATTTTATTTTTATTGTCGACTCAAGCCAATCAATAATACCATAATATCCACAAATATTCTTTCAACCATAAAGACTCATTTAACTCATTAAGACCTGGAGATTTTATTTTGTCATTTTCACTTGAAATTCAAGTATAAAACACATTTTGGGGTCTACTTTTGAACACATCCAAAATAAATCAGCTTTTGAGAGATTTTAGCTTAGCTTGTAGCCTAGTTGTGTTAGAAACATTGTTTTTCATTGGCTATTTTGCTGATGCATGTGCAGAATGGTAAACATTGGGAGGTTTTTTTATCCTGCTTATTGGACACATCATTTTCATGTCCTGGTGTCTTTTTTCTCTCAGTCCTCATCTTATCCCACTTTTTGCAAAGGTTCTCTTGTCTGTGTGCATTTCAGACAAGTTTGCCTCAGATCTTTAGTCTAAAATCCAGACACAAAATCAGATTCCAATCATGAACAAATTTTGGGAGTATAACAATCAGGCCTCAAAAATTATGTTTTTCCCTCTGTACTTTGTAATATGACGAGAAAGTCCAGATTATTTGGTACCATTATAGTGCTACATCTGTCTACTTTTCTGTAATACCACCCAATTTAGTATGTCTTAAATGACCTTGATGCTACAGAGCTTGGAAATAGAGTACTACCTCCTAACATTTAAATGGGGTGCCAGCACCATCATTAGCGAAGGTTCTGATAACCCTATTGACACCTTGGTGGATTGAACAGCTATGGATGTTATGTGTTGCCTCCCATAATATATAATACCAACTAATGACAAAGGATACTTTGTAAGTACAACACTGAAAGTATGATTATGTACCAGAAGTCATTACAGGTGTATTTGATTGAAAGGTATTTGTGCAAACAGACCAACACTGGAGAATTGCTTATTTATCAGCCCATTCAAGTTATGTGCTCCCCTCATCTGATCATGCTGGAACAGTGTTCAAATTTGAACAACTTAAGTTTGATTGTAGGCTTGCCACAACATCCAACAAAATTCACAGACCCAAAGCACACAACGAAATCTGTTCAATATGCCAAGGTGTAGATAGGGTTACTAGAACTTTGGCTAGTGAAGATGGGGTGTCATAGGTTAATGAGTTATATGAATAGTCCCTTTCTCCCAACTGAGGTCATCCAAGACTTTGATAATATAAATCCATTTATCAAGCTGCAATGAAATGGATGAAAAATGTAGTCTTTAGATCTAGAAGCCAAGCCCACCATATGCAGTGCTTCTTGACATGTTCTGATCTCACTTATTATAAAACCTGTCTATGATACTGATAATATAATGTGGAGCAAAGTCCGATTGGAATTCATTCTTCTAATAAGAAGAGAACATGCAAGACAATCAGACAAAAGATCAGCTTTTTAATAATATCCATGGATCTTGCCCATAACTTTACTCCTCCAAGATCTTTATGACTTAAGTCTGTTTACAAAAACTGATCAAAACTGGATGAGAAATACAGCCTCTCTAAGTGGTAACAATCTTAGCCAATTACAAGCCAAATCACTTATTAATGTGGATGGATCCCTTGCTTTATCAAACTTGCATGAATAAACTAAAGCAGTGATTTTGATGTAGTTACTTTTACCACTATTTCTCAATGTTAAAGTTTGGGAGAGTGCCTACCTGACCTTGGCAGTGCACAGTATTAGCTATCAGTTTTTATTTCTAAACGTTTGCAATATAGCCTATAGTTTACTGGAAATATCAAATAAGTCTGCTTAACAGAATATGCTTTCAAGCAAGTTCCCATTATTTATGGACTTCATCGATGTATAAAGGAATTTTCTTTTAAATTTAAAGACTCAAAATTAAATCAATTTGGGTTGTTAAAAGATACCAGTAAATCAAATAAGACTTTTTCATTAGTCTTTAGAAAAGCAATGATGTTTTAAACAAACATATCAAACATGAATCTTCTCGATAAATGACAAATGATTTGGACTTGTGTAATTTAAATCTGATTTTTTTCTTTATCATCTGTGGGAAAATAAGAAACCTTGTGTGTGTGTGTGAGATTGAGATCTTTGTATTGCAAAGCCGCATGCTCAAGAAAACAACATTACTTTCTTTCTGAAATATCCAGTTTACAATTTACCAGTTCAATTAATAGCTTTTGTTTTACTTCCCCACATTATCAGTCTCCATTTTAAACTATGTGTACTTCAAAAACACTTTAAAACGATTTTAAACCTATCAAAGACTGTTTATGTCAGAAATAACAGGCATCATGAAATGATGCCGTGAATAATAAACTTCATACCATCAAGCCAATCCTAGGAGAATGGACTCCTTCCTACAGAGAGGAGGTAGTCATTGCTAGAATTTGAATCAGCCATACTTATTTAACCCTAAAAGGAGAAGACCCACCAGAATGCATATCTTGCAATGAACCATTCACAATTAAGCACTTTATGCTGGAGTGTTTTGACCTCCAATCTACACATAATCAATATTACAATGTGCAAGACATGAGGGAGCTCTTTGATAGTTAGTATTTCTCATGTTATAGACTTCCTTAAGGAAGTAAACATATATCATAAGTTATAACTTTTATGTTATTATCTTAAACATTTTTATGTGCTATATATGTACGGTCGGTCGCTAGATTTTAATTACCTTTCATATGTTTTTGTTGTCATACATTATTTGCAATCCCCGTTGATCGGGAAACTTTATTTTTTACCATTCAACGTTACCATTTTTATTGTTTTACCTTTAGCTTTTTGGTTTCGTATCGATGGCCGATACAGAACCTATTTACCATTTGTATATAATAAAGGATATAACCATTTGTATGGCGCTTAATGGCCTCTTTGTGCTGGTGCGCCGTAAAAATTCAACCAACCAATCAAAAACACTAACCATCTCTAAAAATCCGACAATAGTATCAGGTTAGCTGGTCTTTTGCAAACAACTTTTCAGTAACAGTCAAGGATGAGTATGTTAAAACTCCTGACTTTCAAAATCTACAATTAGTCACTTATTTAAATTTAAAATTTAAATGATGGGAATGTTAATTTCTTATAAAGTTTAATAGGGGTTGTTTTTTTTTCAATTTACCATGTTATTTACTCTGCATCACAAACATGGTATGATCACATTTCCCACTGTGTCTTCACAAACATGGTATGATCACATTTCCCATTTTGTCTTCACAAGCATGGTATGATCACATTTCCCACTTTGTCTTCACAAACATGGTATGATCACTTTGTCTATGAAAACCTTTAAATCAATACAGCATGCAAATATTTTACACATAATTCTATGGGAGTGACAGAATAAGTTTTGTCAGTAGGCAGGAAAAAACTTATAATATATAATTTTTGGTTCACATATGTATAAACAAAAAAATTTCAAAAAGTCCTTACCTCTCATGTTGCAGTTTTTTGTAATGATGAAACTGGCATGATTAATTAGTCAGTCGTTTTTGATAACTAAAAATTAATGGTCACCAGCATCAAATGAAGCCAGTATGTGATTGTTAGCTTCTTGTATAATCAGCTGAGGAGCATACAATTGGATTCAATTGTGTGATTCAAGTTAATAAAATGTTTGACTACCATCAGTGGCATTCTTTAAATTTCTTAACCAGTCAAACTGATCTTTTTTATCTTTTCTTATTCCCATAATAAGTATACCACTGGATGGAGAATACCATACCAATGTCATAATTTAACTTCCTGGTTATCAATGAATCTAGGGTAAATAAATATAATGCACATAAATAGAAAAGACATGCTCCACACATTCATGCATGTATATTCCAGCAATCTCTTTTGACACAAATAAGATAGGCCAACACATTAGTATACAGTGTAAAGGTAATATAGACTTCACAATGTTAGTTTTTGTTCCTGTTTACTGCACTGCATAAGTTACATGTCATGACTGACTCATTTTTGAAGAAATTGGTCCTCTTTTTTGTTAAACTTAGCATTATATTTTTCAATGTTCTTATGTGCTTCAGCTATTTGCTAAAAATCATAAATGGAAGGATTTTGCATGCTGAGTCTACAAGTGTAAATTTAATATTTAGCCAAAATAAGCAAGAAATTACAAAAAATGTCCAGTTGTTCACTTCCTAAAAATATTTCTTTCTTGGACAAATGTACAATATTTGGACAACAAGGTGCAAAATGTTTAATAAAAGTACCAAATATTGCAATCATTGAATAAGTGTTCAATACTTTTGTCATCACTTACAGAAAGCAAATTTGTCATCTGATACATTAATTCTTTTCAAAAAGTTATTAGTGACAATTATTCTATGAATTAATTTAAAATTAACAGAGATCAACTTTGTATCCTTAGTATAAAGTTATGCCCAGCTATAAATCTTAGACCACCCCTCAATACTTTATTTTAAAAATTGTATCTATGTTTCGTGCTTAGCAGTGTGTTTCCTCTTAACCTTTTTAAAACCCTTTGTAAACAAACTTCAGTGAGTTTTGTTTTTGCAAGTTCTTATTATTTTCTCCTGTTTATCAAACATGTCAGCCAAATGCTTTTTGATTGCATCTTTCCAAGATTTTGGAATATGGATATTAATTAGAAGTATTTCAAAATATCATCATATCCAGTTTTTCATTTTATCATTCCAAATGGTATTACATTACCATGATCATCAACTAAATCATTCAGAATTTCAATGCTGGCATCTTTCCATGATTTATATTGATAGAACAAAATTTTAAAAACTCTGGTATAATTACTAACTTGGATTTTGCAGATCTTCTTTCCAATTTGATACTGCCAAAATTGCATCTCTCCAAAAACTGTTCTTAATGAGCCTACCAATTTCTTCTAATTTTCCACTCCCTAAATTTTCAAATATCCTTCATATTTTTGAAAAGTTGTATTTGTATTGACTAGGTTCTGCCAAGCTCCATGCTTGTTTTCAAATAATCATTTAACCCATCATATCTTAACATACCTAAAGACTGAATAAATGTATATCATATTTAATCCTCCCACAATCTCCTGGGCTACTAGTATATCATGTTTAATTTTCATAACTTTTCCACCCCATACATACTTAAATATGGTATGAACTAGTTCTTAAATTTTTGCTAATGGATTTGGAAGTGTTAAAAAATATTGGCAGAACAAGAGTTTTTACATCTACTTTACATACTACTTAAAGATGTCTTTTACTTGAGCTTGCTAGAATTATTTTTGCCTGTTTTAGTTTCTTCTATAATTAATTACCACCATTTGTTGCAAGTCTTGAAAAATTTGAAGCCATGGTGTGTAAAGTTGGAAGAAGACCAGTTTAGTTCCATGAAGGGACATTATAAGTCTTTAATTGGAAAATTTTGTGCTTTAAGTCCAATAGCATTTGTTTCTATTATATTACATTTTAAGTCCAGAGAAAAAAAGTTTTGCAAAATATTCATAGTTGCTTAAGAGTATGAGATCCATCAATAAGAATAAAAGCATCATTGGCAAACTGACCTAATTTATTTTCACTGACATCAAAGATGAGTCGCTGTACATTCAAATTTTGCTTTAAATTTAGAGCTAAAATGTCAACACTGATAATAAACAAATAAGACTCATGAGAATCACTTTGATGACATCCTCTTTCAAGTATAAATAAATGATGGCATTGCATTATTTATAACACAACTTTTAGAGTTATTATAAAAAAAAGCTTAAACCACTTACAGTCAGAATCACTGATTACTGATGGAAGAACATTTTAATCATAGCTGCAAGCTCCTGAAGCTACCTTAAAATCAATATTTAGGAGTCATTTAGGTCTCATATCTTTTGTTTCTGTCTTCATCTGGTAGACATGGGGTGACTACTTGAGCCTGAAAATCTTCAAGTTTTCCAATAATATATCCATAATTTATTGAGCTGGATATAAATCCCCCAATAGTCTTCCAAAAGAAACTATAGAACTTTGCAATTAATCCATCTGAGTTGTGACTTTCCCAATTTTCCATCCATTTTTGAGACAGCTGTATTCAATAATTGTTGGTAGACCCTTGCATGATTCTCTTTCCTCTTGACTAAGTTTAATATTGTGATTATGAAACTGATTTTGAGTTTTATCAAAATTATGAACATAAAGCTGAGCAATTTGACTTTTGTATAATTCCAAGGAGAAATGTTTCTGGGTTTCTAAGATATCTATTTGGTCTGATATTTTCAGATTCGCTTCATTTTTGCTCCCTGGTTATCCTCAGTGCCATACCTTACCCCATAAAAAAAGCATTATTCAGCACTAGTGCACCCCTTGATAATCCCATGACAACCATGAGGCAGTGCTGCCCCACTTGTTGGAACAACTGATCTAGAATGATTTCTTTTATTGTCTTTTTGAGATATCTTTTTCCAAGATTTAAAAAGCATTTAGTGCTTTTTTTCCTCTCAGCTCATACCACTAAGATCTGGATCTTAATCTTAATACAACATCTTCTATGTATTTTGTCCTAGATTACTCTATTTTTTTTTGGAAAAGTTTTCAGAGCTTCTCAATCTATGTAATCTAGACATCTCCTGTGAATTTCTAATTATTTCCTGTTTGATTTTTTTTAATTTGTCCTGTTTCTCATTTGTTTTTCTAACAGGAAAATCAATAGTTTCAGATCTTGTTTTCATTTTCAAAATTTCAAAGAACATTTGATCATTATAGGAATGAGAAACATAAACACAGTCCTCTTTATTTGCCCCTGGATAATATTTGTTTACATTGTCAGCTATACATTTTTTGGGCAAGTCAATATAATTCTTACTTGTATCCCTCAACAGTTGAGCATTAAATTTCAAATATCCTTTTTCCCTTGGACACGTTGAAAAGGCCACATTCAAAACAATAGCTGAATGATCAGTCCTAAACCTTTATATAAGTGTATCAATTCATATAAATATCATCAGATACAAAAGAGTAATCTACTAAATTGTATCAAAGGAGAATTTTGCTTCCAGTATAGATTTTTCAGTTTTGATTGGAATGTCTCCAGTGACTGATGAATTCCAGTTTGTTTTTTCAGGTTTTGAATTGCTGCTCTATACTGTTGATGCTTGTAATGTAAAATATTAGAAGCATCAAAATATACCATAGGTCTTGAACAGTATTTGAATCTCTACACATTATAACTGATGAGTTCCCAAATACTAACATTTCTTCCTTTAGGTTTCTAAAAAATCTAAGATTATCATCGTCATACCCATATGACTATTCTACTTCCATTAATTGCAATATCTAATATAATAAATCTCTCATCTTTCTCTATGGATCACAAATTCAAAAGTATTTCTCAAGAATATTGAGACCCCAGCACTATTACTAGTACAGTAGCTAAATGTACATTTATATCCTAATTCAGCATCCCAATATTTATCATTGGTTTTTATACCACGAGTTGCATGCATGCAATAGATTCTTCTGTTCTACCTGATGGAAACTGCCCTTTTGTTTAAAGACTGAACCATGCAGGCCTCAAACATTCATAGCTAAAATTTTTCTGTTATTATTCACTAAACAGCAGAAATTTTACATGTACATATTCTTGTGCAGGAATATATAAAGTAAGTGTAGCAACCCCAATTAGTGCCTATTCCGTACACTGGTAAACTGGATGAAAATCGGCTTTTTCTTATATTGTGTGCTAAATTTGCATTAAAATCAATATTGATAACAACATTTTTATGAATTAAACTTTATTGAAAAGGCCTTTGAATTATATACAAATGCATATAAAATTCATTAATATATACATTTTGTTATTTAACCATATGGTCATGTAATCATCAAACAGTTATGAAAATTGTCGTTAATTGCCATTTCCTGTGTGCTCTAGTTGATACCAGTGTGTTTTGCAAATGCAGGTCATTAGAACCTCATAAATATTAATGAAAATTTGAACTCTGAATGGCGAATGAATAACATTTCCAATGGTGTTTTGAAAATTTGCATATGAAGACCCTGTGCTGAGAAAATAGTCACCTCGAATTTATCATAAGCATGGCACTCAGCTCACACAAAATACAAACATCCATCATAAAAAGCTATACATGGTGTTAAAGTACATGTTATAGATTTGGCAGTTAAATATATACAACTGATTTAGCAGTAAAGTATTAATACAGTGGGAAATGGAAAAGTTAAACAAATCCAGCACATAAAATACAAGTATAAATTACAAGTGGATGAATATATGAAAGGAAAAAACAAAAGAAAAGGCAAATATGAATGGGTGTATACATCAATTTTTGATGTGGTTAGAGGGAGAAGGAATGAGTCACAAGACATCACTGGAAATTTGATTGTGGATGTGTATTTTTTAAAAAGTTGATTAACTGATTCAGTAAATGCATATATGAATAAAATCTGATTTGTGAATTGGTGAATGAATTAAGGAATGATATTAAACTGTGAATGAGGAAATAATGAATCAATGGATTAATGACAGAACTGATAAGGAGAAGAATGAATTAATTAACTAGGAAATAAATAAATTGATAAATATCCCCCCCAAAAAAAGAAAAAATTATTCCCATGATACAAGCAAAAATATTATGAAGCGAAATAAAAGTTCCAGTTTGGCCAATTTCCAAAGCTCATAATATTGTAAATTAAACTTACATTCTAATTTTTGCATTAATTTCATCATAAATGTCAAATATTTTCCTTTTTCCTGAATTGGTTCTACCATACATAAAACCATTAAAGTTCCATGCACTTTCACTCTTGAGGTGTTTGGTTAATTTGACAATTTCAGTGTTTAACCTAATCATGTCCTTCACCAGTTAATTTCTTTATTTTGCCTGAAATCCTGCTGCTTCCTGATAAATGCAATTTTACAATCCAAATTTCAGACTCTGACCATCAATGGCTTGTCCTGGTTGACTGGAAATCCTGTTCACCACCACTATGTGATCTCAGCTCCATTACAAATTTAAGGCAATGATCACCATATTTGGAATATTAGTGGTGAGATCTCAGAAAGTATTTTTGAACGAAAACATGGATTATCTTTCAAATCTCCGGAGGTAAGAAATTGTACTCAGTGAGGATGGAGAGCCTTTATTTATTGTTCTTTTGGACACTGACGATGATAGCATAAACTTTGCAACATTTCTTCAGGAGCAAAAATGAAGCGAATCTTGTCTAATTCTTATTTATTTATACTGGTACAGTAAAACCTGACTTGAGAGACCACCTATCTTGAGAGACCAGGTTCTTCATGTACAGATTTATTGATTATATAGTATTATGACCGGTTATGAGAGACCACCTGTCACAGACCATTATGTTTTGGCAAAAGGGGTGGTCTTTCAAGATAGGTTTTTGTCACCACTGATTGTTGGGACATCATATCAAGCTGACTTTAGGAACTAATGTCATTAGGAATGGCAATATGCTCACCCAATTACATGCAAGATCACCTCATTAGAAAGTCATGGATCTATGCTTATTACTGAACTCATTCCATATTTTAATGATATAAGCTTGATACAGCATCATTAATGTTCATTAGGTACCAATTTTCACGGATTTAATTCCAGCAAGAGAAGATATGGTCAGTCTTAACAACAATCTACAACAACATATGGCAGACAGGAAAATGGACCACCACATTGACTCAATCCATGATCATCATGCTCCCCAAGAAAGGAAACCTACATCTATGCCAAAACTACAGAACCATCAGTTTGATCAGTCACCTGAGCAAAGTCATGCAGAAGATATTTCTCAACAGATAAAAGCCTCAAGAAGAGAAAATTATTGCCAAAGAGCAGGCTGGCTTCCGAGCATGAAGAAGCAACTCAGAACAAATTTTCAATCTCAGACTCCTTTGCAAGAAATACCTTCAGCATCAGCAGAATCTATACCATGTCTTTATAGAATTCAAAAAAGCTTTGACAGGGTATGGCATGCAGCCTTACGGACAACCATGAGGAAGTACAACATCAGCTCAAACCTGTAGGTGCAGGTTGTTGAGCACCTCTATGACAAAGTCACCTGTGCTGTCCTCATCAATGGAAGCAGAGGAGATTGGTTTCAAACAACAAATGGATTCAGACATGAATGTATAACTGTTGCCTACACTTTTCAACATATTCCTGGAAAGGATCATGGAGGTCGCCTTACATGACCACAAGGGCACTGTCAGAACAGGAGGAAGAACAATCACTAACCTTTGCCTCACAGATGATATTGATGATTTAGCATGCAATGAAAAAGAACTGGCTGACTTGGTTGAGCACCTTGACACAAACTCCACAGCATACAGTATGGAGATTAGTGCCAAAATAAACTGAAGTGATGACAAACAACATCACTTCAGTTTCTGGCATCAGAGCAGAAATAAAGGTCAAGTGACAAAAGCTGGAAAGAGTCACAACATTCATGTACTTGGGATCAATTATCACAGATGAAGGCCCTAAAACCAGAAGTACTTTGCAGGACTGCCCAGATAACAGCAGCAATATTAACAAGGTTGAGACCAAGAAGGAAAGATACCAACATTGCTTTTGGCTCCAAAACAAGGCTGATGTGCTCAATTGTCATAGCAATCTTTCTGTATGCTTGTGAAACATGGACACTCACATTAAATCTACAAAGGATTCAAACCTTCAAAATGAGATGCTACTGCAAGAACTTGAGCATCTCATGCATTGACCATGTAACCAACGAAGAAGTCCATAACAGGATCCACCCATCTGTCAAATCCTATGAAGACCTCTTGACCACTGTAAAAAAGTGCAGACTCTAGTGGTACGGTCATGTCAGATCATCTGACTGGCAAAAACAATTTTGCAAAAAAAAAAAAGCACTATGAGGGTGCAGAAGAAGAGGCAGAAAGAGAGTTGGGAAGACAACATTATGGAGTGGAAAGACATAGGATTTTGAAATTCCCAAAGCACAGTAAAGAACTGGGAAAGATTGAGAATTGGTTGTAAAGTCAACTGTGGTGCCCCAATGACCTCTTGCGTTTAGGGATGATGATGATGATGATGACGATTAGGATGATGTTGATGATCATGATGATATAGGGTAATTCAGCCAACTATAAATATCATATGATGTCATTTACCCACTAGGCATTGCGCCGTTTGCCATATTGTTTTCGGACAAACATCAGCCCTCAACAAACCTTATTATTTTCATCATATTCTAAGTAATAACATTTGTTTTTATGTTTAAATAATGGTTGTAAAACACTGTTGTTATGGTATTTACCGTAGTGATAATGTCAATAAAGACTACATGAAGAGAGTTACTTTCATTCCATACCCAAATCCAAATAAGATCTTGACAGGTGATGTCGATGGGTTTAAAATTGCGAAATGGAAAACTTTGATGTTGAAAAAGTCAAAAAGAACACTTTTATAGAATATATATAGATACTGAAATGTACTGTTTTCTGCTTCTATGCATTGTCTGACCTTGCAAAGAAGATAATAATAATAATAATAATAATAATAATAATAATAATAATAATAATAATAATAATAATAAGTTGAAGAGGAATAATAATAATAATAATAATAATAATAACAACAACAATAACAATAACAGTACAACAAACTAACCATTTACAATTTTATTTTCAAGCCACACACCTCAGAAAATCCCTGTGATCCTAACAGACTTAAAAAAATACCCCATAATACAGAACAAACTAATTCATCATCAAACTGCCCTTTAATACAGAAATGCTACAGGCACATAAGGGATTGGAGTGATAAAGAGATCTTTAAAGAGATCAGAGTCACATATCTTTGTTCTCACAGCTGATTAAAAGATAGTATTTTGTGTCTGCAAGCTAATGAATTGCAAGGAAGGTGATACCCTGCATTGCTGCCCTTATTTTCAATACAAGGAACCTTTTTGTTAACAAATTAGGTCACCTCTTACACTTAGAGCAAAATTGTAGTGATGCTTTGGTGGTCTATTTACTTATTTCTTTCTTTTTTTTGGGGGGGAAAAGACATTATATATGCAAGATGCATGTTCTACATAACCGCTTTACTGGAAGCATCAAATGCATGCAGTATATACACACTGATTTTTACACATCTTTTGATCAAATCCCTTAGATTTCCACTGATGCTGAGATCTCTGCACTGTAACCATTGTTTCGGCAGCACCACTGAGTGATTTTCTGTCAAATCATAAGGTAATTTTCCACCAGGAACATCATCTTCTGTCAATGAAATGTAATAGTACTGAGCCGTCATATTGTAATGTTTGTCTGAAGATGGGGCTACGTTCTTTTTTTTAGGTATGAGATAGTGATTGTGATGTCACATGAGGTCCACAGCTGAACAACCCTATTAATCAAATGTGCCACAACATAACACCCTGCAGAGCAAATATGTACAATGTTTTAAGTATGAACACATTTAAATATTCTTTATGTATTTTTATGTCAATTTATATCCATAAAAATATGCAAATATTCTGCTAATATAGACATCTGCATTAAACTGCAATGCCAGATTAATCTTAATCTAAATGTAAAAACTCAGAAAATGATTATTTTCAGGAATGAGAATGTCCCAGAATGCCTGATCAGGAAGGAATAACCTTTGTAAAAATTTACCGGTAATCATATCTTGTTAATAATTACAAAGGTTAGACTCTACCTTTTATTTCATTTGTACAACAGAGCCCTGGTCTGGGTACTATAAAGAATTTCATTTGCATTTTGATTGAAAAGGGAAATAACCCTCTGAGAACTACTTTCAAGTACAAACAAGATAACTGATTCCAGAATCCGATCTATCCAAAAATTATCCTGTCTGTCCTTTAAAGGTTTATGAAGGAAAATATTGTAAACTCTTAAGCAGCTTAGTTTCCAGCCATTATATCAAGTACAGACTTGCATTTCTGATGTATTCTTATTTATGCATGCTTATTTGACACATAAATGACAGGATTATGACTTTTTCAGATTATAAGTATGATCTTGAAAATGACAGATTTTTAATGGAACAAAATGATGGACATCCCACATATTTATAATATTAAAAAATTCCTACAAATGATAATGTGTCAAATATGTGAATACATTGCTTATTTAGAGGTCTGAACAACAGAGCTGCATAAAGATAATGCCCAAATCTGATGCTAAAAAATAAGAAACACGAGTCTCTGAAAGGGACCACTCTGCAAAGAATTTCCAGATATTTAAACTATTTCTTAATTTTAAATTCCAAGTGTTCATACCAGCACTGATATTCTTGTGCAAAAGCGAGATTTACAAATTAGATGTTGTAAACATCATTATGAGTCTTTTTGGTGAAAACCTATGTTAACATGACTATTCTCCATTCAGGAAAATTGGTTGGCTGGTTGACTGGATTTTATGGAACTTAAAAGGTTATATGATACAAATTTATGTACCAAAATGGTTTTATAACCAATAAGCAATAAAAGTACAAAAACAAGGGAATTGTAAATGGTGTATAAGGGAATGTAAATAATAACAAAATAGATTAGGTGATAAGAGCACACAAGTGACAACAAGAATTTCAAAACAGTAAAATGTAGATGGCACCATTTCATTCAGGACCAACTAGGTAACACATACAATTTATTTTGTGAAACCTCTAGTTGATATAGTCTACTCCTGCACATGTTCAGGATATCAAGAAAAAACGTGAATGGATTGAAGGGACTGTCATTCATCTGGGTGAAAAGAATTTCCTGGAATTCAAGATAAGACTATTTCTTCCTTATAAATGTCAAGTGTTGAGACCATCTCAGATATTCTTTAGCTGCTGTGATGCATATATTGGATGTCAGCTTGGCATCATTTTCATTTTGTATAACATTGATGTCACAAGTCTTTTGGTGAAAACCCTATTTTATAATGGTCATATATTGAGAGGACTGGATGTATGACCATTCTGATTTTGGACCAACTAGGTATTCAAATAAGTCTATCTGGTGAAAACCCCATGCTGATATAGCCATCCATCTGGGAGGAGTGTATGTAACAATATTTTTAAGTTAAACTTTCCATTCTGGAGCAGCAATAAAAAGATTTTCAAGATGGCTGCAATTGTGGCCATATTGATGTCAGATTGGCACCATTTGCATTCAGGATTATTCAGACATCATAAGAAGTCTTGCAGTGAAAACTTCATTTTGATATAACCATCCATACAGATGGAGTAGTGATAATAAGATTTAAAAGATGGCTGCCCTGTGGTTAATATGACTTTTTCTTCAAAGTTGTGATAACAATATTTTCTTCATTGGACATCAGATCAGCTCCATTTTCATTGGGGACCAACTACACATCCCAAGAAAATTTTTTTAGTGAAAACCAAATGTTGATATGACCATCCATGTATGAAGAATAGCCAAAACAAAATTTAAAGATGGCCACTGTGGTGAGCATACTATACATTAGATTGACACGATTTTCATTTAGGACAAGCTAAACATCCCATGAAGTCTTTCAGTAAAGACCTCATGTCGATACAAACATTCATGTAGAACAAAGTAGCCATACTAATATTTTCAATTAGGCTGCTATCATATATTTGATCCCACATCTGCACCATTTTTATTTAAGACCAACTATTTGGCATAAGTTGTTAGTGAAACTCCATGTTGTTATGACTATCCATTATGGAATAGTAGCAGGGCCTGAAAATTAGGCTGGTCCAAGGTCAGGAACATTTTCATTTTAGTCACAGACCTGTCCTACTTTTGCAGCACTAACCTACTGGACTTATAATGTCTAAAAAAAAATCTTTTTTCTATTAATTTAATAAATTGTGCCTGTTTGATCATTAATGATGGGAAAAGAGCAACAAAACTGCATTGATGCAAGTCAATTGATAGTGAATGTCATTAATACACTGCATATGGAGTGATTAAAGCTGGAAAACAGTTCTCTGATTTTGTGTTAATTTGTAACATTCAGCAAAAGAATGGCCTAGATTTGGGACAAAATTACATTGACAGTCATTGCTCAGCTCAGCCTCAGTGGCACATCTTTCCTCATTTCCATAGGTTGTTCCCTAAAGACACCAATAAAAAGACATACTTGTATCCCAGTCAATGAGCATCTTGCTGATGATTGCACTGACCAGGCCATTCTTGAGCATGAGATAGTGTATGTAAGATATGTCTTGCCTGTAGACTGATACCCATTACCAGAATGAGATCTATGATTCCACTGGCTAGTGCCACAGCAGATAGTATTTATAATGCAATCAGCATTGCCTAAGAAAGTATTGGAATTAAACTAGATTTTTTGAAACCAGTGTAATGGAGCAAATTTTTCTGTCTATATATATATGTAGGAAACCTTTAGTTAGACAAGTGTATGATTATTAGATTTATGGAGACCTGTGAGTATCTAAATCACCATAATGCACGGATTGGTACAGGCTGTCATGAGTTAGCGATTTTTTATGAAGAGCTACATTTGTTTAAACATGTTTGGAGTTAATTTTCGAACTGTAGCAGAGTTGTCAGATTGGAAATATTGCAGAGAACAAGAGTTGATATGCTAGTTGTCAGATGAACTACACTGTTTGAGCCCAATTCAGGCAGGAATCATATTTCATCCACATTGGATACGCTGTGAAGAGGGCATGGTTTCACACAAAAATATGCTAATAGCAAAATTGGAAATTAGACTATGTTTCTCTACAAGAGAAAATGAATGTAAGAAATGAATGTAATTTAAGAAGCAAATTCACTCAAAAAAATCATCAAGGGTACATGGCTGTCTGGAGAAACACAAAAGCTTGAAAGCACAAGGTATTTTGCATCAATTTAATTTATTTGTAGATATTGCTATGATGATTTGTTTGATTTATTTGCTTGTATTTGCATGGATTTATTTGTTTAAATTTGTAGACCAATTTTCTTGATATGGTATAACTGTGTTGAGTTCATTTATCTGAGTCAGCACAATATGTATCAAGAAGTTCATGTCTAATTTTAGTTGAGATTATGAGAATCTGTGTGAGTTCTCCAATATGAGTTCATGTAGGATAACTACTTGATTTTTGTTTTAAATACTGTAGTATAAGGAATTTCATTCATTCTTTTGTGTAATGGGACTAGTTATGGAATTAATGTCTTGATGTGGTGTTGAATAGCCATTAGCAGAACCATCAATTTTGAAAAACTAAGTTTGTATGCTCTGTCATGGCCAATTAGATTAGATAGCAATGGTATGTTTGAATTCCAATAGAATCATATCTAACCTAACAAGGGGTTGAGAGTAATGATTTATCTCCACTATAATGTGATGGAAGATTTAGGGTGCTTTTTGTTTATATTTTTGCATGGTGAAATAGGTAAAGGAGGACTCACATATTTACAAACCCAAAAGGGGCTTCAGCAAGTTGGAAGGGTCAAAAGTGGTATGATACCGGAAGAATTTAGAGAAGTAAGGGAGAAAATGTGGAGAAGACCCAGATTTACTGGCACAAGGGAGTCAAAAGGGATAATCTGTTTGAACATTACTGAA
This sequence comes from Potamilus streckersoni, assembly GCA_016746295.1. Taxonomy (NCBI): domain Eukaryota; kingdom Metazoa; phylum Mollusca; class Bivalvia; order Unionida; family Unionidae; genus Potamilus; species Potamilus streckersoni. The sequence goes on from JAEAOA010002240.1 coordinate 530,345, forward strand.
TCAAGACAACAGGTTATGAATCGATACAAGGCAGTGTTTTTCGATCTTTCACTCTTTTCAATGATGTTTTAATTACATTGTTTAACAGATCAGCTATTGGTATAATCATATTTGTTTTTGAAATTCCTTGAATAAGTTGATTCAAAAAGAAAGTGTATCTTATAAATTGTAATCCTTATCTCACTTGTTTATCAATTTTATCGTTAAGAATTTTGATTTAATTTTGTCTTTATTTGTAATGGGGGGGTTTAATGTTATTATGTTCTATATATCTCCTCAGATCTTTATTTGTTCCACCCATAAAGATCACTCTTTATATTGATATTTACTTGTTCTGGTCAAATTACACCATTGGCAATCACCTCTAGATAACAATAACCAAAACCAGGTAACCCACCTCAACAAAGTTGAGAAGGGGTATTTCCAACAACATGATCCAGAAAAGTTTGGAAACCATCAATTACATGTTTGTGCAAATGTTGATGGAGCATCCACAAATTTTGGATCAAAGGCTGGTGTTGTGTTTTGCAAAAGATAAAGGTGGATGAACTAGACTTAACTGCTACACAATGTGTGATTTATAAATTAGAATTGGATGCATTAGATGTAAATATGAAGTCATCATTTATGCAAACATTTAAGGATTAAAGGCATATTTGGGTTTTACCATTTCACACCAAAAACGAGGCATGAACTGAAAGAAGAACATATGATTGAAATTGTTCAGGTACATTTTAGCTCTATCAAACAGATTCAGTGGCTTGGATATAAGAAAAGAGTTCTCTGTGGTCTAGGAAAAACCTGGAGGCAGTTGCTATACATCTTGAGCATGCATCTGCTGCTGGCAACTGTGGTGATGATGTTGACTAATACAAAGACAAAGTCTGTCTCAAGGACTTTATTTATAACATTCTTGAAAAGATTATATTTTATGATTGCCTATTTGTCCTTCATAGCTGACCTGTCCAGGACATTCCAGGCTGAAGATCTCCTAATTCTTCAGCTGCATAACATGGTTGAGTAGTGTCTGGTGCAGTTAAGTTCTCTGAAGACTACCACGGGTAAAAATATGAAAGCATTTCTGCAGAAGTATGTTCTATAGTTACAGTATTAAGCAATGTTTCACTTAAGGGATTATATCAACCTGTTTCATAAGTGTAATTAATTGCCAGTAAAGCTTTATATTACTACTAAATATATTCAAGACAGATTATCAAATCTGAAGAAGGAACCTACTAAAAAGCTGTATTGAATTTCCATGAATGGTTTCTGGACAATACTGAACTTCAAAAGTATGGTGATGAAAATTTAAAGCACTTGCTGTATGAATATCTAGTAGGTGTGGTCCTACTTTTAAGAGGAAGATCAGCAAACAATCATGGACAAAGACTGGCTTATATTAAAACTGCAGGACATGTCCCTGAGGGCCAACCCATTTTTTGATATGTATAGATTAGTATTGAGAGGGGGTACCCTTGTTGACTCAGCCAGTTAAGTTGATTGAAGACCTTTTCACCATATCTTCATATCATATAACTAGAGTTTGTGAGCTTCCTTTATCCAAAGCCAACTGTATTAAGACTGACTTGAGGACATATTTGACTCAAAAGAAATTTCACAACCAGTCATTCACAATGTCAGATGGACTGAACTAATGGCTTTCTCTCCCCATGATTCTTCTGCCCACTGGATACTTTCTTTAGGTATTTGACACACTCCTAGGGCCAAGGCAAAGTAGAGGTAGACCTTGAGCAACCTGTTAAATGACTTGTTTCTTGAGGGGTTAATAACTATATAAACCGACATAATTATTTGTTTTCCTGTTTCACTGAACAAAATTCAACTATAAATGTGTTCTGTTTTATTTTGGTGTTTGATGTTTTTGATCTGATGTTTACAACTTTTAGACTTGATGTTTCTGTTAACTATTGATACTGCAAAGCAACCAGTGAGATTCAAAGATCATTAAAGGAAGACAGGATTATTTAATTTAAAAATTTTAAAATGTCATGGTAAGTAAAGAATTTATATGACTAAATATTCAGTTTACATTAAATCTTTTTTTCTCTTTTATTTGTATTTTATATTAATACACTGTAGCAAATATTGTCTTTCACTGACCTACATATTGTAGATCCAAGTGATCCTGGACCAGTAAGTCAAACATGAAATTTTCAGGACTGAGTAGCAATAACAAGATTTTCAAGATGGCTGCCTGAGTTGCTAATCAAGATGTAAAATCAGAATAATTTTTATTTATGACCCATTTAATATCACTGAAATCTTTTAACTTAAAACCCTATGTTGATATGACCATCCATATTGGAAAAATAGCAATAACAAGATTTTCAAGATTATTATGTGGCTGCCATATTGAAACTGGATCTGCACCACTTTCATTCAGGATGATGTAAGAAGTCTTTTCAGGAAAAACCATACTGTTATAACCATCCATTCAGGAGAAGTAGTAATAACATGATTTTCAAGACGGCTGCTACAGATGTCTCAGGAGAACCACTTTCATTAAGGAGAAACTAGGTCAATGGATGAATGTGTTCTTTAAGTTTGATGGCAATCCTTCAAGCAGTTCAGAAGTATTAATAATAATACTGCTAGTTAAAACTTGTCTTTCCCCTCTCCCTCCCATGAGTGTTATGTGGAAGTCTCAATAGGTTCAAAGTTGTTATGCAGGGGCCAAGTCCATGGTGACTGGAATGGACTCCAGGGTCCATGTCAGTTTCATTTAGGAAAATACCTCTTGTCATGCATAATAACTGAATAAATGCTGATAGGTATGGATCTCAACAGTTTATATGTTATAACCAGGCCTTAAGTACCTGGAGCATATACAAATACAACAGTATGGTCCCAATCTTGTATATACTGATGCTTGTGCTTGTATCATTGAGCACTCATGCCAATTTTCATATGCAGATGAAAAAACCTGGGGCTATGTAAACCACTCCCTGAGAAAAATAAAACCTTTGTATGTGTTGCTTCAATCTACATCAGTATGACTGTCGTGAATCTATGTTTCATGCATTTACCTTCAACTGTACAGGAGGAGTTCAATGATATTACACGTATATAATGTACTGATATTCTGTGTTATATATTGGTTCATTGAAAGTAACACGAAGAAAGAGTGACTACAACAAGCATTGTAAATATAATTTATTTCCCTGGGAAACATGGAGAAAAGATAAGCATATGAAACATGACATAAGATTTACGAAGGAGATCTAAAAATTTGTCCTAAAGTTGTGAAAACAAGTCCTATGAATAAACAGTTCTAAATTGATATAGTCTGAATCTCAGCTCAGTCCAAATTTGTTGGATAATGATGTTAGACAAAGGTTAACACAAAAATGTCCATAATCTTCACTGTGAATCACAATTTGTTTTGTTCTATTCAAATTTAGAAATAATTTCAGCAAATATCTTTGTCCAAAGCCAGCAGTGTTTATTTCCAGGGACAATAATTATTTAAAAAGTAGATGAAGTACAGCTGCCACCACTAACAATACACGTTGTTTCCTCATATGTACGAATAAACAAACTCTTTCCAGCACAGAAATACCTTTTATGGTATTAAAACTCTATTAGATGTTATGATGTGACTCTCAACTTGTGACCATGACTAACTGACTACAATAGACTATTTCTTACATGTAACTGAGCATTTAAAACAAGCTATTGCATCACACCATGTACACATGCACAAAGGACATGTGATTTCGAAATCACACCTAGGTATTACAAAACGTACACAAGTACAATTTTAGAAACAACCTTGGTCACAGCCAATTATTTACCTAGCTTTTCCTGCCTCTTTACTTGCAATGACAAAACCTTCATGTGAAAATCATGCTTACATGAGTCACATATTACGTTTTAAGTAAACATGATGTTTGTAACAAAATATCAGGCCAATGCAAACATAATTATTATCATAATAATAATTATATTTAATGATATAAAAATGAAATGAAATTAAAATAAAAATAAAACAGAAAAATTCAAATCTTAACACACATGTAATTTAAATACAGGGTTGTAACAGCGGTACCACAATTCTTTGAAATTGTGAGGACAAAAATGAAACAGAAAGATCTTCATGTAAAAGACTAAAATCTATCTTGATTAAACCTTAAATTTTTAAAAGGAAATATGTAATGACAGAAATTTAATTTTTACAGAATATATTAAACCCTTACCTTCTTTTCAAAGATGGCATCTAAAACTTCCTGTATTTGTTCCTGAAAAAAAAATGAAGAGATCGATTTTGATTTTGTAAGGCAAAACCAATTCTTTATCTACCTGAAAAAATACTAAAATATTTTATTGTCTGAATACAGAGAAACCAAAAAAAAAAAATCAAAACTCAATCAAGTAAATCAAACACATTTTCAGTCAAATTCTTATATCACAAAACAATGCAATCACACTTTATATTAATGAATGACAGCAGACATCAATGGCTACAGGCTTTAGGCTAGGATGGTTTATTTCAGTACATAAGGTAACAACTTCAAAACTGAAGAAAGAAATTGACCAGGTTATAATCCTTTAACATCAATCATCAATGAAAACTTTTATAAATATGTCTCAGATAAGACTTTAAAACTGAACTATTAAAAACCAAAACAAATACAAACATGATAGCATGAATTTGATTGCAAGCAATAGTGTTTCAGAAGTAGTGAAATTGGAAGGTTAGTTCTATCATTGCTAACTGAACCAATGAACTTATCTTTGTTTGAGTGGTCTGGAGCCTTTATAAAGACAAATTCCAAGATCTATAAATTCACAATAATATATAAAATATATATCTGACTTTTGCTGGGTTATTTCAAAATAAGTTATTATCCACTTAAATTAAATTATGGGTGATGCAGCCAGCATGTGACAAGGACAGGCAAAGTATTATCCCCAATGAATGTGTTAAACAAAATATTCTAAATAAAATCTTTGACTCTAATGATTTTCTCCTTTAATAAATTGGTGACATATTTTTCTAACATTTAAACAACTGAAGTTTTTCTCCTACAGGTAAGTAGAATTGTTTACACTTGTATCAGTGTAGTGACCTTTTAATTAGTGAAACCCAATTCTCACAATTTTTTATACTTTTAACTCAACTTGTCAAGACTATTTCAAATAAACAACCCATTCATCCTTACTCAAGAATTGTATTAGTCTGTTCCACTCCTCAATGGAGAACTACAATTTTATTTCAAAACACAAGTGCATAAATAAAATTCTTTACAAATGACATCTGAAAATTGCAATGCATGAAATAATTTTGGGGGAAAAAAATTGCTGGTGTCTGAAAATATACTCAGTAATCTGAAAACAAACAGTAAATACAGTACATGGAAAAATTGATCATGAATGTTGTTATGTATATTTGTATTTTGTGTAACTCTTTGTACATGGTTATGTCTAACTTGAAGTAATTTTTATTCATGACAATAAATTGTAGTGATTACCTATAATTAGCTGTATTTGGCTTATTTGTATTAGGGTCTATTTTAATATATTACAGAATGTAAAATTGCATAGGATTTATAAATTAATACTTATGTACGTCTTCACAGTTACTAATAACTGTTATTAGCAACTGTCATTTGTCAAATTTTCAAGACTAAGTGAAACTTCAGGTTAAATAAATTGTGCTTTGAAGTAACATAGTCAAACCAGAAAGGTCTTGAGAAGGTTCACTGATTATTTCTTAATTTCATCTCTGAATACATAAAAGAGTTATTTTAAGCTTTAGGAGCATCTAACTGGGACAATTTTGCTGGTACAGTGACGAGTGCACAATACATTTCAACCAAAACTGTTCAAAAATGGGCGAATGTGAAATAACTGATTTTTCAAAGGTAGCTAATTGCAGCATATTTTGGGCTAGTGAAGTCTGATGTTAGACATGAATTTTTTGGAGGAAAATTTATGAACAGTTATTTCTGATTGGTCAGGGAAATTAACAGCATACACTTTGGGAAACAATTTAGGACTACCCCTTGTCAAAGACTCTTTAGTCCAATTTTTCCTTGAAAGAAGACTAAGACTGACTCTGGAAAAGCCGAGAGAGTAGGGTTTCTTCATAAAAAGGGGACTCGTAGAAGAAGAAATGGGCCAGAGAGCTGTCTTTAAAAGAAGAAGAAGCTTTAGGCTAAGATACTTTGTTTGGAAAGAAACTGTATTAAAGTATGCAGTTTTAGTTTCCAATTTAATATTCAATTTCATTTGTTTGGTTGTTTCCAAATGTGTTGATATGCTTATGATTCACACACATATTGTGTATTCATTTCGAAGAACTCTATTGGTATGTTAGTTGCCATTTAATTCTTTGATTTTTCAATTACTAATTCACTGAGAGAATTTATGGATTGCATGTAATTAAATATTCAATGTGTAGAATTTCATAGCGATTTTATGAATTCACCCTAATATACAAATGTTTCATATTTCTTAGGATATATACATTGATTCTCTGTATAGGATGATATTTGCTCAAATTAATGACGTGTATATTTATATGATTTTGCAATATTTAAATGATCACATAAGTTACTTTAGTGTAGTCAGATTTAGTGGATATTATGCCATCAGTAAAGGAGCATTTCTTTTAATGAACCACATTGTCAAGCTAAAGGTAAATAAGACATGTAGTATTGTATGCTGGTATGTATGGTAGCTTTGGTCTGATAACACATGTGACAATTCATTATCAATTGGCCAGGAGTGAAATGAACTTCAAGCTAAGGCCATTTGGACTAAAGTAACAGTACTGTACGGAAACATTTATAGGAAACATTTATATTATGATATTTGCTAAGATAATATTATGTCAGAATTTACAAAGGGCATTCCATTAAATGATGAGAACCAATATAGTTATCTGTATATGTAGAAGTGTATATGAATTTGTCTAGCATGGGGCATACTATATATATATATTTAAGAAAGCAGCTTCAAACTCAGAAAGAGAAACGAAGCAGGGAATAAGTCAAAGAACCCAATGAGTCAAGGGGAAGACCATATCTACCAGAGGTTAGAATAGTCAAGGAGGTTAGAATAGTCAATCATCAAAAGCGATTTTGTCTATGCTTGCACTCAAACTCAACACTCTTAAGATGATGAAAAGTGGAACACGACTAAATTCTGTCATTGTAAATCAGTTGGCTAGTAAAGTGAAATTTGGCTAATACATTAATTATTATAAAGTAAATTTGGTTATGTATTAATTGAATACATTTAATTTAGTAAATCTGTTGAATGAAAGTGATTTTCTTTTGATTACATATTATTTGATTAAAATTTGTTTTCTTACTTATTGACAGGGGCTCATTGCTATTTATTTATTTCGATAATTTGCTCAGCTTTTTGTAACATTCCATCAATCCGTCCACACTGGGGAATAACACCATCCACACTGGGGAATAACACCGTGGAGCTCATTCCCAAGCTAATGACACCAAATTAATTAAGAAGGGGTTAATGTAATGTTTTAAATCTCTCCATTACATCAACTATGTTTACAACATTCTCTGTTCTTCCCACTGGAAAGGTCAGTTAAATGGTATCTTAGAAGAAATAAGTTAATTTTTATTGATTCGACTTGGTCACAATGTTATGTATATGTAATTTAATTACTTGTGTTTTAAATATTTTATTTTTATTTCATTACATGGTATTATAATGATAACTTTATTCACTGGATTTTACATTTTCTTCAGAAAATACAGTTCAGTTATTTTGCTACATTGCATCTTTAGCTGACCTAGTTCCTGACCTTGATTCAGAATTTGTAAACAGAGTGAAAATCATTGGTCATAATTAAGGTCATACTTGGCTTGTGTGTCAGCTCAGTTGTAAACAATTTTTTATTAGTTTTCTTTATTACTGAATATTATATTAAGATTCATTCAGCAGAATCAAATTCATCCATGGCATACATGTCAGTTGGCCTATGGTTTACTGAGCCATTTGATCTAAGTGACTATGTGACTCCATCAAGTGATTTAAAACTGTGTTTAAAAATAATGTTTCATAGTGATTTAATTTTGTCATAAACTGATACCTATGGAGCTCAAAGGTATTTTGTAGTGTGACCAGTTTGAGTCAAATTTTTTATTTAAAATAATTTATTCAACCTGGAAAATACTTGTCTTCATCAAAATTCTTGGACAAAAGAAATTTATTGTTAATTATTCAGAATTCTAAAGCAGGAATATTATGCTTCATAAAATTCAACATGGAACTGTTGACCCAACAGCACCAAACAGGATATAGAAGACGCAATTTGCCTTCCATCTTGGAACTTCATTGGGATTCAACTTGATTCATTTAGAACTTTTTAGTTATAGGACATATTATTAATTCTAGGATTAATATTTGGATTATATTCACAAACCATTAAGTCTTTTTCCATATTTTTTATCTTGTTTTCTAGAGAAATTATTTTATTAAATTTTAAAAATTTTTACAAAACTTTTATTTACATTATATGAGTCTAGACACATAACAAAAAAAATTGTGGTTCATGTCCTTGAAATATATGAATTCTGGCTAAAAAATTTCAGAATTTTTTTTCTGAAATTTAAATTCTCTTAGTTTTCAGAATATTTTAAATCCCAAGTACTATTTCACATTTTGTTTAAAATCTTTAGTGAAATCAACAAGCTTTTTCACAATGTCATCAAAAGTGGAGACTTTTCTTTCAAGTCCTACTCAGGAGCAGTTGGATTGTTTGAAAAAAAGATGAATTGCTTAAACTTGCCAAAAAATATAATATTTCTGAGGCAAAATCTTCCTCAACAAAGTGAGAACTAAAAAACATTTTCCATCAAGTATTTTGTAGATAAGAATGTTTTCGATAAAAGTATTTTGAGTTCAATCAGAAAGTCTGTATCAGACTGACATAAAAGTAAAGGAATCAAAAGTAAAATACAAGATGGAATTAGAGTTAAGGAAGCTTGAACTTTTAGAAAGAAAAGAACAATTGTTATTAGAAAAAAGTGGAGAGAGAGAGAAAGAAACAAATGCAGTTACAATTTAAGAAAGAGGAGAGACAGGAAAGAGTGATGTGATGTGATTATGATTTTTAACATAGCTATAACAATTTTTTGGTCATAGCAGTCAATGTCTGCAGTGTGGCAGATTATAGAGATGTCCAGCACTGGGGCATCATGCCTCATGCATGTAACATGATGTCCCACCCAGTCACATTATCCTGACACCAGGCTGACCAGTCCTAACACTAACCTGTTAATGCTGAGCATCAAGCGAGGCAGCTATCAGTACCATTTTTTGTTATGTCTTTGGTATGACTCGACGGGGGATCTAACCCATGACCTCCCGCATCCAAGGCGGACACTCTAACCACTAGACCACAGGAGTGGTTCGACAGGAAAGAGAAAAAGATAAACAAATGAAGTTACAATTAAAAGAGAAGGAAAGTGAGACAGGAGAGAGAGAGAGACAGACAGACAGACAGATACAAAAAGAATGATGAGAGGAAATTTCAAAATTGAAATAAAACAAATGGAGCTGGCAGTGAAAAGCACATGCCCACTTCACATACAAATTCAAGTTTTGATATTACAAAGAATTTTAAGCTAAATTTTAAGCTCGTACCTTCTTTTAGTGTAAAAGAAGTGGACAAATGTTTTATTTTGAAAAACTTACTGAAAATTTGAAATGGCTAAGGGAGCATTTAACTCAATTATTACAGTGTGTACTTTATGGCAAAGCCTGAAATACCTTTACATCCCTATCATTACAGCAAATTTTTCACTAATGCTTGGTTAAGGAATCAATCTTAAAGGTTTATGAGTTAATTCCTGAAGTTTACTGGCAAAAATTCAAAACCATAAAAAAGAAGCTGGACAAACATGTCGAATTTGCAAGAGAAAAAGAGCAGTTATTTGAAAGAAGGTGCTTAGCTAAGAAAGTTGAACATGATTATGAAATATATCAAACAACTTGTATTACTTGAAGAGTTCAAGAACCATTTCACTAGTGACATTAAGATTTCACCTTGAACAGCATAAGATCGAAACCTTAGAAAATGCTGATTTTGCTGCTGATGAACATTTATGTTGTAGGCAAGTCTTTCAATCAGCAGTCTTCTGGTAAAAAGGTATTTCAGCCTAATACAACACCTTCTGAAACTCCATCTGGCACAACTTTTAAAAATCAAGCTTCTGAGAAATCCCTTGTATTTTCCTACATGTACCTATTGCAAGAAGAAAGGACATGTTATTTCTGATTGCTTCAAATTGAAATATAAGCATAAGAATCAAGACCGACCTATTGAAAATGCTCTTATTTCTAAGAGATCAAGTTCATGTATTGAAAGCAATAAATTTGTTGGGTCTCATAAACCCCAGTCTGATTTTATGATGGGGAATTATGAACCATTCATGTTGAAGTTCTATGTCACTCTTGGAAGAATTGGCATATCCTATCCATATTAAGATTTTAAGGGATACAGGAGCTTCTCAGGTCTTTTATTATCAGGTATTTTGCCTTTTTTGAGAAATCTTCTAATGAGAGTATTCTCATTCAGGGAGTAAAGTACGGCTTTGATAATGCTCCTCTCCATTGTGTAAATTTGTCATGATATAGTGGAACCCCGCTATAACGCAATGATCGGGGTCCATAAAATTGGAGCGCGTTAAAAGCGGGGTCGCGTAAATGCTGGGTTTTACAATATTTAACTTTTTTTTCCGAGAACATATAAGTGTATACATGTACATGTACAATGATCAAAAGTCGGCTTATTATCAGATGAATATTAACTGGAATGCAATAATTAAGATATATTCAAAATAATAATATGGCTAATATATTTATAGGTTATTACTGTGCATTAAAAACATTTACTAATTTTTATTTGTTTGAACGATATTACAGATTGACCGATAATACCAGACTATCGCTATAGCATGAAAAGTGTATCAACACCGTATGCTACCGTGCCGTCATGGCATGCAGCTCATCCATAATGGATGTAATTTCATTGAAAATCGTACAGAATTAAAATATTCAATAATTTTGTAATAGTCTGAATTCGTCGTGTAAAATATAGGATGAACAAAATATTGAAACCATTTACTTGCCGTCTGCAGCTATTCAGTCTGCAGCTATTCCCGGGTCTACATACGGTATCTGTAAAAATTTCATACCGCTAAAATTTTATCATATGCTAAAATTTTATCATATGCGACAACTGCAAGAATAATTAACAATCAATGCACAATTTCAGCGTGCAAATAACTTTTATTTCAGATTTTGTGAACATCAAAAGAAACATGTGAAAACTGCTAAATTAAGCATTGTGCAAGGTCAGTGTGGTACCAAATTTAGATGTCATCATTTCTTGAAAAATATATCCAATGATGTTTGCTTCTTTGCCGCGAACTGTTGGGTTCTAGCAAAGTCAAGAATGTTTCTTAATTGAAGGACTTTGACACTGTCAACATCTTGTGTTTCCAGCCACCTTAAACTTGCTTCTAAATGTACTACTGCTTCAGACACTTTTGGTGGGGGAGTTGGGGTGCCATCATCATCATCATTATCGTCACTGTTTTCAGGTTCTGATTGTGCAGCTTCATTCTTCCTGCTGACATTTGTAACGATTTCATCATCTGATATGTGTTCGTATATAGGGCAGATGTCATCTACTGAATACCAGTTAAGGATATCATGATGACTGTGCTCATATTTTTTTAGTGCTTCTTCTGCTAAACGTACGTTGTCTTCAGTGAATCTTGTAAATTCAAGCTCATCATCACTATCATTTTGTGTCGAGGGTGTAAAAGCTGGCCCAAGACCCTTTATCCAGCATCGTTCAATGCAGCGTGCAGTGATAGCATCCCAGGCTTTACCTCCAAGATGATATACTTCTTTTAAGTTGAATTATGCCAATGATGTGTCAACGGATTCGTTATTATCTGCTATCATTCCCTTTATCATTTCACGGCGATATTTTTGTTTAAATACGGAAATTATGCCTTGGTCAAGTGGCTGGATTTCTGACGTAGTGTTTTTTTGGGAGGTATGAAACTTTGATCTTGCCATCACTGCTGATAAGATTTTCCGTTGGGGGGTGGGCAGGGCAGGGCAATTATCCAGCAGGAGGAGAGCTTTATCCTCCAGCTTGAAGTTTTGTAAATGAGCCTGAACATCTGGAACGATTGTTTTGTGAAACCAGTCCTCAAATATGGAGCTATTCATCCAAGCATTCTTGCTGTTAGTGTACTGAAATGGAAGTGCCTTCATATTTACATGATGAAAACATCTGGGAACTTTCGATTTTCCAATCATCAGAGGTCTGACTTTGTGACTGCCAGACTTGTTAACACAAAATAATTGAGTCATTCTGTCCTTCCTCTTCTTGAAACCTTATTGTTTGTGACTGTTAGTCTTGGTTGCAAGGGTGCGATAGGGTAACATTTTATAACAAAAACCAGTCTCATCGCAGTTGTAAACTTGGTCGGCTGTGTAGCAACCTCCTCCAGCAACTTTATAAGCCAAATCAGGTAGGAATTGGCAGCCTCTTTGTCAGCAGAGCGGATTTCCCCAGACACAAGAACTTGGCTGATAGCGTGCCTTTTCTTGAATCTGTCTAGCCAGCCATTACTCGCCTTAAATTTGGAATCATCTCCATTGATACAGGGATCAAATTTCTCTGCTTGGGCTTTCAGAATTGGGCCAGAAATTGGAACACCTTCTGAGCGCGATTGTACAAACCATTGGTACAAAGCTGAATCCAGGACATTGTCATTAGCTAATTTAACCCTTTTATGCTGTAAACCAGTTTCCTCTTCAAGAATGTTGGGTAGACTACGGAGCTTTCCTTCATCTTTTTCCCACCCTTGCAAAGTGGATTCGCTGATTCCTAGATCTCTGGCAAGCTGAGTTTGTTGTTTGCCCTTCTTTAGTTGATCTAGGGCATACAGTTTCTCTTTAGCAGAAAACGACTTGCGTTTTTGAACTTGCTTTTCCATAACAATAAAATAGTTTTTTTTATATAAGCAAACAACATACACAGATAAAGCTCGATAACTACATAATGAAGGCATGCAATGATTACGAATCACTTTTTATATAAAACAAAATTAAGCTGAACAAAAAATTAAGCTGAACAAGTTCATGCCCTTTTAATTTACAGATAATAAAGTGGATATTATTTACTTTCAACTGTTTGTTGTTTGATCACTCCGCCAAGCATGGCATACATGTTGTCGGCTTTCGTCCTTTGATGTTTATCAAATTGTATCAACCATAGCTTTGTCTGCTGCTTGGCTGTGATTGCAGTTAAATAAGAAGCCCATGTCGGCTATTGATTGAGCAACAACTGTATACAGAATTCATGGAAGATAATCGCAAAGACAATTTACTGGCTTTACTCATGGATCCGTCATAAGCAACACTTCCGATTATGTTTTCTTCAGCTTAACAATTAAAAAACCTAATGAAACCAGTTTTCTTTTCTAGAGTAGAATACGGAGCTTAACCATAGCCTGTTCAAATTGATAAATTTCAGAAGCCAAGCATTGTTCACACTATTTCTCGTTTTGTTATATATATCGTATTATTTTAGAATTCATACATGATCACTTCTCCAAAATCATTGATAGAACCTGGATAAATTGTTAAGTTCCGATAGTTTATTATGTTTATTATTAAAAGTCATACGCGAATTCTTCCACCAAATTGCAATAAACGTTTTACACACTATCTCTCATACGTTACACAAATATTTTCACGGTCCGATAAAAATACACGTAAATGAATTTTAAATTTCAGGAACCATGTCATGATCATATTATTTTAAACGTCACAACTAATCTCATGTCCCAAATGAAGTTAATTTCTTGGGTTTTTTTTGTTTTTTTTTTTTTACTTTTCTCCAAATTTTTTTCTTCATGTGTGAATGAATATACGAAATTTCGGGAGCCATGCTACGATTGCATTATATCCGAATTCGCGTTATGGTGAGGCGCATTATAGCAGGGTTCCACTGTACTTAGTTTAAGGGTCTGTGACAGTTGGAATGGTGTTTTCTTTACCCATTTAGGGTATTCATTTCTTACTAGGCAATGACCCTGCTAAAGACAAGGTTGTGGATAATCCACTTGAAACTGACAAGCCTTCTTTGGATCAGAAAGATGATCCAATTGAAAAAATTCCCTGATTTATACCCTGCTTGTGCAGTTACAAGAACTATGGCAAAGAAAGCTCTTGAGAATGACTCCAATAAAGAAAGCATTCCTTTAGCTGACACATATATTGGTCAGAATTTTTATGAGGTCATTTCACTCCACATTTGGAATATATCAAAATGTATTGATCACAGTGATCCTCTTTTAACTCATTAACCTGTGGTGCCCCGATAACTTGTTGCACTTTTCCTCCCTCATCTCCTGAGCACCTCGATAGCATGGCAGAGTTTACCTAACTTGTATTCTGGGCGCCGAGTTTGAGTGGCAGTATTTGGCATGGCTTATTTCCCGAACGAAGAGTTAAGTCGTTGCAAACCATTGGTTGATTTCAAGCTATTTCCTAATTATTCAATCAGTTGAACCAATAAAATTTTAGCTTACATAGACTGAGTGAACATTGCTGAACATGGTGAAAAAAATTTGATTTCAACAGTGGCAGAAATAGTGAAGATATTTAGATTAAAAAGTGATGAAAGGAAGAAAGGAAAATATGTGCACCTTTGAACAGTATTTTACAAAACTTTGTGATTTTGCTCCTTTCTGTTACTTAGTTTATAACCACAGAATCATAATAAGCAAGAACTCTATTGGAATCTTTAATGCCTGCCTGGCCTAAGATGCAGTACTACATCCTGGATTACAAAATGTACGTGTTACCATGGCAGAACTCAATCCTTCCACTCTTTCTGTCACAGACCAGATATAGTGGTCATGATGGATTATCCACATCTCGGCTCATAGTGGACAGATAAAGTTTCATTGCCTCAAGTAGAAAGTTACAGCAATATAATTATATAATAGGGATATCCACCACATTGCATGGAATTATCAATTTCTTATGTGTCTATACTATACTCTTGTACTAACTACTAATTCACATGGACTTAACCAATTTGTGACAAAAATTTAACTGCAGATCCAAGTAGTGAAAATAAAATGCATGTTTTTCATATAGTTTTCTGAAATCATGGCCTGTAATATATAAATTGCTCTTTTCATGCCCTGATTACACTTATTTGCCACTTATATTAGTAATAATTATGCTTATACCTCTTTTAGGTGTTGGCATGTAGGAAATTACAACAAAGCAATTCAGATTCACCATACAATTTCCCTTTGATGGGTAGACAGGTAACCAATCATTAAAATCAATGGGTACCCAGTAGAAATTTCCCAAAATTCTGAGATCTCTACACATTATGTCAGATATCAAAATGGTGGAACCTGTAAACATCACTTTTTGCAAAAGGCAAATGCTATATTGAAATCTGAGACAAAAATTATTAAGTTCACTCAGAAAACATCTGAAATCTTTGGTTGGAACAATAAGATTGTGGAAAGTGATGGATTGCTCTAATGGAAGCTGCTTTAAAGAGTGTGACAGCATGCATGAGCAATCTCATTCCTCAAAACACAAGTCCTGGATCTAGAAATGATTATTCAACCATCATTCTGGTTTTGCAATTGCATCTTACTTTTTTATATAAGGGATGTTTACCTGAGAATTAGTTATCCCTATCTAATTAACAGTCTTACTAGAGTCATTAGGTTGTACTCAATGATTATATGAGGATTTATGTATTTATTTTATTTATTCATAGGAATTACAAGGTGATCATAAATTTTAGGATTAAGTAACTGAATTTATTTAAAGACATTCTGGTTTGTATCACTGTGATTGATCAAGACTGCAAGCACATTAAACTATTTGCACATCAGCATAAAAAGATTGAACTCCACTTGAAACACCACAGGAACTCATTTTGAATACTAAATATATTTGGACTTTAGACTTTTTGCAATTATTGTTAATTTTTCACTTTGTCTTCTTGGGAAATAAACTATTTGTTGAATTTTACAAGACTTGCTGCTTTTCACTCTTTTCTGTTAGTTTAAGACCATATAGTCATACAGGAATTAGTTTCATTTTGTTATCATATTGCAGTAGCATTTAATTTCTCCCAAACATCCATCATCATCATCTATTGCAATTCAACCAAAATCCCTATTATTAAGAAAACTCTCGTGTAAAAAGGGTATCTGAAAAATTCAAATGTATTTAGTGTACATGAATATCCACCAGTTTTGCACATCTGTTTAGTTCTAGCTTTATGTAAGTATAATTTCGTCTCAGTATACAATTCTATGCATTTCAAAAAACTGTTGGGTTATGTACAAGGTATTGTTAATAAACATTATGTGTTCAGCTTATGCATGATATGGTAAATGTCAAACAAGAAAAAAGTATTAACTCATTAACCCCTGGAAGTTTCTTGTCATTTTCACCTGAAATGTGAGTAGGAAACACATTTTGGGAGCTAGTTCCGAATACATCCTGATAAATCAACTTCCAAGCTATTTCACTCACACATGAACAGAAGGGTAAAAATTGGAGGGGTTTTTTTGTTTAATGGACCCATCATTTTTGTATCCAGACCACTTATTATTCCAAATCCTCACCTTATCCTGCTTTTTCAAAGATTTGCCTGTCTGTGTGCAGTTCAGACCAGTCTGCCTTAGATCTGAGGCCAAAAAGTTTAAAATCTGGACACAAAATTTGATTCCACTAAACGATGAAATTTTGGTGGAAAAAAATTGGGTCCAGAAAAATATATTTTCCCTCTGTATTTTGCAGAGCAACTAGAAAGTCCAGATTATTTGGTATCATTATAGAGCTACATCTGTCAACCTTTTGATAATACCACCCCCTTTAGAGCATCTTAAATGACCTTGATGCTACAGAGCCTGGAAGTAGGGTACTACCTTTTAACACGTAAATGAGGCAGAGCAACTAGAAAGTCCAAATTATTTGGTATCATTATAGAGCTACATCTGTCAACCTTTTGATAATACCACCCCCTTTAGAGCATCTTAAATGACCTTGATGCTACAGAGCCTGGAAGTAGGGTACTACCTTTTAACACGTAAATGAGGCAGAGCAACTAGAAAGTCCAAATTATTTGGTAGCATTATAGAGCTACATCTGTCAACCTTTTGATAATACCACCTCCTTTAGAGCATCTTAATTGACCTTGATGCTACAGAGCCTGGAAGTAGGGTACTACCTTCTAACCTTCTAACACATAAATGAGGCAGAGCAACTAGAAAGTCCAAATTATTTGGTATCATTGTAGAGCTACATCTGTCAACCTTTTGATAATACCACCCCCTTTAGAGCATCTTAAATGACCTTGATGTTACAGAGCTAAGTAGGGTACTACCTCCTAACACATAAATGAGGTGCCAGTGACATGAGTTAATTGAATTTTCTCTCTCTTCACTAAATACAGAAATGCAGTGTATCAATCATGACAAGCTCATTTCACAACTAAGTTGGCATAATTGACATGTTCGATTTTAAACAATGATGATGAATATGATGATGACAATGATGCATGTCCAGAAGAAATCAACTGCTACTGCAACAAGTCATCATTAACTGTGTCATTAATTCACAATTTTGTTGTTTTGCTTATCCAGCAGCTGGATAAGAAAACAAATTATTCTCATTAGCACTTATCAACTGATTCACATCCTTTATTTCTTAGCACATGTATATTTAGCAATGGATTATTGTTATTGCTTTTAAGATTATTTGGGAGTTCATAATTTAAATTGACAGTTTTGGTTTCCAAAAGATTCAATGTCATATGGGCTATTAATGATTGTTTCAGTAATTTGATATAACTTTCTGGCCCTAAAATAGCGTTTAAAAAACATCTTCTTAACTTGATTTGTGGAACAGAAAATTAATACTTCTATCTATTATATTAGTTGAAAAAAAAATATTTTATTGTAAAAGAACAAACAATCTGTTCAAAAAAGAATGTCAACCCATCCATCCTACAGATTCCTTTATAAGATTCAATGATCAATTTTTAAATCCATTCTAAATAGATATTTTGTACTTGTTTTTTTTACCCCCACAAAATTTTTATCTATATTCATGCCAAAAAGCATCAGTGGGACAAAATGTAACAAGTTATTAACTTAACGACAGTACATTAGTATTAGCTTCACATTTAGGAACAGCTCTGTAATACATGTTATGAGGACTGGAAGAATGCAGTGTACTATAGGCATAAAGAAGTGTCTATTTTGCATCTCTGGTCTTTGAAAATGTCTCACATATATATGTATATCTGGTGCCGAATTGCTATACTGTGACTTGACTGGAAAATATATCTTGGATATCAGTATATATATATTTTTCAGGGTGTGGGAACATGTTAGCAAATGACTATGCTGTGGCTTACAGATGGAAAAAAAAGATCACAGTGTATTCAATATTTTAATAATTGAATATTCCTTACAATCATGTATTAGAGACTGCTTCAATATCATCTTCCTTCTCACATCAACCTGCTTTGTAATACCTCCATGCCTTCTCAGTGGTGGTGGTGGTGATTTATTATGTTTAAAATTGCTCTCTCTCTCTCTCTCTCTCTCTCTCTCTCTCTCTCTCTCTCTCTCTCTCTCTCTCTCTCTCTCACACACACACACACACTCACACTCTGCTAAGGTTAATTTACCATTTAACATTTTACGCTTTGTGAAGCACAGAAATATTATCATGGGTCTGTTTGCTCAAATATGAGTCCTTCAACCTTAGCAATATATTGGGGGCCCCGAGTGGCCTAGTGGTCTAAAGCAGCTGTCCGTTAGGGATCACTGCCAAACACCTCTGTCTGTGTGTGTTCAAGTCTAGGATTCGGCGAATGTGGATATGTGAGAAAGCATGCCAGTAGCTTCTTGTGGGTCGGTGGTTCTTTCCGGTGATTTCCCGGCTTCTTCCTCCACCATTAATACTGGCCGCCATGAATAGCCTATCATGTGCTGAAAAATGGCGTTACACCCAACAACAACAGCAATATATTGTATGTCCCTCAACCTTAGCAATATATTGTACATGTTAATTCATTCTAGTAAGCTAGGTTTTTTTTACACTGTACAATCTAAACAGCATTCTGCTACTGTTACTGTAGCCTGGCCAGTGGGCAAGTTCCATTTCATGTAGTGGACATCCACTATTACATAATTTTATTACTACAACTTCTGATGGGAGCAATAAAACATTATCCATTCACTATGAGCAACAAGGTGGATATTAATGACAATCACTATGCTAGGTCAAAATGACAGTTTGGACAGACTAATTTTCACTACAGAAATATGGATTTTCTGAAATTTGTGTTTGCACTATATAATTCCATATCTAAGTCTGATCAAAATCAAATCTAAATCATGGCCTCCAAAATGGTAACAACACACTTTCTATCACATCAAAGATCAACTTGTTAATATACATCAATCTCGCTTGTTAGCATCTAAGAGTTTGTTGATGTAAGTATATATCTCTAAGTCTTATCAAAATCTGACTCTAGAATTTTGTCCAAAATCTTCATGATGCAAGTATATATTCAAAGTCTGATCAAAATCAAACCAGAAAAATGACCCAAAGAGTGGTAACAAGTTGGACCAATTTGATGCAAGATCAGCTGATTGATATTCATCTATCTCGTGTGTGTGTGTGTGTGTGTGTGTGTGTGTGTGTGTGTGTGTGTGTGTGTGTTATTTGGATTTTTAATGTAGCTTTAACAATTTTCCACTCATATCACCATAATGTCTGTAGTGTGACGATTATAGGCATGTCTAGTACTGGGGCATCATGCCATAGACATGTAGTATCATATCTAACTCAGTCACATCATCCTGACATCGGGTCAGTTAGTCCTAGCACTAACCTCTTAATTCTGAGTGCCAAGTGAGGCAGCTGCTAGTACAATTTTTATAAGCCTTTGGTATGAATTGGCTGGAGTTCAAACCCACGACTCCCACATTTGTGGTGGACACTCAAACCTCTAGGCCACCAAAGCGGTGCCACAGATCTCCTTATAATTAAGCTCATTTGACAGGCTTCTGATATAAGCCTATAGAGTAATTCTGATCAAAATCAGATATCATTTTTTAAAAAAGCCTCCTTAGTGGTAACAAGTAAAGTTTCCCAGGCCCATGATGGATAGATGATGAATATGGCTAGTGTTCTTGTTTTCAGTACCAATATAAATTCCTTCAGTTTCCCTGGTACATGCTATAAATGGCGAAAACATACAAATGATTAGTTACTTTTTTTCTATTATTAAACTGTTTTAGAATTAAATTATATATACATTATGAAATCCTCCATTCTATACAGCAGTCTACTTACATGATGTAAGGATTCTAAGTTTCCCCAGTACAAGCTATAACTGGTGAAAACCTACACATTATACATTTTAGCTACTGACATTTAATTATTTTTCTGTTTTAGAATTAAATATCTATTATGAATTCCTCCATTCTATACAGTAGTCTACTTACATGATCTAAGGATCGGAAAAGAAGGATTGGTTTGACAGCTTGGCTCAGACGGTTCCTCTGCTCATCTGTCTTGGGATACACAATCTTGAAAATAAAACAAAAATAATGTGAACAATTTAATGAAAATTATGTACCTAACACAGAACAAGTCAGCTTCCACTAGCACCTGAATACAAAATTATGTATCATTTGTACTCAAAATGTAGTGTATGTAACTTTCTGCAATAATGGAATAAAAATTTAAGCTGCAAATAAAACAGTCTAATCTAAACTATCATGGTAAGATCACAAAAGTTCAAATATTGAAATCTGTTTCTTGTAAGTTCGAGTTCTAAAGTTACTGGAAGGACATAGAAAGCAACAAAATTTCATTATCTCCAACAGCACAAGAGAAAAGGTAAAAAAGAAAAAAAATGCTAACAATCTAATTACTGATTTAAATTTTGCCTTTGAAGACAAAACTTTGTGATACAGGAAATGCCATCATATGGAGAAGCACATGTTAATCCCCTTAACAAAAACAGCTTTTCTGATATCAAGCAGGGAAAAAAAGCTTTAGATACTGATCTGTGACCTTTACCTATAGATTAAAACCCCAAACATGCAATGCAACACATCTCTTGATGACAAGATAAAAGTACAGTTTTATCCATTTATCTTCAACAGCTTTTAAGCAAGAAAGCACAATTAAATACTGAGCCAAAAAAATGACCTTCAAGAAAAAATCCATATATGGTATTTGACAAATCTTTTAATGAAAACAATAGTATACACAATTAGAATACCTCAATTGGCTCTAAAGTTGTAGAGTTGAAGGAAAAGTAATGAGAAATTTAAATACTGAGAAATCAGCATGACCTTGAAAATGAGATCCATATTGTGGCACCTGACATACCTTCTAGTCATGATTTACAAGTATACAAAGTTACATTAAATTATCAAAAATGGATCTGAAATTATTGAACAGAAGAGAAGAGATGTGTAATGGAAACATGACCCTAACCCTGAAGATAAGATACTCAATGCAACCCATCGTCTAGTGATGATGTACAAGTATATAACATTCATGGCTTTAAAGTTAAAAAGCATTATTAAGACTCTATGGTCTTAAAAAAATAGAAACGTATGATAAGCAACAAGCTTTACAAAATCAAACAAATAATTTATTTCTCTAAAATACAAAATGAAAATGTAGAGCCTATGGTACTGTGAATTAAAATCCCAAATAATCCTAGACTTACTAATACAAGTCATAACGATCTGAATAAACGTTTGTGCTATTCCAAATAACTTCCAAAGCTGAAGGTGTTGACTTGTCTGTAATGTACCTAAGGATACATGCCAACCCATGTCGAGGAAAAAGTGTAATCCAAGTGCAGAAAAAGAGTAATCCACATACATATAACATAATAAAATTCAATGCACATGTTTTGACATCAATTACTGCTTTAAGTTTTCATATATAGCACTTTGCACTTTAAAAAACAGCAGACTCTCATACTACATTTCAAAATACTTTGTACCAGCTGAGACTATGAATGTTCTGCACAATAGCAGAGCAATTAAGTGCTGGGTTAAAGAGCCTGGATCTGAATTTTTTTCCTACAATACTGACCAATCTCTCACATTACAACGGTAAAGAACCAATATTCTTTTCATAACCTGACAAAGAAAAGGAAATTTATATCTTCCAGTTATTGGGTCTTTTAGCTGGGAAACAAGGTGTCATTGAACATCAACACTGTCTGCATCAAGTACATTGTCAGGTAGAATGCCTACCTGATACTTTAGGAGTTCTCCTAATTTATAAGCAAGCAGCCTTTCCTTCAGCAGCATGTATCATATGACTGAGACAACCTGATATTTACACAGATGGAGACATTTTTCAAAATATAAAATATAAAATGCAACTCCTTTATGAATTCCATTCATCACTGATGCATTATCAGCTGACAACGCTAGACAGTTCTGCCAATGTTTAATCAAAGCATTATCAAACAATTAGAAAATATTTTATCCAGTGGAATCTGCTATTAATTCTGATATTGAAAGCAGACCACTGCCCTTTTTGTTGTCTAAATCTCTTACACAGACTGGGTACAGCTTCTTGTCATAATAATCATTGCTCCTGTCTGTTGCAATAAAAAAGGGCCTAATTCTCATTTCTTCTGCAATTTTAAGTGATGTACCTTCTGCTAAACACCTAACAAAATAATCTTTTTATAATCAGAATCTTCTATCTGAGCTTCTAATTCATAGAAAGAGGTGATGTTTTTGAATTTCATGACATTTACTTCCATGAACTGTAAAGAACAACAGACTTCATGAACAATAACATTAGTTCATGAACTAAAGATTCATTAGTCATTTTCTGTTCATGAACTAGTTCAAGAACAATTCATAAATGGTTCTTAGATTTATTCATGAATTGAAGATTCATGAAGTGGCCATTTTCTGTTCTGGTACTAGTTCATGAACAATTCATGAATAGTTCTGGATTTTTTTCACAGGGGAAGGATTCTTTGTTTTACCCTCATGACCAATAATAAAATCCTTTCCACACAGCCTGCAATGGGCGTGAAGCTGCACTAGAATGGCATGCTGTATTGTGTAAATCCTGTATGCATCTTTGAATCAGTTTTTTGCCTTTTTCTAATCCATCTGGGAAATCATTTGAGAAACATTTTTGCTGCAACATATGCATCAACTAGTGTAAATCTGACTTGACATTTAGGCCAAATACCTACAGAATAGTTCTATATGAAAAAATGATTGGTAACAAAGAATCTGCAAGCACATATTAAAAGTTAAAAAACCAGTTTGTTCTCTCTTAACTAAGCCAGACATGCTATGAATAGAAATCAATGTCAAAAGTTTGAAAGTACAAACCAGCATGTTTCTTGGAAATAGAGCAACTGCTATAAATAGAACATAATACTGTTTGGAAAGAGCATGCTAGTCTATGGACAAGCATACTTTTATGTTATAGTTACACAGTAGCAGTCTTTTCTTGAATAAGTTCTATGTGATTAGTGGGATGTTAATAAAAATGACAAAACAAATTATTTTTGACAGGGATATACCAAAAAAACATAATCCAAATATGTTTATGTGTAAGGTGTAATTTAGTGCAAAAAAGCATGATTATGACAAAAGCGTAATGGTTGGCATGTATGCCTAAGACATGAACTGCATCAATGTGCCAGCATTCATTTGTTAATCTCAGTAATACAGTCCAAGGTTTTCTTGCTTGAATTCACTATATTTTCCAGTTAAAGTTTCTTTCAAAGAATATTAAAGAGAACTTTACATTTCCAGAAAATAATAAATAATTTCACCTAAATCAAAATCAAAATACAACAATATAAATGATCACTGCCCAGATGTTATCACATGAATAAATCATTTTTTAAGCCAACAAGATTACATAAAATAACTGACACAAAAGATCAAAACAACAGTCATACTAAGATTTGCTAACCCAATTACATGTTTTTTTCACAAAAGGGGATTGAAATAAATTATAACTTTTACAGTTGTAAAGTTATAGATATAAAAAATAAAAAGATTCCCATTCATAAATATGAATATCCATATGAATTTTGGTAAAGGTTAAACATCAAAGTAGCAATACCAAAATGAGTTAATAAAAATTACATATTAACTGGGAGGGAAACTTTAAAAGTGAGACCCCCCAGGTGACTGAGTTGTCCATGGTGCTGCTTTTACAGATCCCTCACAACTCACTCCTGTTGAATTGAGTCTTGGCATAAGCAATGTATGTTCACATTAAGGGGATAATGCATACTGTTTCTGAAAGGCCCAGCTCAGGGCCAAGTACCCTCGTAGAGGAACTACTGCCTAGCCAGGGGCCACAAACAGTCACATCTGCCATAAGAGTGAGTGCAATAGGGGACTATAATCCTAATCAGTCAATCAAATCAAGACACAGTACTAATTGTATGGATGAATGGAAACCAGACTGGAAATGGGTGAACATAAAATAGAGTATATATGGGTTTGGGTGGCCAGGTTTGGTTGATAATTAAAGTTATTTTGTAGGAAAAAGAATTTTTTGAGACCTTATCCTGGCTGTAACTTTAAAAAAATAGAGACAGTTTTCTTGATGGAATTTCTGTCCTTTAACAGTCTTGAGTTTGGAAAACTCATTAATGAAATTAGCTACTAACTCTGGTGCAAAACTGAAAGCACACTGTTTCAAACACATGTAGGTTCAGAAAATACAGCTTGTATCTTTTTTTTCTACACAGAAGCCATCATACAGGTTAACAGGTTAATCATCTCTACTGATAAATGTAGGTGTGATCATGAGCACTCAGAAATTAAAAGTTATTGAATTTTTAATATGTTTGTATAGGTATACTATAAGAACTGAATTAGTACATTAAAGAGTCCTGAAAGGCTGATTCAGCTTGCCAGTAGCTTTTTTATGGGTTGTTGGATCATCCCATAGTCTTCCCAAGTTTTACCCCCAACAAACAATACTCAGCCATGAATGCTTATCATGTACTAAAAAACAACATTAAATAGAGTTATCTTTTTTAGTCATTTAAATTCTTCGTCAAACAGTAGCTGCAACTCTATCCAAGTTTGCCAGAATACAAAAATTTCACTTGTCCATCTTACTACTGAGATTAATACCAAATTGGTTTCAATACATTTAACACACTCCTTCAAGATCAATTAAGATGAAATGAAATTAAACGGCAATGTTCTATTCCAACTGGGGCTACAACTCTAAAAAACAATTCCTGACAATGTTGAGAATCTAATTTACATGTGTTTGTTGTATGAGCATATTTGTTATCTTTCAGGAAAGGTAAAAAGTTTGAACATTTTATAATAAATTATTTTCCTCGGGTAGCAACAGAATACAGGATAATTGAATAAGATAAATATTATTGTGGCAATGATTGCATTCCTTGAGTATTGGTAAACTTGGACACAACATATCATGGGTGTAATAAATGAATGGCTAAAAATACAAAAGTCACTAAAAATATCAGGAGCCAGTGATAAAGCTTTCCATAACTGACTATAAACAAACTGCTAGTTTCACTTCCAGCTTTGCAATCTGTCACCAGTTGTTTATCAGAGTTAGTTCATTTTGAAAAAAAGTCACCTGAATTACACCATTTTTTTAATTTCTTTTAATTTTTCCTTGGGCGCATGCTGTACTCATCTGCTAGCATAAACACCTATTTTTTATGAAAAGTCAGCTGTTTTGAAAATTAGTAAAAGCCCCAAAGTGAACTGCTTTTTATATTGTGTTCAAGCTGATTGTAGGTAAAATAAGGTTGAACAACATGCAAGGGATGAATAACAAATGGCTGAAAATACAAATTGTCACACAAGGATAAATAATTGCTCACAGTTACCTGTGTGGGTTATGGTTGAGATGCATTCACATAATGTCCTATCCACTATACAGACATAACTTGTGTGGACAAGCCCCCTTGTCAATAAAAATATGAAGTCCACATCCAATTTTCTGCAATTACTACCAAATGTGTATTATTAGGTTGATGTCATGATAAAAACAAAATTAACTACATATTGACTGAAGCCTTTGGATCAACTTGAACAAATTCTTGGTTTTGTTATTGTCAACAAGCTGCCAGTTCTCACTCTTAATTTACTCTATAGTTATTTGATCTTGTTGCCAGGCTATATTGCTCTCATTGCATTAAAAATGGGTATAGGTCTTGGTCCTCAAAAGTTGTTTTTTTTGGAGACATCAATAGCTTTATGCACCTTTCATTTAAACAAGTTGGCTACAATCATTTATAAAAGCAGTACACCCTTCATCAAAATAAGTCATCAACAAGCTTGCATACAAGCAAACGTTG
Source organism: Potamilus streckersoni (assembly GCA_016746295.1). NCBI lineage: Eukaryota > Metazoa > Mollusca > Bivalvia > Unionida > Unionidae > Potamilus > Potamilus streckersoni. The sequence goes on from JAEAOA010002240.1 coordinate 556,815, forward strand.
CATCTTTCAAAGTGGTTGATAACTGGATCAAATTTCTGTTGCATAAGTTTCTTTTTTCTTGCTGTAGAAAGTAAATTTTTATGCTTATGATGGCAATAAATGGTGACATAAAATGGTAAAAGTAATGATTTTGAAATAATCTAAATTTTAATTAAATTCCATTTTAATTAGATGTATTTATTATTCTATAATCTTAATTAAGTGCATTATTCTGTAATGTAATCTGGAATTTGTGGGTATTTTACAAAAGTGCAAATTTCACTTTTGCTTAATTATTCAAAAGTTAGTGATAGGTTTTAATTTCCTTATGAGAAGCCTATTTTCCTTTCCCTTCAGTTGCCTCATTAACATTGTTATGTTTGTTGTCTCAGCCATCAAGTTAGGCCAATTTCAGTACAATAGAACTTAATTATTAGCACCAGATTAACTCTCCGTCTCTGTTAATTGTCAGGCCATTGTAGTCAAAATATTAAAAATAGGTACATATACATACATAGATATTATGATTATCCAATCTGGTGTATAATACTTTTAATATACATATTCTACTATCCATTATGGTCTAAGTCCTGCACTCTGATGGATAATTAAAGTTCTACTGTACATATAACATATACATAACAACTAAACAGCCATATGCTGATGACAAAAAGTACCCAGTTCACTATTTAGTGACACATGATGGTTAACAACTGATAAAAAAACAGTACATAAAATGATGATTACTGGTTGTTGTTGTTTTTTAACAGAAGTGTTTTTTTATATTAACTGTATATAATTTCTATTGGGATATGACTGATGTAGTAATTTTCTAAAACAGGTATTTTTCATATTCTTGTACTGTTTACTTTCGCAATGTGGATTGTATAACACAAAAGAAACACCAATGTAAGTTGTCATTATACAAGTGTATTTCAAACTAGTGATCTTCATTTAATTAAACTTTCCATCATTTATTTTTTTGATGAGTAAATTCTACTAATTGGTTACAAGTTATATCATTACAGATGATTTTTTAATTTTATCAGCCCACTCCCCCATTTATCTCCACATCCTCTTATGTTGACAGTATTACCTCGGTCCCAAGGATGTCAACATAAACAGATAGTACTGCAGCAACAGTCACGCATGTAGGTGAAATAGCATGTGTTGGCATCCGTCCGTCCGTCTTCAAGAGACAATGGTGTAGCTTCCTGTTTTGGTGCCTTATCTGCACCGTCGCAAGTGGCTGAAGTGTCCGACCCTTGCATGACAATCTTTGTTGCACTTGCTGCAGGTGAAGATTGATTCTTGTTGAGGCTGTTGTTTCTCCTTCCTCTTGGCTCTCTTTGTAGCGAGGTTTGCTTTTATCCCTTTCTCGGCTTTCTGAATTCCTTGTCTCACAGCAAGTCGCCACTTGTAGCGATTGTTAGCACAGTTCTCCCAGCTGTTGACGCTGATGTTGACCGTTTCCAAGTCCTTCTTGCAAATGTCTTTGTATCGCAAATGTGGCCGTCCAGTTGGTCGTGTGCCTTCTTCAGCTCACCGTATAACAGGTCCTTGGGAATGCAGCCTGTATCCATTCTCCTGAGGTGGCCGAGCCATCGAAGGCGCCTCTCACTGAGGATGGTGAACATGCTATTCAGGTATGCTGGTTTATTCCAGAACCTCTGTGTTGGGTACTTTGTCCTGCCACTGGATGCGCAGCACGCATCTCAGATGGAAGCTATTGAGTTTCCATGCCTCGCTACTGTAGAGGAGTGTGCTGAGTACACATGCCTGGTAGACAACCAGTTTGGTCTTCACAGTGAGGCTCAGATTGTTCCAGACCCTCTCAATCAGTCATGCCATAACTGCTGCTGCCTTAGCAATCTTGCCATTCACCTCAGCATCAATGGAGAGCGAGCTGGAGATGATGAACCCAAGGTATGTAAAGTTTTCAACAACTTCAAGGTTGTACCCATCAATGGTGATAGCTGGAGGGGAGTCTACATCATGCACCATGACATTCGTCTTCTTCAAACTGATAGTCAGTCCGAACTCTTTACAGGCATGGGAGAGGCAATATACCAGCCGCTGAAGTCCTTCTTCCATATGTGATGTCAAAGCTGCATCATCAGCAAAGAAGCAAAGAGCAATTCACGGATGAGAACCTATGTGACTTTGGTCTTTGCACGGAGACGTTTGATGTTGAATAGTTTGCCATTTGCCCTGGTGTGAATGTACACTCCCTCACTGCAGTCCTTGAAGGCATAATGGAGGAGCACAGAGAAGATGGCAAAAAGGGTTAGTGCAAGGGCACATCCCTGCTTTACTCCACTGCTGACTGGGAAGGCTTCTGATGTTGCGCTGTTGAAGCAGACTGTGCATTGAGTGTTCTGGTGAAACGATGTGATGACGCCGAGCAATCAAGGGGGGCAGCCAACCTTCTTCAGGCGTTTAGCATATTGTAGGCATAACACACACAAATATACCATGAACATTCAAACAAATAGGCAAAATGCTTCATCCCACTCCAGACAAAAATGGATGCTCTTTTATTCAACATTAAATATTACTATCTCTACAAGCAATGCATAAACATTCCTGCTATTTTGTAAGAAGCCAAAAGGCTTAGGTTAAAGATGTTACCAAATCAGTTGAGGATTGGGTCAAGTTGACATCAGTGAGTCTTCCAAATATATAAATAGATTTTATCCATGTTCAGAACATCATCATGCCTGTACAGAAATTTCTCATGGATTCTGTATGGAATACTTCAGGAATCCGTATGGAAGAGATATGGACAGAAAAACTGATGGAATAAGACAATTTATTTCATATTAATTCCATAAGAACTTCACAGCAAGTGAAAATTCCATATGGAATAAAATTTCAACTTTAATCCATAAGCACTTTTTTCCATATGGAATGCAGGCTCTTTATAGCATGATGGAAAATATTCTCTAAAGAATTAATTTACTAGCTGATTCAAATAGAAATATTGGTGGGAAATAGAGTACATGTACATGTCAGTCTTGCTGATGTGGAAGGATGAATATATTCATATAAATTTGAAGAAAATACATGTATGTCTGTTTTCATTAATTTATTTTCACATGTTTAAAAAGAAGTAGAGAAAATGTAAACATGATCAGAATATTAATATCTGGTAGTACAAATTCTTAAGCACTTAATAAACCACTAATTATATGTTGATAATTGTCTGAGCTGAAAATGTGACTGAAATTTCAACAAATTCAGTGAAATTTTTGTTTACATTCACTCAAAATTCCTTTTTTCACTTAAATTATTTTAGGAGATTTTATCCAAAATTTCTCTTTAACTGCTCTGGTGGCCTAGTGGTTAGAGCTTCCACCTCAGATGTGGGAGGTCGTGGGTTCGATCCCCTGTTGAGTCATACCAAAGACTTACAAAAATGGTACTAACAGCTGTCTCTCTTGATGCTCAGAATTAAGAGGTTAGTGTTATGACTGAGCGGCCTAGTGTCAGGATAATGTGACTGGGTGGGACATCATGCTACATGTCTGCAGCATGATGCCAGAGTGCTAGACATCACTATAAATTGCCACACTGCAGACATCATAGTGATATGACTGAAAAATTGTTAAAGCTACATTAAAAATTATAAACACCACCACCACCAAAATTTCTCAAAATATCAGTGAAATTTTGGGACTGATATATAAGAGACCACAACAGCATCATGGTTTGTACATTAATCAAAAATCAAGTCTGCAGTACAAAAGTGAAATAAGGCAAGCAAGCTCCTAGCATTATTCTTTTCATAATTCATGTCTCAAATGGATGCTTTTCTGTAAATTTTGCTTCGTTTTAACAGTTTAATTTTTCAATGCAGGATTATATTTTATATGTTTATGTGTTCACATATGCCTGTGCATAAGTTCCATGTTTAGTACTTTGATTTTTAAAATCAATTATTTGGTGTCAAGCCAGATTCTTCACATGTTGTATATACTGCATATATTGTACACAACACACAGAAGGCCTAAAGGTAGATTAGCTCTGTAACTGATTTACATTCTCTAAATAAAGTCTTTATTATTATTATTATTATTATTATTATTATTATTATTATTATTATTATTATTATTATTAATAAAAATAATTAAAAAAATTATTATTATTATTATTATTATTATTATTATTATTATTATTATTATTATTATTATTATTATTATTAACTCCCACATCTCTTGCTTTGGATGTCATATAATTACAACATATGTATATTTTTTTTTCCTATACAGTAGTTCCACCTCTTGAACAGCCCCCCCTTACCAGGACCCACCCAAAATCAGAATTTGTGTTCAACATTAGCTCTCACGAAAGGCCACCCAACTAACTCAACCAGCAGCCATCATATTTGTGCAAAAATATAAAATTTACCACTCATAAGTGGCCAAATTTTATTTTGTAATATGTATCCAGAACCAATTTCATTCATAGCGTGTGTTTAGTAATCTGATTTCTGTTTCCCCATGTCAGGTTTCCTTCTTGAAAGAAGTATTGACTAAAGTGCATGTGCAACTAAGGTTAATATTACACCATTTGCACCTCATGAGAAACCACATTTATTTCATATAGCTGAGAAAGACCCAAATTTTAATCCATACAGGTAGGTACACTTAATGGGATTATCCTTACTGTGTGTTATCATAAGATGGCTAGTTTAGCCACTGATAATTGTTTACATCTATTAATAGTAGTAAGAGCTGAGAAGTGGCAGTATTGATGTACAATACAGAAGTAGGTGGGACAATGGTTTGATAGCCTTTATGGCTTACCTTTGTGAAGATGTCCAGCTTGTTCACTTCCATTAGTGAATATTACTATTGGCAATAATTGTCAAGTTTACAAATCCTATTGGCCAGGTCCTATTGTTCAGGTCAAATAAGCATAGGTATTTTCTCTCACTTAGTGTAAATAAATAAAAATACAATAGGGTACCAGACTAAGAGTAATGACAATCACTGCTTTTAAAAACACATGGCATCTTGTTTAAATGCAGAAAAAATTATTTTATAAGTCTTGTAGTTGCAACATTGATGATTATAAACAGACATATTTGTTGTTGTTGTAGGGTTTAACGCCATTTTTCAGCACAAGATAGGCTATACATGGCGGCCAGTATTAATGGTGGAGGAAGAACCACGGACCCACGAGAAGCTACTGGCAGGCTTTCTCACTTACCCATGTTATTAGCCGAGTCTGGACTCAACTCACACAGACAGAGGTGAGATGGCAGTGATCTGTAACGGACAGCACTTTAGACCACCCCACTGGGGGGGGCCCCCTAGACATATTTGTCAAGATCACAGGGTCAGCATTGGCTAAAAATAGATTATTGCCAAATATCATATGGAATTTTAATTTTATTCCATATGGACAACCAACAGATTCATGGACTAATTTGCATATTCCATGAGATTTTCCATATGGAGTACATAAGAAATCCATAACATTTCCATATGAATATTTCTATAAAAGTACGTATGGATTCCATATCCAGTCCATATGGAAAATGCACACTATGATCCAGACCAAGTTTTAGATCTCTGCTTTTTCCCCCCCTAACATTACTAGTACAGACCTAGTAACAAAAGTCAACAAAAAAAAACAGCAGAGATCTACTTGTTGGTCTAACTACTATTACAAACACTGCAAGATACATGTAATTAATTAATTAATCATTTCTCATAGTGAAAAATGTATCTGCAATTAATAGAGTTAAAAACATACTTGAATTGATCATTCTTTACAGTGAAAAACATTGTTTAATTTGGATAACAAGGTTCTGCCTTACTAAAGTGTTAAATGCTGTTATAGATTATTCCTTGAATTAGCAGAAAGCCAACTGACTCAAGGTTTGATCAAAGATATTAATTTTGACCAGATTATATCAGGTCAGCTAACATGGTGTGTCTCTGTACATGGCACTTTACCAAGGGGAAAATGATTAATCAATATACTAATGCATCAATACTTTTTTTCCACATCAATATGAAGAATCAATACAAATGACACTTACCCTATACAAGTTAATCTTAAGCAGTCATGAACAATTAGTTTTGCCTTTTCTTTCCTTAAATTGAGAATTCATCTGAGTCAGCCATAGCAGGAAACTTGCACTCAATGCAGTCAGTTAAAAAGTAAAAACTATTGACAACACCTACTCATCTTCTACAAATTCAGAAACAGAGGTGAGCTCACATGGTTTGAAACATGTTCCCTGCCACACCAATTCTTTGCTGATTATTTTATTTCACCAACTTGCTCAACCACCAATAATATATATAGGTAGAAAGAACATATTCCAGATGTTTTTTCAGGTATGATTTAAGTACTTTTATGATCGTTTAATTACCATATTACAAGAAGTTCATCTGTTGCTTCGTATCTATCTGCCTGCATCTGCCTGCATCGAAATTGAGGGCTACACTTCCCGTATATCATGGTGAGAAACAAGTCACATTTAATTCCAACTGAAGATTATTGTTAAAGTCCAGAGTAAAACAATAACCAACAATCAGAACGGTGTGTGATGCATTCAGTGCATGACACATTTTAGTGTTGGCATCCAAATTAGGTCCATTTAGATAAAAAGCAACAAAAAAACTTCATGATCTATAGTCATTAAAATGTACATGGGGAAACAAATTTGCATTGCCTCTTTTATACTAACACATTTATTCTGTGAATGAACATAAAGATGGGATAAAAACATATTAGCATAGAACTGGAAAGGGGCCAGATTGCAACCATGAGAGTTATTGTTAATCTTAGAAGGGAAGTAGATTTTTTAACAACTTTCGATTTTGCTCAAAGAAATAAGTGTCTGAGGCTGAAATAGTTGTTCTTCATCTGAAGGAAGTATAATCTGAAGAATCAGGTCGTTAGTCATCTCCGCTCCCCGACGTAAGACTTATTCTGGGTATGAGTTTCTTTACATAAGGAAATTTCATCATTTCTTCTCTTTTGAAGATATAACTGTAGCACTGTACTGACTTCCAAATTCAAGTGAAAGCATGAAACTGATAATAGATGTTTTAAAAACATTAATGCAGTACAAAACAGAGCATGATGACCCAGTTAAGTTGTGCAACTGATCAGATAGAGCAGTATGAAGTGTCTTAAAAGGTTTAAAAAAAAATAATTAAAAGGCAGTCTGTAAGTACTTTTATACCTTTTCAATGATGGATGAGAATGGCATCTGCACACTGTGATCTGCTTCGCAATACAACCTATATGTTAACATTTAAATGACACCACTTTATGTGTTATCGATAATATCATAGGCTCACAGGCAGTGGATTGTGAATCATACTGAAACACATCCATAGTGTACTATTTCACCCAATACTCTACTCCCATTGCTTCAGCACTATATAACCTTTGAAACCATGATGTGCAATTTGAAACAAAACCTTGCATTTATAACATGTATCTGAAATTAGTGCCACTTATGGCATATACAACTTCAAATTAAATTATAGATATACATTAAGATATGTTTAACGGGGAAAAAGAAAGGCTCAGGAATTATCAAACCCTTAAATACTGCCAATGAGCCTACAATGCTGTAGGAAATGTCATATTACAACCAGCACACACTAATGTTGTTCACAGCCATTTACAAAACCACCACTGATTTTCTCAATATCCTGAATAATGAATTTTATATTTTTTGGCACCTAACATGCTATGAATGTCAATAATGACAGAAAGAAAGAAATGACAAATACTCAATCATTCCAGATAATAGATACAATAATTGCATTCACACAAAATAACCATTGTTAAATTATTTCAAACAATCCATAATTGATGTATCTTGTTCTGCCAATGCTTGAGTGTTGATTAGTAAGTGGGAAGATAAAATCAAATATTGTGACAATGATTTGGTCCTTAACTTCACTCTAGACTTGGGTCATCAATTTCAATATCTATGGCTTACACCACAATATCTCCTAGAACTACAGTATATCAGCAAATTCTGTTTGACTTGCATGAAATTGTTGGGGGCACACCTCAATATTAGACTTACAAAACAATGTAGAATCTTGTTTCCTGTAATATGATATAAGATTAAACTGAGATATCACTTTTGAATATGCATATCCATCTAAAATGTGTGGTTGGAGTCGGATGGAGAGGAGAAAGGGGATATTTCACTGAGTTTTGGATTATACACTATGATTATACAGTTATATGTGTAACAGATTGTTTGCTGCATGGAAATGTTTTCAAAATGGGTTAACTGCAAATGTAAAAGATGATATGGTTCTCGGTGACACAGGAACTACCTGTTCCAATTAAATTATATGCATGTATATCCCCAAAACTGTTTAAGAGGGCTGTTTTGTAGGATCTGTTCATGCTTTTCTTACAGAATGCATGATTTGCACATTGAAAGCTGCAATTCTAGGAAAAGGATAAGTTTCCAAAAATTGGTTGTAGCACACATTATACAACATACACCAGATTGATTTTCTGATAATGCAGGAAACAATTTCTATAAACTGCATTCTTAATCTCTGATACATATATATTAACAGAAAATTTGATTTATTTTTAAGTAACATGTCAGCCACTGCCTTCTTTCTTAATCACAAAGTGTATCAAAAGCATCCAATGTGCATGTTAGTCAGTACATCTGGTTGCATTATGAAATTTGTTCATCATGAACATACCTATAAGAGGAGGAAACAATATAACAATAATCATATGGATGTTATACTGAAAATGTCAGATCTATTCAAACTGAATATACTGTACCATAAATATGAGATAAAAGACAAAGCAAATGAAACAAACCCAAGCTTCAGGTACAGCATGCACAGTGTATCAGATATATTGCTGCTTGTATGAGTGGTGTCCCTTTCCATAAAAAGTCTGGGGTAGCTAAAGGTAAAATTACATTATGCTTATGGGTAATAATAATAATAATAATAATAATAATAATAATAATAATAATAATAATAATAATAATAATAATAATAATAATAATAATAATAGTAAAGACTTTTTTTCAGAGTTATGAGAAAAACTAACCTACCTGAGGCTCTCAAATATGTACACAACAAGATAACAGCAAATAACACTATGTTCATGCACTAAAACACACACACACATGTAAACACAAGCAATACACAGGATATAAACAATTTTTTTTTAAAAAAAAAAACAATTTTCTTTAAACCAGTAAGTAATCAGTCATGAAAATCTTGTCTACAACTTTGAATTAATCTATCACTTCATCTTTACTAATAAATATTACTGGTCAATTTTAAAATGTTAAAAAATCTATTAGCATGTACAACCCATTTAATATATATTTATGAAATCTAATAAATGGTTACAGCTATATATATTTTTTAATTTTCTAATTTGAAGATTGTTCTCCTCTCCTCATCAATATTCAAGTCTCTACCAAATGATGGCAAGTGGTATATTTATAACTGAAATCAAACTCCTGAATGGGTCAAAGTGATTTGGTTCCTTTACCTGTTTAGGGCAATCTTTGCTATATTTGGAGTTTTATGGTCAAGATCATTTCAAGCATTTCTGAAGAAAATATGGATTATCTTTCAGATTTTCAAATGTAAAATAATATGAATAAAAAGCAAATTATTTTGCAATCTGTTGTCAAAACAATTTTTACATCATGAAATATCAATATTAGAACAGGGTCATATTTATAGACAAGTTTCTACAAAGACTTGTCACCAATGGCACAGCACATATACACAATGAACATAATCGAAGTTTAATAAATGAAAAAGACAAACAGTCCTGATATGCACTTGAAATCTTTAGTTATAAAGGAATACTTAACATTATCTAGCAAGTGTTCTTTCTTGGCAAGGATGGATATAATACAACCTAGTTTACTTACACAGACCACTTCCAACCATAATTGTGATAATAAAGACATTACATTTTTCATGATAAAATATTTGGGAAAATTGAAAATTTTCATTAGTAGATTAAGTATCTAGACAGACAACCTATATTTTAGTGTCTGGATACTTCCAACTGACAATATATGTGCTAGACATATTAGTACATAATAGTGATAATAAAGACAACATTTTTCATGACAAAATATTTGGGAAAATTGAAAATTTTCATTAGTACATTAATTATCTAGACAGACAACATATTTTTTTGTGTCTGAATACTGAGGTCAAAACAATAATTTGTTGTTGTTTGGGGTTTTAATACCATTTCTAGGTGCAGGATAGGCAATACATGGTGGCCAATATAACTTTGTGGAGAAGAATCAAGGAAAACCAGTTAAGAAACACTGACCCATGGGAAGCGTCTGGAAAGCTTTCTCACATAATTTTAGGACTGTTTGGGATTTTATTCGCAAAAATACAAGTTTGTAAATTTTCACTTTTTTTCAAGAGATATAAATTATTTGTTGAATTTTACAAAACTTGTTAGTTTTGCTCTAATTTCTTGTACTTGATTTAAGACTACTGAGTTTTAACAGTACCAATGAAAAGTCAAGTTCTAAATATATAAATTGCAACAAAAAAGTAAAACTTTTAGGAATAAAAAGCATTTCAAAAAAAACATAAACACATAATATTACAAAATAAAAAGGTACACAGATGTTCAACTTCTGTAAAAGCAGCATTGTACACAGGACCCCCAAGGACTAAGGACCCTACCCTCTCAAAACTTAGGAAGCACAACATTTTCTAGAGACAAAGGAAACTAATGTACATAATTACTAATACTGCTAAATATGTGCTAAATTTATTTTTTATAACCATTTTGTCACCTTAACTTTGTGGTCTGCACTGTACTATCATATTTTGCTTGGGCATATGCATTATCACAATAAACATTTTGTCATGTATTCAAGTAACTCATAAAAAACATTAACCCTTTACACCCCAGGTACACTTTTCTACGCCTTTACCTTTGCCCCCTGTCTATGCATAACTATGCTTTTTCCTTTGCCCCTTTTCCCCATTTACGTTTCTACGCTTTACACAGTATCTACTAGGAATATGTTATATTTTCAAGTTAAATGTTGATTCACTAGGAGGTAACCAAACACTGGTGAAAAATAATAAATCATCTTACTAACATCCAATTTTAATGATGTGTTAGGATAGAACATAAAAATCTAAATTTATGTGGCACTCACCAATTATGCAGTTTAAGTGAGTGAATTATGTAAAGTGAATATGTTTGCATTTAATACATGCACAATGGAGAGAATGTTGGCATACTTCTATGCTACTTTCATGTAATGTGGCTGACATTTCTTTGGATATTGTAATTTTGGAAATTTAAATGATCTAAGTATAGTCTTATTATCAATTAATAATAATAATTAGCATAATCTTATTAACAATCATTGCTCAAAAACAAAAAGAGCAACAAAAACTGCATTTGGAAAGTCTTCAATGAACTCACTGGAGGAAAACATAAAGATCAGATAAATAAAATTCACTCACTTCTGGTGAATGACACCATAGTCACTGATGACAATGACATTGCAAATGTTTTAAATGATTTTTTCACCAACATTACCACAAAATTAAATGAACCAGTAATTGAAAACAACTTTAATGAACTGAAAAAGTTCTGCAGCAGCAAAATCTCTAAGGAGGTATGTTTCTCTATCCCACCAGTATAAAAAAAAACTTTGTTAAGAAATGTCTCAGTGAACTTGATACTAAGAAAGCTACAGAACTTAATCAGATTGGTCCACAACTCATTAAATCTGTTGCCTCTGCTATTGTAGATAGTATAACATTCATAATCAATGTAAGTATTGCATCCTCAGCTGTCCCCAAAATATGGAAAACTACAAAAGTAACTCCTATTCAAAAATCTGGTCCTAAGAATGATGCTGATAACTACCTGCCAATCTCAATACCACCAAACTTGTCAAAATTGTTTGAAAAGCATGTCCATGATTCATTCCTATCATATTTAACCAAACACTTTCTGTTTCACCCTAATCAATCAGGCTTTAGACAGAAACATTCATGTGAGACTGCCTAAATTAATCTCCCTAACTGATAAATGGTTTCAAGCACTTAACCAAGGTAGAATAATAGGTTCTGTATTTGTAGATTTCAGGAAAGCTTTTGACATGGTGGATCATGAAATCCTTTTGAAGAAACTGAAAATCTACCAATGTGATGAAAGTACAGTTAGATGGTTTACTTCATACTTAAGTGAGAGAATACAACATGTTTATATAAATGTTCTGTCTGAACCTGGAACAATTAGATGTGGAGTTCCACAAGGCTCAATTCTGGGTCCTTACTGTTTATTTTATTTATTAATGACCTACCACTTGTACTAAAGGACTCAGTATCATCTACAGATCTCTATGCAGATGATACAACATTGTCAGACATCCAAAACACAAAGCATGAACTCGAAATTTCTCTACAGAATGCCTTAAACAAACTGGACAACTGGTGAACATGCAATGGCATGGTGGTTAATACTAGTAAAACTAAAATATTACTTATCTCAACACAGAAAAAAAAGAACAAAATTTGATAGTGATGAACTGTGTCTGACATGGAAGGATAGAAGGTTGCAAATGGTCTGTCATGATAGTCTACTTGGTGTTTTGGTAGATAAGAACCTATCATGGACTGAACATATCAAACATATCAGTGAAAAAAGTCAATTCAAGTTTATGGCTTCTCAGTAAGATAAGACACTTTCTCCAGAAAAGCACAGAAAACTATTTTATAACAGTTACATTCAACCCTATTTAGACTACTATAATACAGTATGGGGTAATTTAAATGATAAAAACTCAGCAAAGCTGGCACATCTCCAAAAAAGAGCTTTTGAGTTAATATCAATCAAGAAAGAAAGCAAGGAAAATTTAGCTGGTAAGTTAAAAATATTACCTATTAAAGATTAATCTGTTTGAGAAAAGCCAAATTAATGTACAGGATAGCCAATAATAGTGCTCCTGAATATTTACAATCACTATTCAAGTAAAGGTTACCTGGAAATACTACCCACCTGCGATCAATGTCTATCAAACATTACAAAATTCTCAAACCAAATAAGGAATTATTTAAAAAAAGTTTCCAATACTCTGGAACTTTGCTCTGGAATAGTATTCCAGTTGAGATTAGAAATGCCCACTCTATTTCCTTTTTTCAAACCCAGTATATACTGTGGCTTCAGAAATGCAGCAAAAATAAGTAAATTCCTTTGAATGAGAGCCTCAATGTAGACTAGTTTTTAGTTAATTAAGTTTCCCTCTTTAAATAAAGTAATAAAAATAAAAATAATAATAATAATCGTAACTAAAATGACTGCTCCCTCCCTTGTGCTCCAAAAATCAAAATAAATTTGTCTAAAGTAAAATACCCTTGGCAGATATTAAAATAGGGAAAATGAATTTTGCCAGACTAGACAATACCAGCTTCTGAAAGTGCGATGAATGAAATGCCAAATACATAAAATGTAAAAAAAAGTTATTGGCTCCTTTTTTACAATTTACCTCTGAAGTTCAGGAAGTGAAAATGAGCAAGTGGAGCAGGCACTTTTTTGAAAGGTGCACATCTTGAGTAAGGCCAAGCTGTATACTCACTAACCTATATTACACCCATCAATTATACATCAAAATAAAGGGAATTAAAGGTTCATTGAGCAATACCTAAGATATATAAAGTCTTTTTTAAATAGCCAGTATAACTAGTGAGGAAACCTGGTTAAATTCTTTTTCTTTAAAATTCTAAGCCTATGCTAAATATGAAACTGTAGAGCACTACCTAAAAAACAAACAAAAACATTTATGCAATTATTTTTCTTATTTGCATATTATTATATATGCTGTTCTGAATAAAATGGTATATTAACATTGATTTTATTCATGAAAATAAGCTAATTATGCTTGTTTTAATCTAGCTTACACAATTTGCCATGAGGCATGTTTGTGTGAGAAGTGACCTTAATTATGGGGAAATTAGAAGTCTTTGAATATGCAAATAAAGTCAACTTAAATTGAAAACTGCTGCACTAAGTAAAGGAAATATATAGTGAAAATATTTCTTTTCATTTATTTGCAATGATATTAAAAACTAATTGATGACAAAGCAAAATTTGCTTTCCCACATATTAAACAATGTTAATATTTTATCCTTTGACCTTTATGAACCTCACCTGTTCCATCCCTTTTCAAACTTAAAATTTATTGTGACATCTCAGAATAAATATGACTAGTTTCATGGTCATATCTTTAGGCATAACACTGGTTGCTATGTTGACAAAATGCAATATGCATTTTTAAAATGGCTCACTTTTTAACCAAAAGGACAGGGGATTGTACCTGTTTGAGACTGACTCTAATAGATGCTGTTCTAAGGGGGGAAATACAGGACAATTATTCAAAAATACTGTTTCGATGCTTGCGACTTAAATATTTCAGCCATACAATCAAAATTAAATCATAAAATAATAATACCTATATACTCTTTATGATGGCATTCACCAGTTATTATGTATTTTCAAGAGAGATGTATGTAAGGTGAAGTTTGCATTTAATACATGCACAGTGGAGATAATGTTGGCATAATTCAATTGCTACTTTCATGTAATGTGGCTGACATTTCTTTGGATATTGTACTTTTGGATATTTTAATGATCTTAGCACAATGTTAACTAAAATGACTTCTCCCTAATGTGCTCCAAAAATCAATGTGAATTCGTCTAAAGCACACTATCCTTGGCAGCTATTAAAGTAGAGAAAATAAATTTTGCCAGACTACACAATACCATCTTCTCAAAGTGCAATGAATGATGTTGTTATAGTATTTAACGACATTTTTTCAGCACAAGATTGGCTATACATGGTGGCCAGTATCAATGGTAGAGGAAGAACCCTGGAAAACACTGAAAGAAACACCAACTCACGAGAAGCTACTGGCAGACTTTCTCACTTACCCATGTTAGCCAAGTCTGGACTCGAACTCATGCAGAGGTGAGATGGCAGTGATCCTTAATGATCATCGATTTAGACCACTCGGGGCCCCTATGCAACGAATGAAATACCCAAAACATAAAATGTAAAAAAAATTATTGGCTCCTTTTTTTACAATTTACCTCTGAAGTTCAGGAAGCAAAAATGAGGAGTGGAGCAGGCACTTTTTTGAAAGGTGCACATCTGGAGTAAGGCCAAGCTGTATACACTCTATCCCATATTAAACCCATCAATCATACACCAGAAAAAGGGAATATTTTAAATTTAAATTTAAATAACTAGTATAACTAGTGAGGAAACCTAAGGAAATTCTTTTTCTTTAAAATTCTAAGCCTATACTAAAAATACTGTAGAGTTCCACCTTAACTGACCAATTATACATGGGTTTTTTCCACGGCTACATCCAAAATTGCATCCTTAGCCAATTGTAATACCTCAATTCAAAGTAAATAGTATGGTCTTTTCATCATGTCAGTTGCTAATAATGTTAGTTTTTCCAAAATGCAATGCTGAAGTTTACATTATAATATCATTATGTTCTTTTTGTGGAAAATTACATTCTTAGAATGTGTGGCAAATTACGGCAAGTCTTCTTCCATAGACTGTAATGTATAATGTTGCTTTAACAAGTTTAAAACAAGAAATTTGCCATAAATGAGGGGCATATGAAATAAAAATGTTTTTGTAGTTAATTTCTACTATTGATTTCAATATGCAAAGTTTCAATCAAATTTTAGAACAGACAAAATCCAGAAGTAATATTTTCTATTTATGAAGGGATATCCAAGTTCATCATGGCAATGTCATCCTTATCTGTTGCTGACAGTGATATGTCTGGAAGTAAAGCAATTTTTCTGGATTCAGTTCCAATGAAAAACCAAATTTTATAAATAATGTAATTAATGACAAAGGATCTGAAATTCTTTCATCAGATATCAACATTAAAATGTCATCAGACTCAAGTGACAGTGATGATGATCAGCCAATTTGTTTTGAAGACATGCAAGATATTGACAGAAGTCCATTTACTCAACAGTCAGGACCAACACATAATTTGCAGAAGACTGCACCAGAACTGACTATTTCCATTTATATTTTCCAGCTGGACTTTTAGAAAAGATTGTTAAGTGAAAAAAATAAATTTGCAGCTGAACAACATGTTGATCATGAAATCAGTGATATAAACTGGACAGAGACCAGTGTGCCCAAGATGTCTGCCTTTCTTGGTATGTTAATCTTCATGTGGATAATCAATGCTACTGACAATAGTTTTTATTGGTCAAATAACAAGTTTCTATCCAATGAAGGAATCAAAAATGTAATGCCACAGAAAAGGTTTCAAAAACTCCTCAAGTACCTACACATAAATGATGACAACACAAATTTTCCTGCTGATCATCCTAACCATTACAAACTTCATAAAATATGTCCAATACTGAATCAAGTTCTGGCCAACACTGAGAAGTCATACAAGCCTTGCCAACATCAAACCAGTGATGAAGGTTTTTATATATTTTTACATTCAATACAAAAATAATGTATTTCTTTCAAACAGTAAAAAGACAGCAGACACACTCTCACATATAGAGATCATAAAAGAAATACACATACATGCATGCATACATATCTTATTATCTTTTATTTTTACATTAATGTGATACTTTTAAAAATAAAAATTTTTAAAAAACTCATAATATATTCAACAATTAAATTTTATGTCTGTATGAACCACTCATGTGTGCATATCATAATAGACACAAAAACATACATTAATACCAAAAACAGCTCCAATCTATTACATCTCCATACATAAACATTAGACTCATGAATATCTGAAATTTATTGCATACCTTTTCATATTAATAAAAAAAAAAAAATTTTCATTCACTGAAGGGTTAAAAGTTTTGATTAAAATTTTATACAATACTTCATTAAATGATCTATCAAGAAGATATTCATGGGATGACAAAAGGCCAAGCAGTACTGTCTTTCAAAGTCAATCAAGTGGGGCCTGAAAGTATGGATGCACTGTGATAGTTTGTTTGGTTTGTCACCAGTTTGAGTTTTACCAGGGGAAGGAAGATATAAATGAAGTGAATGAGAGCATGAAGTGTCTTGGATATCAAGTTGTACAAAAGTTTACTATGCCTCTGAGAGGAAAATTTTATCATGTATATTTTGATAACTTTTTTTTACATCCATTCGACTGGTATGAAGTTTATTGAGACATAGTATGCGTGCCTATGGCACAATGAGGAAAAACTGTAAAGGCTTTCCAGAGGAATTTAAATATCCATCATATAGGGAGCAAGGAGATCATGTAATCAAATAGGATGGAAACCTGACAGCCACAATGCAAAGGACAAGAAACTAGTCATAGTCTTATCTACAGCAGCAGATCAAACCATCATTGATATTGCTAACCGAAACAGAAAAATGGGACAATGTGACAGGTCAACAGTCCAAAGGCAGTCACAAATTATCAACAGTACCACCAAGGGGTTGATATATGTGACCAACTCAGGGCCAAATATCCAGCTGGACAATCATCAAAGAAATGGTAGCGATACATGTTTCATTTCATTATATATATATATATATATATATATATATATATATATATATATATATATATATATATATATATATATATATATATATATATGTATTATCAAGGGTTTTATAACAATGGTTGAGAGTCATCCTGAGAGTCATGAAAGAACAAAACGATTCAGACAGATTTTCAAATTCATTTGGTGAAGCAGCTCGTAGTAAGTTTCAAGCACATGCATCAAGTTTCAAGCACATGCATCGAAAATCTGTAGTCCCAGTGACACAGGACAATACTGAGACACACACAGATTGCAGACACTACTTAAAAGCTAAAAATTCCACCTGCAAATATTGTATCAAGCATGGAGAAAAGAGATTTAAAGAAACCATATTAGGCTGTGTCATCTGCAACGTCCATCTATGCTGCATAGATTGGAACAGCCTGCTTCATCAAAGCATGTTCATTGTAGAGGGGTAGCTGTGACCTGGTCCAGGACAAATGTATAGTTTCTTTTATTGTCATGTTTGTTTGTTTTGTTCCTCAACATGAAAGTCTGAGAACAAGTGATGTGCTAAGTAGTTGATCTTTATATTTGAGATAAATTCTTCAATGAAATGAAACATCATTATGTAAGATGGGTTTTTTTTCTCCTATTTTATACACATGAATAGACCTACTAGATAGGTTTACATATCTTTAACCACATCACTAAGGACAAATAACAAGAACTATGAAATATTTTTAATAACCTTTAATAAGCCCACATATGGAAAGCAAGCCAAGTGAATGAATAACTTGATAAAATGTGTTTTTGTGAAGGCGACTGAATTGCACTTAAAAATCTAGAATATTTGTAACAATGAAGTACAAATAATTTCAAGCTACAAAGATATAACAGCCTCAAAATGTCTGCGTTTAATTTGATTGTTGCTGATAAAACAGTACAAGTGTTTTTCATCAACAATGGAATGAAATATTAAAGACCAACCTTGAATGAAATAGTCTTTTTTCCAACCGAATCACAATATGGCCAAGAGTAAAATCTTGCCTCGCATGCCATATGGGTGCATCTATTTTTAGAAACGGATTTTCTTAATATGACCACACACATTTTAATTATCTTTAAAAATATATTGATAATTATAGGTTGTAACTATTAGTATTGACTGGTAATATTGTTTTATTTGTTAGACATGATTTGCTTGGCTATGTTATGTTATAATCACACAAAAAAGGTGATATTAGAAAACAACCTAGACCTTATAACCACACCGATTTATCCAACATCACATTATGTAATAACTCAGACTTTTATTTTGTTAAATAGCTGAATATTTAATCAATGAATTTTTATATCAGGTTTCTTAGGAATTTTATATATTCCTTAATGTATGTGCCAAACAAATTACAATTACAGCCTGTCTAATGAACAGGTACTGCCTAGATACTGAGATGTCCACCATTATTATGTTTCTGCCTCTTGTTCGGTTCTCTTGTGACTTCAAAATGATACTGTGAAGAATATAATGTGAGCATGGCAGTGAAAAGTTTTAGTTCAATATTTTCAAAAATAATGTCACCAAGTTTGCTGAATAAATATATATAAGTATTTACAGTGATGTTTAAAGTTCTGAAGCACAAGTTGCTGTGTTTAAAACAAAGCACTTGTGCATCAGTTGTTTTTATCACAAAATGATAACAAATAATAACTCAAGGTAATTCGGAATTGATAACAAAAGCTAAATTGTGGTGGAAATGATTAGGTTATATTGAGGCTATCTCAGCAATGCAAGAATATAATTGTTTGAAGATAATGTTGCTTACAGTTTTATGTGGGGGTTTTATGGGGAGCATGAGTATGACATCATATATGTCATATGGGAGGTAGGGGTAAGAGTTGAATTTTCATATGGGAAGCAAAGGGTTAAATAAATGATAGGGACTACTAAATTTAGCAAACCTCCAGCAGGTACAATTACTAATATATTAAGCAACAATCAGGGATAGCTAACTGAAACTGAACTTGAAAGTACAGATATGACATTTCTGACATTAAAACTAATTGCACAGAGTGCCCAACAGACTAATGGACAGATAAGCTTGAGGGCACAACAGTGTATGAGGAGGAGGATCCATTTACACCCCAGCTTCCATGTAGAACAAAAAGGTTTAATTTTCTCTGAAAAATGTGAAATGTTAAAATCTGACTATACACAGTAAAGTTTTATCAAACAGAATGACAAACTGATCAACTTGATAAATAAAGGGCTCCACAAATTTTTTGAGTAGGATCTAATTACTTAATATACTGGTCAGACAGCAAAGCTAGATCAGTACTGTTCCTTGACTTATCAAACCAGTTTACTGATAACAAATTATGAGACAAAGAGTCAGATTTAAACAGTATCTTTTGCTGATAATGAGAGCTTCCTGTACAATTCTAACAAACTACAAGTGTTAAATAGCATCAGACTGATTGTTTCCCTGGCAACAAGGTCATACATTGCCTTTAATTTTTAAATATTCCCTACCAACTAATAAACTTGTCCATTTTTATCTATCTGATATTTAGCACTGGATAGACTGCAACTAATCATTGACTATTTTGGGAAAAGTAATTGAGATTGATATGGATGATACTTGTTTCTTCTAAAGACCCCAAAAGTATCCAAGTAAAGTGTTCTACCTTTTCTTCATCTTCATCATCATCTGCCTCAGGGTCATACCTCTCTGCAGAAACTGAAAGAAAATAAAAGTCAACTGAAGAGGGTGATACTCAAAATGAATTTCTACAAATACACAATAATTGTTTCTTCCTTCCTTTCATTCCTTTTAAACATTAAGTACAGAAATTATCTTGATGCTGAGAAATTCAGCATAATTTGTAAGCTGGTGACTGACTGCAATATTGGATATTAAGATTGACAACATTTCTCACCACTTTTTGGCAGCACAACTGGAATATTTCTTCAGGGGAAAAAACTGTGAAAAGAAATCTATCTCCCTTGCATTTTCGTCTAAATTAAATGTTGGCCCTGAATCTGCTGTAAAGTCCTCCACATGCAATGGTCCCTCCTGTCCCAACCAGAAACAATAGTTGCTAAATTCCTCAGATTAAGATAAATTTGAAATGCCTGATGTCAAAACAGGACATGTACAACTTACTGTCCAATCCTTTGTCTTTAATTGGATCATAAAAGGCAATGTCATTTGCAATGTCATCAATAGTAAATCCTTCAAAACTTTCATTTAAATTGTGGTCTGAATACATCAATGTTGATATTTTGTTTCACTTTGACAAGTGACCTTGTTTTCAAAAGAAATTCTTGCTTATATGCTGTAATACTACTATTCGTTATTTTTTGTAAGCACTATTATCATTGACTAAATATTGTTAAAAAGACCAGATGTTTGCAATTTCATCCAGTGCAAAGCTTCAATATGAAACATTTATATGCATCTCTGAGGTTTCCCAACCCTTGGCTGAAAATGCATATATGAGCCAGCCATGACAGAAGAGTATTATTAACAAATTGCATATGCATCTCTGGGGCTACAAGGGTATTTTTAGCAATGCATACAAGTGATGGCCGAAGGTAAAGAATTAATGCATGCATAGAACCACCCATCGATATTTCAACTTCAATACATGCTCAATTGTTGTCTTGGTCTGATTAAATTTCAAATTTTAAGTCATATTATGAATTGATACGCACTGCAACAACTTTTCTATGTGGTCTGGAATGGATGGTTTGTTTTTATATTGATCCAACTCAATTCTGCTTTTCTGATTATGATGGACTGCATTATTGGGTCAATTCAGTGCAGTAAAGAGAATGGATTTCAGCTGGAAATGTACTCAAAATTCAAGAATAGTTTTGATGTTTATCAGTTTTGCAGGACATGTCATTCCAATCTGCAGAACTAAGAAAGTATATTTGAGGAAATTCAAGATGCATATGAGTATATATATATATTCATTCATCATTCATATTACCAGCTAAAGACATTTGTGCCCTGTCTATTTTATCTCCTGATATAGGGACCCAGCTATGTGTCTTCTAATGCAGACCTAACACTGTATCAGAAGAGGATACACTAGGAAACTAGCAAAGCAACTGTTAAAGCAACAGTCCATTTAGTCGGCAAAAATACAATACTTTTTTCTCATTTTGGCTAATTGGATCTGAAGCTCTTAATTTCCTACCAAAACATGATAGGGCTCAAAACACAACCTTGCCTTGTACATTTAAAGTAAGAAGAGGGTTTATAGGGAATAAGAACCTATAAATCACTGGTTCTGTATGCATTACCTTGAAATTCTCAATGAACATTAAAAGATTTCTCATTAAAATCCCATGCAGCTAAAAATAACCATTGCTGATGTGAAAATGAGAAAATGAATCAAATTAGTGTTGAAGAACATGCCAACATAATAATTTCAAGAAATATATTCATCCTATCAAAGAATTCATGAGTGCAGCTGATGAAGGAATCAAACTGCCCATGTAGCATAGCATTTCTACTATCAGAGAAAATGTCAAATTGCTTTTAGGTGGAATCTAAAATGTCAAATTGCTTTATAACTGTAATCTATCAAATCAGCTTGATAAAAATGAACAAAAATAGCTGTAAAATTTTTCAAATCAGTAGCCAAAGCACCTTGATAAATTAACCAGATTAAAATTGCAATGGAGCAAGCACACACAAAACTCGGTGAACACTACAAAAGTCTGAAAATTCACTATGATATTGCACAAGAAAACTTGCTGACATTAACCAGTCGCGAATCACCAATGATGACCTTGAAGGCAATGACACACCCAGCAAATATGGCAAAAGAATGATGTCAGCAAATTAGTAGAAATAAGGATGTAAAAATAAACAGCTAAGATCTACATGATCTCATCAAGAACAAATTAATTAGATTCCTTCAACATATACTTGGAAATAGCAATGACTTTTACATACACAGCAAATGCAAACGACTGCAGCTATGGACTCAATATACAAGCAGAGCAAAATGTTTAAAATCATCAATATCATCATACAAGGGTAGTCATTTAGGAGTTGGTGTAATACTGCATACTGGTCAGCTTGCAGTGATTTGGCCAATTACCTATTTGAAGAAAATTCTATCTGTGCAGGAAAATCTATTTGATGGCAGCCTTAACTTGTGCAACCTTTGTGAAAAATTTTGTTTGCCAACCTGTGTGAAAAATTTTGTTTGCCAGTCACTTCCCCAAGATTTGAAATTAACACCAGGGGTGAACAAGCCTTTATATTATAAATACTGTAAATCTCAAATGCTTTATATTATAAATACTGTAAATCTCAAATGCTTACGTTATGTATTGGCACAAGTGCTTGACTATGACTTACATGAAGCACTGGAGTAAAACCAAGTAATCTTTTGCCAACCATGTGAATCTGTATGCAAGTATTATCACAGGTACTGGTGAAGACTTGCCAATGTGGAAAATGCCAATGATAATGAGGAAAAAGCCACTGATGCTGCCAGCAAAGATGTTATTGAAAAAGACAGATGTCAATGAAATAATATCCAGGATTAAAAACAACTCTGGTTTCCAATCTTGATAAAAATTTTAAAAATTCCAAATACTTTATTGCCAAACACTCCAAAACAATTAGGTAAACAATTATTATTAAAAGCATGCTTAAAATGAACCAGGTAAATAATTTGCATCAAACTATAGAATAAGAATACCTAGCAGTACTAAAAAAACAAGAAGCAGATTTACATCCAGTATTGGGACTTATAGATGAACCACTGCCTGTTGCTAGGCTATTTCTTCCAGATGAACTACAACTGGATGAAAGGTAAACTGTGAAATCAGCTCAAACAATTTGTGAAAACAAAAATTCTGGCACCAAGAGGCACAAGTAAAACTGATCTTGCACTTCTAGGAATACTAGATAAGCTTCGTCCAACCATGAGGCAGCCAAAACTGAAAACTTGGTCAATATGACACCACCACCAATGTATCACAGCCACTATAGCTGTTGTTACTGTCACACACACACACACACACACACACACACACACACACACACACACACACACACATTGATGGGTCTAAGTCCAGTAGTTTAAGTTACACTAGCAAGTCAGTGCCCTCAAAGATTAACTCATTAACCCCTGGCAGCACCATAACTCATTGCACTTTTCCTCCCTTATCTCCGAGTGCCTCAATAGCCTCAATAGGGAGGCAGAGTTTACCTCATAAGCTTTTAATCCTGGGTGGCAGTATTTAGCATGGCTTATTTTCCACACGATGATATGATCTAAGTAGATGCAAACCATTGGTTAATTTCAAGCCATTTCCTAATTATGCAGGCTGTTGAACCAATAAAATTTTAGTTTACATAGAGTGAACACAGAAATGATGCAAATTGACATTAATCAGCCAGTTGGAGCTGACTTTTACTTGACAAACTGACGGAGAATTTTCAGGATTTTTATCATTTTTATCGGTTGAGATTGATAGTGACATCAAAATACATTGATGATAACAACAAACATGATGAGAATGAGTTCGAATTTTATTGTTTTATTAGGTTTTAAATTTTCAGTGAGAATTCTAAGGAAGAAAGGTAATTCAAGAGCAAAGAAAATATTTGCATCTTTGAAAGTTATTCACAGGAGATTAAGTTTACAAAAGAGATGACAAGTGAAATTTCTGTGTACATAAAATATTATTTTATGCGTTAATCATTGTGTGTATTCCTAATGGATTTTATGGATTATTTATGGCAAGAGAAAGAAATTGATAAGTACATCATTTATTTTCACCTTTATGCAGAGTTTTATTTCTCCATGTAACATGAAATTTATATCATTATGTACATAATTTTATTGAGAAATGTTGTGCCAAATTTCAGCCTAATTAAACAAATATAAATAAAATAATAAATTTACTGCAAGTAAATCCTCTGGAAAAACATGCAAGCCAGGTGCTGTGAATAAGTCTCAGGGATACAGGCACTGGTAAGACTAACACTGGTCTTGGTGATCTCTGCAAGTATGCTGTAGGGGACTGCCTAGCTATTTGGCTCAGGGGTTAATGAGTTAACAAGTAATCATTCCAACACTTACAACCAGGCAGCAATAAACTTGACTGGTGAACTGCACAAAGTAGATCTGCCAACTTAATTGGAATGAAAAAAGCATGCCAAAGGAAAAATATCAGGAACTGGGAGTAAAAAAAAATAAACAGAATCTGTTTCCAACCATTCATTACATAAGCTTTACAAAAGAACTGACATCCTCACTGCCTTATGCTATTTACTTATCAAAAATGTAAGCTACAGTGATAGGATGATAACAATGAACATGATGAGAATAAGTTCAAATTTTATTGTTTTATTAGGTTTTAAATTTTCAGTGAGAATTCTAAGGAAGAAAGGTAATTCAAGAGCAAGGAAAATATTTGCATCTTTGAAAGTTATTCACAGGAGATTAAGTTTACAAAAGAGATGACAAGTGAAATTTCTGTGTACATAAAATATTATTTTATGCGTTAATCATTGTGTGTGTATTCCTAATGGATTTTATGGATTATTTATGGCAAGAGAAAGAAATTGATAAGTACATCATTTATTTTCACCTTTATGCAGAGTTTTATTTCTCCATGTAACATGAAATTTATATCATTATGTACATAATTTTATTGAGAAATGTTGTGCCAAATTTCAGCCTAATTAAACAAATATAAATAAAATAATAAATTTACTGCAAGTAAATCCTCTGGAAAAACATGCAAGCCAGGTGCTGTGAATAAGTCTCAGGGATACAGGCACTGGTAAGACTAACACTGGTCTTGGTGATCTCTGCAAGTATGCTGTAGGGGACTGCCTAGCTATTTGGCTCAGGGGTTAATGAGTTAACAAGTAATCATTCCAACACATACAACCAGGCAGCAATAAACTTGACTGGTGAACTGCACAAAGTAGATCTGCCAACTTAATTGGAATGAAAAAAGCATGCCAAAGGAAAAATATCAGGAACTGGGAGTAAAAAAAATAAACAGAATCTGTTTCCAACCATTCATTACATAAGCTTTACAAAAGAAATGACATCCTCACTGCCTTATGCTATTTACTTAACATCAAAAATGTAAGCTACAGTGATAGGATGAAAATCTATCCTTTTTACCATTGTCATCTTTTTATGCTATATTTAGTGTTACACAATTCAATTAAAAAATATCAGTGTAAAAGATGAAAATGAAAAAAATAAAGAGATTTTTCACAATGTGACTGTAGTGTGTTCCTTGCGAAATTTCTACATCACTTTTGCTGTTTTAAAGGAGGTGTTGCTATTGTGCAAAATAAATGTACATTTTTATGCATTTTTTAAAAACTGGCATTTCAGGTAAAACAGACAAGAAAAACTGAATTTTTGGTATTTTAAAAATTTCTAATGATCTTGAGTATATCAGGATAGGTGGCAGGTCTAAGAGCAGTCTTACTAATGGGGAAATATCAGCTGTATATGGACACAATCATCTGACAAAGCAATTTCACAACCATATAAAATCTACACTGTAGCATAGGATGCTGATGGGCACAAAGCAAGCCTATGAACATCTGGAATTTCTCCAAGCAAAGAGATTCCACGAGCATGTCAAAAATGCTTCTTCTGCAACAATCCATATGGGAAGAACTCAAAGCAGTTTTCAACCAAACATTTGCACCTCCGATAAAACCCATGCATGAAATCAATAAACAGGTGAAGTCACATAAACCTCTGCTATGCTGACAGGAACAGAAAAGAAAGAAGTCCAATCATTTGTGGGCCAGCACAATTGACAAAAGTTCAAGAATAGTTACAGGCCATACAAAAGGATGTCTGTCGGAGAGGCACTTTTGAGTCTTCAAGAACACATTCACTAGATGACCTTATCAAAATTGAACACACCAATTCAACAATACTCAGCTGATGATTTTTAACAATCACCCAGAGTTAGTTGCTAACAGACAACTGGAAAGAATGTTGGTGCATGAAGCACCCCGAGATATATGCCAAAGCTTCATAAAAATGGATTGATCCAGATGGGTATTCCAGGAGTGGACTGGATGAAAAAGACTAACATAATAATACTAAGTGAAAAGATTCTTGATAAAAGCAATGACATGTTTAGAACCAAAAGAGAATGAGTCATACTTTTCTCCTTACCTATTAAAAAAATGCTTACCAAAAATCTATTGGGGTCATTTTATGGTGGAAGATCTTCCATCTGCAAATGTGGGTGGGTCATCTCTGATCAATATTACTCCCCACTAGAGGCTCTTCCAAGAGAACCACCCAAACATGGAAAAAGTCTTGCTGATTGTCAATACAATCTTGAGATGACTTTGGTGGCTTCAACATCTGGGTCCAAAATGTGCATCATCGAACTTGAGGACAAATTGGAAACACTTCAGGGGTCAGTTCACAGCAGCAGTAACATCCCAGAAGTCATCAACAAACATGTATAGATTTGTCAGCAGTTGCTCACCAACAACATCTTGGACAAAGACGTTTTTTGCTTGTGTATGAAGTCAATGAAGACATTACTGATGCATATGATGATAACTGAAGGAACTAATGCTTCATGTGCTCTGTGAAATCAATGCTGTTGTCACAAATACCACCCCAAGTGTCACCAAAATGATCACTATTTTACAATGAAACCAGAATTTATGTCATTGTTCTAATAACAATCACTGGGTTGGTATCCTGCATGCATATAATTCTTGCTGGATGGCTTAACATTAAAGAAATGTGTAACTTTCCATAGGCACATATGACATTGATGAGGTCTGATAGTATTTCTCTAGTGACTAAAAAAAACAACTCTGAATTAAGCATGTGCAAACATGAACCCACACTCATCACTGTCATTTCGATTTTTTTCTTAAACACTTGGTTGCCATTAGATAGTTGTCACTGAAAAAAAATGTGGTTGGTCTGAAAATGTTTCCATAGAAAAACAAATTGTACATGTTGGACACTATATTGTGCCAGGCAATGTCAGAATCTTGAGGTTAATCTAATCCTCAATGCCATCAGTAGCAAACACTTAACATAGCATAACACACAAGTGAACGACATATACAGTGCAGCAGCACTGCATGGTAACATATTGTTTGGGTTCTACCAAATGGATCCCCTGGTGATCCATGTTTAATTACTCCTGTGGTGCCCATTTATCTTAGATGTAATAATCCTCGATTGACACATATACCTTTATCCCTCATGGGCCAGGATGGGCATACAATGGACCTGCAGGGGGAATGATTACACTGTACATCTGATATCAACCTGATATTGAATGAATACATGTGCATATCATTTAATGAGAAAACCTGTTTCCATACATATTATGGAAATGGCCTTGGTAATTTCTTCCATGGATTGTTCCTCAAAAACCCCAAAATGCTTGCTGGCTTGACCATGAGTGTTGTTGATTGCCAAAAAGAATTGGAATACAACGTCATTGACAACATCAAATGTGATGTCCTGAGCTAGTTAATAAACCTGGGATTGTATGTGGTCCAATAAATTTGAGACTGACTATGATAATAGTGACTCTGGCACCACAGATACAATCAAAATTGGTTACTTTTTTATACGGCAACTATACCTATGCCAGTCCATACATCATCAATGTTGCCATTCAACAATGTCCAGCTGATATAGCACAAGTCAGCATCAATTCAGTAATTGCAAATATTGCAATGAAATGCTGGGTAATGTTGTGAATAAAACAAAGAAATTAGACAATCTGCTAATATATAAAGTGGAACACAATGACAAAATTTCAGCAGTGTTGGGCAATTTTTAGTATTTCCATTGACCTTCATTTGCTCTTCTGAGATCCCCAAAGTTTTAATTTTACCCCAGTTTGATACCAAAGTTTGTTATTCACTCTGACTGTCTAACCCCCAGTTTTGACACCAGGAAGATTTTTTTTTTACTCTCAGTCCTATACCACTAGTGGGTACAGTTTTCAGTATTATTTGTAACTAGCAAGGGATTTCAAGCAATTACAAAAAGAAGTTTTAAATACTGGATATGTTTCTATATTTTCTCACATGTTAAAATTTTTATTAGTCATGGAAAATTACATTTCATTGATGAGAACAACTACAACGCCTACATCAAAACTGGAATGTCAAGTACAAGATCATGGTATTGTTCAGTCACACACAATATTTCATCAACAGAGAGGAACACAAAGTATGTTTGCACTGCGTTGACACATTCACAACAATTCTTTGACTCAACTGATACAGAGATGATTTCATGAGATTGCTGACCTATCTTTTATATATACAAGGATATAGCCAAACATGATCAAGTACCACTAAAAATGTCAGAAACAAGGCCAGGAAAAGGACCAACACCTGCTGTAACTGCCATCAACCCGAATTACAACCTTGGATTCATGCAGCATCAAGGGCAACTGAAATTCATTGATGCTCTCATCTGTGATTTCTCTCAGTCATACATCTGGGTTCTGTTCACAAAGTTAATTTCAAAGCCAAAACACAGTTATGTTATTATAAAAGGGAAAAAACAATGATGCAATTTGGTGTGATGGAGGTATTGATAGCAAAGTTGAGTTGATGAAATTTATATTACAGATGGCTGTGCTAATCCCTTTACTGACCCAAGAATCAACTTTGTTGTTATTTAAGGGATCTGAGGCATGTCAACAATATCATTTCTCAAGCTCACCACAGGCCTGACAGACAAAAGTGTTCTGAAGTTTTCATGGCAGAAAAGCATCCAACAAAGCATCAGCATATCAAGACAATTTTGGTGTTTCAAGCTACAGCACAGGTAAATAGTGGACAATTACATGGTATCTGACAGCTTAGGAGAGTCTGAAGTTTCTCTAGTTAAAAGTCCAAAGGAACCTTCCCAAAAACTTATGCTTGACTTTACAAACAATCAAATTTCACATATACAACAAAAGCTGTGGTTGTACATGCATCAGCATGGAAACATTGACACAGTTCAGCATATTTCTCAGCATGACTTCACACTTTTCCCAATTTATTACTTTTCAACAGTACATGTGAACCTGAACAAGGTCATAGATGACATGCACTTTGATACACATGCAAGTGATGTTCCTACTGGTGGTTAGAGATGCACTACTGATACTTTCTGAAAAGTATGTTCTTGGAAGGCTTAGGTGGCTGGATGAGGATCATTCACATGCCTGTAGAAAATTTGGAATGGCTACACTTTTTAAGTGGCTTAATGTCCCTTTTTACCTTGAACATTTGATGCCATGTTTAGAAAATTCTAAAAGCAAAAGATTGATCATGCAATCATTTTCCAAGAAAGAATTTATTAAGTTAAAGTACCCATGGTTCTCTTGTAAAGTTAGACTGGTTTTCCTGACAAACTTTAATGAATCCAATATGACACCCAGACCTGCATCAAACACAGACAATCCAACAATGAGAATTTACCACAAAAATCTTATTTCCATATGTCTTTCTATTATTTTGTTAGTCAATATTTTAAGGACAATTTTTATAAGACCTGCAGTCAGATCATATGGGTTGGCAGGTCTGCAGAGGTAGCACTAATGCAAGTAAACAGTGAAATATCTCCATTGCTCAAGACCATTCCAGCAATTCTGGTGGCTGCATTATGGGCCATCAAAACTGCAATACTAATCATTCTGAAGAAGAAAAAAAACTGTTGCTGGAAGCACTGTGACTAACAAAGCTTCCAGGACTTGAAGAAAATGAAAAGCTCTTCAACTACCCAGGAAGACTCGAAAACAAAAATGTTTATGGTTACCTGGAATAACTCGCTAAACATCCTAAAGCCAATGTCTGCAGTAGTGGCCTCAATGTTGAGATGTCACAGAAGCAAAGCTTCTACATTCATTGACAAATTTAGATTTGCTCACAATGACAAAATCAGTCAAGTGCTTCCAAGGCATCTTCAAGCAGGACAAACCAGATTGATGAATTCCTGCATGTGAGGAAATAGATCATTAAACTGATTCATTAATAGGACCTCAAACTCAAGTGTCATGCATATCAAAACACCTAAATATCTAGCCCATGTTACATTATAACACACAAGATATACCTGTAAACCTCTAATAATCTGAAAATAAGGGTGTACCCAAATGAACCTTTCTGGAACTAAATACTGAAAAAGGTCTGGGAATAATGGCATAAAGACTAAACGATGAATGAAACACTAGATGAGATATTGTTGAAGGGAAACTGAATGTGGTTTTAACATGTTATGAATTACACAATCATAACATGGCATCCTTGAAAAGGGTACATGAGTGATGTGTCCTACTGACAATTCTCCACTTTGAAGGATATATTCACATCTATGGGACAAGATTTGTAAAGGTAAAAGCTATATAATATGACAGGAAATAATGCTACTATTAAATATGTGCCATTTGTCAATGAATAACTGTGAAAATAGCTTTAACAGACCCTCATACATGCTCCAATGTAATCTACACAAGGGTCAGATAGTTATCAACAGGTGGAACCAGCCTGATACATCAATACTGAACCAGCCTGATACATCAATACTAACTCATGGTTAGCTTGAAATCAACACATTAGCACACAAAAAGGTCCAGTCACTAAAACTGTTTGTGAAAACACTCTGGATTATTTCCACAATGATGAAGAGGAATTCAACAAAAAATTCCTATGATAAAGTTCTCCAACCAATATGTCAAACAAAAATTAGTGAAACAAAATCACAACCTAAACGTATACAATCACTAGAGATATAAATATTCCCCAAGAAAATATTTTCTAAATTTGCATGGTGGCTGTTTGATGGAAGTGCATATTTGTTGATCTTGGACATGATGCATCTAGACAATATCTACTTGCAGATCAATTATACTTTGCAGTGATGTTAGAGATAGAAAAACTATGAAAAAACCTCAAAGATAAGGACATGAAAAATTAATCAAAGCAGAACAACAGCTATAAGATGGAATCACAAAAAGATTGCTCTGCTTGCAAAATATAAATATATATGTTTCTTACAGATGTAATCGACAGAATTTTCACTGCCAGCACTGTTGACCCTGGCATAGCAGTAATCAAAACCACAGCAACTATCATTAAGCATGCCACTTAGAATTGTTGTCAGAATTTATATAGCAACTGGTGCCATGGGATATGCTGAAAAAAAATAATTTTGTCTTGATTACATCAACTATTCAGAAATTATTGTGATCTTTTTAAGCAGTCTCTGCAATTAGTACACTGTACTTGGTGGCCATCAAAAATAAAATCATTACCATGGTAAAGTTCAAGACTTTGCTGGTGGAAATGGAAAACTTCTAATGACTGCATGTGAAGATATGGAATTGGGTGTGTCTGAGACAGATCTGAAACCAGCAACTGATTTGCATACAGCAAAAATCAAGCAAACAGTTGCAGATGCACCAAAATCACACTGTAGGAGTTTCTTTCACATGAAATAACCATTGTCATTAGAGTTAACCCAGATTGGTAACTACACAAGGTGGCCTGGGCATTACCTGCAAGCAAGCTGCCAATCACAATCATCAAGCTAACTCACAGACTCATACCACTTCATTTGTTTTGAACAGAGTGGCCATTTAAAAGCTGGATGGGTTTAATTTGTATTTTAAACAAATGGTGATGTGCTTATAGAGCTATCATTTTTATCCATGGGAATATATTTGTGCTGCACTCACTTAAGCAATATTAGTATTGTCATAATGTACAGAAGATACTGATCCAGACAGACAAGAATGGAAAGCTTTTTGTCATACTAATCTGGATAAACCAATATCTGGATCCACAACAACAATCATTTTCATACTCTGCTATTAATCCATAAGTTCATAATATAAGTGTAAATTCACTAGGACTTTGGGGTCAGTTCATAAGGGTTGGCATGTTTGCAAATCAAGAAATGTTCATATGATTTTCAACGGCTGCCACACTGCATGTCAAATCAGTGCCATTTTCATTTAGAGTGAAAACACCTTTCAGTGAAAATCCTAAGTTGGTATAACCATCTGCACAAGAGGAATATTAATAAGATTTTCAAGATGGCAACCATGGAAGCTATACTGGACTAAGAGGGGCATATATGTCATTCATTACTAACTAGGCATCATCACAAGCAGTCTTTTCATGAAAATCTGATGATGATATAACCATCCATGCAGGAAGACTAGCAATAAAATTTTTAAGATTGGTGCCATGGTGACTATAGTGGACATCAGATGGACATCATTTGCAATTAGGATCAATTGTTCATGTAATTTAAGAGTAGGAATAACAACTTGTACAGATGGACATATAACAGATGGCTGACAGACAAATGGCCATTAAAAAAGCTACCTTGTTTAATACTAGCACAGCTATAAAAAAAATTTTAAAAATATTGTAGCTAAAGATGTAAACAGGGTTCTTAACCTCAAACCATCTCTATAACATCTTAACTACTGCATCTAAAGATAATTTCACCAATATTTAGGAAGAAAATTAATTGATCTATTACAGAATTCCTTTTCTCCTTCCAAGACATAGTAACTTCAGTTCACAACTGACAAATTATACTTTTCTTCTCATACAGCATGAAAAAAGGTTAAGAAAGAACAGTCATCAAGACACTGATTGATCTAATCCACAACTGGCATTAAAAACATATTTAATGATTCAACTTAGGAAGGAAACTCTGCATAGATACATACCGTTTTATATTGATGAAGATTAACCTTTTGAAAAATTCCTTTAACAGGTAGACAAGTTAAAAAAATATAAAGCTTACTAACTTGAAGGACACTTAACTTTTAGATGTCTTTCTGACAAAAAAGGCTTTGTGAAATTCTCTATCTTTCAATCTGAAACACTTTAAACAAGTGTAATCAATGGTAGCTTGAACCATGACCATTCCAAGAAGATTCTGTTTGATGAATAAAGAGTCTTACCAGATTGTCTTCTTTGGGTTCTTCCTACTGGTGGATCTGGAAAAAAAAATATCAAGAAAGCATTAAAAATCATTTTGTTGTGAATGGTACATTATGAACTTTGCTCAGAGCAGTGTTAATTATACAAAATATTTGACGGATCAAAGAGGATGGAATAAAAACAAAAGTTAATAGGCAAACAAATCCTACCTTTTGTTTAAGATCTAGTGGTTCTGGTTGTGTCAGGTTAATTCATTTAAACTGATCAAAGAACACTTACAAATATTATTATGTAAAATATATAATTAAACTTCCTTAAATTAACCTACTCATTTATGTAATAAAAGATAACAAAGCACCCATGCAAAATGATACTTGGTGAATAAAAAGCTTTGTTCCAGACACATTTCATCATGGAGAAGAGTTCAAAAGTTTGCAGTGAACTTAAAATTCCTGAATTCACAATCACAATGCTTTACTAAGTGAACCACATAAAAAAAGTTTGAATACTGATAGTTGTTTCACAGAAAACAAATGTTCCCAGTAATTTAAAAAAGGGATTCTTGTTTTGTTGCTAATCAACTACAACAGAAAGTAGCGATATACAATGTTTTTTGCATACACAAGGTAATTTCTATATTGTCTTGAAGTATGGTTGTTAACAATATTTCAGAGGTTCGTCAGCTTGAAAATAAATATAATTTACACAAAAAAAATGAACAACTTCACCTAAAAAGCTCCTAATTGACAATTATTCCCAATGCAATTATAAAAAGAGTATTCAGATATTAAACTGCCACATTTTCCCCACCCCTTACAGGTTTTCGCTATATCCATTGGTAATGGCATCCTCTTCTTTTTTTTTCTTTTTTTTTTTTTTAAATTTTTTTTAAACTCATGCCTTGACTTATAGTGGTTTGTTTTTTGGATTCCACTGCACACAAATTATCGAAGGAGACATGTTCTTGGCATTTCATGGGAAGTTAATCAATGTGATCAGCATCAATTAATGCCCTTATCCTCTGTTGCCCCACCCTTGAAGTTATAACTTGGAACCACTGGATAAGACAATGAATTACTAACCAGATAATTGAGGGTTCAATTCCTGCCATCTGATCAGCCTCAACTACCTACTAAATTTTTCTTGACTTTGTTGAAACATGTGGGTTTCTCTGCTCTTTGTAATTAAATCTGGACATGCTTCAGGGGTCAATCATATAGTTTTAGTTAACTGACCTGGTTGCTTATAACATAGATGGATCTATAACACAGTTGGGTTCTATGGCTCCCAACTACCATGTTATTGAGGGATCACACTGTAAATCATTCATTTTTACCTTTATGCAGAGTTTTATTTCTACATGAAGCATGAAATTTAAGCTATTATGTACATAATTTTATTGAGAAATGCTGGGCCAGATTTCAGCTTAATTATATAAATAAAAAATTCCAAATTAATTGCAAGTAGCCACTTTGTAAAAAATCTGCAAGCCAAGTGCTGTCATCAAGTCTCAGTGATAAAGGCACTGGTAAGGCTAACACTGCTCTAGGTGATCTCTCCACAAATATGCTGTTGAAGAATGCCTAGCTGTTTGGCACAGGGGTTAAAGAGTTAACATGATGTTCACGAGGGCTGCAACTGAGGAGGCAGGGTACAGTTTCGTATTTTGGCCCCTGGCAAATTTCTTAACTTAAGGCTATGGTGTGACTTTTTCAGCAATTATTGTCTACTAATTAAATATATGGATATATTTGTGAGCTAGGTGTTTCGGGCTTGTGTTGTTCTTGAAATTGATGTCAGGCATATACACCTTCCATAGTTACTCTGCAATATGTTGATAGTGAAATACCAATAGTTGTCTACGAAGAAGAGCTAGCCTCTCGTAACAGTAAATATGTGGGTTTGGGACAAGGAGCATATCTCAAAAGCGGCTTGGATGACAACTATTTTCAACTGCATCAGCCTGTTTAGTACACACTGTTTGGCAGAATTGTAATCTAGGAAAAGGGCTTGTGTTTGCACTGTGAGTACCACATGGTGTCAAAAATGACCTTCGGACATGAAAATTGCAGGTATAAATTTGGGGTTGGGGTGCATAAACTTCTTCTGCTATGAACTGCCACTGACTTCTCTGGTCAAGTGGATAATATTTTTATGCTTTGTTTTAATATAGGTATCTCAAAATATGGGCATTCTTGACCTCACTTGTGTATTTGATTTTTTATGATTTTTTGTACTAGGTCAATGATTGCGACATTAAATTTGTACATAAATACTGGCCCCTGCCCCCTGAGGACATACTGGATGTGAAATTGGCACCATTTTCATTTACAACTAGACATTGTAAAAAGTCTTCTGGTGCAAACCTTATGCTGATATGTCATTCCAGCTAGGAATAGTAGTGATAAGTTTTAAAGATAGCTGCTGCCACTGAGCTGGCACAATCAATATTCAAAACATCATAAGAAGTCTTCTGGTCTTCACATCATGCTAACTTCATGCAGAGGGAGCAGCATATATCCCAGGCGAAAAAAGTTCTTAAGTTCATGAATGCTTCATCAACTTCATGAACTGTTGGTGAATGCTTCATCAACTTCATGAACTGTTCATGAACTGGTTGTCAAATGTGTTCATGAACCATTCATGAACTGTTCATGAACATCAGTTAATGAAATTCAAGTTCTTGAACTTTTCCTGAGTTCATGGACTGTTCATGAACATTAGTTCATGAGATTCAAGTTTTTGAACTATTCCTCTAAGTTCATGAACTGTTCATGAACTGTTCATGAACATTAGTTCATGAAATTCAGGTTCTTGAACTTTTAAAAGTTCATGAACTATTATGTACTGAACCAAATAGGCAATCAAATTACAATTTTATAAACTGTTTAAGCATACTTGTAGTTTGTCAACTGTACCTGAAGTAATCCACTTTGTAATGAAAATTTGAGAATTTTTATAACATTTTCATCAAATCGGTGATGAACAAAATATTTAAAATTAACCTCATAAATGTAATTAAGTAACAAGAATTGAAGATATCTGCAAAATGGGTTGTAAAATGGGATTTAATCTATTGAACTTAAATGTGATTGAAGATTAGCAGTACATGCAAGTCAGTTGCTAACATACATCATCCCATTTCACAACAAATAATGTCCAAATAAACATACTGAAAGTGCATTGTAGTAAGGGTGCAAAAGGAATTTTTCAAAGTCTGCAAGCTTGCTAACTCTAAAGTACTTGATGTAGCTTGCACAAGCTTGCAATAATCAGTTATGAAAGGGCAGTTCTGCATGAGATCAGTACTTCTTGTAATGCTGAATATATGTTGTTACTAAATCATATACTCATTATAATCTACACTATCAAATTAAAAGATGTTACTGGTAATTTAGTTCTTATTTATAGCAATGCACTTGAGTTAAATAATATAAATTTTCAGCATTGCAAAATGTTAAGAACTTGAATTACTTGTACTTAGCTGGTACATAAATAAAATACATTATTCCAACATTTATATATGTTTAAATTAACTATGAACATGATTAATATATGTCAAAATAAACTGAATTATTTCTTGAGCAAGACAAAATATAAAATATTACTTTTTCTACAAATATCTTTTTCTCATTTTCAGTTTTTACAAATATTATACATGTTAAAGAAAAAATTGAGCTTTTTTGCATAAAGGAAACTCTTTAAGTGATTGAACACTCAATTAGCTATGCAGTCATTTTGTCAGGTAATGGAAGATTCCATTTAGTAAAATCCTGTAAAACAATAAATGCTGATTGCAAAGTTAATTGGAGACTAATTTAATAGAGCAAGATGTTTGATGGCAAGTACTTGTAAATCTTTTTACCAATAATCTATGCACCATCAAATATAGTCTCAGTAAATCTTGTAATATTAATTACTGGCATTAAGTTTATGAAAGAACTGTCATTATTTGTTTCAATGACAATCTACTGCAGGAGAAAAAAATAATTGTCAGTTATTTAATTACTAAATAAAATTTACAAATATATAGTTTCTGTTTTTCTTTGAGTGAAAGAGATGCATCCCATTCTGCCAGCATTCTATAAATAATTGAGCTTTGTGAAGGTGAAGTGTGGCTTTCTGCGAAAGAGACTTAATTCGGTATCAAGTCATTAAAAAAGCAGTTACATCCCCTGTTTACAGTTGACAGACTGGTTTACGAACTGTAAATGTACATGTAATATATTTGAGTCAAAAGAACACAATACAACCATTCTAGCATCATGTTAAAATATTTGGCGCAATTTTCAAGGTTGAATCATCACAATTTACCTTGTTAATTTGGTAAATTTCATTGCCTGCTGAACCAATATATGTGCAGTAGCTGATTCTATAACCAGAGAGATAATATGAAATCACAACAGAGTTATAATATTGGTGAGTACACTGAGGATTGTGTCGTATTTTGCCAGTTTTTGTGACTTTAGTTTGGTGGTACTGGAGTAGCATTCTTTTTCACTTTTACAATTATATGTCAAAATATGACTCTGTAATGTTGCTTCACCCAAAGACTGAGATGGCAATGCTGCAGATCATTATTATTGCTACACTTGTCAAATCGATGCAGTGCTATCAGCTATCAACAATAGAATTACGAGATTATAAAGTTAAACTCACGATTGGGAATCTCATTTCCATTATTCTTAGGGTATTTTTCCTCTCACATATCAAATTAACAGTTGTTCAGAGGGTTATTGCATTTAAATCTTTTCATCCTCAAAGAAGATGGCCGTTATTTTATTTCAAATTGTCTTAGGTACGTACTCAGTTTTATCGGATTTTTGTTGTTCAAAACTCTCAGGTGTCCTTCATTTGACATGTGTCGTAGACCTTTCAAAATGAATATTATAACTAAAATTTAGTACTCATTAAAGGATGATCTTGAATAAGACTTACTGATATTTCCTGGACTTAATAAGTGATTTTGGAATAATGAACTATAAATTAAATGCTTTTGCCAATGAGGTAAATACTCATATTTTTTTCCTGATTACATAGTACATGTTTTTGAAATCCATTTCAGTGGACGATACCTGAATCATACCAGAAGCAGAGGACGATGCAGAATTTTATTCTGAGGATTTTGTTTAATTCTTGTTTTCACCTAATAGTTTATCATTGTGACAGATGAGAGGGAACCTAACTATTTGACACCATCCTACCCAAAATGGATTTCTACATGTGAGTAAATTAGTGTAACATTTCCAAAGAAGACATAACAAAAGTATAAGGAGTTTGCTCACACAGATCCCATTCATATGCTCTTATTTTTATCTGATTAAATATTATTAAACGATTTTATGACTGACATTCTCTTTTTATTGTGACAGTAAGATCTCATTCTAATTGATGTTCATCATATATTAGCATTTTCATTCAATATTTGATATTACATACTTTTTGCATATCAAGAGCTAGAAAATGGAGGTATGTAACATTGAATAAAATTACAAAACAAGCTTGCCACAACCTTGTATTGCTGTTTTCATGGAATATGATGGAAAATCTACAGCTGGGGGTTACTAAAAATGTTAGTAATCGAAGAGAAAGTTATTTTGATAGGAGAACTATGCAATATTTTATCATAAGCTTTCCTGGGTATCTTTTTATAATCAGAATTTTCTATCTGAGCTTCTAATTCACAG
The DNA here is from genome assembly GCA_016746295.1 of Potamilus streckersoni. NCBI lineage: Eukaryota > Metazoa > Mollusca > Bivalvia > Unionida > Unionidae > Potamilus > Potamilus streckersoni. The sequence continues at coordinate 596,017 of JAEAOA010002240.1, forward strand.
AAAAAGGTGATATTTTTGAATTTTATGACATTTACTTCAAAGAACTGTAAAGAACAACAGAGTTCATGAACAATAACATAGTTCATGAACTAAAGATTCATTAGTCATTTTCTGTTAAAGAACTGGTGTCCATTTTCTGTTCATGAACTAGTTCAAGAACAATTCATGAACAGTTTTTAGACTTGTTCATGAACTGAAGATTCATGAAGTGGCCATTTTCTGCTCAGGTACTAATTCATGAACCAGTTCATGAACTAGTTCAAGAACAATTCATGAACCAGTTCATGAACTAGATCAAGAACAATTCATGAAGTGGCCATTTTCTGTTCTGGTACTAGTTCATGAACTAGTTCAAGAACAATTCATGAACAAGATATATATATATATATATATATATATATATATATATATATATATATATATATATATATATATATATATATCTATATATATATACAAACACACACACACACACACAAGAACTTTCAAGATGGATGCTGTGATGACCATACTGTATGATCAAAATTATTTTCATTCAGAGCCAAAATGACATCATAGGAAGTCTTATAGTTAAAAATTCAATTTGATATGGAGTATCAATAACATGATTGTCAAGATGATCACTGTGGTGGCCATACTGGACATCCAGAGTAGCTACACTGTTGTAAAGGGGCAATTTTCTGTCAATCTATGAAGAACACAGAAAGTTGGACAGGTGAACAATTAGATTTATGGGGAATGGCGTGTTTAAATAAATGGGGCAAGATTCCACATGAAAACTCTCGGTTTAAATGTGCTTATCACAATCTTTAGAATCAGTCTACACCATTGTTTCTGTAAGAGAAAACAAAGTTTATAGGACTCCAGGTCAAATTAAGATGAAATTCACTCATAATTAGGATCTAAGTGATGTGGATGTCTGGAAAAATCTACAAACACAATTCTGGCAGTAAAAGCTTGAAGAGATGAGTTATCTTGCATCTCTTTCACGTAATTTCTTGATACCATTGCCTTACTTTAGTGATATGAAGTATGAGAATCCGTGTAAGTTTGCCAATTAATACAATTTCACTTATGCTTAAGACTTGAGGCATATTGACTAAAATTAACATTTTTAAACCATGTGAATTAATGTTCTTAAACCATGTAGTGAGGTTTTGTATATGTTAGAGACTTGAATGTATATATTCGATATAAATATTATAGTTGAGTCACGTAAGAAATTTCATTCATCCATTTGTGTAATTAAGATGAGATAGAATCTAATGTATTTGTGTAATGTTGAAACAGCCAATTAAGCAAGACAGTAATCCTTTGAGGCTAGGTCTGTTTATAGTCTGCTGTATTTCGTTAGACCAGATGGCTGTTGGTATCTGTTTGAATTCTGATAGAACTTATCTGATATTAAGGAGAGAAATAAGTATGATTTCTTCTAATATAGGATACCTAACAGAATACTTATATTGCTGTTTTGAAAGGTGAAATAGCTCCATGGGAAGTAACCACGTGACATATCACATACTTACAAAACCGAAATGTGGACACAAAGTTGGAAGGGCCAAAAGAGGCAAGACACCTGAGAATTTGGGAAAAGGGAAATGGGGAAAGGACCTAGATTTACAGGAATAAGGAAGTCAAAAGAACAGGCGCGGTGGATATGGATTGAACCAGAACCATCTGGTTATGAATCTGTACCAAGCAGTGATTTCTATCTTTCACTCAATCTGATGATGAATTAATTCTATCACTTAAAAGATACACTATTTATATAAGAATATTTGTCTTTGAAATTTGTTGAATAATTTAATTCAAAGAAGAAGTGTATCTTACAAATGTAATACATTATCATAATAGTTTACGAATTTTGTTTATGAATTTGATTAAATTTTATGGTTTGTCATTCTGTTCTATATGCATGTACCTGCTCAGATCTGTATCTATTCCACCTATAAACTTCACACTTTATACTGATATTTACTTACTCCAGGCAAATTACAGAGTCAGTGATCACCCTACAGATAATGATTGCCAAAATCGTACAACCCACCCCAACAAAGCTGGGGCAGTTTGCAACAATTGTCATTTACCCATACTGGTATTATAATTTTTCCCTCAGAAGTAATTATAAGATTTTAAAGAGGGCTCCTGTGAGGGCATATTGGAAATCAGATTTGCACCATTTTCATTCAAGTAGTGCTAATGAATAGATGGACCTCAGTTGAAGGACAGACAACAGGCCATCCAATAAACTCTTGTGGACTATCACCTGTAGAGCATAACAAGCTAACAAACAACATTTAAGCATGGTTTCAGTCAGTTGACCTACATTATTGAAGACATTTATATCAATATACAATTTCTTGCAAGTGAAGAAAAAAAATCAGAATTAACAACATACATTCATTCTAGTATATGCAGTTGACATAAGACTTCCTACTGATTTTTTTAATCATTTTTTTTATTAATACCTAGGCCCTGCCATCTAATTTTGAGCTTGATTGTAAATGAAATAAAAATAAATATGATCTCAATGGCTATTAGATGCATTGGTAACTTTGCAAAAAATAGTAATAACCACTATTGTTTAATGTGTGATCAAATTTATAATAAAACAAGTTTGTTGGTTACTTTGATTGACTTTTATTTGGATGGACCTGTTAATCATTACTTCACCAGTTATAACCATGGGTCTCTTTTTGATAACCAAAGTGGTCTTGACTGTCAAAGCAAACCAAAACTATGGGAATGTCAGTGTCATATCCTCAAAAAAATACCCATATTTTGGTAATGTATCTTATCTAGTGTGAAATAGTTTGAAATACTTTTAAATATACTTTGATGTCTAGTCATAAAAAATCCACAATTCTACCAGTATTTCCACCAGCACCACCAATAGCCCTCTCTCCTCATCCTACCCTAAGATAGTTATCATTAAGCAAATGCCCAATATTAACTACCAAGTTATCTAATGTACATAACTTTCTGCTATGAGTCTAAGCACAGAACATCATTTTCATCAAAAAATAACTGAACAATGTCACTTGTCATGCAATCTAAGGTACCCCCAACAAATTCTTAGATTATCTATATTGTACATCCCTGACTTTCACCCTTCATGAATTTTCAAAGATTAAAATTTTTATTCCAACATATTTTGAACTTAATATCCTACTTGGAAGCTCTGAGAAGTTGGCTGTTGTGGGAGACTGGGATTCCACTTAAATATGGAGAATTCTAAACCAACCAACATACAACTGGGAAGCCTATCACTGAGTCTGTAAGCAATACAAGGAAAATGCAAATAAGTTTAAAGAGTTCAAAAGATCTAAATATTCTCAATTTTTACCCATGCCAATATGATTCAGTGACATCCTAATTTTTACCTTTAGTCATCTACCCTTGGACTTTAAGGTCTGTGAGAGGATTAAAGGCATGTTTAGGCAACCCTACAGATTCCTCAGAACTCTCCCACCCCAAAGATATATTGGGTTTGACAACAATCTGTGCATCTTTGTATATCTTTGGTAATTTAAGAATTTACCAACATGAAAAGGAAAAGCATAATCAACAAAAGAATAAAAAGCATTGATGTGTCTTTGATCTTTAACATACCCTGAAGTTCTTGAGATCACAGAAAATTTTTAAACCAAATTTCAAATGTATATACTACCAATAAAAGTCATCTGCCAAGCAGGACAGCTTTACAATGAACAGTATAAATGGTTAAATTGCATTTACAGGAAAAGTTATAATGAACATATGCACACCTGACAAATTAATATATCTGTATTTTGGACTTTATAAACACAGCTATTGCTTGAGACACAGATTGTTGCACTCACACCATGTGTTACAAAACCATTCCACCTCTCTCTCTCTCTCTCTCTCTCTCTCTCTCTCTCTCTCTCTCTCTCTCTCTCTCTCTCTCTCTCTCTCTCTCTCACACACACACACACTCACTCACTCTCAATCACTCTTGTAATTCTTATAACATACCCTAGATTACAAATTTGACACAAAGCATTTAAAAGTAAAACGTGAAGCTTTTAAAGGTGAAACTCAAAAGTATTCTACACATTATGCTCCTCCATACCAAGATAAAGTTCTATAATATAATTTATTATGAAACATATGTTCAAAGCAAGTAAATATAAGTGGTATGATATATTGATGCACTGGTGAATCTCAGTTGCCCTTGTCAGACTTATACTGTAATACATTTTAAGTAATTAACATGGAATGTCTTCAATGACTGATTTCAAAATACTATAGTAGACTAGATTGATAGTTAGAAGTTCCAGTAAAGTATAAATGAAAAGTGATATGAAACACTTTGGTTTCTTACATTTCTGGACAGCAACCGCTGTTGGTTTGATACCCACACAGGCCAGCACCCATGTGAGGAAATGTATGTTATTTACTCAGAAGAAGAAAATTTTCTTTTTTTATTTATGCTCAAACATACTGGCTAGCAATATGCCTAAAAACAATTGTAGCAGTTTTTCTTACGGTATTCCACACAATACCACTTGTATACTGTTAATGTTCTTTTTTTTATTTATGCTCAAACATATTGGCTAGCAGTATGCATAAAAAATTGTAGCAGTTTTTTCTTAGGATATTCCACGCAATACCAATTATATACTGTTAATGTTCTGCTGTTTTGTGTGTATTTGCACAGAAAATATCAGTAGTAAAATAACTCACTTTCCTAATTCAAGGTGAAAAAAGCAGACAAATAAAAAAAGACAAAAAGTAAATAATGGTGGGTTTGAATAACGAAATCCTGTGTGACAGGTGGCAATGCTCACCACAAGATCAAGCATCAAATTTCTTGGTCATGATATTATTGTTTACTAATCCCAGTTAAAAATTACTTCAATGATTTAGGAGAAATATGTCTCATGGAAAATCCACTAATTCACAGAATAAACATAACATAAATTGGCAATAACATGATAAAAGTACCATTAAAACCAGAACAAATTTTTTTAAAAATAAAAACATTTCTGTGTAGTATGTGCAACAAAACCAAGAAGTGCAAATAAATCATATATTGCTCACATGGCTGTACTTAAAAGACCATTTTACTACACAGATTTATGTAGCATTTTAAGAACACATCTTCTTCAAACTAGTTCCCATCACTATACAAAGTTGATTTTTACTATATTCTGATAAAAATTATTTTCTAAATATACGGCCACATTTAATATATGCAGTTTCTTACTCATGACCAAAGTCATCCAAAATCCTGATTCTAATAAATGCAAGAGATCAAAAATATAACTTCAAGAATGATAACAATGTTAACAGATGCAAGACCATCTCAATAATGTGTGGTCCTGCTTACTTTTTAAATTGCCAAAGATCTTGATGTTATAAATTCAGATTCTAATTTTGATCAAATCTGGCTCAGAATTATGGCTTCCTGAGTTGTAATAAGCTCACTCAATTACATGCAGTATCATCTCATAAATATATCTTGCTCTTACTGAAATAAAGATATTAATGATGTATGACCAAAATCATACAACAAATATGACTTCCAGAGTGGTAACAAGCTCATCCAATCAGATGCAAGATTAGATCATCATCAATATAATTGGAACTTGTTACATAATGAACTGATCTAAGATCACCATGATATATGCCATTTTCTCAAGTCTGATCAAAAGTGAATCAGAAATATAGCTTGCTTGCTGACTGGCAACAAGCACAGCAGCCAATCAGTTTTAATATAAACTCAATGACATCTGGGCATCTTGATCTTTATAAAACCTGTTCAATATCTTGACAAAATATGCAATATTTCAGTTTTGAATCAGTCTAAATTTGGCTTGTATGTCACAATTTCATTTATATTCATCTGTATTTTGACTTAAACTGACTATTTCAGAAGAATTATCAAATATTAATAGTAAAATCCATTAGACAAGTATATGTATTGATGAAAGTCATTTGAGATAATGATGATTCTCATGCATCAATTAAAGTTGCTGGCACAGTCTCTCTCTCACACACACACACATACACACACACACACACACACACACACACACAATGCTGCCTCAGATGGCATACTAATGAAGATAAGGTAATGTTTGTAGACATGTTCACAGGCTATTTAATAACCTTAAAGGTAAAGACCTATTAGCTGCATTCTTCCTTTCAAAGCATAAGCTTATTTGTATTTCCATTTGCATTATGGATATGTAATGCAGACTGCTCATAAAACTGACAAGTCCCTCAACAAGTCTTGTTTATACACATGATGAATGTTGTCAAGCACTGCTGGGCAATATTGTCATGTTTGGTACAACTTTAAGTCTTGTACTGCTACGGTACAACTCAAGATAACTTAATTCTTGTAAACATATCAAACTTCCTCAAATCATATGCTGAATTCATGAATTATGTTACAATGGAAATTATTAAATTTCTTTATTTCATCTTTGTCATATTAATTAATTCATTTGCAGGAAAATAAACATAATGAATTGAAAAGTGACATATAGCATGAAATGCAACTTTAACTTTCAAAACATAATTAAGAGAATTATCCATCAAACAAGACTCACTTCTGAGTGCTTTCAAAGTATCATTTTGGGGCCCCTAGTGGTTTAAAGCATTCTCTGTTACTCTTACTCGATTACTGCCATATCACCTCTGAGTGGGTTCAAGTCTAAGATTTGGCAAATACAGATATGTAAGAAAGATTGCAAGTAGCTTTTCGAGGGTCAGTGGTTCTTTATGAGGATTTCCCCATTTCTTCCTCTACCATTAATACTGGCTGCCATTTATAACCTATCGGGTGCTGAAAAAAGGCGTTAACAACAACAACATCAAAGTATCATTTCAACTGTTCACTTAAATTGCTTACTTCAATACTGAGTTCTAGTTTATTCAATGACTGTAGTAGTAGTAGTAGTAGTAGTAGTAGTAGTAGTAGTAGTAGTAAAAGAAGTATAGTATAGCCATCACTTTTCCAAGTGTTAATTATGATTATACCTGTGCTAATGGTGAAGTACAATAACTTTGGTCATAAACTTATACATGTGTTCTCACTGTTGAAGAATAGAATGAAAAGATTGTTGTTGTTCTGGAGCTTAACTGCATTTTTCAGCACACGATAGGCTATACATGGCGGCCAGTATTAATGGTGGAGGAAGAAACTGAAGAAAGAAACCATCAACCTACAGAAGCTACTGGCAACCTTAAATCACACATATCCACATTTGCTGAATCTTAGACTCAACCCAATTAGACTGAACCCTAGCAGACGGAGGTGAGATGGCAGTGATCCATAACAGAAGAGTGCTTTTGACCACTCAGCCACTCAGGGCTCCAAAAAGATAATTTGTGCCAGCATCAAAGAAAATGCATTCATCGATATTGCTAAGACATTTGAATACATGCGAACAGCAATGTTTCAAATAAGAAGCAAATAAACTTTTCAAATGTGAAATTTGAAAACAAAATATTCAGTAAAACTATTTTTAATAGATCAGCAGAGATATTTGCTCATGGCTGGGAATTTTTGGAAACTACTGCTTCTGCTATTGTTTGGAGTAGTGATGGTGGGGATGGGTTAAAAATGAAAATTTTTTTAATTCCACTCATTGATCCTAGTCTTGCCTATAAGATATAACATGCTCTCTGGATAGCTTAATGACAATTCAATGTTCAAGTTCAGACTTTCCTCACAAAGAGATAAAGTCAATAATTAAGATTTCTGAGACCTTTCAAAACCTGTAAGAAAAGGTTAAATGTTCTTAGCTGAATAAATCATCTTTGTCAGTGATTAAGGATTCAAACTCAATCATAATCTGGTAACTGGTTTGAGAAAGGGAATGTCATGGGAAGGACTCATTCATTGTGCACTCTAACCACCATATCTTTCCCTTTACATTATGGCATTGTGAGTTTGTAAAGGTTACTGAATGCTTATCAACTGAATGGAAGTTGAGTTCTATAGTATTTAATGCCATCATTAAAGAGTGTGGGCATATAGATGTAGATTTATTTGCTTCCAGACTAAATCACCAAATCCTTAAAATTAAATCACCAAATCCTTAAAATGAAATTACAGTTGTTGTTACTGCTTTCCACCTTTCAGTCTGTTGGGAGCAGTGATGCAAAAGAATGGCCAAAAAGAAACAAATCTTTTTTTTTGTGACACCACAATGGCCAACCAAACATAGTTTCAAAGCCTCCTGCATGCTGTAGTCATTTTCTGCTGGCTGCCAGCCCACAAGAGATTCTACACTTGGCACACAATCTGCATGACAATACCCCCTCTGCAAACTGATGATGGGTGTTTTTCATTAATCATGATGGCAATCATAAATCAAAGATTATCAAAGTGAGCTACCTTCCTGTCATCAATTCATGGAGAACATCAATAAAAAACTGTATTGGGGTCATCTCAAAAAGTGAATGTTATTTTCAAATCAAAGATTAATCCACTTCATCCACCTGTCTTTCGTGACTTTTTAACTCTGTAGATAGAAGTTTAGGTAATAGTTCTGAAAATACAGCCAAATCTACAATTTTGACATCTTTCCTTATTATTTTTCTTTTTCTATTTTTATTGTTGTTTTTGTCTAACTTGAATTGGATTTAAATGCCCTTCGAACAACATTGTTTTCTTGTTTTCTGTTTTAAAGCAGAATTTCGCCTTTCTCCTGACCTGAATCTGAATTTTTTTATATTGTCTCTGAAACCCTTTTGGGTTTTATTGTATATTTTTAACAGATGCTCTCTCTCCGGTCCCATTCTACAATGATCCTTTTAATAAGTATGATATAAGTTTGAATAACCTTTCGAAAAATTTTCGGCAATGAGAATAGCTCGAATGCTTAGTCGATGGGAAAATAAGTGGTCCATTGGTATGAAAACTGAATGCAAGGACTTGCATTTTGCAACTTGTGCCTTAAAGATTGTGACATGGGGTAGATTCAAAATGTTAAACCAACCCCTTCTCTACAGTTCGTTGCTAGGGAATGACCTCCCACAATGTAATTTACCCAGTGTGGATGGATGGAAAGAATAATACAGATCTCTGAGCAAGTATATTGAAGAAATAAAACAATGAGCCCCCTTTCAATGAACAAATATAAAATTTTAAACAATTTAGCAATAGAATTCCAAATGGAAAGAAATCAATTTCTTTTACTACAAGAAAAGGAAATGTACAAACATGTATTCAATAAAAGCAAATACAAATTTCACTTTACTAATAATTGTCAGTGACAGAATTAATACAGTTTCATCATAGCCTACCAGTCGTGACTTTGAGTTCAACACTGAAAGACATCATCACCTATCTTTATCCGGACATCAAATTTTCCATTCCTACCTGCATTTCCAACCTTTGTCTACTCGTCTTTGACTTGGACCCTTGCCAGTCGAAACTTTAACGATTTGAAGATATCTCGAATCTAGAACTGGAATTTGGCTGTGGAATTCTGAGGAATTGTGCTGGAGAACTGGCTGAGGAATTGGCTGAGGAAGCTGTTTCCTTTGCCGTTTTATTTGGGTTTTTTCCCATGAACTTCCAATGTATAGTCTGTCTACTTTCTGAGATGACTTAACTCGCCTTACTTCAGTCACTGGGGAACATACTACTTACGTTCGGCCCATAGTCCCCCTAACTTCCTTCAAGCAAGATTGAAGACTGAAGCAATTTTGCAAAGTAAAGCCAATACTTTCTTACAAGGTTTAATACCCTTAAGTTTCCATTAGCCAATTAGAATTGACTTGGTTCCTAAAATTCCCTAGTGTAGAATATTTGATTAACAAGAATAGTATAATCATGCCGCAATTAACTCTTCTTTGAACAATCAATTATTGACTGCTTCCTCTTTTTACCAGTGGAGTTTGAAGGGTGCTTGAAGGGTGCGAGTTTGAAATGTGTTATGCCAAGACCCTGGTACCATAATAGATGACTCAGTCAAATTTCATGAAGGGAAACCAAGTTTCCTTTGATGTTCAGAGATGAAATGAGAATAATCATAGAACTATCTCTAGCCCTTTCTACTTTAATTATGTAAACTTTGGTACAATTCAATTAATCAATACTTCTAAAAGTTTCAAAATTAGACACATCACAAAGATTTTAACTACAATTAACAGCTAAACAGTTACGACTAACATGCTAAATATGACAAGGAATTGAACCTTGATGATCTCAAAGTTATATAATTCCAAACTAATTCACTTCCAGAATTTAAGGAGGGACAAAGAATAGATCACTGGTGGGGAATTGTTGATATTGTTGCCAGATACCTATGTCTATCAAAGATAGTCTTATCTTTGTGTAGTTTTCTTAACCCACAAGTAGAATAATCAATATTCTAGTTGTGTTAAAATTCAGAGTAAAATAACTGTATCATGATAAACATTTGAACTGGGATAAATTACTGACGTCTGTTGACTCATCCAAAGCCAGAGAAAAAACAGTGCCACATTTATGTCCTTCACTTGCATTGCTTCAATTTGATTTGACATCATGATACTACGATTGTTAACAGTTCTTGCTGATAGAGGCATGTCTTTTATCTGTTTAATTATTTTGTCCTTATCCGAAAAATCATCAAAAAGTTCATTGGCAACATCAAACATGAATGCTTTGGCATACTCCCCATCTGTGAATGGCTTTCCGTTTCTCACAATAGCTAAGGGACAGCAAAGCTAGCCGAATTCCAGTCACTTTGTTGAGTCCAAACACGGATTTGCTGCTGACTAGCTTGCACTCTTGATAGCAGTTCTTGACATGCTTTCTTCCTGCTGGTCTCCCGCAAGATATTTTGATGCAAATGTAGAATGGTGTGTCTCGAAGTGTCGCTTTACATTTGACCGTTTCATAGATGCAATTTTATCACTGCATATTAGACACACTGCAGAACCAGTTCTCTCTACAAAGGCAAACTCCTCTGTCCATTCCTGCTGAAAAGTACGATACTCGATACTCGTCTTTCTTTCTTTTAGCCATCTTGTCAAAAGGGTTTCTAAAATTAGCTGATAACGCGATTATAAAGAAAGTTTATTTTCTGATCCGACGACAATCTGTTGTGCTGACCCTTTTGCACATGCACACATCGGCCACTATTTTCGAAAGCAATATACGCCACTATTTTCAAAAGCAATATACGGCAGCCCCACTTGAACAATGTCAGATATAGACACAATGACATGTATTTTTGCAACTTTTCCACAGAAATCCCTGCAAACCGGCTTTCTAATTCACGCATTTTTCGTCACATGAGGGAGTGCAGAGGTGGCTACTCTTGCAGTATGACTTGCATTTGGAGGTAAGGCATGAGTTATTTCCCTTTAATTACGATGAATGCAGGGTTGCTATTTTTCTGTCTTTTAGGTCAGCGGAGTTTATCTCCTTTACCACTTCTGATGCTGAGCTGCAGTAGACTTTAGCTCATTTGTAGAATGAAATATTGGTATGCAATTAATATGTAGATCAAAGGAGTCTAAAGAAACTTTTTATAATCGAACATTTGTCTGTGAGCCAGATACAGCCATCAATAGAGCCACATCTGGCTTGCGAGCCATAGGTTCCCGACCCCTGACTTAGTACATTAAAAATCCTAATCATTATTATATAGTGTTTTAAAAAACCTACCAACCCTAATTTTAAAACCAGTGCAATATGGAACACATTTTTTCTAGCCTAATCAATGGATACCATTTTCATTTTACTATTAGCTATTTTATTAAAAAAACTGGATATCATTGTGACAAATTGGCGGCGTTCAAAACACGCCAACCTCTTTCACTATGGTTCGTTGCTAGAAAATGACCTCTGCAGTGTGATTTACCCAGTGTGGATAGATAGAAAGAAGAATGCAGATCACTGAACAAGTATATTGAAGATATAAACACAATGAGCCCCCTTTCAATGAACAAATATAAAATTTAATCAGTTTATACTATCTTCATTGCCAATGAGATGTGACCTTTGAATGCAACGATGAGAGACTTCATCACTTATTTTATGGGACATCAAGACTTCCCTTCGTCCCTGCTCCAGCGATCTTTGTCTAGCTATTTTGTCTTGGACTCTTGTCCGTTGAACTCTGACTTAGCAATTGTCTCTGGACTTAGATTTCTGCTTAGAATTTGCTCTGGTCCTGTGATTGTTCAGCGATTTCTCACGTGAATCCAGGAAAGCTGTTTCCTTTTGCGTTTTCTTTATTCTTTATTCCTTTCCATGAACCTCACCTCACGTATAGTCTGTCTCCTAACTGAGACAACTATCTGGCCCCTTGCTCAATAACAAAAACATACTTTTTACAAATTCAAAATGTAAAGTTTGCCTACTTGCTGAGACAAAACTTCTGCTTTACTGCCAAATCACGAGATAATGTCTTACACAATCCCAAGTCTCTCTGGACCACTCTTTTTTCAAGTAAGATTGAAGACTAAAGAATTTTCCTAAAGTAAAACCTTTAATTTCTTACAGAGTTACGCCCATAAATCCATATTAACCAATGGGAATAGACAGTTTCCTAAACCTGTTCTAGAATTTTTGGATTGACAAGATAACTAAACAACTAATCATGCTGTAATTAACATTCCTTTGAACAATCATCTATAGCCAGCTCCTGACCTTGACCTGTACCCTGTTGATTTTGGAAAAAAGTATTATGTCATTCTCTTGTACCATAGCATGTGACTGGTCAAGTGACCTTGGCTAGAATGAATTACCTTTTGACGTTCAGAGATGAAAAGAAAATAATCATCTAATTATCTCTAGCCCTTTCTACTTTAATTAAGTTGACTTTGATACAATTCCTTTAACCAAAGCTTCTAAGAGTTTTCAAAATTCGACACATAACAATCATAATATTTAAATTTTTACATTTAAAAAATTGTAACATATTTTCAAAAATATTTGAATTTTTTTTTAATATAAAATACATCATTTTCTGAAATAAAATTTTTTGTGTGAAAACAATCATATTATATATTTTTAGATTATAAATTGCAATGCTTTACATTATTAATCCATAATATTGTTAGTCATAAAAATGAAATATCATTCTTTAATGTTCCTTAAAGTAGAGACACATTCCACATGTTAGCCCTGGATTGAGAATAACTTTATTAATGTGTTAAGAATCATCTCTTCACTGTACAAGACAAAGCCTTATATTTATTAATGAAGACATAAAATGTGCTAAAAGTTAAAAGTGTGAAAAAAATAAAATTCACACAACAAAAGCCTGGTCCTACATATCTGAGAAGTTTGATTAATCATAAAATGCATACCAGTCAATTTTCCAGACAGTGGAGGTGGTGGTGGTGGTGGTGGTGCTGGCACTGGAAGGTGAAACCTGAACAGTGGGTTTTGTGGTCCCAAAAGAGATATACCAAAGTAAGCAGCATTGTACCAATGAGATAAAATAAAGTTTTGTTTATAAATGTTATACACTATAGTACCTGGGTCTATGCTGTTTGCTTTAAATAACTAGATTCAGTAAACGAGCAGCTCAGACCCTGATCTGCACATATATTGTGCTTCTGCAGACCCAAGTCTATACCCTGTTTGAAATGGGTAATGGTTATCAACTTTTGTATGTGTGGCATAAGCACAATATTTAGCTTTGGAGAAGTCTATTGGATGTCTGCTGTGAATACTTATGAAGATAATAATCTGACTAACAAGTGCAGAGTACTGCATAACCCATACAGTCAAATGTCACATGTTTTAACAATGGTTTTATATATTATTTTTTGATTACATACCTTTTTAAAACAAATAGTCCTAAGTTTAAAGGGACTTGGACCATTACATAGAAATACAAAGACCAGATAAACAGGAGTATTGTCTAAGGAGCAGTCAACATAAGTAAAAACATTATAAAATAGACTGTCATAAAACTATTATGATGAATCACCACCACCACCAATTTTTTTTTTTTTATATTAGGTTTAAGGTTTTGTCTAATCACTTTAAGAAAATTTAGGTAAACTGGGAAACAAAACTGTGATGGAATAAATAAAATACATGAATTTTTTAAAATTTTGAATTTTTTCTCACAGGGACACGGAAGCAAATTAAAGCCTCAGAGAACATCTAATTCAGTATTCCCTATCTAATCAAATATATTGCTTAATATATTTGATTAATCATAAAATGCATACCAGTCAATTTACAGACAGTGGAGGTGGTGGTGGTGGTACTGGCACTAGAAGGTGAGACTTGAACAGTGGGTTTTGTTGTCCCAAAAGAGATATACCACAGTAAGCAACATTGTAACATTGAGATAAAATAAAGTATTTGTTTATAAATGTTATACACTATAGTACCTGGGTCTATGCTGTTTGCTTGAAATAACTAGATTCAGTAAGAATAGCTTCCCTGAAATGACCCTGTATGTCCAAGTCTAAATTTGCTCAGCATATTTTTATGAATCACATTCAAAAATGCAAATACATGTAAATTATATGTAGATACTCAACCAAAAGATGTGACAAAAACCATTCTCACCTGAGCTGCCACCAACTGCATTTCTACGATCTCTTCTTGAACTCCTTAATTCTCTTTCCATAACAAGTCAGTGCCTATTACGAATGTCTATTCAAGGACAGATTTCTGCTCTATTAAAGATTACAGCACAAGGCTCTCACTAAAAGATCAGATCATGCTATATATATCCAATCTTCACAAAGAGAAATTGATTTTAGGAGCTATGCATTATACTCAAAGCAACATCAACTATTTATTTAATCAGTGCTAGCACTAAAAGATCACTGTTACCAATATTTGCTGTACATAATATTTTGTCTGGTCATTTTTAACTAAGAATACAAAATTAGCAGTAGTACACTAATTTTGAGGCTTGGTAATTTCTTGTGACTCTAAAAGCTTCAATCCACTGTCCAGTAAAGTTTTAGTTGTCATACATCAATGTTTGTGGGAAGGAAGATTCCACAGAACTAGGATATTTTTTAACTTACTAGTCCTTCTAACTACCAAGTAATTTTATGTTAAATTCTAGGCCTGTACACTTTGGAAAATTATTGGGGATTTTTTCTTCTGCCATTAATTGAAAGCATTTGCTCCTTATGAAAATCTTGGCAAAAAAATGCAGATTGTGTAATGAATTCAGGTTGTTTACAAGGTTTGATTTGATTTGCTGCTTCAGACAAGTAGGTTATTTAGTGCCAAGTCAATTAACCTGCCTTGCCCAAGGACAAATCAGATGACACTGACTAGTCAAATGGCAGTATTTGAACCTGCACTCTTTTGGCCCTGAGTTCAGCATGCTTACCACTGAGACACCATATCTTACAGATTTTGTCATATCTTTTAAAACACGGCCTAGATCACATGGAAGTAGGAAAATCCTTCAAATATCAGACTAAAATGGGAAATATTCAAATACAAGAAAAAAAATATTACTTTTTCCTTCGTTTAATTTTTGCTTCTAAAGTGATTTTTTTCTGTCTTTAACTTATAAACCCCTGGAGATTTTTGTCATTTTTGCCCAAAATGGAAGTAAAAACTGCATTTTGGGGGCTATTTCTGAATATGTATATCCAAATACATCTGCTTCCAGAGATTTTTGGTTTATCTAGGTGTGCTAAAAATGTCATTTTACATTGGCCATTTTTCTTTGCTTATTGCACCCATCATTTTTGTATCCTGGCCACATTTTACTCCAAATCCCCAACTTATCCAACTTTTTGCAAAGAATTAACCTGCAAAAAGTCTAAAATCCAGATACAAAATCTGATTTTGACAATTGACAAAAGTATGGTGTAAAAAATTTCTTTAAAAATACATCTTTCCCTCTGTATTTTGTAATGTGAACAGAAAGTTGTAGTAGGGACATTTGATATGATTCAACTGTTTTCCAATTTTCTGGTCTTGTACATAGCTATGTTACATAGAATTCACTTTTCAATAAATGTTCTGCTTCTGCAGTCTAAAAACAATACCAGTAGAATCTTTACAGCAAGCTCACCCCATGGGCTTAGGAACATTAATCATTTAGGTTTACCAGTTTTGCTATAGTGTATAGGTTTTGAGAAAGCAGTTATCTATTTTTGTGCAAATTAATTAAATGATTATTTACAAGATTTATGATTAGTTTTGGATTTTGAAAATGTTGATATTAGAGACAAGATAGAAGATTAAGTTTCTCTAATTAGCAAGAATAATTTGTATATTGTTTCGAAAGAAAGATATTTTATACTTAAATTCTGACAATCTTTGCCAACCCTTTCCCTATAAACTTCATTTATTTAAGATTTATATTTTGAGTTTGAGGGAGAGGTTGAAAGTGAGTGTGAATCTGATCAGATATATTATAATCATTGGTATGTTTTTAAATCAACTTCTGGAGAACTCACTAGTGAGATATCAAATGTTTAGTTTAATGTAGGAAACACAGATTCTGTTTACCAGAAACAATCAAGCCAGTTATAGAAATATGATATCAGTAGTCTCCTGTGAAGTCCGCTAGGACTAACATATATGAGTTTTTAAATTTGAATGGGAGGTGGAAATTTGGAGACAGTGGAAAGTAACCATTAAAGAAATATGTAGCCCATACTGGTTATAGACCAATTCTCGCCATGTACCAATTGTCGCCATATTAATAATAACTTGCGACCACCCACCCGCATGCAAAGTTTTGGTTCCTGTTTTAAAAAAAAAAATAAAAAGTGATTATAGCTGAAAAGCACATGGAAAAAAAGCATCATGATAATATTATTATCAGAGTTATTATTATTTTGGCGACAATTGGTACACGGTGAGAATTGGTCTATAACCAGTAGGGCTGTCAAAAATCATGAAATAACCAACCCAGGTACCGGTTGCAAATTTTAATGGTACCCAGGTACCAGTTAGCATATGAATGACATGTACAACCATAGACCAACTAATTGTTATCTCCATTTCTTTAATATTTTTTTTTATGGTGATAGAGACTAACCAGTGTACTACTCCGTCTGATGTACTACTCCACTACTCCTGTCTGATGTACTACTCCACTACTCCGTCTGATTCTCCTCCACACCTCCACACTGATGACATCAACTGCCCTAACTTCGAATTGTCGAATTGTCCACAAGCTGTTAATTAATAAATTTATTTAGAATGACCTTTGTACACAGATGGTAGGTATAATCCAACTTTTAATGATCACTGTGATCAGCCTCATTAAAAGCCTTAGAATACTTTCGTTTTTTAAAGTATAAGTCCTTGTTAGAACAGACCATGTTTATTCATCTGCTTTTGACAGCAGATTTGAATTGCAGATTTGAATTATGCAGATTTGAATTACACACGCATGCCATGCGTGCCCCAGTTATACCACATGACCACACAGTGGCGTAAGTGATAAGTTATTATTTTGGAATTATATAATTCTTAAAATAGTTACTGGAAATCATAGTATCGAAAATAGAAATATTGATATAAGTATGATGGCTAACTTTTGAAATTCAATTCAATTCTAGTCGACTAGAAAAACAACGAGCAAAGATTACCCTGAGGCATTACTACCCTGAGGCATTAGAAAAATTTCAAGGTGTCTAGGTGATAATTGTTCATAATATAAATTGTGGGATTTCTTTGACATGTTTGTTTGGAAATCAAAGGTATCCATCTGGATTTCATTAAAAGAGCAAGCAATTTACTGATCATTTAGCACCCACATTCAATAGTTATTGTCTACAAAGAGGTTTATTACCTGTAGAACAAATGTTTTAACCTTGGTATATAATGCCTCAGGATAATGGTTAGGTTAAGGTTAGTCGGTTAGGTTAAGGTTAGTCCGGTTGCACAATGCCAATGCTTTTATTAATCCAAACAGACTGAAGTATTGTTTATTTATATTAAGCTGAGATCTGGTTTCTAATTACCTGTTTGAAATGGTTGGCGAGTGTGGCGATTTTTTTTTGATTTTTTTTTTATTTTTTTTTTTTATATTTTTTTTACGGGTACCGCAATACCCGGGTTTGTCTATACGGTCAGGTACCTGGGTAACCAGGTACCCTATGACAGCCCTAGTAGCCCAGACATTTGTTTTGTTTGCTCTACCAGCTAATTCCCCCATAGTAACTGCCACCCACCTACATGATACCTACTACAGTTCCACAGCTATTACAAAGTCCAGACTATTTAGTATCATTGTCCAGCTGGAATTAGTACACAATTAATAAAATCCGGTTCAGTACCCACGAATGTAGTCCCAGTCTATTTTTAGATCACTTTTTCCGGTCTAAATTTAGTGGTGATACTAGAGTCAGATTTTGGCATTCTTGGTAAGGATTTAAAGGCAATTGTTTATTCTTTAAAATGTGAGCTTATGGTGTGGTTGTCTGTGTGTATTTCAGCGACAGTGCACATTGAGTAATAAGGTCATGGTGATGATCCGGAAGTGAATTCTGTGTTCTGTTGCCTGGTGTTTTGTTTACAATTCAGCCTCTCAAAAAAATCCAGGTCAACCCTTGACAAGAACTAAACCATAAAGTCATCTTTGAAGGTATTTTAGATTAACATATGATTTGTATTGATTGTCACACAGTGGAAAGTTCAGTACTGAGAAACAAATGTAGAGAATATATAGTGAAATTAATTATGTACTATGTCCAGCTACATGTCTACTTTTATGTAATACCATCCACTTTGGTTATCTTAACCCTTTTGATGCCTCTACCCTATTCACATACAAGCAGTGCCTTTCGTTTCCTCTACCCAATTCACATACAAGCAGCGCCTTTTGATGCCTTTGTAAACAGTAGCTATTTTGAGAATATTTTCATAATGCCACCTTCAAGGAAAACCACCATTAGATATTATATTCATTGGTGTGAATGACCATTACCTCAAATCATGTGGTCACAGTTTATGTTTTGGTCGAAACCTGCTATTTAAATTAAGTCAACTGTGTCTCTCCAAAATGGCAGTCATGGATTTCATTCAGTACTTACTCAAGTTTTCAGAATAGAATCACAATTATGAAAGCTTCAATAACTTAGGTAAAGGCTCTGATACTGATGTAGGAAGCCATTAGCTTTTATAAATTATCATATTCAACTGATTTAGTGATGTAGACACAGACAAAGACAATGGCAGCTACTGTTTGTCACGTGGTTTCACTGACTTGATGGTGAATGAGTTCTCTCAAGATTTTAAAGCACATACAAAATTCTTCTGTGAAAAATAATTATACAGCTATAATGACCGTATTTTACTTTTAAATCTTTCCATACATAATATATGTGTACCATGTAAAATGGTTCAAATTGCTGTTAAACACAACATACACTTCACTGCTTAACAGGTCTAGGTGTATCGTTTCTGGGTGTAGTTTTGGGTAACTTTGCTACATGTGTATCGAAGGGATAAAAAGACTCTATGAGGGAAAGGGTTAAATGACCTTCAAATAAACTACATTTTAATATCAGTTATACCATACCTGTTGCTACCGAATAGCTGAATTTGTCAGTTTTGTGGGAGGTCTGAAGATCCAAATACTGGCGAAAAAAAACAACCACCATGAAAACTCACCCTCACAGAAGACCAGGAGACTGATAAAGGATGGAATCCACATGGGTCATTTTTTGAACAATGATGATAGGGCCCACTCAGAAAATGCCTTTGCTTCAATGGACTGAGGAGTGAAGGTACAAGAAGAAAGTAACCCGTGCCCAAATGTGGATTTCATCAGACTCCAAGGCAGCAATTACACAAAACTCATGGACTTTTCTCATAATGGCTAGGTTCCCACCAGTAAGAGACTGGTCTTCTCTCTTGACAGTTTATACAATCCAACCATAAACTGTGGAAGCTGAAATCTTAACTGAACCTTTAATGTATAGGAAATATGTTTCTTACCCTTCCCTTTCCCTTTAGAGGCTGACAAGTAAAAAAGAGTGCCATAACTGGTTTTGCATTAAAAACAAAAACAGCAATGTAAAGAAACAGACTCACAATTCCCACTAAACCTGATACAGCCCTACACAATGGATACGGCATGGTGCTTGCTCCATTGTCTCACAGACACTAGGACAAGCAAGAAAACTGTCTTGGGGGTAAGATGCTTAAAGGAAGCTTTACCCAAAGGTCCATAGAGGGTTTATACAAGACACCAGGGTTTCCATTTAAGTATTAGAGACCAAGACACTGGTCTAAGCAATTATAAATATCCGATCATGTCTGCCAAGTGAGAATCTGTCAAAATGGCAGGGTCCTTTGAAATGTTAGTGTGGAAAAGCATGCTCAACAGCCAATAATAGTAGAAACTGAGTGTTGTTTCTCTTCAAAAAGGAAGAGAAGAAAATCGGCACAGCACTCACAATGGATGTCTAGGATTGTTACACCAATCACAAGATTCTCCAATTAACATCATAGACCTTTTAGGTTGAACATCTGAACTGAATGATACACTTGGCAATTTGGCTCAATATCATTTCTTTAAAAAAAAAAATCTTAGAAAAGCCAAGCAGAAAGGGGGGGGCCGAGTGGCAGAGTGGTCTAAAGCTCTGTCTGTTACAGATCACTGCCATCTCACCTCTGTCTTCGTGTGTTGAGTCTAGGATTCCTCGAATGTGAATATGTGAGAAAGCTTGCCAGTAGCTTCTCGTGGGTCGGTGGTTCTTTCCGGTAATTTCCCAGTTTCTCACATATTCACATTCTCTGAATCCTATACTAGCCCAACAACAACAACAACAAGCAGAAAGGCAGAGAATCTCGGGCCTGTTGTGTAGGAAAGACCCACGTGCTGTGAATGAAGATCCCTCCACTGAGGTAAGGTCCTGGCATCATCCACCAACAGATAAAGATCACTGAACCACATCTGATTAAGGCCACAGAGGGGAAATCATAATGAGCTGAGCTGTGGTATTCCTGACTTTGAATAGGACCTGTGGGATCATCCATAACCATGGGACAATGTAAGCAAATAAACAATCCTGCCTCAGGATAAAGCCATTTACTGCCATGGCCTGTGGTCAGGGACTGGGGAAATATAAAAGAAAAGCTTGTTCTTCAGCTTGGTTGCAGACAAGTCCCCCAATGGTGTTCCCAAAGATGAAACAGGGCATGTGCTATGGATTGGAAGAGAGACCATTCCATACAAACTAATTTTCCCCTTCCTTGACAGGCTGTCTGCCAAATATTCTTTCTGGCAGGATTGTTGTACACTTGACAGAATTTGCCTTTTGAAGCTGTCCAGCAAAAGGATGTTCCAATCCTCCATGAGAGAGAAGGTGCAGTGTACATGCTTGTCTTTGGGTATACACTACCACCAACACATTGTCAGGAGACAATCTCACAGTGGCCTCTTGGTTGGATGCACCCCTAAAGACCACAACAAAACACTGCCCCACATTTCTAAAATTGATGTGGAGGATAGAGTCTTCCTGAAATGGTAAATTCAAAAGAATCAGTCCCTCCAGTTTTAGATGGCATCCCCCCTTCTGATACATCTGCAAACGGGTAAGAATGGATGTTAAGGGAATAAATGGGGACTCTGTCCAGCAGATGGTCCCAATTTGCCCACCAGTTTAGATGGTGATGAAAATACCACCACAGTGAAATCAAAGCAATCATGGAGTTCTTTATGGTTTCCAAGCTGCTAAAATTAGAAATGGAAGCAGATGCAAGCAAAGCCTGCCCAGAGGAACAGCAAGGCAACTGCAGAGTTCAAAGTCTCCAGCAGAGAGAGAGAAAAAGACAAGATGACAATTTGGTCTTTATTTTCAGTGTCTCCAGGAGTGACAGGATCCTGTCTGTTCAGTTCACTGGAACAAATACAAACCCTCTAAGAAACTTCATCCCCATGTAGACAAAATCTTTAGATGGATTTAGCTCAGATTTCTCTAAGATTGGTAGAAGACCAGCCTGGTCACCATGATCTACAGTGAAACAGATGGTCACCATGACCAACAGTGAAACAGATCTAGTCTGAAGGACTCTAGACTGCCATTGTGGATCAATCAATCACTGAAATACTGGATGAATGGGACAATAATAACATTTAAATGGGCTGCAACTATATGGATGCCCATGATACTGGTAATAGCTCTGGGTGTGAGGCCAGACCAAATGGCAGAACTCAGAACTGGGGGACATACCCCACCCACCCAAACATCCAAACAAAATCTGAGGTATTTTCTCTTTGGAAAAAAGTAGGTATATGAATGTAAACTTCTGAAATATCTAGAGAATGCCCAATTGCAAGGTCTTCTCATATTCCTAAATGAGTCTCATATCTCAACTTTGAATGTTTCCTCAAAGCAAAATCTTCTTTAGGGAGGAAAGGTTGAGAATTAGACCCACCTTCTGAATGCCAGGAAAATCTGGGAAAAGGCAGGAGATTGGTCTATTAACACTCTCTCTCTACTGCAACCTTCCGAAAAAGAGAATGAACCTCTTATTTTACAGACCTCATAACCCTAACAAGATCATCTCAGTAAGGCAGCAGATTCTTTTCCATAAGTTTGACCAGTTTTCAGTAGGTGTAACAAAATAGCATATACTGCCACTGTCAAGTTGGAAAATGTGTTTTTAAAAATTTTTGTTGTTCCTTGAAACAAAATGATTATATGTAATTTTTTAAAGAAAGAAATCTTGCTTAATTTTGAACAAACATTAAAACTAGAATGTATCCAATTCACCAACAAAGCTTTGAAATGTTTAGAAGTATATGTTAAGTATACAGAAACAATGTGGAATAATATTTTTAACAATCCTATCAATAATGTTTATCCTGAAAGTTAATCAGTTATTAAAAAAAACTAATAAATTATAAAGATATTTATTCACAGTTAATTTTAGCATGATTATAAAACAAGTAGTCCATAATGTACCCTGCCACCACCACCCCTATACTTTTCACCTCCCTCTGTTGCTATCCATCCCTATATCAATTTATAATGGTCCCTTGGTAACTTGGATCTTTGCTTACAGTATGGTCAATGTGTATGGTCCCCACTGTGCTCAAGTTGTTGGGGGAAGTGGTGTATATGACACTACTTTTCACCACTATACTGTATGTGTAGTTGCTAATGGAGTAGCTTTTTCATGATACAGTGATAAAACAGCAATAAAATCAGATGCCAAGTGTATTCATGCCTCTTAAAGTTCACTGAGACATCTAATTGCAGAACCAATTAAGAATCAGAAAACAAGTCAATCTGCAATGACTTGAAGCTTTTAGCTCATAAATCAAACTTGAAAAGCCATCATAAAATGGAAATACTACTCTAAATTCATGAATGTCTTCCAGACAGAAAATCAATGCTGGACCAAAATGTGGTTAGCTGCATGATTTAAGGCCTCTATGAAAACAAATGGTACAGAATTCAATGTTATAAAGTTTTACATCTCACAAAAAGTGTACCCAAAATTTAATACTTTTTAAAGTTGCCCAAGGCTTTTAATGTTTAAGGAACAGATAGGGGCAATTTATCTGAATATGAATGGAGATAGTTCCTATAGTCAGTCCTGTGTTTAAAAATAAACTTTTGGGGTTCAGAAATTATATAATACATCAATGGGATCTTTGTCCTACAATATATTCAAAAATAAAAATTCCAGCTAATGTTGTGACTGTGTGATAATACAAATACCAGAGAACAAATCTTACTACATACACCACTCCCTCGATAACTCCCACCGGATAAGCAAACCTGCTTATAAAGCAGGTCCGGCATGGCTCCCGATTTTTTTTTCAAAGAAAATATATTTTAAAATGTGTTGAACATGAAAAAAGTCGTGATAAGAAATGGTAAATTGGTAAATTAAACCTTGATATATAACTCGTTTTTATCATCGAAAATGGTGATTATTGCCTGAAAAGAAAGTATCCATAATGTGAAATTTGCAATTTCTAATAAGATATGACATATTATGTTAGGTTTTATTAAATAGAGAAATAGTTAATACACTAAATAATAAACATTGCTCAATGAAAAATTCTAGTAATTGCTAACTTGTGGCAACAGAGAATGAAATAAACACTAATTAAAGGTCTTTCTATGTGAAATTCACATTATAATCCTTTAATTTTGTCTCAACACTATAATCTCTTATATGAAAACATGAAAAGAGTCAGTCGACCATCACCTGGAAACCAACCATCACCTGGAAACCGGTGAGTACTGTGGTGAGAACCTAATTACATGCTGGCTTTCTTTCAATCAACAGCATGGGGAAGTGTTGGTTACAATAAAATCAATTACAAGGGACCATGTTGTTTTATCACATTGAATATGTATTTTGTATCAAATCAAACAAGGTAAGTACAATAACATAAAGTTCAAAGGCATGCCAATAGGAGCATAAGTTATTGTATTCCTGTTATTGTATTCCTTACCATTATCAAATTTAATTTTACATCACCAATAGAAAATGTTTTTACATTTTATGTATTAACATCATTAAAGTATATAATATCAGTAATGTATCCTAATTATTTGTAAATATGACCATGGATGGCAAAGGAATTAAGGGAAATGCCTACTCAGTGACTGAAAATTGGTGCATCATAGATAGTGTTCATAATGAAGAATCGAGATCAAAAATTTGCATTGAACTAAAAATAGCTGAGTCCACATTTAGAGGTTGGCTTAAGGATGAGCCGAAACTTCGAAATTACTCACATGATGTTGATTCAGATGAAGGGATGAAACAAAAACGATCACGGACTGCAAGCGATAACAAATTAGATGATGCTGTATATGCATGGTTCACGCAGCAATGTGTCACAAACTGCAAGTGTTATTGTGTTCCAATTTATGTTGTTTTAAATTTTTAGACCCATTAAATTCATGCTGGTAATGGTTAACCCTTGTGAATTTATTTTTTTCTTCCATTTTACTTCTACTGCAATTAAAATCTACACATCGTTCGATCGACATTGTTTTTTCGAAATGTGTCGATCTTTTGTATTTAAAAAACCGTCGACTTTGGATCAAATAATAAAATTAGGATGTATACCATTCATAGAAAAAATTAGTGACGTAGTACACAACGTGAAGTCATACATGTGCTAAGTAAATGGAAACCACGTGGAATAATGTTTTGATGATCAATATACTGCAAGTTATCCTGAAATTAATGTTACTCTGTGAGAAAAAAAAATAAAAGTATATGGATATGAAGAGATATTTATTCACTGTTAATCTTAGCACGTTTATTAATTGAGTATTCAACACTAACATGCCAAGCCACTCCCACCCCCTTTTGCCCATACAGCGATCCCTTTGTTAGTTTTGTTTGTTATAGGTCCCTCGATAACTCGATAACTCGTGCTTTCGCTTATATCTGTGCTTTCGCTTATATCTCGGTCGGTCGGGTCGGGTCGGTCAATGTTTTTGGACCCTGATGTCCTCGAGTTATCAAGGGAGTGGTGTATATTGAACATTAAATCAAAATATGAAGAATGCATTCATTACATGATTGGAGACCAGTAACAGGAAGCCATTTATTCTTTTGCATCAAAGATTAATAAATACATCTGAAGACTCTCTAAATGAATAATTATCTGAAGACTCTCTAAATGAATAATTATCTGAAGACTCTCTAAATGAATAATTATCAAGTTGGATGGTTTCTTTGTAATCTGATATGCAGCTTAACTAGATTAATATTCTTATTTGGGTAAAATAGAAAGAGGGTCAAACTAATTAAATTTCTCTTCCCCCCACAAGTGCCATGTGATCCTGTAAGAGGAAATTGGTCAAGTGGCTTATCAGAACAATGGTTGCATGAAGTTATCAGCCTGGAAGCAGGATCTTAAAGAAGCAAACAACAAATTTAAAAGTGTAATTTACAATTTCTGCAGAAAAGTGTTGCAGCTGTCATTTTTTTTATCATTTGGGAGAAATAATTTCCACAAATTGGGGTGCTCCTTTGTAAAGGCAAAGTGGTGCAGGCTGTTTCCCAAATTTTGCAGATTTTCAATGTACTGCAACTTTAAGACAATGGAGGGTACAAACTGACCAATGCAGATCCCAGTGTTAAACCTTTGCTGGAGATGTATCTAAACCAAGAAATTGTGATAATTTAAAGGTGTCCAAAGTCAATATTGAGGTATGGAATTCAATGTTTAAACAGGCAGGGAGTGTTTTTATATCATTACAAAAGCATCAAACTCAGCTGAGGCAAATGTTGGTCCCCATTTAAGGGCAATGGAACTGTTTAAAAAGCATACAAACAATCTTTGAGAATTACCACTGTATTCAATTGGGGACTTTGTCATAGACATTTTTAAACTGTCATCCTTTCATTTCAGCAATTTCAGTTAAAGAAACAGTTCATACACTTGATGAATTGGGATTAACTATTCACCCAGAAAAATCTGTTTGAACCCACCCAGAAAATAAATTTTGTGGGATTTTTGGTGGATTCGGCCACAATGACCATCAGACTAACTCAAAATAAACCAGACAGTCTTATTGCTCTTTCTTGTGCCATACTGCAAGAAGATAACATCATTATTTGAACATTGGCTCAACCTGTGGAGCAGCTTGTTACTCAGTGAACCAGGTGTAGAGTATACACCTTTATATTATGAAGATCTAAAACATTAGAAAGATAAACACTTAAAGATACATAAAGGTGATTTTGATTCTTTTTGCAACTTGCAGCCTTAACCAGACCATGGTGGATATCTCATTTGCACTCTAGTTTTGAAGCAGTCTCACATTGGGGTTGGGGTTAAATCATACAGCCAAAGCTGAAACAAGTGATCAAGAGGAAAAATTATATTAACTTCTTTGAACTGAAAACATGTTTTTTTAACATGACAATGTCTTTGTTTGGATGTAAAAAAAATGTTCATGTGCATATCTATATGGATAACTATGTAGCAGTTTCATATGTGAACAAAATGGGGGAGGCCACATTTGTATTTTATATAAATTATCATGTGATATCTGGCTGAGGTGTGCAATTAGGAGTATCTGGTTAAGTAGTTCTCATTTGCCAAGAAGTTAGGAACACTGAATTGTGATGTAGATACAGCATCTAGAAACATAAATGAGGATTTTGAATGGAAGTTAAGTTTTACAGTATTTAATGCCATCAGTAAAGAGTGTGGGCACATAGATGTGGATTTATTTGCTTCAGGCTAAATCACTAAATTTCATATTATGTTTCATACAGACTTGACCCAAAAAATACAGCAGTTGATGCTTTGTTCCTTAAAATGAAATTGCAGTTGTTACTGTTTTCCACCTTTCAGTCTGTTGGGAGCAGTGATGCAAAACAAATGGCCCAATAGAAGCAGATCTTATTTTGGTGGCAGCACAATGGCCAATGCAAACTTAGCCTCCTGCAAGCTATAGTCAGTCCTCTTGTTTATGCTGCCACGCCAACAATAGATTCTACACTTGGCACACAATTCCACAATTCCACAATGACACTACCCTCTCTGCAAATTGATGATGGGTGTTTTTATTAATCATGATGGCAAAAATAAATAAAAGATAATCAAAGTAAGCTGCCTTCCAGATCATCAATTCATGGAGAACATCAATATAACACAGTATTGGGGTCATCTCAAAAAGTGGATGTTATTTTCAAATTAAAGATAATTCCACTTCATCCACCTGCGACTTTCATGACTTTTTAATTAATAGATATGATGAAGGGAGTTCATTGCAAAGCCTTCATTTCCGATGTTCTCATTTGTGTGGGATGTGCAGCTAGTTTTTAACTATTTTCTCTCTTTACAAGGCAATGGCCATTTGTCAATGCAGGAACTTTGAAGTTAGCCATGCTGCTTGCTTTGTTAAGGTGTCAGACACATCACCTTATGCAGACAAACAGTATTAAGTTTGGAGTTGACAGTATACAAATGTAAACAAGGACACTATGTGGAACCCCTTGTTTTAAAATCCTATCCAAATGACAAAAATTTTGTATTATGGCATATTTACAGTGTTATTTTAAATGGACACAAGTTTTGCGAAATTCTGAAATGCAGTTATTTATCAGCACACAATCCCCACATAAAAAAGTTGCTGAAGGCACAATATCAAATTTGTGTGTGTGTGTATGTGTGATTTGGATTTTTAACATAGCTCTGACAGTTTTTCAGTCATACTGCTATGATGTCTATAGTGTGATAGTTTAGAGCCACAGCATCATGTCCCACCCAGTCACATTATCCTGACACCAGGCTGCCCAGTCCTAACACTAACCTCTTAATGCTCAGCACCAAGCAAGGCAGTTGTAAGTACCATTTTTGTAAGTCTTTTGGTAATGACTTGGCCATGATTCAAACCCACAACCTCCTGCTTCTGAGGTGAAAACTCTTAGCACAAGGTCACTGGAAAAGTCTCCAATATCAAACTGGATAAAGACTGTTATGATAAAGTCTGGTACTGATACATCAGTTTTTCAAACTCACAGCACAAGGACTCTTTCTGCGGCCTGTGCTAAAGGTATATGATTGAAGGCAGCTGTTCCGGCTAGGACCTGTACTTTCAGGACATTCTATGTCATGCCCATTATAGGGTAAGACTAATTTCAGTTAAAAGGTCTTGTCAACATTTAGAATTTCTTCATGTTCATGTAATGCACAATGTTCTTTGAGTTATCTGGTTTATAATGAACACATAAAAAATTTTCTTCTTTTTCTTCTAGTTGTTAATTTATTCCAAATAATCTCATGCATCATGAGGCACTTATGGGGGAAAATGAAATTTATAAACTACACTTAGCAAGTTGAAGTTTGATTGTAATTTCACAAACCCCATAAGTGCCTTAGTGATCACATGCCCACCTTTGATCTTTCCCACCCAATAAGATATTTTGGCTTCCATTTCTTTTGCTCTCAAGACTGGTCAGCCATGTGACCAATGTCATCACAGGTGATCACTAAGGCACTTAAATGTAGTTCCCAAGCTGGACGAAAATCCTATCCTGATAATCTCCAACACAGAATCAATTTTGAATGGGGACCTCTAAAGGTAGTAGAGCTACAAAAGATAACTAACCTTTTGCTAAAAATTATGGCTGACAAAGAAAAGAATGGAATTTGTAATTCCCATTAAACCAGATACAGCAAGTGTCAACAAATAATGCTTAAATCTTGCTGCATCTTCTCACAGACATCAAAGTGAGTAAAAAGCAATAGTGTGAGGTCCTATAGAGTTCTGGTTAAAGACCATAAAACACAAAATATACCCCATCTAGACCTAAGAGAGTGGGAGACTGGTCACAGCAGCTCAAAATACTTGATGAGATTAGCAAGGTGCAATTCCAAACAGACTGCTGAGCCCTGAGAGAATTTAAGTGTGATGGAAATGGCACCTCTCTAGCCCATGATAGGTAGTATTGAACATCTTTTGTTCTCACAATGGAACAAAAGGAAATCAGTAAGAGAAATTACATAGCTACAGCTAGGATCAATGTGTTTCCTACTTCAACAAATCACAAAAGATTCTTCACCAGGCATCATAAACATTGGATATTAAAACTCCTCTGGACTGAAAGATGCATCTAGAAAACTAGCCTGAATACTTGTTTTCTGGTAAATAGATTAATTGCCAGAGATAAGCTGAGAGTGGCAGAAGAGAATACAAGGTCTGTTGTGAAGAATGGACTACCTGTGTTGCAACTGAAGATCTGGATTGTAAGAAACAGACATTGGTTATCAATCAATAGGTCCAGAAAATCGGTGAAGCCCATCATTAGAGTGAAAGTGGGGCTATGAGAATGAAAGCAGTGGAAGTTCTAACTCTTGTAGAATTTGAGGTAGCAATTAGAATGGAAAAGTGTGAACAATTGTTCCCAATGAAAGCTGAATGTGTCCACTGCTCATACTAAATGGGCTTGGAAAGAACAAAGATGTGAAGTCTGATGCTGAACATTCTTGCAAATAAATCCATCAAAGAAGGCCTTCACCTCCTTCCCCTCCCAGTGAGGACAGGGACACTATTATTAAAGAGTGAGGAGACCATTCCATGAGGACTGTTTTGCCCTAAAAAGGTACCTAGCAGAGCACCTAGAGTAACTTTTAGGAGAGTAATGCAGGTCAGGAGAGAGTGTAAGTGCCTATGGATGTCTCCCCCTTTCATTGGAAGGAAGGTGAGTTAGGATCCTTCCTCCTGGAGGTTCTTTGGCAACCCAAAAAATGGAAGGTATGCCTAGGCTCCAGCTTAGATATCCACTTGGGATGAATCCACATCCTACAATGGAGGTTTAATGGGCCACTACATGGATTGTACCTGGTAACTCAAAATAGAAACCATAAGTCACAGGGTGGAGGGGTGACTAACCCTTATGTTACTGAACAATGTCTTGGCCTATTATGGAAGAATGAGAAGGAAGCAGATCTGGAAATACTGGAAATACTGTTGCAGAAATGGAAAGGATCATCTTGAGCACTGAATGGTTTCAGACAAAAGTCAGAAAAGAGCTGGTGGGCTTTACAGGAGGCATCAATTGAGCTATTCTACCTCCAACACACTGGAACCAGTGAGGATATACAGGGCATTGTCATCTAGTACATTCCTAACATAAGTGGAAGTGGCATATGAGCACTCCATGCTGTTTTGCCATATCACTGCATGGGGGCTCTTTGTTTGTTGCCAAGACCTGGAGGTTGACAAGATTCCATGCCTCTTTTTGTACGATGCTACACCTCCAGCTTTCCTAAAGGTTGCAACCTGATGAGAAAGTGATTGCATAACATGAGCTGTGCCATCACCTTCACTCTGATTTCAGGGTCTAGTAGTCCAAGGTGGCTTAAAGGCCTAAGTGTTAAATGTGATACAGCTCCTTCTTCATGGGAGGGTGCAACATGCTACCCCAGGATTAAGTTCAGCAGTGTACCTCCTTGGAGAGGTGATCTACACCCTGAATGTTCATAAACTTCTATAGGAAGAGCCCCACCTATCATCAAAGAGACTGGTCTTGAAAGCTTCTGGGACCTGGGTGGGTTCTTTCATTGAAGAACTAGTCAGCTTGCAGTGGGACCCTTGGGGCTCTGCAAGGAAGAATCCTGAAAAATTTTAATTCCTCTGCTCTTTAAGTATGTACGGAATTGGCCAGATTTCAGTCTTCTTGGACCACAATTTACAAAACAAACAATGAATCTTCATGTGCATTTTGAACAAGTGAGGCAGTCTGTTAAGTATTGCAAGAACCCTTCTTGTGGCAATACTTCACTGATGGTCTCAACATGGACAGTAAAAACAAGGGGTGTTTTCTGTTGAATGGATTTCGCACTCATTTAATAATAGTTTTGGTAATAATTATCAATACAAATGCTTTTTCTAATTAAGTTCTTTGCATTTCAGTATAAATTAGCATTATTTTCATTAAAACTTTGATGATACTTAGCTCAGAAGTAGGCTACCACCTCCTGTCCCGTAAATGCGGTGGTTGGGGTTAATAAGTTAAATAAGGATTTTGGAAAATTTTACAAATTCTCAAAAAATGACTAAATTTATAATTTATGTGCAATATCCATGCACAAGAGATCAAATACACAAGGAATATTTAAATTTGGTGACATCATCAAAATCCACTGTTTAAATGAGGATTTGGAAAAATTTTACAAATTGTCAAAAAGATGCCTAAATTTATAATTTATGTGCAATATCCATGCACAAGAGATCAAATACACAAGGAATATTCAAATTTGGTGATGTCACCAATTGCACTGTTTAACTCTCATTAACCCCTGGATATTTTTGTCAGTTAAATAAAGATTTTGGAAAATTTTACAAATTCTCAAAAATTGACTAAATTTATAATTTATGTGCAATATCCATGCACAAGAGATCAAATACACAAGGAATATTTAAATTTGGTGACATCATCAAAATGCACTGTTTAAATGAGGATTTGGAAAAATTTTACAAATTGTCAAAAAAATGGCTAAATTTATAATTTATGTGCAATATCCATGCACAAGAGATCAAATACACAAGGAATATTCAAATTTGGTGATGTCACCAATTGCACTGTTTAACTCTCATTAACCCCTGGATATTTTTGTCATTTTCGTCTGAAATGCTAGCAGGAAACCCATTTTGGGCATTATTTCTGAATACATCTTAATACATTGACCTCCAAGATTTTTTCAGTTATCCCAATACCTATTTGTGTTAGAAGCATCGTTTTTCATTGGCTCTTTTGCCTGAGCATGAACAGATGGTAAAATCTGGTCTTGTTTTGTTTTTTTTGCTTAATGGACCCATCATTTTCATATTGAGACCACTATTTATTCTAAATGTCCATCTTATCCTACTTTTTGCAAAGGTTCACCAGTCTGTGTACAGTTCAGACCAATCTGTCTTAGATCTGAGGCCAAAAAGTCTAAAATCCTTACACAAAACTGGAATCTGACCTCTGGCAAATTTTGGCTGGAAAAAACTTTGGTCCAAAAAGTAACCTTTTCCCTTTATTTTTTTTTAGTGCAACTAGAACATCCATATTATTTGGTATCATCGTAAAGCTACATCTGTCTACCTTTCTATAATACCACCCAATTTATTGTGTTGCACATGACCTTAACGCTACAAAGCTCAGAAAAAGGCTACCACCTCCGGCCCCATAAACACAGCGCTAGGGGTTAATTATATAATCAAGAATTTTGGAAAATTTTACAAATTGTGAAAAAATGCCTAAATTTGTAATTTATGTGCAATATCAATGCACTAGCGATGAAATATGCAAGAAATATTCAAATTTGGTGACATTACCAAAATACACTGTTTAACCCTTTAACCCCTAGAGGTTTTTGTGTTTTCGCTTGAAATGCTAGTAGAAAATCAATTTTGGGAGATATTTTTGAATACATTATAATACATCGACTTGGAAGACATTTTCGGTTAATGCCTATTTGTGTTAGAAACATAGATTTTCATTGGCTCTTTCACCTGAGCATAATCAAATGGATAAAATTTTGAGGGTTTTTTATTTTTGCTTAACGGACCCATCATTTTCGCATCAAGACCATTCTTCATTCTAAATGCCCATCTTATCCTACTTTTTGCAAAGCTTCACATGTCTGTGTGCAATTCAGACTGATCTGTCTTAGATCTGAGGCCAAAAAATCTAAAATCTGGACACAAAACCAGATCACAACC
The DNA here is from genome assembly GCA_016746295.1 of Potamilus streckersoni. Taxonomy (NCBI): domain Eukaryota; kingdom Metazoa; phylum Mollusca; class Bivalvia; order Unionida; family Unionidae; genus Potamilus; species Potamilus streckersoni. The sequence goes on from JAEAOA010002240.1 coordinate 629,110, forward strand.
AAGGCGAATTACGGCTAGAAAAAACTTGACACCAAAAAATGACCTTTTTCCCTCTGTATTTTGTAGTGCAACTAGAACATCCATATTATTTGGTATCATTGTAAAGCTACATCTGTCTTACCTTTCTATAATACCACCCACTTTGTTGTGTTGCACAATACCTTAATGCTACCGAGCTTTAATAATGCTACCACCTCCTGTTAATGAGTTAATGTAGCTTTTTAATCATATCACTACAATATAAGCAGTATGGCAGTTTATAGTGATGCAGAGCACTGGAATATCATGCCAGACAATATGTCCCACCCTTGCACATTATCCTGACACCAGGACCACCTGTCCTAACACTAACTTCTCAATGCCAAGTACCTAGCAAGGCAGCTGTTAGTACAAATTGTACAAGTCTTTGGTGCAACTTGAACCCATGACCTATGCATTCAAAGCAGATGCTCTTAACCACCAGGCCACCAGAGTGGTCCTATTGAAAGAAATTGGCTTGCATATATATATATATATATATATATATATATATATATATATATATATATATATATATATATATATATATATATATATATATATATAAAGAATACAAATCATATGGCAATAACAACCCTTTCAAGCACACTGGATCCAGCAAAGGATCATGTGTGTCAGGGATTGATTAAAATAGATGCAATAAACTGATGGCAAACAGTGAGAAACTAATTAGCCTAAGCGCTTTTGAATCTTGATGAGTCTTTATCAAAGTCAAATACAAAACATATACAAAACAAACAAATAAACACAAAAACGTTGTGTTTGTAAAACTCTACATGGCTGTCTCCACATGAGTTAAACCTATAGATACATTGTCTCAACCAGCCTATATAAACTTGTTGAGAATACTGAAAATTATTTACAATTCCCTAAAAGTCTATGAGCCAAAGCTACATCTATTACTTTGTGCACATTTATGCAACACAGAATATATCCCTGATATTTGATTCTATATGGATATTATATTCTTACAGTAATAATTAAAGAATACTAAGAAGATTTAGAAAAAGTTTGAAATGAAAAGAAATTGTGTTTGCTACAAAGACTAATTCTACTAGTGCATAGTTTTCTTTTTCTAGTCTTTTTGGTTTAGAGCGCTCGGTTTAAATGTTCTAAGGCAGCGTATCCAGTAAGATTCCTTTTCCTTCCTGGTTTCGTTGCTCCAGCTGTGGTTGTTAGCAATTGCAATAACCACAGTTGGAGCTCTGAAACGAGGAAGGAAAAAGAATCTGACTGGATACGCCACCTTTGAACACTGAAACAGCCATATAGAGTTTTACAAACACAAACACATCACTCTCTCAAAAGTACATAATAACTGGTGAGCACCACCTTAAAAAGTATATAGGTATTATTATTTTTTATTGTATGGCTGAAATTTTTAAGTTGCAAGCATCAAAACAGTCAAAGTTAAATAATTGTCCTGTATTTCCCCCCTCAGAACAGCATTTATTTGAGTCAAGAGTCTCAAACAGATACAGCCCCCCTCTCCTTATGATAAAAAGTGAGCTATTTTAAACATGTGGATTGCCTTTATCAACATAGCAACCAGTGTTATGCTGAAAGAGAACATGAAACTAGCCATATTTATTCATGAGATGTCAACAATAAATTTTACACTTTGAAGAGATGGAACATGTGAGGTTCATAAAGGTCAAAGGCCAAAGGGCAAAATAATAACATTGTTTTAGATGGAAGAAAGCAAATTTGCTTTGTATCATTTACTTTTTAATTTCATTGCAATCAAATGAAAAGAAAAATTTTCACTATATATTTCTTTTACTTGATGCAAGTTTTCAATTTACTTAAGCTGACTTTATTCCTATATTCTAAGACTTCTAATTTCCCCATTATTAAGGTCACTACCCACACAAACATTCCTCATGGCAAATTATGTAAGCCCGAGCAAAATAAGCATAATTATCTTATTTTCATGAATAAAATCAATGTTAATGTACCGTTTTATTCAGAACATCATACATAATAATATGAAAATAAGAAAAATAATTGTGTACATTTTTTATATTTGTTTAAAGGTGGTGCTATACAGTTTCATATTTAGCATAGGGTTTAGTTTTTAAAGAAAAAGAATTTTCCCCGGGTTTCCACATTAGTCATACTGGCTATTTAAAAAAAGACTTTGTATATCTTAGGTATTATTCAAAGAACCTTTAATTCACTTTATTTTAATATATGATTGATGGGTGTTATATGGGTTATAGAGTATACAGCTTGGCCTTACTCCAGATGTGCACATTTCTCAGAGGTAAATTGTAAAAAAAATAATTTTTAAAAAAAAAGATCCAATAACTTTTTTTTTTACATTTTATATATTTGGTAATTCATTCATTGCACTTTCAGAAGCTGGTACTGTCTAGTCTGGCAAAATTCATTTTCCCTATTTTAATAGCTGCCATGGATAGTGTAATTTAGACAAATTCAGGTTGATTTTTGGAGCAAAAGGTAGCAGTCATTTTAATTAGCAATGTGCTAAGATCATTTACAATTTCCAAAAGTACAATATCCAAAGATATGTCAGCCACATTACATGAAAGTAGCATAGAAGTATGCCAACATTCTCTCCACTGTGCATATTTTTAAGCAAACAACTTCACCTTAAATACATCACTCTCTCAAAAGTACATAATAACTGATGAGTGCCACCTAAAACATGTTTTCACATTCTTTAGGTTAATGATGCATCATTTCCATGACTGATTAGTTTTTCTACCATGATAAAAATGTTTTTATATTTTTCCTTACAAGAGTCAACAAATAATAGGACACATGGATACAACCACACATGCAGAATGCCTTAAATTTGTTGAAAATTCTAGATTTAAAACTTTTCAACATTTTTATTCATTCCAACAATATGGTGAGGTCAGATTAGTTAGAAAAAATTACCAAACTTTCGCTGTTAATGACTGACAATAATTTGAGGTGTACAGTAAGTACAATGCTCAAAGTCTGATGGTTTCTAGTTAGAAATGCACCTTTCCACACTGCAACTGACATCCATCTTCTGATCATGGTAAAATTTTATAATGGTGTTTATAATGATCATTGATTTTATTTCTGCAGACCATCAGCTCATGACAATTCTTTAAAGCAAAGAATTAAAGAGCAAAGTTCCAGAGTACAGGAAACTTTTTTAAAAATAAATCCTTATTTGGTTTGGCAATTTTATACAATTTGGTAGACAGGGACTGCAGGTGGGGAGTATTGATAGGCAGCCTATACTGGAAAAGTGATTGTAAATATTTAGGAGCACTATTATTGGATATCCTGTACATTAATTTGGCTCTTCTAAAACAGATATGGTCTTATTCTTTTATTTTTAATTTACCAGCTAAATTTTCCTTGCTTACTTTCTGGATTGATACTAGCCCAAATAATCTTTTTTTTTTGAAGATGTGCAAGCTTTGCTATGTTTTTATCATTTGAATTATCCCATACTGTATTACAATAGGCTAAATAGGATTGCATGTAACTGTTATAAAAAAGTGTGTTTTATGCATTTCAGGAAGAAAATGTCATATCCTACTGAGAAGCCATAAACTTTAATTGACTTTTTTATTGATATGTTTGACATGTTCCTCCATTATAGATTATTATTTATCAAAACACCAAGTAGTCTATTATGACAGACCATTTGCACTTTTTAATGAAATTTGGTAAATATCAATATATGCACAAATAATTGTCATCATCAGATTTTTATGACATAAAAGCAATGATTCAAATGTTATCCACAGTTTTCATACTCTTTAAATTATTTGTTGATCTGCAGGTGTATCAAACATGTTTCACAAATACAAATCTAGTTCAAATTTGGAATGAAACATCAAACTTTACCCTGTATCTCTCTGATTACTTATTCATCCCTGAGGTTCTCTCCTAGTGGTGTTAAAAAAAAAATTGAAACGAATAGACAACATTTGCAGAATTCATGCTTTGATAACATTCTGACATAAGAATGAAGTAAACAAAAAGGTGGCCCAAAAATGTCATCTAAGCAGTTGAAGAGTAATAAATCTAAAAAAACTGCAAACTAAAATGATGTAAAAATTTTGTCAATTTTGTAAAATTAATGATCATTCATTAAGATAGCTATATGATGCATTTCACAATCGCTGTGAAAACAGAAAATATGACTTACTGTTAAATCTGCATTATACATGTAATAATGGCTCCAGTTTCCATATGCTGACCAATATGTTTAATCTGGTATGCAACTGGAGTGAAAGGGCCACAAAAGTGACTTTTAAAGCCACATCCTATGAGATGGTAGAACCTTGCTGCATGTTTTGTAGGTTGCACACTCATGTGTTAAATTTAAACTGATTTCTTCTTTGCATTCTCTGTAATTTACATGATCAAAAGATCATCTGGACATTTCTCAATTATACTGTTAAAATTGTTCACAACAGATCTCATTAGTGTACTGCAATACATCATGTTCAACCAAAATGAATATTTATTTAGGCAATTCAAAAATCCATGACCAAAGCACATGTACTCATAATCAGCATCCAGTCATGAGCCATCTGTACTGGGACTTGAATTTCTCACATCTGAGTAGCAATTTCCTTCTAGAATTTAATTTGGGCACAAGTTTACATTTTGTTCTCCCTGTATAATGCTTTGAAGGAAACAAAACAAAGCAGTGAGGCTTTTTGGCTAAAATTTTGTCTTTTCTTCCCTTCATTTTCTATCAATAGTCATATATAAAACTGTTTATACTCATTTCTGACAGGCATGTGCTCTTGACTGGTGCCCATGCTAAACAAAATCAGTAAGACATTTCTGCAAGTCCAAAAAATTGGTGGATCTTGGCAGTGAGCTCATGTAATCTAGTAAGACTGGGATGCACTTGATTCAGTCAGCTAAAAATCTATATTAAATATTGTAATGGCTTAATGTGTATTGTTTGTTAGTTTTCATTTTTTCCATCTTTGTTATGTTATCTTGACTTGTATTTTTGACATGACCTTGTCCAAAATCAAATTCACTGTGTTCCTAACTAGACACTGTTTTTTTTTTTGTAAACAAATAATACATACTTAATATTTTCTTTGTGAATGTGGGTTGACTACTGGAATCTTTATCATAAGAAGGAAACATATTTATTAAAAACTGAGTCATGATTACTGAATCCCAACCCACCCACCCTCAAAAATACCTAGCCTACCTGATGTTTACTGCTTTATATATTATAATTTCAGCAACAAATTGTTTTAGAATGGATAAGTCAATATTTCCTGAAAATACTAAATGTGACATAGGTCAAGTAGAGGGGTTTATAATCTTGTTATCTACAAATTATTCATTCTTCCTTTAAGCAGAATCAATCTAATTTTTGTGTTCAGTATTTGATTTGAGCAAGATTTGTATTGACATATTTTTGACATAGGTCATAGTGTATTTATTCAGCTTATTCTATGGAATTAGAGTGCTCAATAATATTCTTGTACATAGTAACTTGGAATTATAGTGAATTCTGGCAAGACAACTTGGATTATGTTACTATGAGTTACCTTAAGACTTATCACATCACCACATCACTGGCCACTTATAGACAAATCAACAGTTCAGCAGTGTATCTTATTTTGAACACAAATGGAATTTAATTAGAGCTTCATTAAATTAGGACTAAAACTTTTTTAACTATCTGGGATTTAATCTGCAGTGCAACAAGTTCTTTTTAAATTTTCATTTTGTATTCTACAAAAAATAAATTATTTGTTGAATATTACAAAACTTGTCAATCTTCACTCTTCTATGACTTTGTTTAAGATCAATAGGTCAAAATGGGATTTTCAATCACTACTATTTTATTGGGTTTTTGATCTTCCCTACAGGTGCCACAAATGGACCTTTCTAGCACCAAAAGTGAAGAATGTGGGTCATTGGCACAAATGTGCAGGCTCAAATGAATCCTATGTATGCATCACAATTTTTATAATGCAGCCTAAATTTATATTATATCTAATTAAAAAAAAAAATTTACTGCATATCCTGCCTCTGATTCTTAAAGATGTGTTGTGAAAAAAAAGAGGGTATACTAAAGTCACTGGGAAGAACAGGCTTCTATTTACAGAAGTGAGAAAGGGCAGGCAGTGAAATATTAGTTTTTGTACTAATGAAAGCATCCTTGTTATTATAATATCCAAAGGAGCTTTTAATTGGACAATAAATGTTCTCTGGTAAGCAGCTAAGTATGTAATGACTTAAGTAAATGACGGTTCTAGGTGTAAACTTGTAACGGACTTTCCAAGTTCACACTTGGTCTAATACAAGCCTACACAGATGAGGAGCTTGTCATCAATTGATAAGCTAAAAATTCGGCATTGTAATGTTATTTATGTACCTGTCCGCTGAACTATCAGGCATTTGTTTTTGTGATGTTGGTAAAACGGCTCTTAACTAATGTACTTACCTTACCCAGATGAACGAAAATAAATAAAATGTGTGGTATTACATGTCAACAGTCATGTTCGGATGTTGTGAGAGAGACAGACAGACAGACAGATATGCCATACCTGGCATTGGTTCATCACCACTATCTTCGTCTCCTTCTGTTTGCATTGGCTCGGAACGCTCGGCAAACCTTACACCTCCTGTCTTCTTTGACTCATTTTTCTTTTCCTTTAATTTGTTGAAATAATCTGCAGCAAATAATACAAGATCCGGTGGCCTTTCCTTCAATACTGCCACCGTAAAGTCTTGGAGCAGGTCCGTTAAACCAGGAGGAATTTCAAAGCTCATTTTCAGTATATCTCCTTTTTTACCAAGTTATCTCAGTTATACATTAATTCGTCTATGTGAGCACGCCTCTTCCACTCAACTATAGTACTACAGGTCACTACTGTACACAATTAATCGTGCCGTTTTAAAGTCATTGAAGCGAATACCAACTCGCTCATTTCGCCGTTTTGCGTCTCAATATATTACTCCGCTCATCTCCATGATGTAGGTGCTAGAACTGATGGAAAAATTTATAGATTTCACGCACTATACAATATGATACGAAATAAATGTTTAATCACATGATCTGATAGCCCAAATACAACACTCACATAAAATCGAAGCTGAATATGGGAACTATTTTCTCTCCCCAAATCTTGAGACAGACCCGTGTCGTGTTGTAGTTACCAATGAGACACTCAAATTGTGTGGCAATACAGTTAAAGATGAATAAACATTAAAATATGATCTTACCAAACACGAGTAATATCAGTGTTGTTAAAAAAAAACAAACATCAAAATAAATAAAGTATGAGTAACGTCCGATCGTTGCATTTCCGGATTTTTTTTATTTTTGTTTATATTTTTTGTGTCGTCTGCTATACAGGTGACCAGAGGGGGGGGACCGTGTCAGTATATAATCTTGTCTTCTTAAATTACGTCCAAACAACTCAAAACGTTGATTGTTGTCTCGCGGATCAACCAAAGCGCAAAGTCGATGTGCCGTGTTATTACGAACATCGATCATTAAATACGTAGAGGGGCCTTGCTATTAATGTCATGCTTCCTTATACGACATTTTAAAAAAGGACAACACTTCGCCGTATCAGAGGACCAGTGATAGCAGTTCACTATTCATGATATTGATGTGATGTGATTATGATTTTTAACTTAGCTTTAAAAAAATTTCAGTCATATCGCTACGATGTATGCAGTTTGGCAGTTTATAGTGATGTCTAACACTGGGGCATCATGCCGCAGACATATAACATGATGTCCCACCCTGTCACATTATCCTGACACCAGACCAACCAGTCCTAACATTAACCTCCTAATGCTGAACGCCAAGCGAGGTAGCTGTAAGTACCATTTATTGTAAGTCTTTGGTATGACTCAACCGGGGATAGAACCCACAACCTCCCGCATCCGAGGCGGACGCTCTAACCACTAGGCCACAGGGTCGGTTTCATTATATTGAGTGTACGACAGTTTAAATAAGTTGTCTGACTCAGAAGACACCTTTTTATAAATAAAGTATGCATTGTTTGAAAGAGCAAAAATATTCTTTCTTGAATATTTAAAGTTAAGAACACCCATATGCATTTGGTTTGTAGATATCTTGCAGAAGGGTTTACATTTGCAATCGTATGCATTCTGTTCAAGGCATTAGAATATTGTACTATTTAGCGTTTCAACGTTCTTCTTTGGCTACAGTACAAAAATCAAAATTAAAATTTTCTTCCTCGACTTGGATAATCTTATATAATGCAAAATGATTGAATTGGCATAGTTTACAATGTCTCTGCGAGTCTGTTCAGAAATCAATCTCTTCGTTTGTATCACATTAGCATATTTAGCAATTTGCATTCTGGTTTTTGTCTCAGCTTGACTTGTTGTACATGGTAGATTTATGATCTTCTGCCATGCTTAGCTTCAACACAGGTAAGTATATTCCCATTATATTGAAATTGTTTTCCCTGGACCGAAAAATATCTTTATAAGAAAGTTAAGGAATTGTGTGCAAATGTTTCATGGACCAAAATGAAATATCGAGTAGATAGATGCTTTTTAAAGTTTTTATTCAGGAAGAGAGAAATTTATCCAGTGTATGTAAATAATCTATTGTATTAAAATATTGACAAATATTTAACAACAAAATATAGAATAAATTTTAATGGTGCCACGAGTTTCTTGTCAAGTGCTTTGGAAATCGCCGTCTGCAATCACTATTTTAAAATTAAAATACAAAATAACAAGTGGCATTACATTTCTTGTGAAAGTCTGTTGACAGACCTATTATTAATCATCCGAGCTAGTCAACATTTTGTTTGCATTTTCGCTTTTCTTCACTCTTATGAATTAGACCTTGTAGCGCGGTGAGGAACTGCTAACATTCTCTGTTCTTATCCGTGAGAATTAAGACCCTTCAAACTACCTCAAAAATTAACGCACAGGAAACTTACTGAAACAGAGTATACGATCTTCACTCCAAACACGTCTGAAATTTTTTTTTTTACCTCCTCCATAGCGGAGTGTAACAAAGAGTTTCTACCGTTAAAAAAAAAACAAAAAAAACAACAAAAAAAACAACAACAATATATTCCAATTTGTTCTCCTTGTGAATAATTGTTACATACGTTTGCATCATTAAATGATTGATTGACTGATTTAGGCTTAGAATTAATATTTGCTTCTTTATCTAAGAGAATTTATACTGAATACACCAAGGTGGACGTTTATATTCATCTAGAGACATTTCTCAGTTTCAAAATAACACATCACAAAACAAGGTCCTTGGACTGTGACATGTTAAGTTTTAAAATATGTTGTAATTAATGGAAGCACACAAAAAGTCAATGATTTGCATGTTCCTGTTCTAATTATCTTATTAAATATGTTATTATAACCTTTCTTTATTTAGTTTTTTTTTTCGCATCACTTTGAAAGATCTTTTTGAAAAAAAACTCAGTCAACAGTATATATAGTTAGTATTCTGGCAACCGTGTACTATTGATTCTATACCAGTTTTGAATTTTTATACATTATTCAGTAGTTACAAATGAAAATAGCAATAAAAAGTGTTAATAGTCCTCGTTTTCCAAATGAATTGAATATGGTACACAAATCAATTGCAATCCTTTCTGCGTTCTGTTTCTCCCTTCTTTCTCATGCATAACAGAAAAAAAAATTATGCATAAATCTGGAGTGACAGAGAAAAATAATTTGTGGTGGATGAAAACCTTAAAATTGAACTTACACCAAGTAACCTTTAGAATATGGTTCATCGTTACGGAATGTGTGCATTTTCTTGGGATTATCTACTGTCGAAATTATACGGTAAATTTCTCGGTTACGTGGTACATATACTGTGATGTATTTAATGTTTAGTTGTTCTTGTTGTTTCTTTAACAACTTATTTAATTAAACATCTCTCTCTCTCTCTCTCTCTCTCTCTCTCTCTCTCTCTCTCTCTCTCTCTCTCTCTCTCTCTCTCTCTCTCTCTCTCTCTCTCTCTCTCTGATACGGGAGAAAATCAATGAAAAGCGATGTCTCAGGAATTACGAATGATTGTACAAGTGAAACCGACCAAAGTACCAAGGTCCTTACATGACTATAAATTGAAGAACAGCCTATTTGATAATGTTATGGTACATAAATTGTTTTATTTTAAATTAAAATTTTTAGACAATAATAACTAAAAGAAAATGACGATTAACTAAAAGAAAATGACGATTAAAAATCTCCTGGGGATGAATATGTTGTTTTTATTTGAAATGAAAATCTTAAAATAGTTAATAACAAAAAGAAAATGATAATAAAAAGCGTCAGGTTGTAATAGCTAAGTGAGTATGCGAATGATCAATATCCCCGTCTTCGCTAGGGGTTTCACATCGACAGTTCAGTGAGATGATGCTTCATTGACACAAGCGCAACATTTATCTTTCAGACAATGTTTATATAGTTGTGAGGACGACATAATCGATAAGGCTCAATCTGAGACGGTACATTCTTCTAGGAAGAAGACAAACTAGTGTGAAAGCGATTTTTGGAGGACCGCATCTAACTTTCTTGTACCCACCCACCCCCATCTTTAATTGCATTCACACTCAAGGATTATACGCATGATTAGTTGATTTTAAACCAATTATCGTTAGAAAACTATTATTATTGTTATTATTATTATTATTATTATTATTATTATTATTATTATTATTATTATTATTATTATTATTATTATTATTATTAAGAACTACAACAATAGATAAAGTCATGAAATCTCTACGCGAACCAATAAAATCGAATTATCTATTATTTTCATTGTATTTTTTTATTTATCCCACCAGCTTGCAATAAGAAAAAGAAGGGGAAAAATAACAAATCAGTTTTTAAATACAAACTTAAGCTGTGGATGCACTACTTTCAAGGGGATGGCAAATTAATCCATTTAAATTTCCACCATGAAATGAGATTGTTATTAAGAAATCAAAACTAAGCGGACATCGTCTTTGACAAATATTGTGTGCGGACACGGCACGTGGTTTTGCTGTATATTAACTGTTATGTAACGCTCTCCTGTGTGTAGTAAAGAATGAAGAACAATATGTAATGTGCATACAACTTCCATAGCCTTAGTGTAAATAAGACAAGATTCTGAATAAGTGCATAAATAAACAATGACTTGAGGGGTTGGAGGAGACAGACTGTTCGTTGTATATAATACATTTATTGTCAGATACAATTATTTAAAACGAAAAAGAAATAAAATGAATAACTGAATCAAGTAGAGGATCATATGTTGTATGTACTCTATATTATAAGAACATCTGCAATGTGTGGTCTAACGAGTGGCCCAAAGCGCTATCCGTTACGGATCACTGCCATCTCACCTCTGTCAGCGTGGGTTCGAATCTAAGATTCGGCGAATGTGGATATGTGAGAAAGCTTGCCAATAGCTTCTCGTGGGTCGGTGGTTCTTTCCGCGGATTTCCCGGTTTCTTCCTCCACCATTAATACTGGCCGCTATGTATAGCCTATCGTGTGATGACAAATGGCGTTAAGCGTTAAGCCCCAACCTAACAATAATAGCAACGTGTTGTCGTACTCATTGCGTGACAGTCGCACCCGACCTTGGCCAATGTGAGCAACCCCTACATTTTCCGTCAAACCTTCGCTTGACTATACATGTGCTGGCAAGTGAAATGAGACTGTTACGGTCCCACACTCATAACAGCTTGTACTCTTAGAGAATATCGCTGCCTTGAGGCTATTTTGACCATTGCGTCCAGTAAATCTCAGTACCTTGTCTCTGTACATCAGAACACACGGACATTGACTGGATCCCATTTCTTTCTCTTGTCACATGCTGAAAACTGGAGCTGGGTATCAAGAAACATACCGTACTGCGGTATTTCGAATGAACCGTGCGATAGGTACCGTGGCATATCGTAATTATATTAGTGCAGGGCCGGAACGGGGTTGGGGGGTAGAGCTTTAGAGTGTCCGGTCCCGCCCCCTCCCCCACCTTCCCCGCTAAAAGAACGTACGATACACAAATGTACACACTTGTCACTTGAAATTTGACCATCGTTTTATTCTTTCGCAAGTTTATAGGGTAAATAAACATATTGACTTCTGCTATGGTGCCCTTGCCAGGAGAGTTACGGTTCTTTTGAAGTTTTGGGAAAAGAAAACGCAACACTGCCTGATGACTGATCATTTGTATTTGACTTGAACGTACTTTGGTAAGTCCACTGATCGTCTCACAATAAGTTAGTGCACCTCAAACATTAACGTACTCTAGTATGAGCGTGCGCGTGAGTGTGATTTGGATATTTAACGTAGCATTACGTTTTTCAATCATACATCATCTACCATGTCTGCAGAGTGGCATTTTATAGTGATGTACATCACTGGGGCATCATGCCGCAGACATGTAGCATAATAAACCACCCAAAAGCATTATCTTTTCACCGTGCTGTCGCCAAGCGAGGCAGCTCCTACCAAAACTTTTATAAGTCTTAGGCAAGACTCGGCCGGGGTTCGAACCTGCGACCTCCGACATATGAGGCGGACGCTCTAACCACTTAGGTCACCGAAACGGCTGCCGTACTGTAGTAAATAATTAAAAAGAAACGTGTTTTGTTTTATTTTGTTTTACATCCAAAATGTGTGGAAAAATATGGATTTGGCCAAAAAATCTACCACAGGATCCTATTTGGCAACTACGACGGTATATATCACACATGTTAAAAGATAGATATAATTATATTTCTAATATTCAAAATTAATTTGTGATAAATAAAACTGTTTTGTAACAAAAGTACTATTTTGTCATGAAGAATAAGGACATTTCGTAACTGTCCTTAAACGTGTAACAAGATTACTCTGGAATTTCCGAGCACTCATAACTGACGAAAACTATCGCAATAGCGGTTCAGTGCAAAAGCACGGTCGTACGTATCACGGAAAAAATACAGGTACTACGGTAAACCGATAAACCGGTACAACCGCGCCTCTCGACTGAAATCCAATTATAAACCCGAGTAAAAGAATCAACAGATTGTGTATGAAAATTTCCAACTGTTTTTGATGGTGACATCATCAATATATTATGATGTCAGCTGTGTGCTGCCTTGTAACATCAGCAGCCTTGTGTTCCATCAGTGCCAATAAAGAATATATATATATATATATATATATATATATATATATATATATATATATATATATATATATATATATATATATATATATATATATATATATATATATATCGGTCGGTGTGTGTGTGTGTGAGAGACAGACAGACAGACAGACAGACAGACAGACAGACAGACAGACCCCTCCTCAGCTTTGTTGAGGTGTGTTGTTGTCTGGTTTTGGTTATTGTTATCTAGCGGTGATCGACGACGGTGTAATTCGCCCGGAACGAGTAAATATCAATAAAAAGTATTAAAACTTATAGGTGGAATATATATATATATATATATATATATATATATATATATATATATATATATATATATATATATATATATATATATTTATATATATATATACATACATATATATATATATATATATATATATATATATATATATATATATATATATATATATATAATATGATAATGGGATTATGATTTTTAACGTAGCTTTAACAATTTTTTAGTCATATCGCTACGATGTCTGCAGAGTGGCAGTTTATAGTGATGTCTAGCACTGTTGCATCATCCCGCAGATATGCAGCATGATATCCCACCCAGTCACTATCCTGACACCAGTTCTAACACTAACCTCTTAATGCTGAGCGTCAAGCGAGGCAGCTGTTAGCACCATTTTTGTAAGTCTTTGGTATGATTCGACCGAGTATCGAACCCACGACCTCCCGCACCAGAAACAAACGCTCTGACCACAATGCCACCGGAGCGGTTAAGGCGGAATAAATAAAGATCTGAGCAAATATATAGAAGAAAAGCATTAGCCCCCATTACAGATAAAGACAAAATTTAATCATAATAAAATTCATAAACATTTGTGATAATGATTTACACTTTGAAAGATACACTTCTTTCTTTTTGAATTAACTTATTCAACGAATTTCAGATACAAATATGATTATACCAATAACCTTTATGTTAAGTGATAGAATTAATCATCATCGAATCGAGTCAAAGATCGAAAATACTACCTTGTACAGTGTCATAACCTGATGGCCTTAAATTCAGTCCAAATTCCCCAGCGATTGTCCCTTTTGACTTCCTTGTGCCGGTAAGTCTGTGTCTTCTCCACTTTTCCTTCTTTTTTTTTCAAAGTCTCGGATGTACCGCCTCTTTCGCGCAACAACTTTGTGTAGTGACTTCAGTTTTGTAAATACGTGTTACGTCACGGTACGCGGATACTACCCGTGGAGTTATCTCACCTTCCAAAATAACAAAAAAGCAACATAAATCTTCCGTCACAATATACTGGGGTCATGACAGACCATACAAACCTAGTTTCACAAAATTAATGGTTCTGTTATTGGCTATTTCAACACACCTCCAAGACATCAGTTCCAGTCTCATCTTAATAACGCAAATGAATGAATGATATTCCATACACTACGGTATTTATAACATAACAATAAAGTTTTATCATACGTGACTTCCTATAAGTTCGGAGAATTCACACGGATTTTTATAATCTCAACTAAATTAAGGCATGAAATTCTAGATACATAATTTCCTATAATAATCGAGACTACATTCAAACGATTCGCCAATGTATATAAATTAATAATATCATTGCACGAATTTAGATAAATGAACTCAACACAGTTATTCTAGATACATAATTTCCTATAATAATACAGACTACATTCAAACGAGTCGCCAATGTATCTAAAAGTATTATTGTATGAATTCAAATAAATGAACTCAGCACAGTTATACTCATCGCAATTAAATTGATCTACGAATTTAAGCAAATAATTCCATGCAAGTACATCAACAAATTATCAGAGTAGTATCAACGAATTACATAAGAATGTTACAAATACCTTGTGTTTTCAAGATTTTTCTCCCAGAATCGTGTCTGCCGATTTCCAGATAATTGCTTTCCCTGGAAAATATTACCAGTGAATTTGCTTCTTAAATTCAACTCGGAGTCTTCTTACAGTTGTTTCTCTTCCTGAAAAAAGCGTAGACTTATTTCAAATTTGCTATTAGCACATTTAAACCGAGAGTTTTCATGTGGAACCACTCCCCCTTTAGAATTCATAAGGAACCACTCCCCCTTTAGAACGTGTGAAATCCAAATAAAATTATATTTCCCGCCTTAACTAGGGTAAATCAATGCAGTTCGTCTGACACCTTAGTTTATCACTACTGCTTTCTGCAATATTTCAAATCTGACAACTCCGCTACTGATCGAAAATTAACCTCGGACTTCTTCAGTTTAAACAAACGTAGCCTTGATTGACTATCACTAAACAGAGACGGTACCAATCCGTGCCTTATGGCGATTTAACGCGCGTAGCCCTCCATAAATCTAATTAATCGTACTCGTGTGCAAGTAAATATGTTCTACAGAGGTCGGCAGAAAAAATAATATGTGATTATGATTTTTAATGTAGTTTTTAAAAAAAAATTCATTCATATCGCTATGATGTCTGCAGTGTGGCAGTTTATACTGATATATAGCACTGGGCATCACACCGCAGACATTATCCTGGCATCAAGCCGACCAGTCCTAACACTAACCTCTTAGTGATGAGCGTCAAGCGAGGTAGCTGTTAGTAACATTTTTGTAAATCTTTGGTATGACTCGACCGGTGATCGAACCCACGACCTCCAGCATGTGAGGCGGACGCTCTAACCACTAGGCCACCGGAGAGGTTGTATGTATGTATGTATGTATGTATGTATGTATGTATGTATGTATGTATGTATGTATGTATGTATGTATGTATGTATGTATGTATGTATGTATGTATGTATACTTCTGATCGATCTTTTCTTTTTGGCAGATAGCCCTGGGGATTGCAAATCATCTCAGTAGATTAATGTGTTGCTGTCATAAATGGTCTCTTAAGGTTAATACCTCTGTCACGGAATTGTGTGTACGAAAATATCGCTGGATTGTATATGAATATACATATAGATTGGGATTCCTTGCCTCATACAGCTTTACTCGTGGTGCAAGGTCTTCGACTTAGCGATTTTGTTCACTTATTGCAGCACGCACAAAATGCCGACGGTGAGAGGGTTTGACAAGGTCCTAGTGCAGTTTCCGTCTATCGTGAAAATTCAAAGCATTGACATGTAGCTGTTCATTTTATGAAGTATCTTCAGATGTAAAGATCTGTGGAAGCATAAAACATTATCTTTTCTACTGCCATTCATATGTAATAAAAGTATATTTAATGTTAACAAATTTATCCTAAATTGCTAGAAAGTCAGACATATGCTTCATAACGCCTTGCTATCGGATAAAATAAATTTTCTTTCACGTTAGTCATATTGGTTATTGAAATGCAAAAAATTCAAATAATGATGTCTATAGCAAACAATTACAAGAGTTGACACTTTTTATAATCTAGTGCACAGATTCGTTGACAGATTCCTGTGCGAACATGGGCATTATATCCTAACCTTGTACAGTTTTCTTGTTGACGAAGAGTTGAATATGTACACAGATCAGTTCATGTTTAAGCACACGTGATTGTTATCACCGTCTTCGTGCTTTAATATTTTTTTTTTACTCGTGACTCATGTACTACATTGTCCATTTGTTATTTCATCAGCTCTTCAAGGGAGTTGTGTCTAAGTCATTAAAAAGATTTGTATTGATCGATGGATCGAAAGATAAAATTAATGAATGTTAAATATCACTGGGCCTAACTATATAACAGTGCTGTATACCGTTATTGATGTTTTAAAGCGTATATGTCCTTTTGGATCGTTAGCTTAATTTGGTCACGTGCCTTCAAATTAGCATTTGCAGCAACGATACGTTGCATTTAATATAACCGACTATAACATTATAGTAAGTTCAAATAGGTACAATAAATTAATAAGCTGCCATAGAACAAGGATTTGGGGGCATTTTTAAAAATTCTACCCAAAAATAAACAAGTTCAACAAATTTGCATTCACTTACGAACAATAATCCTCAGGCTCATTTCTCGATCAACTCTAAATTATTCAGCATGGCGATGATGCAATATCTAAAGTCTCAGCATCTCGATTGGTTTCTGTTAAGTGCATTATTCAGTACGAAAGGATATGTTATTAGTGGATATAGCAGTACGAGTACGTCATCACCGTCTCACTATCTCCAAGAATATAAACAATACATTGCATGAATTATCATATACAGCAGCAAGTTAAAGGAGAGAGAGAGAGAGAGAGAGAGAGAGAGAGAGAGAGAGAGAGAGAGAGAGAGAGAGAGAGAGAGAGAGAGAGATGTGCCGAAGACATACAATTACATACAATTAGAACAACAAATGAATTCAAATTAGGTGGACTATTTTGTCTAGTCCCTCTCTCCAGATTATCGCTTTTAATTCGGACCCCACTTACCTTGGACTGAGAGAGACACACAGAGACATTTAATTCATATTTGCGGACAGGGGTTCCAAACCTGATTGCTTTTTCAAGTGTAATCTGGTTTTATCTATTATTATATGTATAATTACTAAGCTTACGATGTGTTTTTTAATTGTAGTGTTATAACTGCGTAAATTACTAAGCTGTTCGTCAAATGGCTTTATATAATAAGTGACACTTCTAAGATGATCAGCTCTACAACGAGCGGAAGGAAGGAAATAAATTTTATTGAGGTCATGAAGAAGAAACGCTTCAAAGACTGCTAATCAGCTTCCGCCATGTCAGCATGACTGTTAGGACGGTAGTTCCAACATAATACAGAACAAGTCATCGTGAATCGCATATTAGAAAATTCAGTGTAACACCATTTCCAATGTGAAGGTCACATGTGATATTCTACGATATGGTCCGTTAGCATTTAAGTTCTGAATGTTTTATAAAATAATTATAAACAGTGCACTAAGAATCTGTCCATTTAACACTGAACAAAAATTCACTAATTTGTTTTGATGTATTATTGTGATTGCAGTCATATCTAAATATATAAGGGAGACGTTGTTGATTTTGTTGTGGGGCTTAACGCCATTTTTCAGCACGCGGTAGGCTATACCTGGCAGCCAGTATTAATGGTGGAGGAAGAAACCGGGAAATCACCGGAAAGAACCACCGACCCACGAGAAGCTACTTGCAAGCTTTTTTACATATCCGCATTCGCCGAATCTTAGACTCGAACCCACGCAGAGGTGAGATGGCAGTGATCCGTAACGGAGAGAGCTTTAGACCACTCGGCCACTCGGGGCCCCTGAAATGGAGACTATATCGCAACATTAAACACGCGACCTTGACTTCAAAAAATAGTGTCATTTTGACTTTTCTAATATTCAATCCACAATGACTTGTTCTAGAATGCTTTGGAACTACGTGCTACATTGGCGAATGGGTGACTAACATCCGTCTTCTTAGGCAAGGTATAAATTGTAAAATATTTGGAAAGGCATTGACAAACATTTATGAATATCTGTATTGAATCCCAGCCAGCTAGACACTCCGTAGCCATTCGACCTATATTACCTATATCTGTATATTTTTATTCCCCTTCATTTATATTCTCGGATATTTTGACATTTCTTACTACAGTGATAAAATTTCGAAGGCCTGTGATTGTACGTATTGTGTACAGCTCCACAAGCACTCGTGTATGCATGGGTTTGTCCATTAAAAAAAGTCGCTCAGCTGTTTACGTGGATGTTGCATTTTGGTGGTAACTAAATAGCCATATCTCCTTATCCGTTGAATCAAATGCCGACAGATTTTCGCTGTGAATGTAAAAAGTCTGACAAACGAAGATTTCCAGTTGTACTATAGTATTCAGGTATACGTTTAAACATGTAATTGTAAAAGTTTAGGTTGCTCACCCGTAACATTGGTGAAAATTACGGTTTGAATAGATGACCTTTGTAATAGCTGTACATTTTTTACATGTGCTCTCTTATAGTTGTTTCAAATCAGCTTTTAAATTTTTGGACTATTTCATATTTAGTGAAGTTTAGAAACTTAAGAAAAAGAACCAAAATCCTTTTTCAGTGGTAGTTGAATACATTCCTTTGAACAGTGACCAAAAACAGATGCAGAAACATGAAGTAGTCTCGTTTGTAACTACCTAACTGAACACTCATTTAACTTATAAGTAAAGCAAAAAAGTAAGTTAGATAAGTCTCTTTAATAAGGCAATAAGGCAAGCAGTTACATTAGGGACTGGTGTTATTAATTTAGCTACCATAGTAAATATTTAGAAACATCACGATCTTAAACATTTTATAATTTAAATGTCTGAATGCTCCTGATCAACCCTGTATTTATCAGTACAGACATATCCTTAATGCAAACTTCTCTTTGACAAACCCATATGAGATGAGACATTTTCTGGATGTACACGTGTTTTAAATTCCTCACCAAAACGTCGGGTGCTAATTTCAGTAATAACTTTTCCAAACTAAAGTCAATGAAAGGAATGAAATTCTATAAATAAAACATTGTTTCATTTTTTTTGCAGTTATGACTAAGTTAACTTAAAAAAATCATTTAAGAAAATTTTACTTTCATTATCAACCAATCCAGGCCAGCCAAACCCGTATATGGACTCAAGTCACAACTTTTTTCTATATAGTCTCTAAATTTGTTTCTTAGTATTGACTTTTCAGCTAATAAATCATATTTTATTATAAATTCCTTCAACGATGATTTGCGGTGAAATCCTTCACATAGGTTATCAGGCATTGTTTAAAAATGCTGGACTAAATATCAAGCACCATGCAATATGTCACAGATTTCACGTCCGAATTAGCATCGTTACTCACTGTACACTGTCTCTAAAATACACAATGGCAACCACACTATAATGCTTAAATTTTCAAGAACAAACAGCTGCACACACACACACACACATATATATATATATATATATATATATATATATATATATATATATATATATATATATATATATATATATATATATATATATATATATATATATATATATATATATATATATATATATATCAACGATGCCCTAAATCCAACTCGTATATCAGCGCCGCCAAAATGAGAAGAAAACGTGTTTTAAAAATATACCGTGACTACATTCGCTGGTACTGAACTGGAAGCAACAATTGTGACCCTAGTCGATATTGCATATATCTTCTTTACTCATTTCTTGACTGGTTCCTATTCTTCCATATCATTAGAACTGTCAGTCATATAAAAATTGCACCTACCTCATATGACCCTTGTCCTGTGCATCCGCTATTCCTCCGTGATAGCAATAACAATAAATTACAGTTTATATCCATTCCTGGAAACTGACAGATAAAAAGTGAAATATATTGCTGATATATGCATCCAGCTGTTCGTATAATGCTATATAAAAAAGGTTTGACACAATTGGCGGAATACTTTGTGCTTAAAAATTCTATTTATCTAACGGACCATTTGTGTGTGTGTGTATGTGTGTGTGTGTGTGTGTGTGTGTGTGCAATGGCGTTGATCTTGTTAGTTTTGTTGTTTGAGGATAAGTTTATATAAATAGTTCTGGTAACAAGAATTAACAGTACTATATATAGTACACATTCTAATGTACAGGATAAAATTATGTCAATTGTTCTGATTAAGGAGAGAATAAACAAATAGGCAAAAAGTCTGAGGTATGGAACCCCGGGTGGCTGCCAAAGGGGCGAAGTCCCCGGAAACAGTAGTATTTTAAGCATTCCAAGGTACACTTTTAACCATTTAACTGTAAAGAAAATATGAACCAGGACACGTTTCAGTTGTTTTTTTTTTTTCGCCGTCTTTAGTTTTGTCTTATTTTAGTGGGTGGGGAGGACTTCATATTAACAAAACTGTTATCCTAATTTAAAATAGGAAAGGCATAAATTATTAACTACTTTCATTAGAGCACTTACTATTTTGCATTTATCCCCATACTACTTTATTTAAGTGAAAACTGAAGGGAGCGAATCACAAGCTGGTGAGCAGTATCTTGAAAAGTTTCGATCGCCTTTATTTCAGACACTTAAAATTGTTTTCAGACTAGTTCAAAACATCACTGTTAGTAAAAGGGTGGGAGATTGAAACTGTTTCACTGGAACAAAACTTCACATTTTCCTTGCTGCCAAAAGAGAATGCACTGAGTAGGATTGCAATGGCCGAACAATAAAGCATGAAAAAACATGCTGAAATGACAGGTAGACGGCTATACCTAATAACACATACTAACGTCACGGGCTTTAGTTAGGTAGCTCATAGTATTGTTAAGGATTTAATTTAACACCAAAACAAAAAATAAAATAAAATAAATAAATACAAGACATGGTCTATGTGGTGAATCTATCTGACATTCTATCGCGTGATGAATTTATCTGACATTCAATCTCGTCCATTGTAAATGTAGTTCATCCTTAGTACACGCATCATATTCGTATGGGTTTAACTTGTATTGATATTCACTGGCACATAACCTCTCGACCCTTTTGACGCAAATGGGCCACATTATCAAAATTTCACCGAAAATTCCTTTGTTGCTGCAAATAACAACAACAGCCATTACAACAGTTACACTGAAAATAATAGTTCAAACGCTGAACAACAACAGGTGTGAAATCATAACAAAATAAAACGTGTCATCAAATATATTTGTCTTAAAATGAAATTATAATATCCCGAATTTTGTCATACTGTAGAAACATTTATGACAATTTCTGTCAATGAAACAAGCAGTGATAATTGTGACGTTTCTAATCTAACAGGATATGACTTGTTTTCAAAATAAAAAAATATAAACTAAAAGAAACAAAAATATGAACGACAAATTTGAGTACTGGTTTATTTATCAGACATTCTATCTAGGTCTCATCTAAATGTAGTCCATAACGAAACGGATATATTTTCATTAAATTAAATGATAATATTGGTAAAGATACTTTCTTTTGCGGGTGGGGGTGGTTGTGTCTCCCCATGATACTCGATTCCATAACCGTTAACTCAGATAAATTCAATGTTTGAATTAAAAATATAAAAATTTGTGCATTTCTCAAAATATGTATTTGTTATGAGAAATTTGCATGACAGACCTCACACTAAAGATTTCAAAGAGTTAAATATTTATTTTGTCTAGCGACAATTTTACTTGGATGTGTGCTGTGCATGACTCCTTAGATTTCATCGGCACTTGATCAATATCATCATGACGGGTATCGCATTTCGCAAGATTCTCTGAGCAGTAGCATCATGACGGGTATCGCATTTCGCAAGAAACTCTAAGCAATATCATCATGACGGGTATCGCATTTAGCAAGATACTCTGAGCAGTAGCATCATGACGGATATCGCATTTAGCAAGATACTCTAAACAGATATCGCATTTAGCAAGATACTCTGAGCAATATCATCATGACATTCAGCAAGATACTCTAAGCAATATCATCATGGCATTTAGCAAGATACTCTGAGCAATAGCATCATGACGGGATATTGCATTTCAAAGATATTCCAAGCAATACCATCATGACGGGTATCGCATTTAGCAAGATATCCTAAACAAAATTATCATTATATTTAGCAAGATACTCTAAGCAATATCATCATGACATTTAGCAAGATACTCTAAGCTATATTATCATGACATTTGGCAAGATACTCTGAGCATTGGCATCATGACGGGATATTGCATTACAAAAGATACTTTAAGCAATATCATCATGACGGGTATCCCATTAAGCAAGATACTGTAAGCAATATCATCATGACATTTAGCAAGATTCTCTGAGCAATAGCATCATGACGGGATATTCCATTTCGCAAGATACTCTGATCAATAGCATTATGATGAGATATTGAATTTCGAAAGATACTCTAAGCAATATCATCACGACGGGTATCGCATTTAGGAAGATACTCTAAGCAATACCATCATGACGGGTATCGCATTTAGCAAGATACTCTAAGCTATATTATCATGACATTTAGCAAGATACTCTGAGCAATAGCTTCATGACATGTATCGCATTTCGCAAGAAACTCTAAGCAATATCATCATGACGGGTATCGCCAACACGCAACCTTGCTTGACTCCACTGGTGACGCAAGTTAACATGCCATTACGGAAATGCTGAATGATTATGATGCCGTCTTCTTCGCAACTAGATTTTGCCATGGTCTACTAGAGTCCCATATAACCGACTGTGCCATAGGCTTTATCAGGTTGGTAAATGTTGTGTACAGGTTGAAGTTATATTCCTGGTATTTAGTCTTTAGTTGACGACATGCAACACCAATGTATGTGGTCCTTTACTGATTTCACATTAACTTTCAGGCAGTAGCTCCTGAGCGACGTGATTCACAGTGAGATTCCGTAGATTTATGACGACAGCGGAGAGATGCCGTTGCTTGAGTATAATTCTTCCAATCCCCATTAATAGTCATTTTTTTGTGCCATGTGCGAGCCTCTGGATTTGAGACTTCTGCTGGCGTGGCATTTGCTCCTGGGGCTTTACTAATCAATTGCCTTCTCACTGTGATAGGATTGTTGATTGAGGATGTTGTTGAAGTGTTCTGCTCATTTTTGTAGTATACTTGTCAGTGAGCGGTCTTATAGAGTATTACATAATTTCTTGATGACTTACCCATAGATTGTCCAGAAAGTATCGTAGAAGTTCTTCGTTTCATTCATTTCTAGTAGGACAGAATCTCATATGCCTTAATGTTTAGACATGAGTCCCGCAACTCTCTAGGTATGCACTGGACAGTCATGTTGAGGTTGTTGAAGGCTGCCGTCTTCTAAACAGGCCTTTTGGAGTCAATGTTTCTCGTTCTATTTCCGTATGGCATCATCGTTCTTATCAACCTATTCTTGATTTCTACTTGTGGTAGGATCGAGGGTTCTGGACGCAGCCGAATACACAGAGTCTTTCAAGGGTGCCGAGTTTTCCAAAATGTTTTTTGTGAATGATTCATGTTGTGTATTGGTCTTACTGCATGATACTGTTTTTCTCGCATTTTGACATTTAAGTCCTAACCAATGTGTTTTTATAAGCCGTATTAGTAAAATTGATGCACTTACCCATTAAAACACATGCAAATTTTTACTGCCTACTCGTTAAAAAGTTTAGATATTATTTCACACATATTGATAGTTTCCTTAATGTAACCCATTTATTTTTTTGTTGAGCGTGACCTATAATTTCATTTATCCAATTTATTTTGTCCTAATCCATATGTTCAACAAACGATAACTTTTTTTCCATCCAACTTCACCTAGTATATGATATTTCAAAATGAAGTATTTTTCGTCAGTTATTGATCTTATTATTAATTTTCAAAACTATTCACCAATGTCTGTGTAGAGTTGGTCTAAATCTAATATGCTAAAATTATCGATATATTTTAAAGCATGTGTAGCAACTGATGGAAAATAATTAATAACACTAGTATTTCAAAATCTTGGCTCTCTAAAGTGCATATCATATCTGCACCTGCCTCTCAAATTAAAAGGCAAATACTTGTTCAGATTTCAGGTAATCTGCTATTCTAGATATTACTTAGAGTATCTTTCTAAATGCAATATTTAGTCATGACGGGTATCGCATTTAGCAAGACACTCTGAGCAGTAGCATCATGACGGATATCGCATTTAGCAAGATACTCTAAGCTATATTATCATGACATTTAGCAAGATACTCTGAGCAATAGCGTGTTGGCATTAACCCTCTTCAGTATGATGTTCCCTGCAATGCTTACATGTACCTTCCGTGAATATGACACCGAGATCGATATTAGATACCAGACTGATAAGAAGCTTTTAAATCTGACGAGTCTACGGACTAAGACGAACTTACAGGTAGTGACTGTTCTTGATCTCTTCTTTGCCTACGACTGTTCTCTGAACAATAAATTGTTAGTTGGACATACATTAGAGTCTGGACCATTTCTATTAGGCTTGTGATATTCTAGATCTCACAGTCAGTATACCGAGACAGAAATGATGCACCAACGCGCAACAGGAGAGCGTACGGACTCTATGATCACAATGACCAAATCCTCCATGTAGTGGACAAATTTACCTACTGCAGAAGTGTACTGTCTCGAATAGTCCATAAGGATGACAAAACGAATGCCTGAATTTACCAGGCAAGTGTGGCCTTTTGTAGACTATGTGTAAATTTTGGGGAATGTGCAATGGCATCAGTCTGCAAACAAAACTAAAGCGACTGGGTTGCTGACCCTGCTTTATGCACTCGAAACCATGACGGTGTACAGATGCCATGCCAAGAAGATGGACCGTTCTCACATTGTATGCATGTGTGTGTGTGTGTGTTTGTGTGTGATCTGGATTTTTAACGTATATTTAACAATTTTCAGTCATATCGGTACGATGTCTGCTATATGGCAATTTATAGTGATGTATATCTAGCACTGGGGCGTCATGCCTCATACATGTAACATGATTTCCCACCCAGTTACATTATCCTGACACTAGGCTGACCAGTCCTAACACTTAACCTCTTAATGCTGAGCGCCTAGCGAGACAGCTGTTAGCACCATTATTAGAAGTTTTTGGTAAGACTCGGCCTGGGTTTGAGTCCGCGACCTTCCGCATCCGAGGCGGACGCTGTAACCACTAAGCAATCGAAGCGGTCGATGCCTGGGAAAACTGATGAAGATAAGAAAGCAGGACAACACACCGAAGTTCTCACATGGGGTGGCATTCCAATCATCCACACTCTACTTATGAAATTACAGATGAGATAGCAGGCCACATCATCATGATATGAGACTATCGACTACCGAAGAAGACCGTCAATCGTAAGCTGGGGGAGGGTAAACAAACTCAGGGAAGTAAATAAACCCACCCACCCGAAACAAACAAAGAAACAACAACAAAAAAAAAAAAAAAAAAAAAAAAAACAAAGCAAAAACAAACAATAGCGCTTGAAAGAGTTCCTCGAGGCAATCTTCAATACTTCAACATTGACTCGGGGTCCTTGGGAAGCTCTTGCACTGTCTCATCCATACTGGTCCTCTATACTGTGAGCTGAGAAGAATTGCTGAGGAAATGCAGAAGCGTGAGCAGCGTAAATTGCGGAACTACAGCACGTCCTTTATTGATCAAACAACTCAAGAGGCATATTGCGTGCAATGGACTGTTCAGTGCACAAATTGGCCTGATCGGACACTCGCGTGCACACAGAAACCAAACCATTTAGTAATATCATGGTCATCTTCGAACTCGAAGGACAAACAATTTATAAATATCACATGGTGAATTGAGAAGGAAACAAATTGATACATATATAAAATCTAGAATCATTGGGTTTGGAATTTTTATAACAAATATAATAAATACAAAAACGTTTAATTCGGAAAAATAATATTAATTAATGTGTAACGATTCAAATAAACGTTAAAATTTGAATCAGAATTTAAATGTTTCTTTATTTAAAACATTTTTTTTCTGTATGTAGTTGCGATCTGTTGTGCGAAAAGATTCAGTCAGTTACCCAATAGTCGCCAACCCTTAGTATTGTAAAACTATTTAATAGTTTGTACATACAAGAATGGAATATGAAAGTTTGTGAATCATCCAAAGGAAGCAATACTGTTCTTTTAAACAATAATGTAATTTAAAGACGACATAATATTGCTACCGAAAATTATATACATTATTGTACTGAAATTCAGGACTTGTAACTATATATTGCCTGTTGAACCAGGGCGCTCGGAAAATAAATCATACGAGGATACAGTAGATAACGTAACTGGAAGGGCAAATGCAGGGGATGAATTTCACTTTCTGCTTGTGTGTCCACACTTTTTGGGGAATAGATTCGCCAATATGAATTTCTAACTTTACGTTAGACTAAAATAAAGCATCGATAATTCCTCTCTATACGAAAAAATTCAATTTTGTCAATCTATGGAATTTTATCTTTAAAACTATTACCAGTCTATCTGCTCGCCCAGTGAGGGCACAATGCTTTAAGATGGACAGTTTATGTTTGTTCTATTCGTTATTAAAAAATATCTTTATCGACACCTGCCAATATACAGTGCTTCTTTTCTAATGGCACGCATTTTTAATTTAAATTTGTATAATCGAGTAATAAAGCCAAGTAAATGTACACTCCATTCTGATGTCTGGGCAGCAAACGAGATGTGTGTTATTTACTACTTTTCGAAAATTGACGCACATTTACCATACTCGTTTGTACAGTTTTACTATATCTCAGTGTTTCTGTAACAACGAAAGTAAAAGTTTAATTTCATGGTAGAGTATTTTCTTTCATTTTTCTTTCATCAGTGCTGTGGTAATAGACCTATAGAGTGTATGTGATGGTCTATTATTCGTTGTCACATAGAGAATGTTGAAAATGTTATTGCCACTCCTCCCGAATGATGGTCATATCGTTATCTTTTGTATAAAGAAAATAATAATCTTTGATGTCTAATTGGTTCTACATGCAGTGGTGAAGATCTGACGTCCAATATGTCTGCTTCAGCAGCCAGATTGAACATTTTGACTCGATTACTCCTAAAAGTAAGGTCTTAACAAGATGGGGTTTTCACAAGAAGACTTTTCAATACGCCCCATTCATACTACATGAAAATGTTGCCCATGTGATATACAGTAAGACCACCATGGTATGCATCTTGAAAAGTTTGTTATTGCTACTCATCCTAAATGGAAAGTCCTATCAAAATGGGGTTTTCACTAAAAGACTGCTCATAATATTAAGTCGGTCCTGAATGAAAATGGCACTGATTTGACCTCCCCCATCCTTTCACAATGAATATACTGAACATTGTGTCAATAAATCCCCTTATTGGATAGTTATAACAAGCAATGGGTTTCCCCATAAGTCTTGTACTGGTGTCTGGTTTGTCTTTAGTGAAAATGGTGCCAGTCTTATATCCAGTATGACTGTCACAGTGGCAAGTTTGAAGCTCTCGTCTCGTCAGACATGGCTTCGACGTCCAGCAGTTATAACGAAGAAATGGTATTATTTTGAATTCCTGGAAATTTATTCCGGACAGTAGAGTGTCAGTACCTTCGAGGGACCCCAGTTTGTTCATTGAGTTTACTGTGCATATGGATATTTACTTTAGTTCATATCTGTATAAATTGCTTCAGACAACAAAGAACTGCGTGCGCATATTGATTGATTGATTTTCAAGCTGAGTGTGTGAACCCTGTCATCTATAACACAAATGCTGCCTTAAATGTAATGTACGTTTTCTCATATGCCACCTGAAAGCGGCTTAAAAAAATTTCATGAATAAAGTTGTCCATTGTTCTATTTTATAACTTTCTGCATTAAAGACAACCTATTTAGCAATGCGTATATATATATATAATTAAATAAATGTTATTTTATGCAGTGTACGAATACTTGATTTATAAAGTTCAAATGTATTCCAAGACGTGTTTTATTTCATATGAGTACCGTTCCTGTGACATCAGCGGTTATTTAGTCTGTCTCGGATGCGGAAGATCGTGGGTTCGAACCCCGGCCAAGTCATTCCAAAGACTTAAAAATAGAAGTGGTACATCAGCATTAAGATGTCTGCGTTAGGACTGGGCAGCCTAGTGTCAGAATGACGTGACTGGATGAGACACCATACTGCATATCTGCGACATGATACTCTAGTGCACAACATCACTATCAACTACCACACTGTAGTGCTATGAATGGAAATATTTTAAAGCTTCATTAAAATCACATGCCTCTGTCTGTCTGTCTATTTATCTATTTTTTAAAAAGAACTTAGATTAGACAGTTATACATTTAAATGTATGATGAGACATAATTTTAATTGAACGAACACATATAGTAAACGATAGGAGCATCCCGCAACCGATTACTCTGAAGTTATCTTGTTGTAAGAATAAAAACATGATTTTAAAAGAATGCAGATCTCTAGTGGAAGATCTCCATATGGACGATAGCGGAAAAATATCAGAGCATAATTCATCTTAGGTAGAAAAGATCTTTGTTTCTGATGATTTTCTGCGAGAGCGAAACGTGTTCGCAAAGAAAAACTAATTTCAAGGAATATATTGACTAAAGAAACAATGCGTTAATGAGACATGATAACTTGATCGAGGAAAGAAAGACATATACATATAACAGTGTGAACGAATACCTTGTTAAAGAACAAAGTGACTTAGACCATGTTCCAGATGAGAACACTCACAGGAAAGGTTTTTTTAACGATACATAAGACAGAATGAATCTGCAGATTTTATTGTTGAAGAAAGGATGGAATCGATGCATGTTCCTTGCATTAAAACTCATTGACAATGTTACTCATTCTCAGCAGGTTGGTCACGCATATCCAGGCTTCCTGTCAGATGACCAAATGAAAACTATACTCTGCACCATCGCCGCGAAATAAGCTACTATATTTTCTGGGATATACTATCCAATTTAGGATATTTTCACTATGCCGTCCACCTCGAAGGCCAAGTCTGCATGATAAGATTAATAAAATATTGACTTAATTCCTTAATTTATTTTTATGTGCTTTTAGTAGAGTACTTCCAGTCCATTTTGCTCTATTTGGTAAAATAAATATAAATAGAATGTTCCTCAGGATTGGCTAACTGCAATTAAACTACATTTGTAAAAAAGGGAATACAGATGATCCGAATAACTTCAAATGTATTAATCTTTAGCGAGTTATAAGCAAACTTTAACATGTATTCTTCATTTCAGGTTATCGGAATCGGCAAACTTGTATACGACTAAAGGTGAAGCACAGGTAGCATTTAAAGAGAAATACGCAACAACGGATAACATTCTTTTCACCTTTCATACTTTAACTACTAAATATCTAGGGAAGAATCTAGTACGGACCCCCGTTTCTTACCACCCGCGAGCGCGGAAAAAATCAGAACGTTACCTAGAATGAGTTTTCTATACAGCCAGAAAAATATATCCTGGAAACAAGTCAAATGCATATGTTTCTGTAAACTTCACCTACTGGGACCCATAAATAAAATTTCTTGATCAGCTCCTGATACTTATTTTCGGAAATCTTGTGAAAGATGTGGCTGCTTATTCTTTAATTTGAGAAAAGTTTTCGATTTGACACTTTACCAAAAATGGATGGTGTCGGATACCCCTCCTTAACTTTCTTGGGGTGGGTAATCTGGTCATGGTTATTGTTATCTAGAGGTGATCGCCAACAGTGTAATTTGCCTGGATCGAGTAATTATCAATCTAAAGTGTGAAACTTATGGATGGAATAAATAAAGATCTGAACAAATATACAGAACAGAATAACGCCAGCCCCAGTTACACATAAAGACAAAATTTAATCACAATTCATAATAAAATTCATAAACAATTGTGATAATGATTTACACTTTGAAAGATACACTTCTTTCTTTTTGAATTAACTTATTCAACGAATTTCAAAATTAAATAGGATTATGCCAATAGCCGATATGTTAATCGATAGAATTAATCTATCATCGGATCGAGTGAAAGATCGAACACATTGCCTTGTATCGATTCATAACCTGATGTCTTGACTCAGTCCAAATTCCACAGCGACTGGCTCATTTGATTTCACTGTGCCGGTAAGTCTGGGTCTTCTCTACTTTTTCCCTTCTTTTCCAAATTCTTAGGTATCACACCACTTTTATACCTTTCAGCATTGTTTCCAGTTTGGGTTTGTAATACGTGAGACGTCCCGTAGGGCTGCCCCGATTTTGCTTTCAGGCTTTTGCGTAGTCTTGGATTATTGACTCTTGTTCCTTACGTTGCTCTGACGTTAACGTACCGTCAAGGACAACGTCGACGTAGGTTTTTTCCTTCGTCAGAGGACAACTAGGGACCACAAACTCTATGGGTGTCTCTCTTCAAGGTAACGTTTCAGGATATTTACGTGGTACAACTTCTCTTCCTCTCATACCCGGATACGGTAGTTCTGCCCACCCCTTTTCTCCGTCATCACAAATGGTTCCCTCAACGAGACTTGAAGTTTGCCGTGCTCTGACGGTAGGAACAACAACACCTTGTCACCCACTGCGAAGTGACGTTTCTTTGTCTTTCCATTTCCTAGCGCCGGCTTTATCAATCCCAATAGATCCATTGCCACCCTCGAAAAATTTTCGTAAATCAGTGGGGTGGTTTCTTGTGGCACTGTCCGATGGGAAGTCTAGGGTGCCACCCGCTGAAAATTGTCACACGACATACAGAACGTCCGAACATCCCCATACACAACTGGCCAGTAGAACTCTCTCTCTCTCTCTCTCTCTCTCTCTCTCTCTCTCTCTCTCTCTCTCTCTCTCTCTCTCTCTCTCTCTCTCTCTCTCTCTCTCTCTCTCTCTCTCTCTCTCATCCCCATACACAACTGGCCAGTAGAACTCTCTCTCTCTCTCTCTCTCTCTCTCTCTCTCTCTCTCTCTCTCTCTCTCTCTCTCTCTCTCTCTCTCTCTCTCTCTCTCTCTCTGGTCATGTGGCTCCCAAGTAGACCCTCATGTGCCAACCTAACCACTTCATCTCGCCTCGCTATAGGCACAACAACTTATTTAAACGTATCGGTCCCTTTCCTGGCGTACCGATAGAAAGATACCGCTTTTCGTCGCGAACTTTACTTCACCATCAGGCGATTTCCGTATGGACCCATCATTTACGTACCTGCGTACATTGTTGAGAGACAAATCTTCCTCTTGACGTTTCTTCAACTCGCCAGGCAGCAAACTGTCTATGGGCTATGGGCGAAGTCGTGGGTCTTAGCAGCTTTGACCCTGACCTTCGCTTCATAGCCCTTGTTTCAACGGACGCCACGTTTATGTTTACATGACCCTCGATTTTGATATCAATATTTTATAATTAAATGTAATTGTGTGGACCACTACGGTGTCCTAGTGTTTAGAGCGTCTGTCTCAGATGCGGGAGGTCGCGAGGTTCGATCGGTGGCCAAATCATATCAATGATTAACAAAAATGGTACTTACAGCTGCCTCGCCAAGCGCTCAGCATTAAGAAGTTAGTGCTAGGACTGGTCGGTGTGGTGTCATGATAATGTGACTGTGAGGCTAGACGTCAATATAAAGTGCCACACTGCAGACATTGCAGCGATATGACTGAAAATCTGTTCAAGCTATATTGAAAGTCCAAATCATACATATAGCACAAACGCGCGCGCCCACGGTGAGCGCGTAATTTTGCACTTTTGATCTACGTTTCTAAAAAAGACAATCAACACTTTTATAATTTTGTTACTATTTTTCTGTATATTTAATTTAATTGTTTGCCGTTAGTTTTATTTTCTTTTTTTTTATTTCATTACATATTATTATAATGTAACGTTTTCTGGACTTGATCTTAACCAAAATTGAGTTAATTTCTACTTGACCTGATTGACATTATTTTTTATTTCATTTGTGTAAACAACTAAGAATGACTTCATTATTCTCTATGTGTATGAGCTTATTAACAGACTTAAGGTAAACAAGAAGGGGTAAATATGCTGATTTGGGTCAGGGTTTTGAAGATTCCTAAGTGAATTTTATAGGCTTTTGTGTTGTAAATAAACAAGGACTATTACATCATTCTAGAAGGTTATTTCCGTGACCGTTTATAGAAAATGCTAATTATGGTCTGAGGTCAAACAGAGAACTATACTATCTTGTGACTCTGAGGATTTTACAAGTCGTGCTTTAACATCTAGCACTTTAAGTTGCATTATGTTGTGACCAGTCTGGGCTGAATTTTTTTTTTCTTCAAATTATTGAATTAAAGTGAATATTTTCTCTGGAAATACATAAGTGATCTGAAAAAATTCTTGGATAAATACATCCATTAGAATTTATACTGAATTTAAACTTGGAATAATATTTCTGTGATTCAACAAGAGACTTGACATATCAGTACTTTGTAGTCAATAACATACACGTCATCACCCTCAATTTTAAATCTCATCGGGATATGAATTGAGTCTTATTATGGACTTTTCATTACTAGGACGTGCATGTTTAATTGCTGTATTTTTTTTTTGGATTTAATTCGCAATACCGTTAAGTTCTTTTTTTTCTTCTCATTTTTCACTTTGTATTCTAGGGAAATAAATTATTTGTTAAATTTTGCAAAGCTTGTTGTGTTCACTCTATTTCTTTTCTGTTACGTGTGTGAAAAGCATAGACACACAACACTATGCTTTTGTCTTCTTCTTTTTGTCAGCGTAAAGCCCATGAAGACATCTGTTAAGATATCAATTAATTTTAAGCTAATCGTTATGGTAAAATTGTGTTATAGTAATTTTGATGTTATGTATTTATTCAGTTTCATTGCAAGAACACAGAGTATCTGCGTATATATTTTATTTTACAACCAATTAGGTTTTTACTGTGTTCCTTATATGAATAACAGCAATACGTGTGTCTTACTATTTACTCTTTGGGATTTTCTTTTCGATTTCTCAGATTTACCTATTGATCCGAAATACCATGGTGCCTTAAATTGTTATTCCAAATACACTAAAAAATATGTTACCCTAAAGATGCTAATAAATAATTTATAGTAGTAAACATATTTTAGATAAGTAAATTTCTGAGCATTAAGATGGATTTTATTTCGTGGAGTCCTTTAAACTATAGGAGTGCTTTGTATATAAAGCAATCGCACCGTAGATTATAATCAGTAATATGACGAAATATATGTTACTGATTTAACAATGTTCGATAGTAGATCTGCTTTAATTATCTTTCAAGCGCTGCGTTACTACTTGTTAGAACGTAGTAACATTACCTACACCTTGCAGAAACCATAAGTATCCGAAAACAAAGTGTTTCTAAAAGTTCCTTAATTCTTGCTATCCCGAAACTTTATTTGCGTTTACTTTAGACTATGCGTACAAATATTTTTGAAAACGTTTGCATAATTCTTAAGTACCCACACCTCTTTGCCATATTAAAGAATGAGATCAAAAAGAATATAAAATATATTGCATTAAGTGTTTGGAAGTGTATCATAAAGTTTATACAGGCAAGTATTAAATGTAAACAAGGATTTTGTTTTCCAACAAACAATTTTTTGCTAATTATTCCATATATAATAGAATAATTAGCAAAAACAATTTCTTATTATGCAAATAACAAATTTTAAATTTCCGTTCCATCTCAATAAAATCTGTTGATATTCTCGACACTGCTAAAATTCCGAAAAAAATCGTGATCATATTCTTATATGTATTTTTTATTATTCTCCATTTCAAGCAATAATTTCTTAGTATATCTATACCCTTTTTTAAACAAGAAATACGTGCTGAAACAAACTACTGTATGGCCAGCGTTCAAGCGTTCAATACTAAGACCATATTTATCATCTCAATCTCAATACACTTTCAAAAAAAAAGTTTTCGCTACACAATTAAAAAGCGCTGAAAATATAAACGGTGATAAACATTTCCTCGTTGTACACCAGTTTACAATAAAAAAAATTATTAGAAAACCACTGTCATAATTAACTTTGCTACCAACCTTAGTGCACATGTCTTTCGTTAAGATGAATAATTGTTATGAGTATCTATATTTTTGTAGCTTCTTGTTAATTGATTTTTGGTTCAAATAGTCTTTAGAATTCAGCAATATTAATGCATTTGGACAATAAACCTTCACATCTACAACAACAGGGAAAGACTAATCTAAAACAGCTAATATGTGAATATGAATATCTGTTTTCAGATGTTCAAACTGGATCAGATAAAATATAGCATGATGTTAAAATTGTAGATTCTAAACCTATAAAACAGATCCCTTATAGGATGAATGCTCTTAAGCAGGAATGTTTAAAAAGCAAATTGAATATTTGTTGGAGAATAATTTTAATGAAGTAACTGGAGATAGCTATATATGTGCACTGACGCATTTCCAACACCAAGAATTTATGACTCTATGGAGAAATGGAAAAATATGTCACCAAGTTTAAAAGTATTCTGGCAGATTCCACTTACGGATAGAGCAAACGAAATTTTGACTTTTGCAACTGCAGATGGGTTCTACCAATACAACGTGATGCGATTTAGTATGAAAAATTCTCCCTCAAGATTTCAGTGCTAACAGAACATGAGGCAAATCTGACAATTAATTTAAGTAGCAGTGATTTTTATCGAGCCTCTATTACATTTTAAGGATATATTGTGGGACATAGTCATGCCAGCTCTATAAGAGCTCAGGTTAAAGCTATCTCTTAGTTTTCATCCTTAATGTAAAAAGCAACTAATGCGATTTTTTGGGTAAGGCTGGATTTTTTCCCCATATTTTGCTGAGCCCCTGACCAATTTATTAAGTAAGAAGACCACGTTTTATTGGTCTGACAAATGTCAGGATGCGTTCGATAAATTAAAAGTGCACCGGTTATTTCATCTCCAGATTTCAAATAATCATTTAAAACGATTGTTGATTTAAGTGATGTAGTGGTTGGTGGCATATAAATTTAGGAAGATAAAAATGGCGTAGATCATCGAGTGTATTATTTTTCTAAAAGAATAAGCACCAGAGAAATTATTCTACAATCGAGAAGGTGTGCTTGGCTTTAATTTTGGTTTAACAACACTTTGAAGTGTATATTAATTTTGTTTAATTATCACAGCACCCTTACTTTCATTAACAAAATAAAAAAAGTCAGAAATCGTTCAGATGGAGTTTGATATTGCAGGAATACAACATCGACATTGGGCATATCAATATAAAGAAAACGTAATCGAAGATGAACTTTCCCCATGTATTGGAGTTTTATATTGCTTTATCTTGTATACATTTTGGTATATTCATTATACATATTCCTGTGTAATTTCATTATTGTCATTTATGTGTTTGATTCATATAGAAAAAATAAGTTCAAAATAAGGGTTAAGACATACGGGTCTAAATATTTTAAATAAGATAAACTTACCTTTTATATGTTTATGTTAGAAATTAGATGGATGTCATTTTTATACTCATTTTTTAAAAAAATGTTCGACAGAAAAATAAATTAAGAGCAGATATTAGCATTTCAGAGAAGAGAAACAATGTAGATGAATTGCTAAAACTGGATGAATAAAAGAAACACTTAGATGGTATGAGGAAGAACAAAATCGGTGGAGTGAGGGTTAGAGCTAGAAAATATATTTTGTATATACCCGCCATGTGGAGGAGTGTATAAATGTTATGATCAGAAAGTTAACTGTATGTCCGAATTTTCCGACAGTCTCTTACCTATTTTGGTTTGGCACATTAAATCAAGTTTTCTACCAATAATTGTTACAAATCGTTGTTTGTAGTTTGCAGTTGGGACAAAGAAGAAACCTATTTCGGGACTTAAAGGTCAAAGTTCACAGTCACAACCAAACTTTCTAAATGGCCTGCATTTAAGGTAAGATTTTGGGGTCAACGATCCAAGTTCACGATTACATTGACT
Organism: Potamilus streckersoni; assembly: GCA_016746295.1. Taxonomy (NCBI): domain Eukaryota; kingdom Metazoa; phylum Mollusca; class Bivalvia; order Unionida; family Unionidae; genus Potamilus; species Potamilus streckersoni. Next base: position 665,674 of record JAEAOA010002240.1, read on the forward strand.
CTACAGAGAAAAATGGTTTCCATCAGGTTTCTCGAGTTTTTTATTGTCAGCTTTGACCAAACGTGATGGATGACTTGCATTTCAGACAAGGAAGACGCATCCATTTGGGGTCAAACGGTAAACTGTTAATGTATCTGGGGGAAAATGATTTGCACAAAACTACTAGAGTTCTGCAGGACATACCTTGACTAAATTGAGTTCTGTCGGCATACCATGACTAATCTTTGTACATGACTTGCATTTGAGACAAAGAAGAAACCAGTCAACGAGGGTTTAAAATAAATAAAAATATTTACCATATCTTGGGTACATACTGTGCGTTTTACGGATTTCTTGTTAACAAAAGGAGCTAACAGTACTGCTCTATATTTGAATCAAGTTGCTGAACCCGCTAGGAAAGATAGTGACTTTTGTTTTCTTTGCATCAAAGTGCTCGCATTAGAGTCACTTTCTCATGGGATCCTTGATACAAGCAAGAGTTTTATCCTCTCTATACATTACGATATTTTGTATTTCTAATGCACAAAACAAACTTTGCTCTCACTGGTTTATTCATATGTTATTAGGAATTCATCCAGAAACAAATGTCGCCTTTCTTGCATACAGCACTACTAATATCGATGACATTACCCAAGATCGTGTCATATTTATAAGATCTTTTCCCTCGTGGCTAAACGGGACATATAATGGGTTCAATATGTTATACGAAGAAAAAAAAACTGCCTTGTGGAGGAATCTGCGTTGCGCCACGGTACCGCACTAAATCAATCCAGGTACAGAGAGATGAAGTGTACGAAAAGGACACACGGTACTAAATGTATGGAAAAATTGGAACCATTCTGGAAATGGGTGAACATAAAATATGGTATATATAAGTTTGGCTGGCCAGGATTGGTTCATAATGTAAGTTATGTTTTTGAGATAAAGATTTTTTTGAGAGCTCATTCGAGTTGTAACTGAAAAAAACAAAACAACAAAACAGAGACATTGTTTTATTGCTAGAATTACAGTTCTTTAACGGTCTTGAGTTTGGAACAATCATTACTTTATTTACCACCTGAATCTTTGGTGCGGAATTGAAAGCACACGTTTAAAACTCATGTTGGTCCAGAAAATGCCTCGTCTCATATCCTTTTCTCTACACAGAAGCTGACACCCAGGTTTCGTTAATACTGATAATATAGGTTTGATTACGAGCACTCAGAAATTTAACGTTATTGAATTTTTAATATCGTGGTGTTTGCATAGGTTTACAATGGGAACTGAATTAGTAAGGTGAGTTCCATAAGTCAGCAGTTACCTGAAAAGCCCGTTCCTTAAGGTACACGTTTTGCACATGGACATGAACTGAACTTTTCTGGTTTCCTCAGGCGAAGCACCTGATTAATGATATCGACACATTCTTTACCTCTGCTCTGCGCGTAACCTCTTTTTGTCTTTTTTGTGTTGAAAATAGAAGATAACGTAATTGCCGCTGCAGAGAGACTGGGGAAGGTGGACTGTAAGATAAACCCTTTTTGGAAGATATTTTCTTGACCTTTAATTGTGATATACTTTTGTAGAAATTAAAATTTTCTGAGGCTCTCCGATTTTGACTTATTCGAGCATTACCAATCTATTGTAGATTTTAGAAATGGTTGCATATCTAGGATTATATACTAGAGTTGCATATTGCCTCGCATCAATTTTAAACTAATATGATTTATGTATTCTTTGTAGCTTAAAGCTATGTCTTGTACAAACTAATATGATTAATGTGTTCTTTGTAGCTTAAAGCTATGCCATGTGCAAACGATATTGTGAAATTGTCAAGAAAGGTAGATAATATGTATCAACACTGAAAATTATCACTATACCCAGTGAATTCTTGTTCTTCTCACTTGCTGCTATTCGTCTATTTATCTGTCACTCACACGTGATTCACATATTGACACACTTATGTTTTTATTTTCTGCGCTCTATATATTCAGACTGCTTTTCAGATTACAGTAGTGTTACCCCAATAAATGTTAAATGCTACGCTGTACAACTATTTCCTGAGAGCATACGTTGTACGGAGTGAGCATAACATCACAAAAATGACAGCTGACTGACAGTCGTTCCCACCTCTTGTAAACGATATAATTCGTTTGTAAGTGTACCCTTGACTGACATAGGTATTTAAATAACATTCCTGCATATTTTGAACAGTGGAAAATAACAGTTCCACGACTATATTTTATCTTCTCAGTTTCATTATTCATTAACAATTATAAGTAAAAATCCAAGTGAGACCCTGTACAGTTCTGCAGTCAGTTATATCAGTTGATTTAAATGGACTACATCTGGTGTACACTAAGGGGCCTGGGGCCAGTTTTTATGTACAAATTTAATGTCGCAATCAGTGACCTAGTACAAAAAATCATTTAAAAAATCAAATACACAAGTGAGGTCAAGAAGGTCCATATTTTGAGATACCTATATTAAAACAAAGCATACAAATATTATCCACTTGACCAGAGAAGTCAGTGGTAGTTCATAGCAGAAGAAGTTTATGCACTCCAACCCCAACTTTATACCTGCAAATTTAATGTCCGAAGGTCATTTTTGACATCATGTGGTGCTCACAGTGCAAACACAAACCCTTTTCTAGATGACAATTCTGCAAAACAGTGTGTACTAAACAGGCTGATGCAGTTGAAAATAGTTGTCATCCAGACCGTTTTGGAGATATTCTACCTGCCCCAAACCCACGTGTTTACTGCTAAGGGAGGCTAGTTCTTCTTCCTAGCCAACTATTGGTATTTCAATATCAACATACTGCAGAGTAACTATAAAAGGTGTACATGCCTGACATAAATTTCAACAACACAAGCCCGAAACACCTAGTTCACAAAAATATACCCGTCTCTTTAGTTAGTAAACAATAATAGCTGAAAAACGTCGCGCCACAAGTTAAGAAATTTGCCAGAAGCCAAATTACGAAACTGGACCCTGCCACCTAAGCAATTGGACCTCGGTCAACGCGAGACGTCTGTGGGCCATTTAGCAGGTCAATAATGTTCAAATGCCTCGGGATCTCCAGGATAGATTAAGCGAACGCAATCCAGTCAGAAAAATACTCTTCAATTGCGTGATTTATTTAAGTCGCGCAGTCGAGCACTATGCTATGCGATATGAGTTCTCGTATTCGCGAAATGGAAAATATCACTTCGCATTATCGACAGGGTCATGACATGAAAATGTTTTGTGTTTCCAAAGCTCGGATGCGCGATATCGAGAGAACCAACCTGACAAACCGTCAAACACATACTCACGTTTTCTATAAAACAGGAGTGCGTAGTTTCTACGCAATCTCACGAGGACCTTCAGGAATAGTCGATTGTATTATATATCGACGTATTCGAGAACGAGCATTCTCGAGGCTCTAATATGGAAACCTGAGACCGCATATTGGAAAAGTCTATCGAATTAGCGATTTTAAAGTGTCGTTTAGTGTCAATTTAGGCGCTATGTTATTTAAGTTAACGGATAAATTGTTTATTACCGTGGTCATTATATCGTGAAGGAATTTTATTTCTGGTCGAACACTCGCAAAGATTAGGGGATGGACTTGTGGGTAATGAACTACAGGATAATTGTATTGTTCAAGCATTGTAAGTGTAAGCCAGCTTTCTTTGTGCTTATTTTCTGATTTACCAACTTATTATAGAGCCCCTGACAACAAAAAATACGGACGGTATATAGTATACCATTTACAATGTAGTAATTTTTATAGTCGTGTCCATCCGCTTTTTGATAAATTGATGACCTCTGGTTCGTAAAATCGAGCGGTCAAACGTTTCTTTTGGAGAGTTTCGTTTTCATCAGCATATTATATAAATTTTCTTGTTCTATTTATCTGAGATATCGCTTAGTACTCAGTAGCCGATTTAGTAGCCATTCTAAGATTCCATTTCACTTTCTCCTCCACTAACAGGTCGTCTGTAGTATGCTGACGCATCTTGGTGTGTGCGATACGATTGTGCTAAAGATAGTCGAGTTCTGTACTTTACATTTAAAAGTGTAAATCATTTAGGCGTTTTTCTAGTGCATTTTCGGCAGTTGGATATTAAATCTTCGTGTGCAGATACGTCATGAAAAATCACAACACCTTGTTAAAATATGTAAGTGTGACCTACATTATTCAAAACAACAAATGAGTGTCGGTGCATTTTTTGGGGAGATATGGAGAGGAGTACGTGCGGTAATTCCTTTGCATCGTCTTTTATCTAGTTTTAAAAATATTAAACATTCCCTTTCGGTATTTTCCCCCTTTTTTTATTTATTTAAACTAATTTTAACTGTAACGACTGACATCGCTATCACATACAGTCTCTGATAACAGAGACAGTTAGGGATGACTAGAAAAGAAAAACTTCTTACAATACCATGCGTTTATTTTTGCAAATGATTCAGTTAGTTGACGTCCATATTACACGTTCAATTATATTCGCGATTAAATGGAACCAGGAGAATTTTCAACAGTTTGTCCGACTGTCTAATTAGATGAAACATTTTGGTAAATAGTAACCACATGTGAAAATTGAATTAAGGTCATTAAACGTTTTTTAGCTGTCTGTTTTTAGTGTAGAATGTATGAACATAAGTAGTAATAGGGGACGATTTGGCGTCAATGGGAGTTATCATTAAAATATGGCCTGGGACGATATAGCGTCAAGATTTTTGGCGACAAATGGCACAGCGTGGGGTAATATAGCGTCAAGGGGAATTTTGTATTAGCACACTCTGGGACTGTATAGCGACAAGAGAAATGGTCCCAGGTGGCATGACGTCACGGTACTAAACACTTGGTAACAATGTAGCAAGGAGCTGACCTAGTTGTCCTAAATACGCGCAGCTAGCACTACGACTCTAGGGAGGGACCTATAAAATAGAGACATAGAAACCGACCTATATTACTATAAAACCTAGAGTTATATATAAAGCATTACATAGACTTGAAATATGTTGATGGTGTTCATAAATTTGCATATTTATAATGATGCTATAAATAGTTTTAATCAAGGAAAAGACTAACACCAAAATGGATGTGACTAAAAGTAACGCTAAAATGACGAAATTGTCCTAGAACTTAACCGAGACTAAACATGTCCCTGAACATTAATTTACATTGGTTTAGACTAAAATTAAAACTAAAATTGCGACATTGTCCAATACTATAGTGGAAATTAAGAAAATCTGGAACATTAATATTCAAGTGACTGTGACTAAAAGTAACGCTAAACATACGAAATTGTTCCAGAATATGACGGAGACTGAACTTATCGCAGTAGATTAAGTTATATCAGGGTTCCTGCAGGTCATGGAATCCTGGAAAAAATTTTGGAATTTAAAAAATAAATTTCAAGGGCTTTGAAAAGTTATGGAATTTGTCAAAACCTTGAAAAGTTTTGGAAAAGTCATGGAATTTGTGACAATGGAGTACAAGATATTGATTACTTTAAATTTTATAGAGCACCGAGAACCGATTAAATAAAATGATAAAATTACAATCGATAAATGGTTTCAATTCATATAATAAGAGTAAGTACTCCTAATGGAAGTATAACATGATTTCAGGTGTAGTTCACTAAATAAAAGAAAGCAACTGGAAAGTAATGTATTTTGTTAATATTGCAAATAGGAACACATACAAAGACTACTAAGAATTGTTTTATTTTTTTCTTTTCAATACAAATTACATTGATCGTTGGATTATGACATGAATTCCTACATAAAGTCAAAGTGTGCTAGCCCATGTAAATTTAAAAAGTACATATTAAATATATTTGTTGTTAACTTATTTCTTATTTTAAATTGAAAGATGTTATTCCTTATGTTCATTTACATGACAATGCAAGATAGCGCGGTCCTTGAGTTTTATGAAATGGCCCTGGAAAAGGTTTGGAAAAGTCATGGAATTGATTTTTGTTAAGTCTGCAGGAACCCTGTTATATTTGATTAGTCTAAAAGCAGAACTAAGATTACCAAAATCTCCCAAAGCATAGTAGAGACTGAGAAAAACTCTGGAGGATTGTATTCAGATTGCCTTGACTTAAAATATTCCACTAAATTTCAGAAATAGCGGACTTGAATGGAAACTGGTAACTAGTCAGATGTATTGGTTGTTAGAAATAGTTAAAGACGAAGTGTAGCACTAAATTCTGAAATTGCACCTGGCTTTAGCGGAGACTGAAAATAATCCATAGATAATTTTTTAAAATGTTACCAAGACTTAAAGTAGTACTGAAATTATCTAAACTCATACCGACCTTCGTGGAAACTGAAAAATTGTAAATAAAAATTAAACTAAGCGATAATATTACATCTATGGTAATTAGCATTATGGGGACCCTACTTTTTTAAATAGAGCGTCAAATTTTATAGCGTTAATATTAGCATTAACTGACCCTACTTTGTACTATAGAGTCAAGATTTATAGCATTAAATGGAACACCCTGGGACACTAACGGGAAGTTTGTATGGGAACAATAGGAATGGAACAGATAAGGTAACGTCTCATTAATGGACACATGCAACCGAGAAAAATGTTTTTGTGAGTTAAACACAAATTATACAACAACTAAAAAAGCTTTTCAGGCAAGAAAGAATAAGTCTTTTCGAGACATTAGACTGACCCTCTAAAAGGTTTTTATCGCGAATGCATGCTATCCTCACCACCGAAACGAGTAGCATAAAACACAACATATACTATCGCATCAACGAAATGAGCAGCACAAAACACACCCTATACCATCTCATCAACGAAAGGAGCAGCATAAAACCCAAAATATACCATCTCATCAACGAAAGAGAAGCACAAAAACACACCCAATACTATCTCCTCAACGAAAGAAGAAGCACAAAACCCAGAATATACCATCTCATCAACGAAAGAGAAGAACAAAACACACCCTATACTATCTCATCAACGAAAGAGAAGCATAAAACCCAAAATATACCATCTCATCAACGAAAGAGAAGCACAAAAACACACCCTATACCATCTCAACAACGAAAGAAGAAGCACAAAACCCAAAAGAGACCATCTCATCAACGAAAGAGAAGAACAAAACACACCCTATACCATCTCATCAACGAAAGAGGAAGCACAAAACCCAAAAGAGACCATCTCATCAACGTAGGAAGAAGCACAAAAACTTACACTATACCATCTCATCAACGAAAGAAGAAGCACAAAATACACCCTATACCATCTCATCAACGAACGAGAAGCACAAAACACACCCTATACCATCTCATCAACGAAATGAGCAGCACAAAACACACCCAATACTATCTCCTCAACGAAAGAAGAAGAACAAAACCCAGAATATACCATCTCATCAACGAAAGAGAAGCATAAAACACACCCTATACTATTCACACCAACGAAACGAGTAGCATAGAACAAACAAAAATATACTATTCACACCAACGAAACGAGAAGCATAAAACAAAAAAAATACTATCTACATCAACGAAACGAGAAGCATAAAGCACAAAAATATACAATATACACCAACGAAACGAGAAGCATAAACACAAAAAATAATATCCTCATCAACGAAACGAGAAGCATAAAACAAAAATATACTATTTACGCCAACGAAACGAGAAGCATAAAAAATACCATCCACACCAATGAAAGAGCAAGCATAAAACACATAAATATAATATCCACATCAACGGATTAGAAGAAAAAAAACAAATATACTATCTACACCAACGGATGAGAAGAAAAAAATACAAATATACTCTTTACACCAATGAAACGAGCAAGCATAAACCACACGAATATGCTATCACACCAACTAAACGAGGAATCATAAATCGCACAATATTCTATTTCATCAATGAATGACCTTGCATAAAACACACTTATATACAATTCACACCAATGAACGCACATGCAAGCACATGCTCAAACGTACGAGCGCACACAAACACGAGATTACTTGTTATAGCTGTCGCAAAAAGACTATAAAATCTTTTTACCATGCCAAAACCGTTATCATTGGTGATACAACAGATTCCTTGGAAGGAGATCCATGACCATATTCAAACAGTGGAGGATTACCATTGCCTTTTACGAGAACTGTGTCCATTGAATTGGGGACGACGTATCGTGTGTGTCTTAGTGACTTACTTTCTGGGATTTCGTTTACCGTCCGATCATTTGTGGACACTTTACGAACAGTACGTACCACTTCAAAAACAAAAATATGAAAGTGATGCCTTTAAATGCTCACGAGAAACTCATTCTCCTGAAAGCTTTGCGCTTTCATTTGGATACTTCTAAACCTTTACGGGAAAACAAGATTCGTCAACTTTTAGGTACCGAAGAGGTGTATGAGGATGTGTGTGTAGCTTGTGACTTACACCCTCACTGGACAGATGTACGTGACTGGAAAAGTGTGGGTTTTGAGGCTTGGACTAAAGAAGTGGCTAACTATGCCCGAGGTTTGTAATCCTGAAGCATTAAAACGTTCCGTGAAAAAAGTCACTTTTCATTCTGTGCTAGTGACAATACCAGAAGAAGAACAGCCTGTCACGGAGGAAAACCATTCTCTTCAGGACAGGTCGGTCCTTGACCTTTCCGAAAGGCCATTCCAGGAGAACCTTTGTGTGACAGTACCAAACCATGTACAAACGTTTAGAACATTACGCATTATCCCTAGGACACTACATTTGAATGACAAAAAAATGTTGTCAAGTAGAAATTTGTTTATATTCCACGATAGTTGTGTTGATGTGTCTTTTATTCATGTACTTAACCATTTGGCTATTATGTATTTATGTCTTTCGTGTTATTTCATTTTAAAGTTTGCAATAAACGTGTCCTGAAAAAGTATAAAAACTCTTGTCTTGTTTGTCATCGTGTTACACGAAAGGTGACATTCCTGACGCTACTATGGCTACCTCTACTGTCTCTGCTCCCTCTTCCTCCACTTTCAAAGTCATTGACGAACACTTAGACCATGCTAGTTGGGATGCCTTGTATCTTCGACATCCCTTTAACATGCTCATTGCTGGACCTAGCGGTTCAGGCAAAACCGAATTTGTCAAACGTTTGATCGAACATAAACATCATTTGATCGATCGTCCACCTCAACGTATCGTGTGGTGTTACAAAGAGTGGCAATCCGCGTACAACCTTCGACGAGAAAGTCAAGGTGAATCCATTGTGTTTGTGGAAGGCATTCCGATCGAAGACGACGGTATCGTGTCTGACCCTAGTCAAACCCATTTGGTTATTTTTGATGACATGTTAGGAGAAGACGAAGAAGAAATTAAGCTGTGGTTTACACGCAAAGGGCATCATCGTAATGCCAGTGTCATTTACATTACTCAAAATTTGTTTCAACAAAGTAAAGCCCATCGTACCATCAGTCTCAATGCTCATTACGTGGTCTTGTTTAAAAGTCCTAGAGATAAATCGCAAGTGCAAGTCTTAGCCAAACAGGAACACCTTGGCTAACTCATGCGTACGAAGATGCCACTCAAACTCCACACGCCTATTTACTCGTGGATTTGAAACCCACTACCCCCGATTATTTGCGATTTCGTACCCATCTGTTTCACCACTGGTGTCAAGACGGTGGACCTGTCGTGTACTCATCCCCGTCGTCGACTTAACCATGACCAGCAAAGACAAAAATAGTATAAAAACCTTGGTTACTTGGATTCTGTCTCACATATTGTCAACATGACGTCCCTTCAGTCTCATCTTCCCGTTAAATTGATTCGTGCCTTGTATGGCATTAGTCGCGAGAAAAATCCACAAATACGTGCTCGTGTCTTAGAAGCCAGTCTCAAAGAAGTCTTACGATGGTTTACGGTGACAGCACGTCAATTACTGCAAGGCATCATTCAGATTCCACATCAAACCAAACGTTTTTTTGACAGAAACAGAGTAGCCTTGACGCAACTAGCTGATCCTCGCATTGACACTCAAACCAAAAAGCAAATCATTTTGAAACCTGGAGGTAGTGGTTCACTAGGAGGTGTCATCATTCGTTCCCTCCTAAAATGGGATCCCAATGCACCCAAACTTGTCCCCAAGAAACAAGTTACTCCCAAACGTACCCAGAAGAAAAAGAAAAAGAACCACGGTAGTAAAACCAAGTCACCACCTCAGAAAACGAAAAAGAAAAGACCACCGAAAAGAGTTTCAACCTACATGAGAGCGTCTCCAAAAATGTCTTCTCCATCAGTAATACCCACTTCCTCTTTAGCAGCAGCGGCTGCTGCTCACAAAGTACCTGCCCCAAAAATCAAAGTCCAAGAGAGAACAGGTGTGTTACAAAGTTTACTGGATTTGTCCAACCAAGAATTGGCTCGATTTAGCCCTTTGCGAACTCCTCCACGACGTGTGTTGCCTGTCATCAAGTTGATACGACGTAAAGACAATCAGTGGCGACGCATTCCAGTATAAAAAGACCCGAGGTCCATTTTAACATCAGTGTGTTTTTTTTGTGCTGCTAATCCCCTCAAGATGGCACCACCAAGAAGTGTACACCATCACCATCGTCGTTCTTCTGTGCAAAAAGGAAAAGGAAAACGAAAACGTCAGTCACGTCATCCTAAGAAACGCATTTTTCAGCATCGACGACACCTACAGAAAAGACACAGTCGTTCCAAGAAAAAAAGGAGTCACCAAAGAGGCGGTTTCTTCAGTCCTTTTTTTGTTTACAGACATATTGACAACATGTTGGGAAAGGTTGAGCAATTTATAAAAGAGAGACAACAAAAAAAATTGATCAGGGACAAAGACCATATGGATAAGGGCTAACAAGGACGAACTATGAAGTTAAGTGGCTGTCGTGTACCCAAAGATGTATCGTTCTCCTGTTCCAAAAGGAAACAAGACAGTTTCGTTGTGCTAAAAAAAGGATAAAAGGTCATGTACCCAAGTGATTGACGTTAGTGTACTTTTTGGTGTCTGCCCTGGAAACAATTCACAAAAAAAATGTCACCCTCCAAAACCCATTCCTCTTCTACTCCTAAAGGAAAGAAAAGAAAAGGACTACCTCCTCGTTTAGTCAAACATTGGGACATGTTGTCTGTCCTGTCCAAAGCTCCTTCACCCATGCGAAAAAAACTCATTCAAACCGCCTCGAAGGACGTCATTGATACCGTGTGCGAATGTTGTCTGAATGTTTTGAAAGGCACGATTCCTTTGTCTGCACATCAGAAAAAATGCTTAGCCAAACATCGACACGTTCTTCGCCAAATGGTCCAAAAGAAAATTCCTATTCGTCAAAAGAAAAAGATGTTGGTGCAACGCGGAGGAATTGCTATTTTACCCCTGTTAGCACCCATGTTAGCACCCTTGCTGGGAAACATAGCACAACCCTTGTTGCAAGGAGTAATGGGATCACTTGGAACTATCCTGGGAGGACGAAGATAAAAGGAGAACACTGGAGTCAAAAGATCCCAGACGTGATTCTTGAAATCTAATGGAAGGACGAAAACTGACTTTAGTCCCTTATAAACGATGGATGGAATACCATCGTTGGCAAGAACAACGGACCCCACAATTACCTCCCAATCCTCATTTGACCGAAATGTCACAATTACAACACGAATTGCAATCGTTGATGGATCGTAGCGATTTGTCCGAAACGGAAAAATCTCAACGGTACGGTCAATTGTTGCAACGACTGCAACTCTTTCACCAAAAAGCATTAGACGAAACAGCTGTACCTTCTTTGAAAGATTTGAAAGCCCTGATGAAAAGTCCATCACCACCACCACCACCACTTACCTCAGCGGTTAAGACAGAAGCAACCCCACGGATACCTGAAGAAGAGGTACGAGAAGTCTTTCAAACACCACCAGCAGCTCCTCTTCCTAGTAAAATTGCAACGTCCTTGTTGACCCCTTCCCCTACACCTCAACGAGAAGAACTTAAAGCTTGGGTTAAAAAGAAGATGTCCACTCCTTCTTCGACAGAAGTAAAAAAGAAAGAAGGAAAACCAGAAGTGAAAAAAGACAAGAAAACCAAAGAAATTCTCTTACCACCATTACCACCTCCAACACCATTACCAAAACTACCTTCCACTTCGACTCCTGTGGCACATCGAACACGTAAAGCCGTTTCCAAACCACCCTCTCGCTCCATAGCGAAAAGCATCAGCGAAGATTGGATCACTTATTAAAAAAAAACAAAAAAGAAAAAATGGAGAAGGTCTTAGCTAGCATTTACTACGATCCATCTCATCCAGCTGGCTACGGAGGTGTTCAAAAATTGTATCGTGCTGCCAAAACAAAACTGAAAAGTGTCCGTTTACCTCAAGTGCAACGATGGTTACAAGAACAAGCTACGTACACCTTACACAAACCTATTCGACGAAAATTTTCAAGAAGTCGCACCCAAGTGGAAGGTATCGATCATCAATGGCAGGCGGATTTAGCCGATGTCTCTCATTTGTCCACCTACAATCGTGGCTACAAATATTTGTTTTGTGTCATCGACGTCTTTTCCAAATTTGCTTGGGTCGTGCCTTTGACTTCCAAATCGAGCAGTGAATTAGTGCGAGCCTTGAAACTGGTGTTGAAACAAAGTGGTCGTCACCCTCTTCGATGGCAAACCGACAAAGGTACCGAATTTCTAAACCAAGCTTTCCAAAAAGAATTGAAGAAACGTGACATTCATTTTTTTACCACCGAGAATCCCGAAACTAAAGCCAGTATCGTGGAACGTTTTCAACGCACTTTGAAAGAACGCATGTGGAAATATTTTACGCATCAACACACTCTTAAGTACATCGACATCTTGCCACACCTCGTTCAATCGTACAACCAATCTTACCATCGGAGCATTGGACGTGCCCCTCAAGAAGTGACTCCCGACAACGAAGTGACCGTCTCCGAGCGTCTGTTTGGTACGTCCCCGTCAGTCACTAGTTCCAAGAAAGGTAGACAGTTAGCCGCAGGAGATTGGGTACGCATTGGCAAAACCAAACGTACTTTCGACAAAGGTTACTTGCCCAACTGGACCACCGAATTGTTTCGTGTCACTGAACGAGTGCGTGGTCGTTATCCTCCCGTCTATAAATTGGAAGACATGAACGGAGAAGTGTTAAAAGGAACGTTTTACTTACCCGAGTTACAACGTGTGACCAAAAAAGAAGACGACGTGTACGAAATCGAAAGCATTCTCGATCGAAGAACACGAAAAGTGGGAAAACGACGTGTCAAAGAAGTCAAAGTACATTGGAAAGGATATCCGTCAAGTTTTGACTCTTGGATTAACGCTTCTCAAATCATTGACTATAAAAAGAAGTGACCATCATGGTCTTCAACACAGCCTCAGTTCCTACTGTGAACGCTTCTTCCCCCAGTTCTTCTCTGCAAGATCTACAAAAGCAACCCTTGTGGGTGTGGTGTGGAGAACGTGTGCCTAAAACGCAAATCGTCTTTTTCTGCCAAATCTTTGTGGTGTATTGTGTCATCGGTGCAGCCAGTGCCAATCTAAGTTTACAACAAGGAGACAAACAATTGTGGACCATTTTACTCAGCAGTTGCATTGGTTATCTTCTTCCCAACCCGTCCCTAAAATATTCCTCTAACGGAAACAACAACAACAACAACGGGAGTCTGGTGTCCAACGTCAGTTCCAACATTCATCCTAACCATTCTCTTTTAGACACTCCTCTGGTCTCCAGTGACTCCTCGGACACTAGAACTGTGGAATTATGAACAACCAATTTTACTTAACCTTACCCAGTGACAGTTCCATGGAGGTGTTTCCCAAAAACACTTTGTGCTGTTACACGGCCAAATTACCTCAGGCCATTCAATTTGATGACGAAGCCTATTGGGAAGTGGCTTTGGTAGAAATGATTCACCCAACACAAATTAAAAACATCGTTGAATCTCAAAACACTGTGTCCATAGAAGTTGAAGACGATCAAGTGCAACAAGTCATGGATGAACGTAGTGATAAAGTTGACTTTCCTAAAACAAAGAATCCTGTCACTAATCGAACCACTTACATGTTGAAAATTCCTTCAGGTTATTATTTTAGCGGTCAACATTTGGTGAACACCCTTGCTGACAGGTTCAATATCATGTTTGAAAAAGCCTTGGAGAAAACTAAAAAAAGTGTCAAGATTGAATACCACAAAATAGCTCGTCGCCTCCTGATGAAATTTTCACATGACAAAGTCTTAGCCATTACATTTTGTCCTGAATTGTATCACATTTTAGGTGGAAACCCCGAAATGGTCAAGAATCATCCAACCAAAATGCCACCCATAGGTAACAATTTGGATTTTGCAAAACATTTTCATTTCCCTGTAGTAATGAACCAAGGACTGAATTTGATTTTTGTGTACTCCGATGTAGTGGAGTACAACGTAGTAGGTCACACCTCTGTACCGTTACTGCGTGTCATTCCTTTCAAAGTGGATTCTGCCACGGCTGCTGACGAAGAAGGTGGAAACACCTATCACGTTCACCGTGAATTTGTACATCCTCACTATTTACCTGTCAGTAAGTCGTATTTTGACACTGTCAACATAACTATAAAAGGAGATCTGGGACAAAATATTCCATTCACCCAAGGGAAAGTCACTGTGAAACTCCATTTTCGAAAAAGAGTACTCTAAAAAACTTTTTTTGTCAGTCATGTATCCTGTGTACCAAGGAGTCACTCGACAACGAGGGCATGGTTTAGGGGATATGCTCAAATCGGTCTTTCGTACTGTGGTTCCCGTGTTAAAACCAATGGTGACACGGGGATTGCACGCCCTGAAAGATGCTGCGATGACACACGGTAAAGAATTTCTCCACGATGTCATCATTGACAAACAAAACCCCAAAGAAGCTTTCTTACGAGCAGGCAAAAATGTTTTGCTTCAAACAGGCAAAGATATTTTGGGTCGACGAGAAAATCCTATAAATGCCCCGTCTGCTGAGGAGTCAGGCATTCCTGCTTCTCTGAGGTTCCAACAAGGACAAGGCAGAAAAAGACGACGAAAACACCCTTTCAAAGGACTTCATACTCTCAAAGCTAGAAAGACTAAGAAAAGAAAAACTGTTCGAGACTTAGACGTGTTTGATTATTAAATTGTAAACAAAAAAAACAACAGAAAATGATGCACCGAGAGTCTTGTGCCTGTTCCAAGTCAGAACTGGATCTGTTTGCCATGCCACCCACTATGATGACCATGCAAGAATCCCAATGGGTCGAATTTCATCCTGTTTCCTCTTTGACGGATTCCGCTCCCATCGAGTTTGAAATCAAAGGACAACCGGAAGATTACATCGATCTGAATAGTAGTTACTTGTATCTGAAAGTCAAAGTGCAAAAATCCGACGGTTCCAATCTAACAGATGAAGCCAAAGTAGCTCCCGTCAACAATTTCATGCATTCCTTGTTTAGCGAAGTGGATTTGTACTTGAATAACAAACTGATCAGCAGTAGCATGGATACTTACCCTTACCGAGCGTACCTAGAAAATCTCTTGACGTACGGAAAGGAGGCCAAGAACACTCATCTGGATGCTTGCGTGATTTGGAAACCTGACACACCAGAAAAGTTCGACGAACTAGATGAAGACAATAAAGGATTTGTTGCTCGTCAAAAGAAAATCGTGGGAGCCCATAATTTAGAACTGATGGATCGTTTGCATTTGGACATGTGGTTGCAGGAGAAGTATTTGCTGAACGGAGTAGATATTCGTCTGAGATTGAATCGTAGCAGTACGGCTTTCCACTTGATGGCTGAAGAAAATGTCCACTACAAAACCAAAATTCAAGAAGCCAGACTTTACGTGCGTCGCGTAGAAGTGTTACCTAAAGTGGGAAACGACATCAGTCACACCTTGAGCAGAACCACTGCCAAGTATCCGATACGGCGTGTAGAAGTGAAAACATTCACTATTGCTACTGGACTCCGATCCAAGATCGAAGATCATCTATTCCAAGGCCAGTTACCCAAACGTTTAATCGTTGGCATCGTTAGCAATGCAGCCTTCAACGGAGCCAACAATGAAAATCCTTTTGAGTTTAACCACTACAAAGTGTCCAAAATTGAAGTCAGTCGCGATGGCAAGACTCTGTGTACCAGACCCTTTGAACCTAACTTTGACCAGAAGAATTACTTGAGATCGTACTTGTCCCTGTACGAAGCTACCGGTCAACTAGGAACCAACACCAGTCACGGCATTTCGTACGACGATTATGCTGGAGGATACACTTTGTGGGCCTTTGATTTCACTCCAGACCAAGGCAGTGACGAGGGACATTTCCACCCTATAAAATCCGGTCAACTGCGAGTGGAACTTCAGTTTGCAGATCCTCTACCCCACACAACGAACGTCATCCTGTATGCTGAATTCGATAATACCATAGAAATCAACAGTTTGAGAGAAGTTATTCTAGACTATTAGTCACTATGGAGGACACTTATCCTTCTTTGAAAGTGGAAGAATCCATGGAATGGGAGGATACCGTGAAAACCAATTTCAAAGACGAAGACAAAGAAAACGAGGTCGTGAAGTCAAGATGGCCAGAACAAGAACAACATTTAGTCTCCTGTTTTGCTAAACACTTGGCAGATAAAATTACGGAATTGGTTAAGAAAGATTGCTATGGATGTCAAAACAATCATCCCAGTCAAATTCAACACGATAAATGTCTCATGATGAGTCAAGAAGAAAAATTGGACGAGTATCTGGACGAAGCTTGGAGTCTCATCGCAGAAGAAACCGTGTTGCATGAGTGGTATAAAGGCTTGTGTGATCATTCCTGTCCTCCACTGACTACTCGAGAAATCTATCACATCGAAGATCTCTTAGCCCAGAGTTGGGAAACCAGGCGAAGAAACGGTTACTTGTCAGAACTTTTCAAGCAAAAAGTCAGAATTGAATTGATGACTTATTATCACCTGTGAAGACAACAAACAAGAGAAACAAAACAAGCAGAAAAATGGATACCTGGGAACTTTATTACCTTTTGAATAACAGTTCGTATACTGCTTCTTGGAATCCTGTAGTGTGTGCTAAAGATGAACTCCCACATCGCAAAACTCAAGACCACCAAGCTTATGTCATCAACACAGACGACAGTCATCTTCCAGGAACTCACTGGGTAGCCGTGTACTTTCCTCAGGTCAATTGTGTGGAGTACTTTGATTCGTATGGATTACCACCTTACGACTTTATGAGAAGAAATGCCCAGACGACACGATTCAATAATGTGAAGTTACAAAGCAACGATTCCATGGTGTGTGGACAATATTGTGTGTATTTTCTTCATCATTGCAGTCTGGGACATTCTTTAGAACATTTATTCACTTTTTTTGATCGTGACTCTTCTAGAAATGATGAAAAAGTAGATCGATAGTTTTGTGACCGTTATGGTTATCTTTTGTCTTTAGCTAGAAAACGTAGTGTACATCAATGGCCTCATGATATGAATCAATGGAAATCTCACATGATTTCACAACGTTGTCAACCTTGTCAAAAATAATTTGTATTTTAAATTGAAATGTTGTTTGTTCCTTGTTCCTTGTTAATTCTATTCATTGTTAATTGAATAAAAAATGTTGTATTTTGAAGAAAAAAACGTATCTGTCGTTTATTTAGTTATAAAAAACCCACAGTTTGAATATATGCTCTTTGACTTTCTCTCTATCCCTCCTCATGACATGAGCTATCCTCACGTTTCAATAACTAAAACTCAGTAGGGATGTTTTCTATCCCGTCCGCGCTTGTACCATATAAAGCGAACGGGTCTCCAGTCTGACCATTCACTGTTGACTCGTCAACCTACGAAGATGCCTTCCAGACTAGCTAAACTCAACGAAGCTTACGTTCAATTACATCGTGTCAGGCTAAACCTGATACCGAAGCCTGAAGAGATAGAGAATGTCAGAATGCTCTCTATAGCCCAAGATCTCATAGAGAATGTCTTTAGAGAGGAAATTGAGAAAGAAAAAGAAGAATGGACTGAGAAATACAGAATTCAGAAGAGGCAAAGAGAAGAGCAGCAACAACAACAATATCAACAACAAGAACCAGACAAAGGATTTGTGGACTGTCGAATAGACACCAAAGACTTCTCTTTCTCTTTTCGCAGAAGCATTCCTTATCGTGTAGGAAAACCGGCTGCCAGACGGGGTTGCAATCTTAGACAGTAAAATTCAACAATGATTGCCTTTACTCTTCGTCAAAAAAAAAACAACAAAACAACAATCAACCCTTTTCAGGGCTACCCAAGACTCTCGAAAAGATATACTTCTTTCATTTGCCTAAAAATTTTTAAAATTTTAGAAGTGTGACTATAAACACTTCAATTTTTAGGGGGTCAGTAAAAACACAAAACGAAACAAACAAAACCCACCCTTTTTCTCTCTGTCTTGTCCAACAACATACAAAAAATTCTGACTGTGTTGGTAAGTCAAAAAAAGTTAACGTGAGAACTTCTTTTAAGTCCGCGCGTTTCATATCATGGTAAAAAATTAGCGGATGTTTTCCATCACGTCCGTCCTCCAAGGATATAAACGTGAGCATACGTCAGTCTAGCTCCCATTGTGGACTCGTCAACATTTTCTTTTGAGTAGTAGTAGACTACAAAAAACTTTCGGAACTCCAAATGCATCTGGAACATGCCAGACGTCTTCTGGACGAACTGACTATGAAGAAGTGAAACTTAAGGAAGAGGAGGATACAAAGAAGAAAGAAGAGGAGATAGAGAACCAGCGAGGATCCTGTTACACCCTATGATAAAACTTGTGTGTGTGAGGTGCTACCTGAGGTGAGGACACCTCCAGCAGCAGCAGCAGCTGCTGCACCGCAGAGACCAAGACCTCAGGAAATGAGACCAGTTATTCAATCCCGACTCTGACCCCGAAGACAAGAGGTACAGCAGGTCTTCACTATTCCACAAACGGAGGAGTGGGATAGTGAAGTAACTCAAGCTCCGTTTGCTCTGCAGGTCTGAACAATAAATTGGGAGAATGACTGGAGCCGATGATGTGTGTGAGGTGCTCGTCCTTGAAGATGTCAGCGTTAGCCAGGTGTCATTGGAGTTCAATTAAACAGCCCTTTTCAGGGCTAACCAAATCTCTAGAAAAGAAATACTTTTCAATTTACCATTTTGCCAACTTGTGTAAATATTGTGAAGTGTAACTATAAACACTCACTTTAATAAAAATGTGTGTGTGTGTGTGTGTGTGTTTACATTTGCGTTCGTTGATGAGATGGTGTAGGGTATGATTTGTGCTGCTCGTTTCGTTGATGAGATGGTATATTTTGGGGTTTATGCTTCTCTTTCGTTGATGAGATGGTATAGGGTGTGCTTTTTGTGCTTCTCTTTCGTTGATGAAATGGTATATTTTTTTTGGTTTTATGCTTCTCTTTCGTTGTTGAGATGGTATAGGGTGTGTTTTTGTGCTTCTCTTTCGTTGATGAGATGGTCTATTTTGGGTTTTATGCTGCTCCTTTCGTTGATGAGATGGTATAGTGTGTGGGTTGGGCTTATTCTTTCGTTGATGAGATAGTATAGGGTGTCTTTTTGGCTTCTTCCTTCGTTGATGAGATGGTCTCTTTTGGGTTTTGTGCTTCTTCTTTCGTTGATGAGATGGTATAGGGTGTGTTTTGTGCTTCTCTTTCGTTGTTGAGATGGTATAGGGTGTGTTTTTGTGCTTCTCTTTCGTTGATGAGATGGTATATTTTGGGTTTTATGCTTCTTCTTTCGTTGATGAGATGGTATAGGGTGTGTTTTTGTGCTTCTCTTTCGTTGTTGAGATGGTATAGGGTGTGTTTTTATGCTTCTCTTTCGTTGATGAGATGGTATAGGGTGTATTTTGTGCTTCTCTTTCGTTGATGAGATAGTATAGGGTGTGTTTTTGTGCTTCTTCCTTCGTTGATGAGATGGTCTCTTTCGGGTTTTGTGCTTCTTCTTTCGTTGATGAGATGGTATAGGGTGTGTTTTGTTCTTCTCTTTTCGTTGATGAGATGGTATATTTTGGGTTTTATGCTTCTTCTTTCGTTGATGAGATGGTATAGGGTGTGTTTTTGTGCTTCTCTTTCGTTGGTGTGAATAGTATAGGGTGTGTTTTATGCTTCTCTTTCGTTGATGAGATGGTATATTCTGGGTTTTGTTCTTCTTCTTTCGTTGAGGAGATAGTATTGGGTGTGTTTTGTGCTGCTCATTTCGTTGATGAGATGGTATAGATGCTACTCGTTTCGTTGGTGTGAATAGTATAGGGTGTGTTTTATGCTTCTCTTTCGTTGATGAGATGGTATATTCTGGGTTTTGTTCTTCTTCTTTCGTTGAGGAGATAGTATTGGGTGTGTTTTGTGCTGCTCATTTCGTTGATGAGATGGTATAGGGTGTGTTTTGTGCTTCTCGTTCGTTGATGAGATGGTATAGGGTGTATTTTGTGCTTCTTCTTTCGTTGATGAGATGGTATAGTGTAAGTTTTTGTGCTTCTTCCTACGTTGATGAGATGGTCTCTTTTGGGTTTTGTGCTTCCTCTTTCGTTGATGAGATGGTATAGGGTGTGTTTTGTTCTTCTCTTTCGTTGATGAGATGGTCTCTTTTGGGTTTTGTGCTTCTTCTTTCGTTGTTGAGATGGTATAGGGTGTGTTTTTGTGCTTCTCTTTCGTTGATGAGATGGTATATTTTGGGTTTTATGCTTCTCTTTCGTTGATGAGATAGTATAGGGTGTGTTTTGTTCTTCTCTTTCGTTGATGAGATGGTATATTCTGGGTTTTGTGCTTCTTCTTTCGTTGAGGAGATAGTATTGGGTGTGTTTTTGTGCTTCTCTTTCGTTGATGAGATGGTATATTTTGGGTTTTATGCTGCTCCTTTCGTTGATGAGATGGTATAGGGTGTGTTTTGTGCTGCTCATTTCGTTGATGCGATAGTATATGTTGTGTTTTATGCTACTCGTTTCGGTGGTGAGGATAGCATGCATTCGCGATAAAAACCTTTTAGAGGGTCAGTCTAATGTCTCGAAAAGACTTATTCTTTCTTGCCTGAAAAGCTTTTTTAGTTGTTGTATAATTTGTGTTTAACTCACAAAAACATTTTTCTCGGTTGCATGTGTCCATTAATGAGACGTTACCTTATCTGTTCCATTCCTATTGTTCCCATACAAACTTCCCGTTAGTGTCCCAGGGTGTTCCATTTAATGCTATAAATCTTGACTCTATAGTACAAAGTAGGGTCAGTTAATGCTAATATTAACGCTATAAAATTTGACGCTCTATTTAAAAAAGTAGGGTCCCCATAATGCTAATTACCATAGATGTAATATTATCGCTTAGTTTAATTTTTATTTACAATTTTTCAGTTTCCACGAAGGTCGGTATGAGTTTAGATAATTTCAGTACTACTTTAAGTCTTGGTAACATTTTAAAAAATTATCTATGGATTATTTTCAGTCTCCGCTAAAGCCAGGTGCAATTTCAGAATTTAGTGCTACACTTCGTCTTTAACTATTTCTAACAACCAATACATCTGACTAGTTACCAGTTTCCATTCAAGTCCGCTATTTCTGAAATTTAGTGGAATATTTTAAGTCAAGGCAAACTGAATACAATCCTCCAGAGTTTTTCTCAGTCTCTACTATGCTTTGGGAGATTTTGGTAATCTTAGTTCTACTTTTAGACTAAGCAAATATAACAGGGTTCCTGCAGACTTAACAAAAATCAATTCCATGACTTTTCCAAACCTTTTCCAGGGCCATTTTATAAAACTCAAGGACCGCGCTATCTTGCATTGTCAAGTAAATGAACATAAGGAATAACATCTATCAATTTAAAATAAGAAATAAGTTAACAACAAATATATTTTTTAAATTTACATGGGCTAGCACACTTTGACTTTATGTAGGAATTCATGTCATAATCCAACGATCAATGTAATTTGTATTGAAAAGAAAAAAGGAAACAATTCTTAGTAGTCTTTGTATGTGTTCCTATTTGCAATATTAACAAAATACATTACTTTCCAGTTGCTTTCTTTTATTTAGTGAACTACACCTGAAATCATGTTATACTTCCATTAGGAGTACTTACTCTTATTATATGAATTGAAACCATTTATCGATTGTAATTTTATCATTTTATTTAATCGGTTCTCGGTGCTCTATAAAATTTAAAGTAATCAATATCTTGTACTCCATTGTCACAAATTCCATGACTTTTCCAAAACTTTTCAAGGTTTTGACAAATTCCATAACTTTTCAAAGCCCTTGAAATTTATTTTTTAAATTCCAAAATTTTTTCCAGGATTCCATGACCTGCAGGAACCCTGATATAACTTAATCTACTGCGATAAGTTCAGTCTCCGTCATATTCTGGAACAATTTCGTATGTTTAGCGTTACTTTTAGTCACAGTCACTTGAATATTAATGTTCCAGATTTTCTTAATTTCCACTATAGTATTGGACAATGTCGCAATTTTAGTTTTAATTTTAGTCTAAACCAATATAAATTAATGTTCAGGGACATGTTTAGTCTCGGTTAAGTTCTAGGACAATTTCGTCATTTTAGCGTTACTTTTAGTCACATCCATTTTGGTGTTAGTCTTTTCCTTGATTAAAACTATTTATAGCATCATTATAAATATGCAAATTTATGAACACCATCAACATATTTCAAGTCTATGTAATGCTTTATATATAACTCTAGGTTTTATAGTAATATAGGTCGGTTTCTATGTCTCTATTTTATAGGTCCCTCCCTAGAGTCGTAGTGCTAGCTGCGCGTATTTAGGACAACTAGGTCAGCTCCTTGCTACATTGTTACCAAGTGTTTAGTACCGTGACGTCATGCCACCTGGGACCATTTCTCTTGTCGCTATACAGTCCCAGAGTGTGCTAATACAAAATTCCCCTTGACGCTATATTACCCCACGCTGTGCCATTTGTCGCCAAAAATCTTGACGCTATATCGTCCCAGGCGCTATATCGTCCCAGGCCATATTTTAATGATAACTCCCATTGACGCCAAATCGTCCCCTATTACTACTAACATACAATATGAAGAAGAAATTGTTTAAGTTGTAGACCACGTGATTGAAGTAAAGTTTTTACTTGGTTATCCAGAAATCAAGCATTCGATTTTTCAGAACGCGCAATCTTGTTACACGTATTTCCAACGCGTAATTTTGCGATCAAAGTCATTTTTACGACTGACTCTTTCAAGATCGCCCATTTGAGCCTCAAGAAATTGTGTTTCCGTTGTCTAGAAAAGGTGATCACATGATTAAAATGACTTGTTCGATTGGCTCTATTGTGATGGGCTTTAAATATACAATTTCGAAGAAATATGAGAACGCGAAATCTTTTCACGTTTTTTTTCTTTTGCATGTTCGTTACTTTCATTAAGTGATATTCGCGAAGTAAAAAACGCAATTGCGCGATGATGTTATATTATTTATTCGTAGCAAACTCAGGGATATAGTGCTGTGGGAACGCATGGGAATGGCGTTCCCTTACTTTTTTGCCACATCTGAGAAACATGCGTTCCTCACTTCTTTATTACGCTCCTTTCAATTTATTGTGTTCTCTCACTTCTTTATTTAGTACTTCACCACTAAGGTTAGTTACAGTAGTTTTCTACGCGTCAAGATATCAAGAACATGAAATCTGAAAAACGGCAGCTGGTAGATTGTCTGTATAGTACGTTGCTTATTTGCATTAAAACGCAGCTAGCTGTAGTATTTTGTCACGCGTCAGGATATAACTTACACGAAGCTTCAAATATAAGGTCAGGCAGTTTGCTTATATGTCAAGGACGAAACTATCAGTATAAGGCCAGTGTCCTGCCAAGAAACTAAACGTAGCACATACGGCAAGATGTCAGAGGGACGCCTGTCGGAGTTTCTTCAGGAAATCAGCCAGGATTTGGACAGGAGTGTCAAATTCTGGACGGACAATTCCCACGACCAGGAAAACGGGTAACAATCGCAACCAAGTAACGTAGCACACTTCCCTTCCTCACGACTACTATGGTTTAATGCTATGCAACCTTGCGGCTATCATAGATGTACTATATAGATACGAACCGAGTCCAACAACTTATATCTACTATCACGTATCACGCACATGCATATTGAGAGAGAGAGAGAGAGAGAGAGAGAGAGAGAGAGAGAGAGAGAGAGAGAGAGAGAGAGAGAGAGAGAGAGAGAGAGAGAGAGAGAGTTTTAGCACAGGATAGGCTATACAGCACAGGAAAGCAGGATAGACTATACATGACAGCCAGTATAACTGATGGAGAATGAAGCCTGGAAAACATCGGTAAGAATCACCAACCTACGAGAAGCTACTGACAAGTTTTTTTTTTTACATACCTATGTTAGCTAAACCTGAGAATCGAACATACACTGACAGAGGTAAGATGGTAGTGATCTGTAACAGTGAGCACTTTAAATCACTAGGCCACTCCTTCCCATCAGAGAGAGAGAGAGAGAGAGAGAGAGAGAGAGAGAGAGAGAGAGAGAGAGAGAGAGAGAGAGAGAGATTAATACGTGTCAGTCCTTCATTTGCTTGTACTCATTCTACTTACAAGGCAACTTGTTGTCTAATTAGTGTAAAAATCAATGATGGAAGGACCTTTGTGATTTATTAGCATTTCTATCATTGATTTTGTTTGACGTCAGTTTGATTAAATGATGTTGTAGTCTGTAATACTATGTTTGTTACTGCTGACTGTAAACGGTTGTAAATGGCCTGTAATCCAAAATATGTACTATTAAAAACAGAGTGCAAAACCTATAGATCCTCTCGAAACTAATTTTTAAACAAGTAAATAACCAAAGTGGGTGTTGGAATATTAGTGATGGCACGCCGCAGAAAAAAAAGTTATGTTACACACTATAATGAAATTTGTACTGGCAACAATTTATACAAAACATTCCCTAACGTGAGTTTTTGCCGATAGCTACCCACCCACTGTTCGAATTTCACTTTTGTCACTCCTGAAAATTATTCACCTTCAAAGACTGGTAGCCATTTTATTTTTACAGATATCACAAAATGGGCCTCAGAATCTTTTTGAGAACCTTGCAAGCTGGAGTCTGTATTGTTTATTGTAATTATTTCCAGAGGTTTTTTCAACTGCCTAGGGGAAAAAGGCGAAGTATATGACGATCTGAAGCACGTATGGTTGCAAGGCAGACAGGTAATGAATGACACGGGTAGTGTTGGTGGAAGTGAAGATGGTGATGACATATTTGATGATGATGATATCTATGAAGACAATGATGACGTTGTGACGAAAATGATGGTGATGAAGATAAAAATGTAATGCCAAGAAAACGACAGTCATAAACATGACTACGAAATTTGTTTGCTAATTATCGAACGATAAGACGAAGTAAAAATCAGCTTGTTGGTAAAATTTCGAATTGTATATAATGCTACAGTCCTGAATTAGATAGGAGCTAACTTTATTTCTTCAGAATTTAAGAAAATTTCTCAGTAATAATAAATAAAAATTAAAACATAAAAAGCATAGGATTCATGTGTTCTTTGAAATACACATCTTAGACTTGACGTTAAGAATATATATATATATATATATATATATATATATATATATATATATATATATATATATATATATATATATATATATATATATATTATAACGTACGTGTACCTAATGGCAAATTATGATGTACTTTGTACGTGTACCGGTATAAATTAGGACTGCTCACGATCAACTAACAGGTAAACAAGCTAATTCGTCCTCTGTCTACCGTGGTGGTCAGCACAATTTTACGATGATGAACATTGACTGAGATTTTTGTAAAGGTAATCTGGTCGGCAAGGAAAGTAACCTAGTTTCATGACTGACTTAAGGTGAATTAGATTCGGCGTGTACAAAAGGGGAAAAAATTACCGTTGACCTTAATATTAAAGATACGACCATGTCGGAAGTATATGGAATAATGATAGACTAACAAGTATAAGTGTAATAAAGTTAATTTCAGTACCTCAAAGACCTTTGAAGTTGTTCACCATAAACAAACAGGAAAGCAAAAGCAGTAATCTTTAAAAATGATGATTTTTTAAAGTTACATTGACTGGAATATATAAATGTCGAATGCGCACCTGCTTGGGGTACCTACTTATACTGAACTTAATCCATCTGTTTCTAACAGATCAATGTTGAACGGAAAAAATGTAATAGAAAACTTCAAAATCCTGACATTGACATTGAAGTTTAGACTCTATATAAAGTATACAGCACACTGCATGTCGATGTTGATAATGAAAATCCAGTTTTCATTTATGTGTCTTAAGCGGATCTAAAGTTACAGCTGCAAGTAAAGTTTCGGACGGACGAACGGACGGAAAAGCAAAACTATGGCATCCGATTTTCTGGAGTTTATGGAAATAGACTGGATAATGTGTTGTTGAATGCTTTGTACATCCTTTTATTCTTGATAGGTTTGGACTTACTGCAGACTGTATAATGAGTGCGAACGTTTCAGGACCTCTGAAATTATTCAGGCTGCTATTAGAGGTAAACGTATTTATATTAGTTGTATTCAAAAACTGTCTATTCAGATGCTCTCTTTTCTCCAATCTTATTAAATCTACAGTCTTACATGGAGATCTGCCAGATACCAATGCAAGTACATGTGTAGGTAACTTTTGTAATTCCCAGCTAACTTATTTTTGTTAGCCTATCAAAGAAAACGTTGCAAATTCGTGTTAGGGATAGTCATTCATAGTAACGACATATTCTGAATGACGTGTGTCACTTTCACATTTTATTGATGTCCATTTTCAAGTAGTCTATGAAGATCTGCATAAATCAGATTCTCTTTCCTCATTCCTCTTTCAATTATGAAAGAGACAGGGACGAGATGTGAGGAGGAGAGTGTAGGGGAAATGGGAATCATATTATAGGGGAGGGGTGTGCCAACAAAGAGACCAGGAAGGTACCCAACCACATACACCATTACTTTAAAGCTCGTTATTCTTGAACTTGTCAGTCACTTCATTAACCAAATACCATTAACCCCAAGTGACACCTTTTGCTGAATGGAATGTGTTCATTACTATCAAAACATATAAAAGTCAAGTTTGATGTACCACGTTCTAACATGCTCATAGAATTAGATTATGTATGAATGTGAGGTGATAACCCAGAGCGATAAATTATGGAACTTTTCAAGAAATATCTTGTATAATGGCCTAACCATGTATTTACAATTGAAATTATAGTTTGATGTATCGCCAGGTTTGCAAAAGAGACACAAACTAGCGGTATATCCAAAATTACCGTCTAACTGAAGATTTTAATCGGAAGGGGATAAATCATCAAAGGGAGAATTGTTAATTGTATTTGATTTCCGAATCACCGTTACTTTAAAGCTCATTATGTACTTAATGTTAATGTCTAATTAAATTCGCAAGCTTTTTCGTTAATATGATGGCAGGTATATTTACCGAAATCAAGTGTTTCCAATGTTCTAGATATGAAACACATATTCAGTTTCCACACAGAAGGCATTAAAATATTTTTTCTTTGATAGATGTTTTAGTCAGCATGTTACTATAATTCGCTTTTTTAGTTGATAGAACCCACTTATATGTACCTAATGTACTATATAAATATACGTAAAACACGTTCCCTGCAATTCAAGAATATAGGCCTCTATGACTTCGATGTAAATAAATTTCACGTTCTACGATTCAAGAAAATAGGTCTCCATGACTTCGATGCAAATAAATTTCACGTTCTACGATTCAAGAATATAGGTCTCTATGACTTCGATATAAATAAATTTAACGTTTTACTATTCAAGAATATAGGTCTATATGACTTCGATGTAAATAAATTTCACGTTCTACGATTCAAGAATATAGGTCTCTAAAAATATAAATAAAATAAATTTCACGTTCACGTTCTACGATTAAAAAGAGCGTCATATCAAACTTTGCTGAAACTTGAAATACGTATACTCTTGTTCTGAATCCTGTAATTGTGTATTCTCTCAGGAGGGGAATTCCTTATGAAGCACGCCAAAGTGTCCAGCTCGTCACAGAAGTGCGCGTTGGTTTTGACGAGGGATGGAAAGCCTATCAAAGTACAGAGGACTGTTTTCTCTGAATGCTTCTACGTAATGGGTATGTCAGAACTCAGTCGGGCCACAGGAGAGAAACAATATAGAGTACGTACACGTTTACTCCACCCTCTGAATTTAAAACCAATATCAGTAGAGTGCGTAGTTAGTTGTCCGCATGTGTGCTTACGTGCGCATGTGATCTTAAAACGAACGGGATGGGGTGGGTTTCAAACCGAAGCGGATACATTCATCCCGTATTGTTTATCGTAACAAAAATAAGCTCACTGAGGCAGTCTATATGAGATGTGTGTTTTTCTTTTTTACTTTTAAAAAATATGGACTTCATTACCATGAATTAAACATCGCCTAAGCCAAAAGAGAATGTAAGATTTAAAACTTAGCTCATAATTGTTGAATCTGTTACACTTGAATGGCTTTGCAGTGGTTTGATAAAGGTGAAGTTAGCCATCAATATTGCTTCTTCACTTTTAAAGTTAGTCTGGTCGCACATGAACGGGTCTAGATACATGAATGAATGAGTCCGATTTCTTCTATTTGTAAATACGTCTCTGTTTATAACTTTATTTTACTGCTTATTTATTGATTATGAGGAGGTGATGTTGTGAAGATGGTTCTCAAACCGAGTATTTACCCAGTTTTTAGGAGCAGACGTTGTATTTTACTGTATTCATAAAAAATGTATAAGCATTTAGCAATCCGAGATAGCAATAAGTCATTGTATTAGGTGTTTGGATCTGGGTAGTGTTTCGTGAAGCATGGCATAAAGTATCAGTATTCGGCTTGGAAGGAGGTAATGAGTCATACAAATGTGAAACAAGAAAAACATGCAAGTGTGAAATTAGAGTTTTGTGATATTGTCATTTGATAATTAAAGAAAATTATTGGAGTAGTTGCGTGTTTAATTGAGAAAGAATGTTGTCTTGAGGTTCTTGGTAATGTGGAAACAATAAACATCAAGCCAGACTGATGTGTTTATTGCTTAGATCAGTAGTGATCTCTCTCTCTCTCTCTCTCTCTCTCTCTCTCTCGCGCGCGCGCGCGCGCGCACGCGATATCCGCAACGCTTGTTTTTTTCCAGATTTTCGCTTGTATCTTTCTACAATGGTCGAGAGAGAGAGAGAGAGAGAGAGAGAGAGAGAGAGAGAGAGAGAGAGAGAGAGAGAGAGAGAGAGAGAGAGAGAGAGAGAAGTTGATTTCTATGAAAATGTGTCCCATGTTTATTTCATTTATAAGACGGGGATAATTAATATTTTTATTATTATTTTATTACATCGCTAATGATTAAATACTCAGAGCAAATTCGTCGCAGATTTGGAGAATGTACAAGCGATAGTCTACTGTTGTCGAAATATGACTTCATGTTGAAACAATATTTATTTATGCGTATTGATGTGCCATGGGCGGATCATAATTTGACATATCAGTAGTATTGGTTTATGGAAGTGCTTTATAGGAATACTTTAAAGGCCATGTTAGTTTTAATGTATGTGGTATCAATTATTCATGCAACTAATTTGTCCTAATTATAAAGAATGAAGCCCTAACAATGATGGATCAGATTGTTCATTGGGTGATGGAGGATAATACAGAACTTCGATTTGGAACGCCTACCCTCCCCGGTCAGGTACCAGTCAGCTCCCTTGCTATTCCCATGATGCTCCTGTGCCTCATTGACCAATTGGAGACCTCAGTTCCAGACCTGGGCGAAAAGTACAGCTATGTTTCAGAATGGAGTCTTAAATACGCTTTAATGCACGTGCAGGTGAAATTTTTTTAAAACATTTTTTTTTTGTAATATCTTAAATGCATTATTTTCGTGGCATGTCAAAAAAATAAATGTCCAGAGTACATTAATTGATAATAAAAAAACAACGATGTAAAATGCATTAATATTAGAAAGGATTGTTAGTAATAAGTAGACGCAAAGTACCAGCATGTATTTGTTTTCTTTAAGATGAGGATTCGTGGAGGAACAATTAATTCTTCAAAACTGCCCAGGGCAATCCTATATGAACACGTCTTAGTAAATCCATATTATAGAAAATTACATCATCTTTGGCGAGGACATTTATTACAAAAATAATTCAAAGTCAAATATCGTTTTGTTTCCTTTAGTTTACATTCCTTTTAATGTCAAATACTTGTTTACAAATTCCTTCCTATCTGCAATCGTTTTTATTACAAGGCTTCATAAGTAACTAGACTAGAATGTTCTCAAAATCATTAGTTTTAGTGAGCCATACAAATGTTATTTCAGATTTTTTGACATACAAAAATCCTGTCATCAAAAATTAGATTTTGAAATTTGCAAGTAAGAAAATTGTCTAGTGAATGTAGAACGTGCATATTGTCCCTTGCTAGTAAATGCACTTACTCGTTATTTATGTTCTCTCTTGCGATTCTTAGAGGTTTGACAGGTATAGATGTCTGTACATCAGAGGACCCGTTCTCTTATCATTGTGCAAATAAATATGCATTAACGTTTTAAATTTTGAGAGAAACACTTATCTGAATAATTAGGGTATCCACAAATTTCACGTTTCGTTTCATCAAAAATTAGTACAGTGTAAGTTGAACAAAACTTTATGAGTCTGACGCAACATGTATGTTTCATCAAACAGATTTGCTGAGCCAATACTCAAGTTATCTTGGTAAATGAAGACCACCTGTGCAATATGAATTTCCAAGACACTAGCAACAATACCGAGCTCTGAAGTTTTGATTAATGACTTTAATGACTCCATATCAGTTTGGATAATCGACAATCGTCTGTATTTTATTCTATGTGGGTATTTTTTTTTTTAGAGAGACGGTACAGTCATCCTGGAAAATGTGAGTCCTGATGGCAAGGAATTGCCTGGATCGGTCGGTCGCTTGATGTTGCCTGGTAAGACTTGGCTTTAAACAAGACGTTCCGTTTCTTTTTACATTAACTGGTTCCAGATCGACGTGGCTATATGTATCATATGATTAAATTTGCCAATAAAATCGATCATCAGCCATTTCGCGTTGATTCAATCTGATTAAAATCAGATCTCCACTGTCCTAAGTGAAGATCTGACAGCGAGTCCCCTTAGAATCATGTGATCAATCATAACTGCTAATTTTATCAGCCAATCAGATTAAGTCTGTTATCTTAACGCTTGGGAGAATGAGTATTAAGGCTAAAGAGCACCAATGTGTGTCGAACGATTTGATTCATTTTCAGACTTTTGAAAGCTTCATTTCCACTGGCTCATTAAAAGGTCACCAGAATAAGACCCACAAGCGATTCTCGTCAGATCTTCACGCAGGACAGTGGAGATCCGATCCTAATTAGATTGCGCGTTGACTAGTCTCGGTATCCTTTCGATTCAATGTTTTTGTTTTTTTTTATATTAGAATCATGTTGGCCAAGTCAATTAAAATTAACGTAATGTAAGGAAGCATTGACTGGTTTACTCTGTTCTCCCAAGTTTTCCTATATTTTACATATTTGTACGATATGAAGATTACGTACTTTTATCGGCAGTCACTTTCTTACAAAGAAAACTCGTACGATTCCAGAATCGCTAATCATAACCTTAAAATATTATAATTCTAGGGCATTCCATCGAAGCTGGTTGGTTCCTCCTTCAGTATGCACGAAAGAAGGGAATAGAAGATCTCAAGAAGACGGCCATAGAAAAGTTCATATTGAACCCATTCAGTTACGGTTGGGACAAGGAATACGGGGGACTACTATATTTCCTGGACGTGGATGGATATAGTCCCACCCAACTGGAATGGGATATGAAATTATGGTGGGCTCACAATGAGGCTATGATTGCCTTCCTCATAGCTTACCAGGAAACCAAGGACACCAGTTTCCTCGACAAATTTGCCCATGTTTTTGACTATAGTTACGCCAAGGTAATTCATGCATACTAGATATATAGGCATGCTTTTATCTCATCATCAATATATATATATATATATATATATATATATATATATATATATATATATATATATATATATATATATATATATATATATATCCAAGTAGCTGACTGATACACCATAATGTTATGTACAAATTCATTTTCCTTCAGACACAATAGTGACTGTTTGCATTATCCTTGCATAACCCCAGTAGTGGAAAATTAGTCTCCATTTTATATTTTGTTTGGCCTCGTTCATGGTTTCCAGTAAAGTAGAATCTCAGCCACTCGAACAAGTGGGGAGAATGCTTTAGCTTATTGCTAGTCTGAAAATTTGAGTCTGCCTTTATTGTGGGTATAGTGTGTTTATTATAAATAATTTACAAATGGTTGGACGATCCGAACATCCAGAAATAACTAACAGAGATTCGCAAAATGAGGTTCAATTGTCATTATTATATGCAAATTGTGACACACTAACAACTGGTTTGTGAAAGTAGATTCGATAGCATCTTTAAACTTTTTTACGACCATCAAATGAAGGAAGTCACAACTGTGATGTAAAGGAATCAATACGATTGATGTTTGAGTAAAGTATGCTCGTTACTTTATGGGAAAATATACTGATCTAAAATTTTAACGTAGGAAATTGAAGTATGTGGCTTTAATATCGTGTCATTCATATATAAGTTTCCTTTAGTGTATATATTCCTATTGGCAATAAAAAGAAAAATGTAACCATGAAGACATATGTATTCCTGGGATTGTCGGGTTTCAACTTCCGGTGCAAATCTCAGAAACAGTTAAACTAAAATTAGTTTCATATTCGACTATTTCACCATTTTGCTGAATCAAACATGGCATTTTGTTTCGCTTCAGGAGCAGTTTAAGAAGAGCTCTGCCTATTAGCATTAATGGACGATCCCTAAGATGGTCATTTTTTTTCTCTTATTTTTGAAATACTAAGAATGATATGCCATTGTGTATAATTTCTGGGGAGATTCCTTATATTACATTTTTTTTATAAAATTCTAGCTGCATAAAACGCTGGATAGAACAATACCGGTGTCAGCAAACCAAAACATGTAGGCATAGATTTTGGCTGTCGACTAGTATATTTACTGTTCATAAAGGATATAAAGGCATTACTGCTAACACAAAACGACGTGCAAAGGACAGGTAAACCTGAAAGCCGACAAAAATCAGCCCCACATCTATAATGATAGTGAATGAAGTTTTAAGGGTTGATATCGCTGATTCATTGAAACATGAACATACATGTATTTGCAGGCCCTATCATATTCACCCATCGGTGTATATTTTATACACTTACAGGTATTTCTCGCAGCTGTGGAGTTACCGTTGGTTGAAGGGTTCATTTTGGCTGAATGTGCATACTATTTTCAGATAAAATCCCATGTTTGGCTAATTTTAAATCCACGTGGAATAGCACGACCTCGTTGACTGTCACCATTAATTTTGCGTTAGATATAGATGTTACCAAATACCGGTGACTAAACTGTGCGCAAGTTTGTTCCGGAAGTATTTGCAAACAGGAAAATTTGCACACTTTAATGAACAGGTAACAACACACCCACTAATTGGTCTTCAGTATCAATACAGATTATTGGTTTGATTTAATGTAAAGAACTTCTTGACAAGTATGGTAATTAATCATATGTAAATTGCATAATGGCATGGGTTTGGGAAAAACTATCTTCTAGAATACTTTTCTGAATCTGAATACATTTGTATGACTTCTACTAATTGGAATGACCAGACATAATACATTTGGATTACTTCTGCAATACGGAAAGACTAGACATCCGATTTAAAAAATGCTAAAATAATCTGCTCGAGATGTATAAACGCATTCAACAACTAAATTCAATTGCATGTAGAAGTAGTCGGCGCTTGAATGTGTCTGCGTCTAGTCGTCGGATGCTTTTGATCTAACATTCGAATCGTTAATCTAGCAATATTTAGCATGGGAAGATCACGACCCGTCAGTTTCCAAACAGAACTAAAAGCATACGAATAGGCCTTTCATTGTGGTGACGAATGGAGTTTTCTGATAACTTCCCAAGAAAAATATCAGAAGTCAAACGACTACAACTTAAACACAAGTACAAAATTGTGAACCGCTCCGGTGGCATAGTGATTGGAGCGTTCGCTTAGGATGCGGGAGGTCGTGGGTTCGATTCCCGGTCGAGTCATACCAAAGACTTACCAAAAAATGGTACTTACATCTGCCTCGCTTGACGCTCAGCATTAAGAGGTTAGTGTTAGGAATTGTCGGCCTGGTATCAGGATAATGTGACTGGGTGGGACATCATGCTTCATGTCTGCGGTATGATGCCCCAGTTCTAAACATCACTAGACATCACTTATAAACTGCCACACTGCAGACATCGTAGCGATATGATTGAAAAATTGTTAAAGATATGTTACAATTCATAATCACATCACATAACAAAATTGTGACAATTCATAACTGAACACATGAAATAATTTTCTTTTAGTGATATCTTGAATTGATAATTATTAATCAAGACACGATACAATTTCTTTATACTTGAAAGTGGTTTTATTGGAAAGTTGTTATAAGATAGTAAATATCCCACTTTTGTTGGCAGTTTGTCTTAATTCTTCGTTCATTACATTATAAAGTGAAAGGCCTTGTGTTAAGGCAGCTTTCTGTCAAGCCAACTTTGGAGCTTTTGCCTCAGAGTGGCAATGAAAGAGTTATTCCTGACAACAGTCAATAATAGAGGCCAAATGATCAAAAGTGTTATTCCTGACAACAGTCAATAATAGAGGCCTAATGATCAAAAGTAGAGCGTAGAATTACCGAGTCGAAGTTAATGCATCCATTTATTGATCAGAGTAATCTTTTTCCGAGTCTCTAGGAGCAGACTGACGTTCGTTTTTTCCTTGACTGGTATCAATAATATGGAATGATTAGAAGGGTTTTAAGATTTGATCGATTTACGAAATTGATGTTTCTTCGTTTCATTAACGTTTTGAACAACTTTGGGAGTGATCAACGCGGGTACCCATACTCCATCTTCCAGTTTTCTCTTCCTTTCTAAATTTAACACATATATGGTACGTAAACTGGGGATCATTGCAAACCAATTCAATGCATTAAGGTTGATACCCTGGAGAGACGAATTTCCATATCAGGTTGTGTTTGCTTGCATACAATATCTACTTCTAGCATGTATTATGAAACATAAATCTTGGCCCATGGAGTGCTAAATTTTTTTTGCGTGTTTTTGGCTTATAGTCTCACCTGTAAGCCTTATTGTACGCAGAACGCAAGAAACGATCAAGAGATGCCTTGATGTACGTAGGGTAACTGCTCTGTGTTACCAAAGATTGTTGAATTTCAATGAATACTAGCAATGGCGCTTTAAGTTGAGGAGGCTTTTAATGAGTTTGATTTCCTGCGTTCCACGGCATTAATAACATGAATTGCCTGATTTCACATCATACTGATATTGGTTACTGCAGCATCACTTTATCAGAATTTCGGCCAAATTTTGCTACTGATTTATGTTACCGCAGCATCACTGTATCAAACTTTCGGCCAAACTTTGCTTGGAGCTTTATATTCATAAACGAGTTTCCCTTCCAGCGTTTCACGCTATCATTTGCATGTTCTGATTGATTGTCCTCCTGAATTCAGTTTATTCAGCACAGTTGTGTTATTATACATCTTTATATTGACTAGACCGTGCTCGACTTCAATTTCTAGAGCTCGACAGTATATACGGGAGTTATGCCCTTTATTATCTATACTCGTGATTTTAGCTTCTGCATCATCAGGCCCAATCAGAGAGACAGGGAAGCCGTATATCTCAGGCCTCAAACCTTAAGGGGCCACGTTATTTTCGGCCTCCTTCTTGTTCTTCCCAGCATATATAACTGATTAGAACTTTAGAGGTGTCTCCTCGTATCTTGCAAGAGACCCAAAGGATTAGTAATATCAAATTATCTAAAAGACGAGGTTTTTTAAAGGTTCAAAAAGTATCAAGTTGTTACAGCTAAGGAGTGACCACGGAAAGTTAAGGATTTACTTCAGATAATCTACCCGTTGGTCGGTTTTTCTTCCACTTCCTCCGTTTTGAGTTTCAAAATTTTGTGACCTTTTCCTAGGTCATTTTTGGTTTTTGTTTCATCATGTCTTTTATAGCGTGGTTTTATATGTTGATGAACCGCTCCAATGGCCTAGTGGTTAGAGCGTCCGCCTCGGATGCGGGAGGTCGTGGGTTCGATCCCCTGTCGAGTCATACCAAAGACTTACAGAAATGGTACTAACAGCTGCCTCGCTTGACGCTCAGCATTAAGAGGTTAGTGTTAAAACTGGTCGGCCTGGTGTCAGGATAATGTAACTGGGTGGGACATCATGCTATATGTCTGCGGCATGATGCCTCAGTGCTAGACATCACTATAAACTGCCACACTTCAGACACCGTAGCGATATGACTGAAAAATTGTTAAAAGCTACGTTAAAAATCACAAACACGAACACCTTATATGTTGATGCATCTTGTATTACTTGGTGGCTCGAAAGTAAAATTTTCAGAGTTGTGATTATTTTCCCTATACTATGCTGTTTTAATGAGTGCGTGAATACATCTCTCTCTCTCTCTCTCTCTCTCTCTCTCTCTCTCTCTCTCTCTCTCTCTCTCTCTCTCTCTCTCTCACACACACACACACACACACACACACACACACACATTTCGAGCCGACCTTAGTATAAAAGTTGTTTTGTTTTTGTACCTTTTTCTTTTCATTTATATTATTTTAATGTCATATTTTTAGTCTTGTGTTCATTTCGTATATATTGTTTTTTAAATTTACATTATGCAGGTGTATGGCCAGTGGTTTGGCAATCTTACATTTCCTATGAAAAAATATACCCCTTTATACAATTTTTTTGACAAAAATTCATGTAAATGTAAGAAAGTTTTCATATTCTTAGTCTAGTTTTTATTCTATAATTCAGACTATTGTTTTTACATGGTAACCAGCATGTCCCCCATTCTGCGCCATAAAAAGTTTATATTGTACCTGTTTTCGAACCTTTAGACTGTCTCTTCTAATGGTGTTTCGAAATATACATTCCTGTTATGTAATTCTGCGAGATTTTTTGATCTTCTTCGTTATTGGTTTGGGCTTTCTGATTAACACTGATATGTAATTTCAACGATCCCGTATAGCAGAATTGTGACAGAGTCTTTAGGTCTTGACAGAAAATTTCCGGATGTGCCCAATCTGTCTAGTGCCAGTACTTGGTCTGTCAGTTGGTGACTCATTAAAAGCACTAATCCTCCTTGTATTGTTGGTCTGGGTCTGGGGTTTATTGCTGAGGCATACATTTTCTAGATTTTCTCTGCGATCTTATTTCCAAGAATGGTTCTCCCTAGGTTTCCACCATTCTCGTTACGAAATAGTTTTCCTCTTTAGGCATTTTTTTCCCCTCCATTTATTGAGGTCAGAAGTACACATAAGGCAAAGTGTTGACTTGTATAGAGCATATGTATAGCGAGCAAAAGGGCAACGGTTTTTACCAGTTATTATTTTTAGATCTCATGAATATTTTTCATTGTGTACTTATTTTTATTTTTATAATACCTTTAAGATGATTTCATGTTGTCAGAAATTTCGCCGTGCTTTATTGATAAAACTGCAGACTCCTGTGCTTTTATATAGTAAATTGTATGAGCCTGTTTTGGCATTTGATTCATTTCCAAATTTCAGTATTACCAGGGCGTAGAGGCCTCAAACTCTTGAAGAGGTTCGGGTCTCTCTCGACCTTTAAATGCCTTCTTAATGTGACGGAATTGATTTGAACTAAATATGCCATGCAGTTTTATATTGACCAGACGATGGACGAGGTCGATTTCCAGAGTAGCATCACATCATTTTTAAGAGTTATGCCACATGACTGTCCGTTCTCTTTACTTTGGTTCATGCAACTTTTCTTTGCCAAAGATGATTTGATTTCAAATTTGACACTTAGATTTATATCAATGATGCCTCGAATGAGTTTGATTTCCAACATTCCACAACATCATTTTCAGAAGTTATGGCCTTTGACTATCCGCACCTATTGAATGGACCTTGAACGAGTTGTATACAGCACTGTATGTCATCATTTATGGATATTAAGGTCATGAATTCTTATTATCCTAACTTTAATTTCTCAACGCAACTTTTTCCGTCAAAAGCTTGCCAAACAAGTTGTAGTGAGTGGAGCCATATGCAATGCATCCTGGGTTGCTATGGCTAAAGTAATTATTAAGCATTGTCTTTTTTATTTATATACATATCTGTTTATGCTGTTATTTAAAAAGAATGTAATCAATGCACTGCCAGTTAAAGAAGATGACTTCCATACCATCGAACGGTTTCAATTTAGCTTTTTAATCTTATGAGACGATCCTTTATTGGTCTGTATAGATTAGTAATTTACGAACATGAAGGGCTATTGCGACCATTCCATAATATGGCATCTTGGCCACTAAGGATGTAGAAGCA
Source organism: Potamilus streckersoni (assembly GCA_016746295.1). Classification (NCBI taxonomy): domain Eukaryota; kingdom Metazoa; phylum Mollusca; class Bivalvia; order Unionida; family Unionidae; genus Potamilus; species Potamilus streckersoni. Next base: position 704,221 of record JAEAOA010002240.1, read on the forward strand.
CGATACGGGTGTTTTGCAAAAAGTCATTTAGAGTCCATTTGACATCTTTTCCTGGATTCATTTATAGGCTGGACAGTTTCGCTTTAAATAAGCACTGACTGTTTACTATAACTTGAGCTGTTATTTTGTGGTGGGCTGTATTAACTAGGTGACATTTTCTTTTTATAACTGCTCTCTCAAAAAAAAAAGCTGACAGAAAATGGAACTCATTTTGTCCGTCCGTTCTCATGTAATGGGCTGAAACTTGATTTGATTTCATTTTGAAACCAATCCTGCAATGTAGCTACATTTAGGAATGACAGTTTTGCGCGCATAAGGCGAGTCGCTTTACTCAACTTTAAAGTGGATATTCAAAAGTGCTTTAAGATTATGTCCGTTCTGGAATGTTACTTTTTTTTAAATGCACACCTTTTAAAAACAAAAAGCGCATGAATAAGCGAATTTGATGATTAGGTCAAGAATTGATAGCAAATTTACAATACATGGAATTTCTTCTCTGGGAACAATCGACGTACATTTGTAAGTGGTTCTTCTAAACATGATTGCTATATAGTAAATGATCATAGAAAAAAATCGTTAGATCAACTACATAAAGTACACACTTTTTTTGTGCCAAATTATGTGATTCTGAAGGAAGGACCCATTTAAGAACATGTAATTGTCTCTAAACGTCATGAATCATAGAAACAGAAATATTGCTATCTAGGATCGCTTTAGCTAGCAAATTCCAAGTAAAACTCCACAGAGTTCTGTGAACAAAGCAACAAAAACAATTAAAAATAGCACAACCCCCACCCCCAAACAATCCCATCCAAAACAACTAACCCTCAAACAATCAATCAATCAAACAAACAAAACAGCAACACATTAATTGGCTTAGTTTGAGAATTTAATGTATTAATCATATGTATTATAATGAAAAATATTGGACTGATCTCTTGAATATGATTCTAAGGTTAGGTAAATACATATATGGACTTGAACAACTTTCTTACTGATTATCTCTTTTAGCTGGATGAAAACTGGTTGAGATCAACACATTCTAATTCGACTTTTTGTATAAAAAAAAATCCTTTTAAAATTATTTATTGTGCATACTTGAAAACCTACGCTTTACCATATGGACTACACAAATATGGCTAGATGTAACTTATTTTTTATCGGTCCATAAGATTGCTCGCTTTGGGATTTATTGAGAAGTACATTCCGTATCAGTCTTCAAAGTTTCCTAATATTTGAATTTGACTGTGGTCTTATTAAATCAGATATTAAACGAAAACCTTAGCGAATGACTCCTTTCTAAGATAAATGTATAAAACATTTTCTCAGGTAGTTACGTTTCATCTTTCCATAATCAGCAATAACCCTTTGTAGGGTTATTGCTATTTAAAGTAAAAAAAAAAATTACTGGAAAAAGGTGTATGTACGCAGAGTGGAACCTAGCTTGCGAGTTTATGGCTTTCACGTCAATGCTGTTCATTCTAGCATTACTTTTGGTTTAATTCTCTCACCTAGGATACAGTTAAGTTTATTTTTTTCGTACAATTGTTTTAATTCAAAATGTCACTGAAACGATAAAGTAATGAATGATGTATAATACATAATAGCAACTTCGTTGGATTTACATTGTGATATAATCATTGCACAATGCGTTGTAAGAAAATAACAATCATTTAATACTAATATTAGTACCCGAACCCCTACATCGTGGACACAAGTTGAGGCTACGATATCGTAGCTAACAACCATAAAGCAACAAATCTAAGTTCTCTGTCCACGTAAAAGGCTCTGCTTACGTTGAATAAAGTGCTCTTTCATGGCAAAGTATAGAAATTTATCACGTCGTAAAATATGTTCCGATATCTTTGTTCAAACGACACAGTGAAGTGTTTTGTTCTCATATACTTCTTACTTCTTCACAAAGCTTCAGAAAATTCAGTATTATTGAAAGTATAGATCAAAGTTTAATTCCTTCCACATTTCGTTTGACTGTTACCTGAAGCAGCATTATTGTCTTAATAGGAATACAACAGAAGTCGATCATGAACCCTCTTGGCGGTTCCTGCTGCCGTTGTGCTCATCGTTGCCATAGCGCGAAAATATTGTTACTGGTGCGTTAGGGACAGATTATTCAAGGGGGTGGGTTGGATTGTTTAATTTTTTTGTGGCTAAATATCAAAGAAAGAATATACTTTTTTCAATCTATGTGTGATCAAAATGTGAAGAAACCAATCCAACCTTACGGGTGAGGCAGGCACTGCAACAGTTTCAGCTTAAGGTTTCAAAACTAAATGATAATAGCAATGTGTCAGAAAGATCACATCAGGCTAGCTAGAATTATATACAAAATACCCATTCATTAATTTACATGTCCATCAAACGGTGACACTGATAATACAATTGGTTGGATTCCTTGTAGTGGTGAATAAGCAACATTTCACTGCCAATGTAATTTGAAAATTAAGAGGAAGAAAAATAAGCCAGACTGCAAAGCTAAACGGATCACATATAGTTGAGCCGTACTCTCTCCATTAAAAAACCACAATGTGTTGCAACTTTACCTTTAATGCTAGAATCGTTTAATTTCTTCATAACGTTGGTTCTTCTATTGGCAGGTTTATTTTTCATGATGTCCATTATCAATAAGCATCATACCTAAGTTTCATCATACAAATGTTTTGTAATACCTGGTCTTTCAAAGAAGCAGTACGGAATGGTATTAACGAGAAAAATATTAATATCTATATAAAGCAGATCTGGATCAGTATTCATTAGCATTTCTAAACAAATATTATTTTGCAAAAAATAATATGCGCGTGTAATAATGAAATTATTTATTTCAGTTCGTAGACAAAGAGAATGGGGAGTGGTATGGGTATTTGAGTCGTGAGGGGAAAGTCAGCCTGCGATTCAAAGGAGGACCTTGGAAAGGTTGGTAATCTGACTGATTTACTTACATGTGTGTATGTAAACGCCTCTGTGTGTATGTGTGTGGTGTGTGTGTGTGTGTGTGTGAGAGAGAGAGAGAGAGAGAGAGAGAGAGAGAGAGAGAGAGAGAGAGAGAGAGAGAGAGAGAGAGAGAGAGAGAGAGAGAGAGAGAGAGAGAGAGAGAGAGAGAGAGTTTATTTCCAGGTCAGACAAAGCAGAGGACTGGTGAACATAAATATATATAATGGTCGACAACTAATCCGCATTTAGTACAAATAAAATGACTGGTTAACATGCAGGTATTCTGATGAGGATATGTACTACATTTCATGCAATCCATCAAAATCTGCTCCTGCATTCCCAAATTATGTGATATCCAGCTGGAAGCAAAGAAGGTAATAATTCACACATAAAACACTTATAAAAAGATTGCATATATGTGTATCTTTTGATAATGCCCATAATATGCACCAAATTACAGCGCTTCATTAAAAAGACCATTGCTAGAGAAGTAGGACTTAAGCTATTCAGCAACATGACAAAAGAGCAATAACTGTTAACCTGCTAGAACAAAATAATTTGTCTACTTGCTTACGTTCAAGTGACAATACCTTGTACAGGTTTGATGGCGAGCCACTGAAAACTGTGAGACTAGTTGTGTGCAAAAGATTTTTCGATACACTGCATCCGACTCCAAGTTAAAATTGTCAGTAACTTGACCAAAACTGCACGAGCAGAAATTTGTCACTTCATGATGCCATTTTCCAAGTCTCACGGTGATTCGCTGAAATGTATGATGCTAGTTGTGTTATGAGATTTTGTTGTAAACTGCATTCCACTGCAAGTCAAAACAGGTAATTACTTGTACAATAAAGAGTAATGTCAATATCAGACTGCAAGTCAAAATGGGTAATTACTTGTACAATAAAGAGTACTGTCAATATCAGACTGCAAGTCAAAACAGGTAATTACTTGTACAATAAAGAGTACTGTCAAAATCAGACTGCAAGTCAAAATGGGTAATTACTTGTACAATAAAGAGTACTGTCAATATCAGACTATACATCCACCGTGTGTTTAATAGTTCTTTATGGAAAGAGCTGAATTTTTTGTGCAGAAACCTTCTTTTTAGTCACTGTGACTTTTTGAGTCCAAAGTCAATATGCTTCTTTTTTTTTACCATAATCTGCAAAATATGGTCCAGGTTTGTGATGTATAACTAATGTTATTGAGCAAAAAGAAACTTATTTATATTCTTTGAGTCACAGTCACCTTGACCATTTGAACTCAGGCTTGTTAAGCTTCCTTACCCCAAGTGCATATCATGTACTAAGTTTGGTAACCATAGGTGATGGAAAACTTCAGCTATTGTGTGGAAACCATTTTGGTCTAGTTGGTCTTTAATGAGAATGTTGTTGTTACTGCATTCCATACGAATATGTTAGCAGTAATCGTGAAAATCTTGTTATTGCCACTGCTCCAGAAAGGGTTGTTAACATGGTGGTTTTACTAAAAGATTTGGGCCATATACAAACTCGACTCAAGAAAAGGGTAGAACTTAGTCTAGAAGTGATGATGTGTTCATTATGGAAAACATTCTAGAAATGAAGAATGTATAGAGGAAAAAACATTTTGGCTGCCATTATAATGCAAATTAATCACCTATTTGTAGGAGGGTAATCAAATGTATGGATTTAATGTAGATGTTTGAAAGTTTGAATTTCTACAAGGAATGGAGTTTTTCTTCCCTGTTTTCAAGTGCAAAAATTGTACAGCTTCTCATTTATTTTGAGCTATGTATGGGTATTTTACTTATTTTTAGACTAATTTCTTTTCCAGTGCTGGTTGCACATCTTCACTTTATCTTCAATATTTCAATCCTTTATTGGGAATTATTCCCCCCCCCGAAAAAAACAAGCACACAACAAATCACACATGATAACCAATTTTGTGATCATTCATGTGCTAGTAACTTTGATTTCTGAGTTTGCTACACAAGCTGGATCATGTTGGATCAAAATACTTCTTGTATGAAACAAGTTCTTAGGTGCACTTTCAATAAAGAATTACAGTCAGACATTACAAGCATTTCAGTCATCTATATATGTGGCAGTAAAGTTGCTGCTTCCCTACACAAAATTGTATGATCTGAAATTAAGAACTTGCCAGATGTGATCATACAGTTTAAAATTGAAATGGATGGTATCTCTGCATAATGTATACCTGGGACACATTTTATTAGAATCTTCTTGTTGTTATAGGGTTTAATGCCATTTTGAAGCACAAGATAGGCTGTACATGGTGGCCAGTATAAATGATAGAGGAAGAACCTGGGAAAACTCTGGAAAGAACCACAGACTCACGAGAAGATAGTGGCAATCATTCTCACATTCCCACATTGGTCAAACCAAGACTTAAACCCATGCAGACAGAGGTCTGATGGCAATGATCCATAACAGTGAGCACTTTAGGCGTGCACATGGTCACCATTTTAGAATTTCTCCAACCATTATAAAATTATGGGCAAGACAGGCATTTCTTACTGGACATACATATAAACAATGCCATAACATAATACGGGTACTCCAGAATTTAGATGGATGTATGAAAACTGTATAAAGCCTGTACAGTTTCTCCATTTGGTCTCTCACACCATATCTGCATGGACATACAATATAACCAATCAGAACTCATCATAAACAATTAAATCACTGTCTGGTGTATATATTCTAGACAGAGCCAGCACTGAGTTCCATTATGTTAATTATGCTAATAATATTTGGGGGTTGGGGTGCCAAGAGCAAGGAGACTATAACTTTGTAACATACTTTCAAATTTTATTGGTGAGTTCATGTCCAGACTGGTCACCATGTATAGCTTATCTTGTGCTGAAAAATGGCATTAAACCCTATAACAACAACAAATTTATGGCAAATCACAACATGTGCACAAGTTTACTTGGAATTGAGGTACTGTAAATAGGTAAAATAGTTACATTAGTAAAAACAGAGATTTATACACGATTCCTTTTTCAGGTTGTTTCCACGTGGAGCGTTGCTTGTTGATGTGTGAGAATATTCTGAAAAATCTGATACAAAATAAAGTTTGAAGATCTATGAAGTTCCAGATAGAAATATCTAACACTGTTAATAAATGAGCTATGCAATAAATACAAAAAGGATGTAATACTCAACTTTTACTTATGATGGTATCAACTGTTATAAATTCAGGGTTCATACAGCTGATGGTAAAGTTACCAGACCTATCTGGCACATGCATTTGAAGTATGTGTGCATGTGGTATCTGCATGATCTAAAGTAGTTTTCATCAATCAGGTGATAGGTCAAGCATATCTTACACTGAAAATATATGCAGCAGTTGATGCCTCATCCAACCCCATAATGCAACAACATAAATAAAATATGGCATCCCTAAATTCCGTACTTTTTCCAGACCTTTAGGACAAAATATTTATCTACCATACTTTTTGTCTAATCTTTAAGACATAATGACAACATGATGACAAGGATTTGCAACAGTACTCATTGTCTGTGTCAAGTGGAAGAAAACCTTGAACCTGTATGTAACAAGAGGCCTAGCATTATTAGCATGGAACTAAGTGCACTGGGACAAAACATGCAAGTAGATATGAGTATATACCTTTTATTCTACACACTTCTTGAGCATACAGCAAAAACTGATCAATTGCAGCTGTGTGTGACAACAAAGATGATCTACTGGAACTCTCTGTGACAACAAAGACTTTTATCTATGGGTTCTATGTAATAACAAAGTCGATGATCTACCATCTACCAGATATATATGACAACAAAGACTCGTCTACTGGGGCTCTATGTGACAAATAGATGTGATCTACTGGAACACTTTGATTCTGTGACAATAAACACTTATCTAATAGTCTCAATGACAGCAAAGACTGTTATCTACTTGGACTCTATCTGACAACAAAAACTGCTCTACTTGGACTCTATCTGACAACAAAAACTGATCTACTTGTGCTCTCTGTGTCAACAAAGATTGATCTACTAGTGTTTTATGTGACAAAAATACTGATCAACTGAGGTTGTATGTGACAACAAAGATCTATTGGGCTCGGTGTGACAATAATGACTGATCTACTGGGACTCTATATGACAACAAATACTATGATCTACTGGGGCTATGTAACAATAATGACTGATCTACTAGGCTATGTGTAACAATAAAGACTGATCTACTGGACTCTGTAACAATAAAGTCTGATCTACTGGGACTCTGTGACAACAAGGACTGATCTACTGAGGCTACATGTGACAAATATTACTATGATCGATCTGGGCTGTGTAACAATAAAGACTGATCAACTGGGGCTCTATATAACAATAAAAAATAATCTACTTGGGCTCTGTGTAACAATAATGACTAATCTACTGGGGCTTTGTGTAACAATATTGACTGATCTACTGGGTTCTGTAACAATAAAAACTGATCTAATGGGACTCTATGTGACAACAAGGACTGATCTACTAAAGCTACATGTGACAAAAAATACTATGATCGATTTGGCTCTGTGTAAAAATAAAGACTGAGCTACTGGGGCTCTGTAACAATAAAGACTGATCTACCGGGACTCTATGTAACAAAAAAAACCTAATCTTTTGGGGCTCTATGTAACAATAAAGACTGATCTGCTGGGGCTCTGTTTAACAATAAAGACTGATCTGCTGGGGCTCTGTGTAACAATAAAGACTGATCTGCTGGGGCTCTGTGTAACAATAAAGACTGATCTGCTGGGGCTCTGTGTAACAATAAAGACTGATCTGCTGGAGCTCTATGTAACAACAAATACTTCCATTGACTGGGGCTCTGTGTAACAAGAAGGACTACTCTGACTCTTTCTGATCTACTGGGGCTCTAGGTCACAACAAGGACTGATCAACTGAGACTCTATGTGACAACAAATATTATGATCTGCAGGGACTCTGCATGACAACAAAGACTAATCTGCTGGGCTCTATGTGACATATAGAATCTATGTTGGGTTTGGACTGAGACAAGGAAATTTTAGTCAAAAGGTTACATTAGGTCTCCCCACAAGGCCTACCCAAATGGGGAGACATATAATGTAACCCCTTAACTGGGTTTTCTTTGTCTCAGTCCAAATCCCAACATAGATTCTTTTTTCTCACCCAATTTTATGATTCAAAGTAAGAAAGAATGTTACTTGTACAGTATAGTTCACACGCAAATGTTTACATGCAGTGCATTAATACAAATATGTTAATGAGGACTGTTGCATGATGTGTCATTCAAAGTAGTTTTTATACATGAGCCACCCCCCCCAACATAAAATGAATAGTTTTCAGGGATTATCACATTTAATATATGGATGTTGTATGAATACGAGAAATTTCAAATCTGTTCCCAATTTACACTTTAAAGAAAGATGCTGCCAGGAATTTATCTTAAGGGGGGAGTTCAAACTTTGTCACCGAAAGGGGAGAGTAGAAAAGGAGGAAAAGGAGGAAACAGTCATAGTTCAAAATTTACCCAACACTTCAGTACTCCACTTTTTTAGAGCTCTACTGACATCAAAATCTTTAATAGATGTTACCTCTAGTTGTATAGGTATTTGTTAATTATTTGTGTATATTTTTGTGCTTCTTCTGAAGGGGCATATGCATAGCTACCAGTCTGCTTGAAGATGCTGGGAAACTGATCCTTGTGGCTGTTAATTAGAATATTCCAGAGCTCACAGACACTGCCATTTGCATACATCTGCTCCAAAATAGGATTTTTCACAAACACAAACTTGCTTCTTGAATCAGCAGTTTACAGACTATTTATCCCATATTTCATATCTGTTTCATGATGCTGTATTAGGGCCTTTAGTCCATCAATGCCATAGTCTGCTTGTGCAGAGAGAAGTATTCAAATAAATATATTTACTTCTTATTTCATTTTTTTCTTCATCTGTATTAGGGCCTTTAGTCCATCAATGCTATAGTATATAAGGTTTTGTAGCATGTGATTTGCAGGACTAAACTGACTGAAGCAAATGGTAAATTGTATTGTTATTCTAAATTGCAGTTTAGTTTTTTTAGTTTTAGTATTCTGTCCTTTCTTTATTTAATTTTGAAACACTGCTGAAAGGGAGATTGACTGTCATGCCCTCTATTTTTGTCCATCCAACATGTACATCTGACTCGTAGTTATACTATTTTTGGGCTCAAAATCACTCACTGGTATCTCCATTAACATTTTCCCAGCTCCAATAATCGAATTAACTTCATGACTTTTTTCTGAGTATGTGAATTCGTACATAACTGCACACCCTAACAGCATTTCTGTTTAAGTACTTTATATATCAATGACTTTAGAACAAAGTTTCTTTGTTGCTTTGCTAGAACTTCCTGTCTGTCACACAGGGAATAAGCTACACTGATTCCTGATTGGTAGTTATTATTTAACCTCAATTGGAACAAACAGTAACCACCAATTAGATTTTAATGCAATATATTTCGACGCATGACACATTGGTAGTGAAGCTTTCAAATCAACCAAAGCAAAAAAGATCAAATTCAGTGGAGAAACTTTGCATAAAATTGGCTATTAAATGAACAGTAAAGTTCTTCATTATAGTCATCATGGAACACATTTGGAATGTATCCTTTTCACTCAACATGCTGCTGGGTTAAGATAAATAGCAAGGAATTGGGGATGGTGGCAGATTATAAACCATGTCACTTTGTTTGAATTTTCAGATGGTGAGCGATTATTCTCATTTAATTTTCATTGTTACTAATAACATTGAGTGCCAAGGACTGATAATGCTGTTTCAGATGAATTCTATTTTTAAAGAATGAGGTGGAGAGCTAATAATAATTATTCATAACTACTAAAGACTAAAATAACTTGAATATGTTAAATATCATTTTGTACCGATTCTCCTTCTCTTGTAGCAATATGTGTATCCTTCCAGCAAAAGTACTGATGCATCAATATACTGTTGAATCATTTCATCCTAAGTTACAAGTGTCATTAAAACCAACAAAATCAGGAGAAAAAAGTAGATAAATGCTAGTTTAAAAAAATGGAACAAAGACTAAATTTATATCTGTAAAACATATATGCCCCCCATTCAGTTAAAAAAACGTATTTGTCAAGAAAAAGTAAAAAAAATTAGAAAGGCTTTTATAAATGCTACGAGGGCATAAAGGTCTATTCATGTCATTTATATAAACACATAAAAATGGCTACCAAATTTCATTTGTGTTCTTAAGTGGTTTTACATAATTATGGCTTTCTAAATAAAAAAAGTTTAACTTCAAAATTTTTACAAATTTTGAAAACATAAAATATGTATGTAATAGCCTTCAAATATTACTTAATTCATCTACATTAAAGCAAATATGCTGCCAAATTTCATTTGTCTGCATTGGGCAGTTTTTAAACATTCTTGCAAACAAGCAAACAGACAGACAGATGTTCAAACAGCCTCAAATCATGAAGCCCCCTCCCCATTGGTAACTAGTTGATGCAAAAAAACTCAACAGTGCTAGGATATAGGCAAATTTCAACTTTTGAAATACCAAAGGTTTCTTTAGCCCTATTATATGAAGAGTGACTGTATTACATGGACTAATATCATTGAAAGGTTTAATTGTTTTAACATCCCTTAAAACAAACATAATCTATCAATCATAGTCACATTTTTTAAACTTTGATTTTTGTATTTTGTCATTAACAATTTCAAGAAATGGAATCACTGAAATTGTTGTGTTTAACCTGCAACTCTCATTGTTACTGTTGTGGGTGTAATGACATTTTTCAGCACACAATAGGTTCTACATGACAGCCAGTATAACTGGCGGAGGAAGAACCTGTGAAAACACTGGTAAAAAGCACTGAACCATGGGAAGCTGCTGGCATGCTTTCTCACATACCTTTATTGGCCAAGCTCATGCTGGACATAGGTAAGATGGTAGTGTCTGGTAAAGGCAAGTGCTTTTGACCACTCAACCACCATTAGCACCACAACTCTTTTTGACATGCCTTGACTTTCCAGATAAAAGAATAGTAAAGTACAAACAAAAAGTTACAATTTCAAGGGAAAAGAGCACACTGCGAAAATAACCAACAAATTTTATTTCACAAAAAGTAAGAATTGTCTTGGCATAGAGAATTGCTAGCATTTCCTAACAGAAAAAAAACTTAATCGAATGTCAAAGTGCAGTATGTGCAATTATAAACAACATAAGCAATACATAGGCAGATTAATTTTAACTGCAGTGCACAAGCTGTTTAATTTAAGAGTAACATTTAGACTTCAAATGCATTAAAGGTGGCAAGATAAACCTATGTTAGATTATGTAGTAATCATGACAATATTTACAGACTGATGACAGATAATAATTCCGACAGGTGATCCATATTCCTGATAATCAAAAGTATTGCATCACATTTAGTAAAATTAAACACACATCTCCTGTGATTTGATTTTCCAAATTAACTGCTTTTCTTTTGCTGTTCAATGTAACCAATCTTTCTTTCAACAACTGCAAAGCTCAATTTATAATTCATGGATCTAAAACTTTATTAGCAAATCACCACACATCTTTTCAAAGTATTTTATTCTAAATATTAACTGAAACAAATGCTGTATAAACTTCTACAAGTGGGAAGTAGCAGCACATTTGATGGACAACACATTCCTGTAAAATGAAGCAGACATAGCTTTTCAATTTGTTTCAAATACATCTGGATTTTTTACAACTAGTCTCCATATTAAAGACATCACATAATGCAGTCTAAAGATGAACTACTGTGAAAATATTGACAAAACAAATGTTGATGATACATTATACATACAATTAATACCCATGCTGATGAAGACTTTATACATACAATAAATCCACTTGCTGAAGATGTTTTGATATACATACAATTAATCCACTTGCTGATGACAGGTTACACTTATAATTAATCTCCTAGCTGATGACAGATTACACATGTAATTAATCCCCAAATTGATGACAGGTTATACATACAATTAATCCACTTGCTGAAGATGTTTAGATATACATACAATTAATCCACTTGCTGATGACAGGTTACACATGTAATTAATCCCCAAATTGATGTCAGGTTACACATGTAATTAATCCCCAAATTAATGACAGGTTACACATGTAATTAATCCCCAAATTGATGACAGGTTGTACATACAATTAATCCACTTGCTGAAGATGTTTTGATATACATAGAATTAATCCACTTGCTGATGACAGGTTACACATGTAATTAATCCCCAAATTGATGTCAGGTTACACATGTAATTAATCCCCAAATTAATGACAGGTTACACATGTAATTAATCCCCAAATTGATGACAAGTTATACATACAATTAATCCATTTGCTGAAGATGTTTTGATATATACATACAATTAATCCCTCCCTGACAAGAGTTTATACAAACAATCCTTGTGACAAATGGACAGTGCAATGCCTCCTCACCTTTAAGATTATTCCTTTTAAACATGCAGGGTACCTGGCAAGATCATTTTTTAAAAATATAACCAGGGTACTTTGGTTTCACAGAGTTCATATTAATAATAAGACAATTTTAAATTACATCTATACATTTCACTGTCTGAATTGGCATTAAAAGTGCCTTCACTGGGTCCCATGGATGTTTTAGTGGAACAGCCTTCATCTATTTATTTAAAACCATCATTTTTAGTTTACAAAATTGCAACAAGAATGGTTTGTATCTTGTTAAAATTTTACAAAAACTGAATGAAACAGATTCTGACTGCCTTACTTAACTGGGCAAGTTCTTGTCCTGCCATCCAATTATGTAACAATTTAACACCCAGCTGGGAATTGGTCCATTGAAATATGTGATGTAAAAGTTTATTAACAGATCCCACTATAATCTGATTGGTCAGTTCACTTGCTTGTTCTTCAACTCTTCATAGATTGGGTGCTGCAGTCTAATTTTTTTACAGCTTATTTATAAAATAAACAAGACAGTGCTCATATTTAATACTTACATAGTTGCAAAATGCAAGTTGTGGATAATATAAGTGAAGAGTTGAGCTCTTGGATTTTCTTAAGTGCTAAATTTATATATGTGTATATACAGAAAATCTTGAGTAAAACATGTTTCTGTATACAAATTGGAAAAAAAAATACATGCATATAATTTGAATTGGAATAGGGCACAAACATTAAATTTCAAAGAGGAAGTAGGATATCTTTTCTGTGTTCATCAACTTTATCTAATACAGAAATATTATCTGACATTATCTTCAGTTAGTAAATTTGTTATTAAATGACTTGCTTTACTAGTGTTTTTGTAGCACAGCTTATCAGATATTTTTCTTACATTATATCCTCTTCACGAGAAACAAAATGGTTGTCACTATTTTCTTGTTCAATCTACTGACCCTGACTGTTCATGAACTTCTCACGGTACAAAATGCATGATCTTTTTTAGAACAGCTGTATATCAAAAAATGATATTAACACATGGCAAAATACAAAATAAAAAGTTCTGAACATTCTGACTGCTAATTTTGACAATGCAACAGTTAAGAAGATCATAAGATCATCGAGTTGTGATTAAATCTTTGTAAAAAGAAAATGTCCAACTTAAAAAAAAACCTCTATTTGAACAATTCTGAAGGTGTATTCATGCTGATTTATAAGTGTTCTAGCAGTGGATTTCTGCTGTTTTTTAAAAATATTTATAAAAAGTTATTAATCTGTTTTCCAACATACACTGATTAAAGAGCTTTCATGACAAACTACTCAATACCATGATCATACTTCCTTGTGAATAGTCATACCTGTATGTAAAAAAATTGGAATCTGATATTTTTTTATAGTTCATCCAGTTTCTTGGGATACAAGCATATTATAAACTTTTGAAAGCTAATTCTTTCACATTTTGGTAAGTTAGGTCATCATAGACTTTAACTATAATTTGCTCCAAGATATTTTCTTGAATGTTGTGGTTCTATTTGTTGACTGTTAGTAAATGAGACTCATAAATCTTTTATTTGGTAGAGATTTTCTAAAGAAGTTCCTTCTGAGGAATATGACATTAATTTTATGAAGTTTATTCTTGCTATCTGCACTCTACTGCACTTAACCTGTTGACTCTGATTATATATATATATATATATATATATATATATATATATATATATATATATATATATATATATATATATATATATATATATATATGCATTATCATATATTTTTGCATTTCTTGCTTTGGTCTCATTTCTCCCAGTTTAAACAAGACAAGAACAAATAGCCTAAACAATTCAGCTGTACATTAGAGTCGACTTTGACAATAACCGTTACAATTGAAACTGACAGAAAAGTTCAATAACTCTTTTTTTTTTACTCTCAAACACTTGGCTTATGGTAAAATAATAACAGCAACTGGGGAGAAGAATACAAATATGCCAGTACATATAGACTTCTTGTTTTAGGGTTTAACAGGAAAGTACCATCCATGATTAATATACTTATCTAGTTCCATGACTGTACAAATGTCAATGAAACTAATGTCAAAACCTTAATATAATAAATTTTGCATGAAACGTAGATTACTTTTTCTCAAAACAAATTGTGTTCTCCAAGGTGAAGATGACCACACACAGTAAACTCATGCCTGTCCATTCAACAGTGTTAGAGATTCTGAGATAAATATTAATGCTGACACCTATACCAATGGTACTATTTGAGAAGTGATCATTTTGTCTTGTCTGTTATGCATGGGGAGACAAAAATGAAAACAATGTCAGTTGAGTAATATTGGACAAACAAAAAAATAATGAACACTGTAAAAATATGTGATTCTCTGACACCATGCTTGAATCAAACCATTTAGTCTGACTCAATGGACTTTGGAATTTTGTTTTCTGCATTTGGGTCCATGTTCTTGATGACCAGGTAGACAATGAAGATCGTTCCCAACAGGAAGATTAACTTGATCCACATGGAAAACCCAGATTTATGTGCCTCTGTATTTGTTTCCTCCTCTGGGGGTTCAGCCTGGGTTACTATGTCCTTAGGTCGAATCCTGAAAAATTTCCAAAAACGCTTTTAGAGCAAAACATTAATGATATGGGCACCCCCCCTCCAGCAGAATTTGTTATCATATGGAGCAAAGTACTTCCCTGTATATGCAATTTATTCTGTATTAACTTGCCAGGTATCTAGGCTGATTTACTGTATTGGATGCTTTCAAGTGTATATCACATTTCTGAAATGTAAGTGATCTTCCTGGGAAGATCTAACCAAAGATGGCTTAAAAAATGCAGCAGTGCTAACTGGATTTAACCTAATTTAGGGATCTCTTGTTACCAAAACAAGGGTGGAATAGGAAAACAAAAGTAAAGAGAGAAGAGGAAATTAAAATGACTAGTTATTTAGACAACAATTAAATGTCTCTCTTTCACTGCGTGCCATTCTCTTTTGATCTCTCTGGAAATCAAAATCCTTATTAAGATTCTCCCTCTGGTTGTATAAGCTTAATCTGTTCCATATCTGTGTATAAATAATGTTCTATAAGGAGAATCCATTTCACTGTCTGAATTGGCATATACACAGCTAAGCCAACTTCAACATGTTGGGAAAGATCTTTGTGGTCATTTTCTGTTTTTTTCCCCCACAGTTCACTGGCATTTTCTCATGGATATCTCTGCTCCATAATGCATGTAATCTGGTCACATGGCATATTGTGTAAGAGTTGATTTTCTATAATTAAAACAGCCAATCTCATATGGAAAAAGAATTACACAAAAAACCCTCCTGATTTAGAAGCCAATCTACCTATAAAAACTATGAAATCTATTGATCTGATGTCCTCTTTTTGCCACATGAATGCTGTCCTCTAAGAAATTTCGAAATCTACTAATTTGATGTACTGTTTCTGTTGCATGTATACTTTCTTTTCAAAGAAATTTTCATTGAAACATACTGATTGATGATCTGTTTCTGTCACCTGTGTACTTTTCTTGATAAAATTTTCACTGAAATCTATTTGGTCTGATGTCTTGTTTTTGTCACATGTATGCTTAGGAATTTTCACTGAAATTTACTTACCTGATGTCCCATTTCTGTCACTTGTAAACTTTTCACTCATAGGAATTTTCATTGAAATCAACTGATTTAATGTCCTATTTCTGTAACCTGTTTCCTTTCCACTTATAGGAATTTTCATTGAAACAACAAGAGTGCAAGAACAGTACATATCACATTCCTGAAGAAATGAAGTAGACAGCTTTCACTTCCATCACACCATGATGGCATATCACACATGCTAACATATGATTATAACATAATTATAGGTTACTGCATTTGTATGGGAAAATATGAACAAGTTTTTTTTCGGTTTGATATACTGCATGACTTTGAGAGAGTGCAGTATATTCAACCAACAAAAAAGTTCATATTTTCCCATTCAATTGCAATAACCTTTCTTTCTCAATTATAAAAACAAAAATACACTACAAGAAACAAAGTACAGTAATTAAATTTATGCTGTATTCCAAACTAATTACACAAGTGCAGATTCATCAGTAACAACAACAATATTAATACACACAGAACTCTACCCAGCTAAATCTGAACTTAGTCGTGTGTTGAACATCACTTTTGAAAGAAATTTTTGTTTTGGTACACTTAAAATTTAAATTTAGGGTCATATTGTGAATTAATACACATTGCAACAACTTTCCATTTCATCTGGAATGGACAGATTTGAGTATTTTTGTTGATTCCACTAAATTTCATGATTATGGACTAGATATATTGATGTCAATTCTACATGAACATCTGATTTGTGTAGCATCTGGACTCATCTGCATGTATATTTCTGTGTTGTCACTGAATGTTTGGAATCATAATGTGGAAAAATATGAACTCTCTTCAATTGTAATTATCAAAAAGACTATGGAATACAATGTTCATTTCATTTTGAGTGCAGTAAGAAGGATAATACTTTACTTGGAATGTAGTTGAAATTTACAGTACAATTTTGATATGTGTAATCAAGCTTGAGAACCCATGACATGGCTCATGTAATTCGGATTCGCAGACCTAAAAAAGTACATTTTTCGGAAATTCGGGATGTAAAACTTTAAGTATATTTGTTACCATTCTTATTACCAGCTAAAGAAGGCACATTTATGTCTTGTCACTTTCATGCTATTTGTAGGGACCCCAGCAATTTTTACAACCTGCCTAAAGCCACAACACTGAATCAACAAAGTTAACATGGAATATTGGAAAGCAGCTGGTAAGTGGCAGTCCACAAAACAGCTGCTTTAGTTAATTCAGAAATAAATTTAATCAACCAAAAAACATAAAGCGTCCACTACATGAGTGCACATAATTTGTTTCAAAGTAGTTCTTAATACACTATACTACTATTTGGCACTTACATTGCGCATGTGCATGCAATATGAAGGTGTTTAATATCGTAAAATATTGCATGATTCTGACAATGTAAAGTTAATAGAGACAAAAATGAGCATATAATAATGATGGCATAATAAACATGCTTATGATTGCATATATCACATACTGACATACTGTTATTACCTAATAATAAGGAAGACAATTACTAAACTTTAGTTATTGCTACTGTACAAAAGACAATAAAAGATAGGATGTTATTTGCATAATGGCCAACATTTTCTGACTTTATGGCTTTGCAAATTATATGCAATAGGTAGTCAGACTGTATGATTATTATGAACAAATAGACCTATGCATGAAAAGTTTACGTAAATATTCAAAACATGCATTTAAGCAGGTTCCATTCTAATATGATAAAAACAGACTGGAATTGTGTTTAGAGTAACAAGTTTGCAAGTACAATATACCTGGAATTGTTGGTATCTGCATGTGTTGTTCTGTGTGTTACTGTTGACTCGTACTGTCGTCCTGGAAGTGGTCTTCGTGCTTCTATTATTATTGGTTTCCTACTAATTCATGAAAAAAGCATTCCAATTAAGACTCTATTTATTCATATTTATCAACATTCTTTTAGTAGTATCAAGCATTTTTCTGTAAAATCCAGGGATAGCACTTTTCTGTTCTGTTTGGTATATATTTTTAATCCTATATAATTATTTATATATACCCCGATTTCTGTTTTAGGAATCCGGAATGAATAAACAGATTAGAACTAGTTACTAGGTCAATATGTTGGTGTGTCTGCTACTCACATATTCCTATACCATTTATTCAATAACATCAATTTTTGATGACATGTGCATGGTTGAGATGGTATATGAGTTGGTACTAAAATGCAAGGCCATAAAATATGAAATATAAAGTCAGTAATGCGTAAAATGTGGTCACAGTTACCTGCCTTTGTGACAATGGTGTAACAAGATGCATCTTCTAAGTTTCATGATTTTAGGGATAACAATATAGACATAGAACACAAATAACCTATCAGATTATGAGCTAAACACAAAAATATTAACATAGGCCAGTAAAATGTAGGTTAGTGACCTATTTTTTTGTTTGGGTGTGGTACTTGCAGAGATGCATACAATCATTTAGTTTGATGACTCACATGAACAGAGCTAAAAAAATAAATTAAAAAAAAACCAACAATGAACCCAAGATGGTGAAGCACAAAATATGGATCACTGTAACCTACTTTTTTCAGGGTGTAGCACTTGTCAAGATGCAAGCCCTCACCAAATTTTGATTCTGTGCTTAACAATATTTATATAGGGTACTACAAAAAAACCTGAACTACATGCAAGAACTTAACCAAGATTGCTCATGTATGTATAAAGTTACACCCATTAGTACCCCACCCCCCAAAGCGGTAATCAGGAAACCAATCCAAAATTATTGCTTAGAACTTTGAAAGGAGATTGTACATATACAATGATGGAAATATAGTAGTTCCCATCTACTTCACACAGACAAGCTAAAAATAGGAACAGAAGTGACCTGAATAGATCACTGAGATCATGATTTGCCAATGAAGAGAATCAAAGTCAGGGGTCTGGCCAGAGCAAGTAAGACTAATTGGAATTTATTGGACCCACTGACAACTACCTAAACCAATTACATTTGGAAGAGAGAACAACACACAACATATACAAAATAAATTAAAATGAACCTAACTGTATAAAATAATTTACTAGGTTGTTTTGTGAATATTATGTCAACTGATATAAGAAAAATGACCCAGAGACAACCAAATCTTGATAAGAAAAGTAAAGAGAGTCTGAGATAGCAGTATTCAATACAATCTCATCTAAGAGGAGATTAATAGGACAAGGTTAACCTTTCATTATTATTCTGGAGCTACAGGCACAAACTATCATCAATGTTACTCCTAAAATTTCATACAGAAGGAAAGGGAAGGTGGTGGTGGTGATGGAAATCATAGCAAAGGGACACATAATTTATTGTACGAGAGGGTACTGTTTTGTGATAAAAAGACTTGATGTCAATAGTGAAATTTAGAATTTAATCTTTCTGGAAGTAGAAATAGAAAAAAAGCATTCATAAATTAAACCTACATTAAATAAACAGAAAAATAAGTGGAATAAATAGAACAAAAGACATTAAAGGTGCTTTAGTCATCTGGAAAGGGCTCTTTACATGTGGGTGGGCAGGACTAATGGAATAGCTCTGAGGGTAAAGGGATGGGTACTGCAAACAAGGAAATGCCCCTCTATTTCTCTCTAACTTGATACTGTTTATCTTATATCTAGGACACATTTTTAAAAAAATCTGATACAATCCTGAAAAGAATAGATGAACTGGTAAAAAAGACTAATTTAGACAGCTTTTTAGGAAAATATGCACACAAAAGAAACTGATGTCTTCTCTTTTTTGTTGGCCTTATCAATATCTAGCTGTACATAATCTTTGGTTGAAATCAAATGCTAATTAACAGAGTTAATGTGTAGAAATGAAAGTGGACAAGTCTGACAATCAAGGACTATAACTGCTAAATTCTGCAAAATGTGCAGAAATGAAAGGGGACAAGTCTAACAATCAAGGACTATAACTGCTAAATTCTGCAAAATGATGGTAAACTTAACCAAGGTCTCATAAAGATAATGCTGCATATCAAAATATGGACGAAATCTGAAGCTGTATAATGTATGGAAACAAAAGTGGGACACCTGACCAACAGGGGCTACAGTTCTTTTAAACAATTCTGTTACATACCAACATTCAGTAAAAGTTTCATCAGTATTGAATTACATACCACACTGGTAGAAATCTAATAACATTCAAATTCAGTCATGGTCTCGTCAACACTAAGTTACAACCACATTTGGTAGATATAATAACCAGAGACTATAATTATGCTTAACTATGATGTGGAATACTAAATATCAAGCTTAGACAAGTTCTAACCATTATCTAGAACCCTATAGAATCTGGTTGAAATCCTAAAATAATTATGTTTACTGCACAGAAACACATGTGGATGGGTCAGACATCACACAATTTGGGGCTATAACTATGGTAAGCTATGATAGAGAATGCTGACACCTGCACTCAGCCAATTACTCAAATAAATCTAGCTGCATACCAAATTTGTAGGATTCGGCAAATGTGGATATGTGAGAAAGCTTGCCAGTATCTTCTCGTGGGTCGGTGATTTCCCGGTTTCTTCCTAAACCATTAATACTGGCCGCCATGAATAGCTTATCGTGTGCTGAAAACTGGCGTTAAGCCTAACAACAACAACAACATACCAAATTTGTATGAAATCAATTATATTTAAGGGAGTTATTGTGCAAAACAAGGGAGGATTCAAAAGATGGATGCAAGTACAGAAAGATGGAAGGATGAAAGGACCAGTTGAATTTAATGGTCCCTTTTCTACAGAAAGTTGGGGACTATGAGAATAAAATTTGCCCCAGCATCCAATGGCATATCAGAACAAGCTGGTTTAAGCAGGATCTGACTGGTTCCAGGACACAAATCTCTCAAAACAGTAAAGCTCATTTAGAACAGTTAGCCTTATCATAAATTTTAAATTCTAGTAACAGATTCTAATTGGGTTTAGGAAGTTCAGATGAACTCCTTTTTTTCCTAAAAAAAATAACATTCCAGTAAAATTGATGAGAAAATTGGCAATATTAAAAGAATGAACACCCAAACTACTCCCCCATCCCATGTATAATTATGGATCCTCTTAAGAAACCGGTTTTCAAAAATAAAATACATGACATCAACATTCTTTGTACATCACAACTGCATAAAACAAATGTTTTACCACTAAAGTCCAACCAGACTAGGCAATTCAGCTACTTTACACTTTGGGACTCATCAAACAGAATCATTATTAATCAGTGTCATTGAGGTTTTGTGATGTAACTTTCCCTAGATTGTACAAGTGTTCTTTTGGACTATGTCTTAAACACTTTCTGATGCAGAACGGGCTTTTGACTGGGTAAAAACTGTCTGATGGAGAAAATGAGAACATGTACTTTACCACTTGTCTTTGCTAATCCTCAAGTTACTTATGAGTGGGGTAAACAGTTTCATGAGACAAGCCAACCATTTGGCTATTTTGTTCACATAATCAAATCACCCTAGGTTAATTACATGTGATCTTGTCTAACTGACACTGCAGGTTTTCCCACTACTTCATTCACTGGATTCCCAATTTTTATGACTCTGGATTTCCAATTTAACTAAATATTTTATTTACTTTAGAACTACAAAATCATTTCATGCCAATATCTGATATAATTCTTGATTTTCCAAAGCCACAAAGATTAAAAGAAACATATCTATTTGGATTCTAATTAAATGTATCTTACTTTATTTGAATGCTGTCTTCTGGATCCACATCTAGAAGAAGAAATAAAACAAATGTTGCAATAACCTAATTTTGACTGTCAATATAATAATATAAATTGAAACACAAAACTCTGAAATGACTAATTTTGTTCAAAAATGTAATTTAAGTTTCATACAGTTCTATGCCACTTATAAGGAAAGGTAGGAAAAAAACCCCAAACATAATACGATAATTAGAGACAATCAAGATCATAGATCGGATGATGAATCTTCAGGTTCTAAATGATCTGATGCAGGCAAATGTTGCAATAATAATTTCTAACATGAGCTGTAAGAGGAAAGCTCACTTGTACACAAATCACAGCCATCAAAACTATCCTAAGGTGTGATATTTTATAGAAATCCAACTTTGCTTAACAATTGTTTTTTTTTATAAACTAATTTTTTATACTCACAAGACATTAATCATAAACAACTTTAAAAGCATGAACAGGTTACAATACCCTATTTTTGGAATGATGCTACTGACATAAAAGAGGATAAAAAAAATAATATAATCCAACAGCTACCATTAATGGAGAAAATGACTTAATAAAGAAACTATTCAAGTCTTATGTGTTTGTGTTATAGATTTTTAATGTAACTTTAACAATTTTTAGGTCATATAGCTATGATGTCTGCAGTGTGACAGTTTATAGCGATGTCAAGCCAAGCACTGGAGCACAATGCCGCAGACATGTAGCATCATGTCCCACCCAGTCACATTATCCTGACACCAGGCTGACCAGTCCTAACACTAAATTCTAAATGCTGAGCACCAAGTGATACAGCCATGAGTGCCATTTTTATAAGACTTTGATGTGACTTGGCTGGAGTCCCAAACCACAACCTTTTAATTTTCCAGACAAGTCACTCTATCTACTAGGCCACTGGAGTGGTCTGATTAAAGTCACTGATTCATAATATATAGATCAGTGATGTTGTGCTCAGCATAACAGATTGACAGATAAAGTTGAATGACTATGAGGCAAAGACCAACTGCTATGGGTAATGGAAATCAATAAGTGAGACTTACAGGTCATGGTGACTATTTTTGACATGACACAAGTTCTTTCTACTTTGGATCACATAGTAAAATACAAGACTACAAATGAGAATTGAAAACATAAACAGCTTAAACAACCAGTTAAAACAGATATAAAGTGAAATTGAACTTGGATATGGAGACATGGGCACACTGATAAAACAGTCTGGCACACTGATAAAACAGACAGGCTCACTGATAAAACAGATGGGCACACTAATTAAACAGATCTGTAAAAAAAACACCCAAGCACATCAATTATATACAAAATAATCCCATACATTCACTTGTCTTTTTCTCCACTGGAAACAATCTATTAATATGCCATTTGAGCTCTTTTTACAGCTTTGGCAAAGATTTCTTTAGCCGTCCTTTTTGTCACCACCGACTTTTTGGACTTAATGTAAGATCATTTCTTTTCCTTCTCAAATTAGAGCCATTTCCCTTTCAAACTAGTGCTTGTATTGGTGACATGCAGTGTGCATATTCTGACATCTGTTCTCTCATGCAAAAATCTTTCTTTTTGTAGCAAATAACTGAACTTTTTCCAGCTGCCTTCTGAGCTTCAATTTTTCTGTATGCAGCTTCTTTCTGCTGTTCCAAACTCTTCCAACAGCAGTTACCGTAATTAAGATCTTTCTTGCAGAGGTCATAAAATGCCAGTCCTTTAGCATTCAGTTTTCTTATAAACTGACCATCTAAATTTCCATAAAGGTTTCCCTCCAGTCATTCCCATTTCCATACATTTTTTAAACCTTTATCTAAACTTTTCATGTTATGGTCTCTCTAAACAACTCGGGACACCAGTTTTTGCAAGCATGCTTCTTCTTTCCAATAATATTAGTTTCCAGTACACAAAGATTGATTTAAACTTTTGACCAATCTGAATACTCTTTATGAGTCATGTGCTGACTAATATATGGAACAAATACTTTACAAGGGCTGTTGCTAAAGGGGGACTGGACAGACCTTTTTAAAAAACCCAAATCAGACATGATATAAAAAATAGACTATACCAAGTCAGGAGAAAAGCAGAATTCCACTTTAATATGGAGAAACATCATGTCTGATTATAAAAAGTCTTCTAGTGAAAAGTTCCCATCATATAACTTTTTGTTCAGAAGGAGTAGCAATATAAAAATATTCAAAACAGATTATGTGGCAACCATATGGGACATAATATTCGCACCATTTTCATTCACACCCAACTTAACAATACAAGAAGTCTTCTAGTGAAAACCAGACTTTTGTTTCAGGGGAGTAACAATAAAAATTTCCAGATGCTGCTGTGAAAAATATGCAGTTCATTATGTCCAACTAAAAACTTCATGCAGTACACTCAATCCTTAGTGACCTTCAGTTCAAATTCAGAGTTCAATTACTTCTTGCTGGATCTCCCAAGCTGACAAAATCCTTGTTGTTTGCTTTCCAAATTTCATGGTGGTAATCATCTCTTGCATACTATAAGCAATACTTCAAATTGACAGGTGGTGTCCAATAAATATACTAGGAAAATATTTAACTTTCTTGCTTCCCAAATAATCTAAATATTTTTTCTAATACTTATGTGATGAATGTTTTTTACCTTGCAGATACTGATTGTTTCTTTACTCTTAAAGTGATTTCATTTGTCAAACATTTCTAGATACAAGGAAAAATCTGAGCATGCAGGTGTTCTGCATGAAAAGCAGATACAAAAATTTGAAGTCTATTCCACTGAATCTAATATAAAAAGCCTGGATCAAGACAAAACCCAGTCAGGACAATATTTAAATTAGACTGCAATGATAACATTTTCATATTTATGAGTAATCGCAGTAAGACTTGCACTCAAACTGCATTGGTTGGCAGGTTTCTACTATTCCTCACACACCCCTGCATACCAGCTTATATGATATACATACAAACCTTAAGCTAAGTGTTGATGTCAGAGGGACAGCTGGATGGATTTCTAAATGATATCATCAATCCATAAACCAGAAATTCTTTGCAAATTGTAGAACATGAGTACTGTGAATAATACCAACTAATGTACAATAGTCCTCAGTGTAGGCACTTGTAAGGTATTGAACTCCACAAAGTTTCTTTAAGGAAATTACTTAAGCAAAAAATTATCCTGCAAAGGACATTTGGCTTTCAGTCAGTGACCTTCCTCTTTGACCTTTACACCCCATATTGACAGGCTTTTTCCTTACCTAAAGTGCAAACCATCTACAATGTTTGGTTCAAGTATGTGATGCAGAAAAAATGTTATTGTGCAGAAAACATTTTTCTACTTTGTCAGTGACCTTGACCTTTGGATGCTGAAACCAACTGGCATCTTCCTTACCCCAAGTGCAGACCATCCACAAAGTTTGGTAACTTCAGAAGATGGAGAACTAGAATCATTGTGCAGAAATGTAATTGGTAACAGATGGACATAGACATCATGACATAATTTGCTTTGTCTTAAGGCAGACATATATAAAAGTAACCAGCCAATTCAGGTACACTCAGAATTAGAATCTGATTGCATAGTTCCTTCAAAAAAAAGTATCTTAAAGTATTAAAAGAAAATCTGCAGCTGGTATCTACATAAAACAAAAACAAACTTAACCTTAAATATTTCACCATAAATAACAAAAATTAGTAAAACTGGATAAAATGAATTAAATAAGTGCATGCATAATAAACACAAAGCAGTGATATCGAAATAGTTTCTTCATATTAATTACAATCAAAACACAAATGTAAACTTTTAAATGCAGTCTGCTGATGCTGATATTACAGCCATAACAAAAGATCTCATATACTTTATCAAGAGGAGATAACATATATTTTAGTTGAGGGCATAAAAATTCAAATTTTTTACTTGTTGCACTGAGAATTTTCAAAGACATGTACATATAAATATCAAATTTTTGTCAAGACCTTAAATTATCAAGCATTACAAGATGTACAGTTAAATTAAAATCATATGTAATAATTATGAAATAATGAAAAAATGCTCTCAGGGAAAAGTTCACCTTTCATCCACTGTACCTGCCATACAAAATCTAGCTAGACACTAATACTATACCCATAGCTTCCACTTCCTGTTCTTCATCCTCTTCCTCCTCAGATGAGGATGGCACCTGTTGTGGGGCATCCCCACCACTCATCACTTTCTGCAGCTTCTTCTCATAGAACATCCTTGTAGATGCTGAAATCACACACATATGGTGATTTTATTATCACGCAGATAATGACTTTCCTTCAAAAATGCAAACATTAATAGCATGTTATCTCATTAAAGAGTCCAATATAAAAACAGACCCAGATCTACCATCACATAATTCATAGGCACATTAAGGCCTGTTTTTTTTGTTCTAAGAACTCAAAACAAACTGCACAGATCTAGTTCTGCCAGCATATTATGTAACAACAGATCTGCGTTGTGCAGTTTGCAGTTGGACTAAACAAAAGTGTAAGGGAAAAAGAGAAATATTTGCATGTTCTTTTAAACATTCCATGATTTAATTAAGTGTGCACTGGTAAAATTCACTACTATTGCTTATAAGTCAACCTTTCTTTAACTGAAATTTGATTCAAGCAGGTTGGTGGGAGGTCATCTTATAAGTATATTATAAAAAAAAAAAATTAAAGTTTTTAACATGTATTTTCCTTTTCTATAACTTAGATTTTTAATTCCCATATAATGTTGCTACAAGTGAAACTTGGGGTAAAAACCACAATACTAAAAAGTAGGCCAGGGGTCAAGGGGGCTACCTAGGCACTCTTGTGGTTCCAGGACAAAACCATGGTGGTGGGGTCAAGGGAAACAACCCAAGATAAAGAAAATAATTTTGATGCCATATTTTTTTAAAAAATAAAGTGTAACTGAACAATTCAAAATGTAGTTTTTGGGAGGGGAAAACTAATTTTTTAATTATGCAATATTTTACCTATAGCTATTGTTAGCTTTCTTTTTTGTGCCAAAAAACTTACCATATGTTTGGTGTGCATACATCCTCACTTAGAGTGAGGAATTGTCAGTATGACAAATTTTCCTTGTGCAGCTCACATGTCACTGGCATATTATGTGTAAAACAAGCAAACTAATCTTTTTCATTAGATTAGAATGAGACTGGATTTCTGTGAGAAGCTATGGAAGGTGAATGATTTTTGGCTAAAAGTTCTGCTTCACAAAAATGGAGGGAAACACAATCATGATTCCTATTAAACCGGAGACAAACTGTGTCAAAAGATAAGGCATGGATCACACTGAGGTCAGGGCAAGTAGAAAATCTTGAGAGAGAGAGGTCCTGAAAAGAACTCAATGTTTCCTAGGGGGTTTTGGTTAATGACCATAAAAACGGGAGATTTCGTCCAGTATAGGAGACAGGTTTTTACAGCTCAAAACACTTAATGATATTGGCAAGGTGGGAATCTGAACCAATTACCATGCCTTGAGAAAATTTAAATGTTTATAAATGGCAGCTTTATACCCCTTGAAAGTGGATATCGACTATCAGCCACAGAGGTTGTATTACACCAATCACAGAAGATTCTCCACCAGGCATCACAAACCTTAAATGTAGAAGGCATAAATCTGATCCTACTGGAGACTGAACACATCCACCTTCTATGCTTATTGATTCAGGAATGGAGAAACCTACAAAGTTTGTTGTTCAGCCTGGTTGCAAATAGATATACTAGGGGCCTTCCTGACCGCAAGGACAGGGACTCTGTAACAGTGGTGAAAATTTCATTCTGTGTGGATGGTTCTGCAGTTCTAGAGAGACTGTCTGCCTAAACATTCTTTCCTGGGAATGTGCAAAACTCGGAGTGTTATGTTCTCTGAGGTTCCCCAATGCAGGACATTCTAGACTTCCACACAAAGAGAAAGGGCATCTGTGCCTTAACAATATACTACAATGGACATGTTGTCAGAGGATACCATGACACATCGACCCCTCTTTCTGTACAACCTTGCAACACTAGGTATACAGCCTTCCTTTCTAGGTTGTTGATATGGAGGGATGATATTGACAGGGTCCAATGTCTCTGTAAAAGTATACCCTCTGGTTCTCAATGAGCACCACAACCATAATCTAACATGTCCTGATTCATCCACCAATTCTAATGATGATCTTTGTGAGGTTTTCACAATACAGGAAAAAGGAACTGTAGAGGTCGCATATAGAGACACCCAAATTGGCAGCAGCATTCAAGGATCCTAGAGGGGAAAAATTACAGTTGAGCAAACAAAATTACCACTCATAGCATCTCTAATAAGGCCAGGATTTGATTTATCCAATCCAGTGGGACTCAAAGTTCTGGTTTGTGAAGAAATTCATCCCCACATAAACAAAGTCTTGCAATGGAGTGAGTTCTGATTTCTCGAGGTTAAGTAAAAGGCTCAATTGAGTTGCCATGGACCAACAGCAAATAAAGATCCTGACGAAGGGACCAGATTTGAACATTGTGGATCAGCCAGTCTTCAAAATACTGGAGAACTTGTATTCCCAGTAACCAGAGGTATCACACCCCTATTTTCATAACCCGGGTAAAAACTGAGGAAGGAATGCCCCTCCCCCCATGTTGTAGCTTAATATTTTTGTCTGTTGAAAACCTTTCAGCAGCTTCTCAATCACAGAAGAATGAGAAAGGAGGAAGAGGTTTGGATGAGGTTGAGCAGTGGTGGCAGTGTATTTCCTCCTTGATGTCCTCCAAGGAAGGTAGTGACACTATGGTATAGGTGGTGCATCTTCTCAATGAAAGGCTGCAACATGATTGGCATATATCCTCCACCATGGGAGGCAGCAACACACTAAGAGGTGAGTGGTGCATATCCTCCACCATGGGAGGCAGCGAAACAGTGCTATATGGTTGCTGTATATCCTAAAAAATGAGATATAGAGTGATATTGTGGTCAGAAGACCCTTTATTTTCAGTAACAGAGAAGCCAGAAAATTCTGATGAAAGAAGGAGATTAAAACAACTTCTTTCTCTGGTAAGTGCAACTGGAGTGGGCAAGATTCCAGCTTTCTGCAGACTGATTTACAAAATGTATGATTTTTTCTGATGTCATACTTTCCCAGTGACTGTGTTGACGTTATTCCTTGATATACTAAAAATTTTTTAAATATGTCAAGCTGAACTCACCTTGTATGTACTGCATAGCAGCATAAATTTACCAGTCTTATTCTATGCAAGAAAGAAAGTTCTCAGGTGTTTTATACAATTTTTATTGAGAAAATGAAATATACATACATATAATAACAATGTGAACAAAATTCAACGTGTTGAATTAAATATCTTGTATAGATACTGTATATAATGTGGTTCTTGTGCCGATCTATACTAAAGAATACAGTGTGAAGTGAGCATACTGTAATTATTCCTTGCATAAATGACTTACTGGTACCTAGATATAAAATGATTTTGATAGTATCCAAATGGAACAGAAGCTGGAGGGAAAAGGTTACCATGTAAATATTTGAAGAAAAAAAAAACAAACGCATAACGTAACACCATTAGATATAGGTACTGAAGAGGCCAGATTGTAATTGCAGTTAAAAAACATTGCAACAGGCAAATTTTCTCTGGTGATCACTCATGTCTAATCACATCTATGTCCTTGAAAAAAAGGAGATTGTAATGCACATAACATACCTGGGACAAATGAACTTCACAAGGAACTGTGTCATACTGACAATATG
Organism: Potamilus streckersoni; assembly: GCA_016746295.1. Taxonomy (NCBI): domain Eukaryota; kingdom Metazoa; phylum Mollusca; class Bivalvia; order Unionida; family Unionidae; genus Potamilus; species Potamilus streckersoni. The sequence continues at coordinate 733,746 of JAEAOA010002240.1, forward strand.
GATGGAAAGTTTTTTTCAGCATAAAAAAAGAAAGCTCAAAATAGCCATGGGTAAGCAAATGCTATTAAAATTCTGTTTCTTTAATATGACACAATTGAATCATTAATACATAAATATCTCATTGTAAATTTAAAAAAAAGTGCTTCCTTTATTTTAACAAATAATTATTCACATGACAAACTAGATAATTGCAGCTAATAAAATCCTGGACCATGTATTTCAGAAAATTTCTGTCACTAACAGTTAGCATCAAAAAGAAAACATGTACCCACAATAGATAACTCTAAACATATGGTCAAATATTCTTAATGTTTGCTAAAAAAAACTTATATACATATATTGATAAAATTATGGTGCTTGGTGTTTTACTTTTTCTTCACTACAAATCTGTTGGGATCAAACTGGTCACATTCTTTTTTTTCTAATGACTTTACATTCAGAGTGTTCACATGATGAAAGTTGGTTATCCATGTATTTCTACAAATTTTCTGTCAATGCATGCAACCCAATATGCCCTTGGATTGTAGAAGCTGCACTTACTTGCTTGTTTTCAAACCTTTTTATAATGCCATGAATAAAGTATATGTACTTGTTAAGTACCAAGTCAAGTTCTACATCTTTCAGTGATTGTTTGAACTTACTTGTAATCCCTTTTCGCTTGTAGAGGAAGCACCCTCTTTATTTACCCATTTAACAACACCTTTGATTGAGCCATGAGTTTGATACTTGCTCAGTGGCAAGTAACAGTGGGTGCTTATTTGAACTCCCTGTATCTTGCTGCACAACTCAAATCTGTTTAGTTTCAGACTTTAATGGACTTTACTGAATGTATGATCAAAGTGTTAGATACAAGGTGGCACTCACCAGTTATTATGTACTTTTGAGAGAGTGATGTATGTAAGGTAAAGTTGTTTGCATTTTAAACATGCAAAGTGGAGAGAATGTTGGCATACCTATATGCTAATTTCATGTAATGTGGCTGAAATTTCTTTTGATATTGTACTTTTGGAAATTTTAAATGATCTTAGAACACTGCTAACTAAAATGACTGCTCCCTTGTGCTCCAAAAATCAATCTGAATTTGTCTAAAGTACACTATTCTTGGCAGCTATTAAAATATGGAAAATGAATTTTGCCAAACTAGACAATACCAGCTTCTAAAAGTGCAATGAATGAATTTCCAAATCCATAAAATGTAAAAAAAGTTATCGGCTCTACTCTTACAATTTACCTCTGAAGTTCAAGAAGTGAAAAGGAGCAAGTAGAGCTAGCACTTTTTTGAAAGGTGCACATCTGGAGTAAGGCCAAGCTGTATACTCTCTAACCCATATTACACCCATCAATCATACATCAAAATAAAGGGAATTAAAGGTTCTTTGAACAATACCTAAGATATACAAAGTTTCTTTTAAATAGCCAGTATAACTAGTGAGGAAACCCAGGGAAACTTTTTCTTTAAAAATCTAACCCTATGCTAAATATGAAACTGTAGAGCGCCACCCAATGCCCAGTCTCTAGATAAGCACATTCATATGACTGTGGAGCATAGGAAAATAGACAATATTTACAATGACTAAACCATGACGATTTACTATATAAAGATGGAGGATTTCTGAACTATATCAGAAAATGAGGATGAGTTTTGGACTTTGTATCATAAGACATAAAACAGTGACATTTTTAGCAAACTGACAAAAAGTGGACCTAACTTTCATTGTTTATCTGTAAGACACATGTAATTAACATATTTCAAGATATTATGAATAGGATCATTGTGAACTATTTTTTATACTACTATGTAACCTAATAACAAATTCATGGATTTCAAATGTCAAGCATAATGGATTATATTTGGGACAAATTTTAAGTTGTTGTCAATTTATTTGTAACATTCTCCACTCAAAAATATAATTGTATTTTACACTGGTTCTTTCATCATCTATCTATCCATCCATCCAGTTGGGCTTGTTTTTGTTTTCCAAAGTGCAAATCTGACTCACCAACAAGTCACTCCTAAAAATAAATTTGACTTGCAAAATACACTCTGGCTTATAGGAGGATCAAAGAGAAATTGGCTTACGTAGCCCTAAAATGTTGGGGTAGACTTACAGTTGAATCAATTTATAAGCAAGTACAGAGGGTATTAAAGCGGATGAAAACTGGAAATTATACTGATTTTTTAAAATATATTTTTGTAACATGATCAACAAATTGATCACACCATAAATGGAATCACAATATAATAAAGGGTGCTAATGCAAAGTAGAATTTATTATTATTATTAACTCCTCAATGTACCAGTGATGGGTCCAACATTTACTCCATATGCTTCAAGCTGTTGTCTGAGTTCTTCATTACTCATTTCTGGTATTGGCGGCATCTTGCAATATATGATCTGTACTGTCTCCCGAATATGTAATTTTGAGAATGGGTGGTCACCTACAAATAAATATTATAAAAACCTAAGACAAAAGACATTGTTAATTACATTAATGTTATCTGAACAGAAGCTTAGAACAAACAAAAAGTAATAAAATTCCTGTGTTTGATTTTACTGAGTTTTTGGAGGGGATCTGTACCAGAAGGACTAATTAGGAAATGACCATTTTCTGGCAAGGGACCTTAGATTTTCAGCAAATATAAAGGATATAACTAGTTCATTCTGTATACAAATGAGTGCAAGAATATTATTTTCAAGCTCTATGGGGCTGGAAATTGCTTTTCCTACTTATCCCAGGACATCCTATAATAATTAAATTGTCAGTCTCTCAGCAGCTGATTCTCCAACCCTTGAAGAAACATGACCATTTCTAGCTTGTTAAATAGAGAACACTTGACGGAAAAGGGTAATTATGGTTCATATTAATGTGGATCAACATTTGGTACAGAGAAGCGATTGTTATGGTCTGTCCCTGTTAGCACATAAAAATACAAGAAATGCAGATGTATCGAGAGTGGGTGAAAACCCCATGTTTTTATAACCATCATTTTGGAAGAAGAAATAATTTTACAAAGATGGCCATCATGCTTTGATAAACATAATACCTTAACTCTTATTCCATTTAAAAGTAGCCATAGCAAGATGTTCAAGAAAAAAACCTCAAAATCAAGCATTGAAACACTTTCTAACATCCAGATCACCATAAAAATTGAAGCACTTTTCAAGATTTGCAAATCATTTGCTAGTCAATGTCTTCTTATATATTTTCTACCATTATGATAGCAACACGTCTCATATGTTATCGTTATTCAACACTTAAAAATTACACACAATGCACATACCTTTTCATTTCACAACATTTTATTCAACTAACTATTGAATACTCTGAAACAATAAATACAACTAGACATTTATGCTTTCATCTAAATGATTTACTTTCTTTTAATCAAAAACAATAATTTCATCAGTTTGCATGACTGAAAAAAAATTCAGTCTCCAAAAACTACATCACTGGTTTAATCTAAAAATGTATTATACTTAAATATCCTCAGTTCCCTATTTAATTTTAGATTACACTTAGTATATGGGAAGAAATAAATCACATTCTTTTTATGCTGGCATAATCCCTACTGATCCCCGACTTCAACTGTCTCACAATTTTGACATAGGGGACTCTTATTTATTTAAAGTGCAAAAATTTTCTTAAAGCTTCATTCCTTCACAGAGCTGATTTTCAACCATTAATACTACAAGCAGTATCTTTACAGTGACAAACAACATTAACAATGGTCTTATTTCTTAATACCAAAATCTAATTCAACTGTCCAGTTTGGCTTCTTTTATTTTTAGGGAACCTTTGTGCTGCAAAATATAGTATTTTTATTTACTTTCAGGAACAAAGAAGCTTTTATAAGAACCTATTAGTCCTAAGTTGAAAAGTTGCAATCTGTTCTGCTCATGAATGCATTCAATGTAAGGATCTACAAACTTGTATAGGCAGACTAGGTTTTAGATTGGTTACATCTCATTTCAACACTTGGACAGTGAGAGCATGTGCTCTCTTAACTTCCTTATTTAAATGTTAAATATCTGTATTTTATGCCAGGTCCCTTTTTACATTAAAAATTCGATTCTTGGGGGGGTCTCCTTAACTTGTGTGCCTTTGTTAAAAGTTTTCACCACTATTCATTGGGACAGCCAACAAATTATATCATGCCGTTATTTACATTTTCACTTTTCAGATGCGAATACTAAAACAAAAATACCGAGACAACTGTAACCTCGTCTGCTACCAAAAAGAGAATTATCATAGTTGACATTTCTGTTTCAATACCATTTGTTAAGGCGGTGTTATGTGGTTTTGTCAATAATGGTTGAACCAGATATCTGTAGGTAAAGTTAGTCGTTCATGAGCGCTCCTTACTAAAGAAGACACATGAAACACCTATAGGAACGAGACAAAAGTGCTGAATTTACATGCAGTATTTAAACGTCAATATAGAAGAATTTATGTAGAGACGAACTGAGATAATACCTTGGGCTTAACTTTCCCTAATTGATTGTTAGGATTATCTTGACACCGTATATATAACAACGTATAACCAACAATTTAGTTTCTAAAAAGTTCTCTTTGTAGATTATCACTCAACAAAATGTTCCGCATGCTTTCTGAATTTGTCCAATAAAAGAGAACTTTATAAAGTGACTGCCAGCATGTACCAAACACCGCAGTCATATCAGTTACGATTGGATTATATTACATTACTTAGCCAATCAAAAGCAAAACTGAAACTAGAGAAACAAGAAAACGATGGTTTTGTAAACGAAGATAAAACAAAATGAAGATTTTAACTTGGAATATAAATGGAATCCGAGCAAGTAAAGTGAATCTAAAAACGTTATTTGACTCCCTTGATGCTGATATTATCTGTCTTCAGGAAACAAAAGTTACGAGTGAGTGGTACCAATGGAAGATACGTACCTGCTGTACAATTGCAGTGCCGGTAGTGGCAGTGGCAGTTGTCAAAAATGGGACGTTTCGTACCAAAATAAGTTCGTCCCAGTGTCGTTTCTTACTGTGACGTTTTGTCTCTTAAACTTTTTACTATTTTATTCTTTTGTTTTATTGTTTATGTATCAACAAGAAGAAAAAGTGTATTGTTTTCTCAAATAAGAATATATTTGTCAAAAGCTGTTTGCCGATCTGGAAGTTGGGCATCAATATAATTAAATTATTTCCACACAAGTGTAGAACTTAATATTATATCTGCATAAATGTATGTATGTATATATATATATATATATATATATATATATATATATATATATATATATATATATATATATATATATATAAAGAATACAAATCATATGGCGAATAACAACCCTCTCAAGCGTACTGGATCCACCAAGGGATCACGTTTGTCAGGGATTAATTAAAATAGATGCAATAAACTGACGACGAACAGTACGAAACTATTAACTAACTAGCCTAAGCGCTTTCGACTCTTAATGAGTCTTTTTCAAAGGCAAATACCCAAATACAAAACATAGTTATGACAAACAAATAAACACAAAAACGTTGCGTTTGTAAACCTCTACATTTCTATCTTCACATGTGCTAAAACTATAAATACAACCAGCTTGTATAGACTAGTTGCGGAAACTGAAAACGCTGTATAATTCCCTAAAAGTCTACAAGCCAAAGCGACATCTATTTTTACTTTGTGTACATATGTAACGCAGATTATATCCCGGATATTTGGTTCTATACCGGTTATTCTTATAGTAAAAATTGAAGGATAAGAAGATTTAGAAAATGTTAAATTCTACTAGTGCATAGTTTTCATTTTCTAGTCTTCTTGGTTTAGACCGCTTGGTTTCAATGTTCTAAGGCGGCGTATCCAGTATGATTCCTTTTCCTTCCTGGTTTCGGAACTCCAGCTGTGGTTGTTGGCAATAGCGATAAGTATTATATCACTGAAAGTGTGGCCAGGGGAGGAGAAGTGTTCTGCGACCGGGCTTCTGTACAGCTTTTTTGTCATCCAATCAGATCTATGAAGGTTTATCCTTATGTGTAGCTTTTCAGTTTCTCCCACGTATTGAAGGCCACAGATCTTACATGTGATGAGATAAATCACATTCTCTGTTTTGCACGTTTTGTTTGGACCATGTATGTTTAGTTTTTCTTTAGTCACCTGTAGTAGCTTACCGGAGACCAAAAAACCTAAAGGACATCCTAGTCAGGGCCAAGCTAACAACAATCGCTAGTCAAAACCAACCTAGTCAATCTGGACCCTGTGGCGATAAAAGATGCAAAACCTGTCAACATATGATAGAGACCAAGACATTCACTAGCACAGTGAAATTAGCTATTTATGGTCAGTTAGCTGTTAAAAAGAAGTTTGCGAATGTGCCAGAGTTTGATGCATGCAATAATGATGATTGCATTTGGCTCTGAAACATTGGAATTAAACTGAACTACCTGGCTAAGTCAAGGGAGTTAACTGTTCTCTCATTTTATAGTTGAAATCACAGGGCAAAGTTGTTTTCACTGTTCTAACAGAAAAAGACAGAGTTTAACTTTTTAAGCAATTTAGTCAGCCACTTCACCTAGGAATGTGATTCCAGTTAAGGATTTTTAGCTTTGGAATGTTTTTAATTGTTTTTTTAAAAAAATATCCTTGAAAAAAAAAAGAATCTAGAGGTGAAATCCTTAAAGGGATACTTCATTGTTTGATGTAGAATTTGTTTCATTTTAGCTACTTATTTACTAGCCTTTTTTAAGAAATAGCTATTGCGATATGAACCTTAGATGTCTTGTTCTTTCATTGCATAAATATTAATAAATGTGATACATTTTATATTGTTGTGTAGTTTTTGTCCCACAGCTCAGCCAGAAATTCATATGAAAGACCAGTAAAAACTAACCAGTAAAAACTACAACACTTGGCTGTACTTTATTAGCTATAAACAGTTAATACAGTTATCTTTTTGTAATTGTGGACATACTAAAGACATGGTGTTCATTTATACTGTCTTGAATACTTTCAAGCTGTACAAAATATCACATTGTGGCAACAATCATATGTATTTTAGAACTAAAGAATAAGCATTGCTTCATACCAAACACTTTAGAAATTGATACTGATAGCTGCCTTGCAGGGCACTAAGCATTAAGAGGTTAGTATTAGGACTGGTTGGCCTGGTGTCAGGATAATGTGACTGGGTGGGACATCATGCTACATGTTTGCAGCATGATGCCCCAGTACTAGACATCACTATAAAGTGCCCCACTGCAGACATTGTAGCTATATGTCTGAAAATTGTTAAAGCTATGTTAAAAATCCAAATCACACACACACACACATACACCCCAGCATCATGAAAATAGTTAAATATTTAAGCCAGATGAGTGATATCCCAGTGTGTGTGTGTGTGTGTGTGAGAGAGAGAGAGAGAGAGAGAGAGAGAGAGAGAGAGAGAGAGAGAGAGAGAGAGAGAGAGAGAGAGAGAGAGAGAGAGAGAGTCATTTTATGGAATTCAAATTTGTTTCTGTGCATGGTGCATTAGATTCCATGGGACTGAAAGAGAAATGTAACTGGCCTTTTTGAGCAGGTGCTCTTTATGCATTTTAACTTTGTAGGAAGTTGTGTTGGGAATTCAAAATGGTGGTTTTTATGTGCAGTTTGAAGTAGTGTAGAAAACCTATTTCAGACTATTAATAATGAATGTAATTTCAACTATATCCAAACCAGTAAAAACTAAAACACTTGGCTGTACTTTATGTATAGTGATAGCTTTAAACAGTTAATACAGTTATCTTTTTGTAATTGTGGACATACTAAAGACATGGTGGAGTACATTATAAAATTATAACATGGAGTTTAAGTTGAAGGTTGATTTTTAAAAGCAAAAACTGGTTTAAAGACTTAAAATGCTGCATGTAAGCAAAAATCTATCAGAAAACATGAAGCATCAGCTTTGATTGTGGAAGTTAGATCTCATTAGCTGATGAAGACTTCTGGTTTTCATGTTATTTTCATTAATTGCCTTTCAGGAGACCAGCTTGATGAACCAACAGCTATAGTTGATGGATACAATTCATATTTCAGCTTTTCAAGGAAGAGAAGTGGATATTCAGGTTTGAATTGAAATTCACACATGAAATCATGTAGTATATATATAGCACTAAATCTTTCATGCCACTTCAGAACTTTGCACCAAACAGGAAAGCAGTTCATTATACCAATAGTATAAAATGTATCTATCTATTTATATCTGTCCTATTTATGGCCAATGTGAGTATGTTATAAAGCTTGCCAGTAGCTTCTCATAGGTCGGTGGTTCTTTCAGGTTTTTTTTTTTGTTCTTCCTCCACCATTTGTGCTGGCTGCCTTGTATAGCCTATCTTGTGCTGAAAAATGGTGTTAAACCCTACTACAACAACAACAGCAACAACAACTGTCCTATTTAAATATGACAGTCCAAGTAACCCACATATTGCTAATTAATGAAGACAGATGTGAATGGTTACTTTTGTAGCAGCTTAGAGTATTGTTGCTCACATTCTATCAATATTGAGTTTGTTGCAATTCATTCCCATGTATCATGAATGATATCCATGTCTGTTTCTCATTGAATTTTCATGTTAGTGTCTCAGAATGTAGCTAAAATAAACCTAATTTCTTTTGTACATGAAAGATTTAAACAAAGTTATATTGACATACAGCACAACACCATTCAATCAGTATGTGATGATGGAGATTTCTCTGAGTGCATTTAATCTGTCATGTTCATCCTCAGGTGTGGAAGAGTCAGTTTTTGATACTGCAAAGAAATCAGAGAGAGGCAAACTGCATATTGTGGCCAAATTGAAAAGCTGACAACTCCTTTATAGCAAAATTGACTCTTCCACAGGTTATATTTTTTATACTAGCATACAAAAAATTGACTTGAACAGACCACTTGTCTCAGCATACAATGAGTAGCAAGTGTTACACTATTTATCAATACAAATGGTGTTGAAATACTTTTTCCCTGAAACAAATTAAGTAGTTTTATGTAATGTATATTTGAATTCATTAAGTTTTAATAAGTATTAATTGGATTTTCAGGTGTGGCTACATTCTGTAAAGACAGTTCCATTCCATTTTGTGCCGAGGAGGGTCTGAGTGGATGCCTTACAACCAAAGCAGAAGGAAGTATTGGTCACTATGGTCATCAGTCATGTTTCTCAGCTGATGAGCTAGAGTCTTTGGATGCAGAAGGAAGAGCTGTGATTACACAACATAAAATTAGGTATTTTGTAAACAAAGAGTTACAGTTCACCTAATATGCTTTGTTATTCATTCTGTATTGTAGATAAGAGTTACAGTTTGCGTAATATGCTTAGCGAGTTATTCTATACTGTAGAAAAAGAATTACAATTCACCTAGAATGCATAGACATTCTCAAATCTATTGCTACAAATACTCATTTCTTTTGCATTTAATTTTTAGCTGAGCTGGCAGTAAGTGCTTACGGCAAGGCCCTACAACTGTCAGGCATTGTCCTTCACGAGTCCTCCCAGCATATATCATGTATTGTCATTCACGAGTCCTCCCAGTATATATCATGTATTGCCTTTCACAAGTCATCTGACAGTTGCTGTTTTAAACTTCTCAAAAAACCACTGCGCCAAATTTGGCATTAAAATTTATACAACTCTGATGTTAGTTTTACACTATTTAGGACTGCCATTCCAAAAAATAGTAAAAAATATTTGACAAGATTTCTCCTTTTAAACTGATGAACAGTCTTTGATTGGTTTTCCACAGAAAGCATACTTAAAAGGATGATCTTTTAAGTTATTACAGATCTTGCTGTTCTGCCATACATTATGGCTGATGTTACTGCAGTAGAAACTTTTACAGATCACTGCCATCTCACCTCTGTCTGTGAGTTTCAGGTTCGATCAATGTGGGTATGTGAGAAAGCTTGCCAGCAGTTTCTCTGGGGTGTTAATTCTTTCCAGGGTTTTCCTAGGTTCTTCCTTCACCATTGATACTGGCCACCATGTATAGCCTATCTTGTGCTGAAAATGGTGTTAAACCCTACAACAACAACAACTTCAGTAGAAGCTGCTATTATTAAAAAATAGAAAAACTTTTTCATGACTTCATCTCCAAAACTGCTGTCAGAATAGAATTTGACCGTACTTGAAGGAAAGTATCCTGGCATGAAAAGCTTTACAGATTTTACAAATAATTCCAATCTGCCATCAGAATTGCTACCAATACAAAAAAAAGAAAGAAAAACCTGTGTCTGAATTTGACAGAAGCATCCTTACATATAGGGCTTTCAAGTTTGCTGATGCTGATTTGCTAACAATTATGAATTCTGTTACTAAGAATAGAAACAATTTATATGATCTATTCACCAAAATCACTGAAAATGCAAAGTAGATTATACAGCCCACTCTATTTGCATTAATTTTTTTAATTCATTTTAATAAAATTTATAGCATTATTTTGAAAAGAAATGAAATGAGTTTGATGATGAACAGTGTAACAGAATTGAAACTGAGGGGGATTTCTCTTCTTGGATCAAACAAATGTTTTCCATCTCGAGAAATATCTATGTACAACATAAATCATGTCTGCTTACTGACATCAGGAACAAAATTAAGTGAGAATGACTCCAGAAATCGGAAAGAAAATGAAAGCTCAATTTTCCACTTCTGTACACTGTATAATGTGACATAACTTTGCAAAAGACCCCACATGGCAACATACACTATTGATTTAACAGTTTAATGAAACATCATGCAAGCAGTGGGAAACCTCATATTTATTATTGAAAGCTCCATATTCTGTCATTCACTGAGAAATACAACATAGATGCCATTTTATGTCTTATTATTAGGATTATTATTACTAATTATCCAGCTTGCCAGTAGCTTCTTGTGGGTCGGTGGTTCTTTCTGGTGATTTCCAGGTTTCTCCTCCACCATTAATACTGGCCGCCATGAATAGCCTATCGTGTGCTGAAAAATGGCATTAAGCCCAAAAAACAACAACAACAACTAATTATCCACACATATGTAAACATTTATTTATAGATTTTATGCAGTTTGCATTCTTAACAGATTCAAATCATGTACACAATTTATAACAAAAAATAATCTATACAGTTTATAACTGGATAAAAATAAACAAAAATTAAAATAAACAAAAATTTAAAAAATCATATACTGGGTTTTAAAAAATAACAGTGAAGAGTGAGCTTCAGTACTCTGCAGTTATTAATGTATTTATTAGTATTATTAGTGTTTCATTAGTAACTTTGTTTCAAGCAATAGCTCTGGTATATTTCAGCCATTTTGGGATTACATTTGCATAGGTAAAATGGGACATTCTCTCACAAGGAATTCAGTTTTTAACAGTAGTGTCCACTTGAAAGACGAATTTATCTGTAGAAGTGATAAATTTAAAAAAAACATATGCTCTTCATTCAGTCCTATGGGATAAGTGCTCCAAATTTTAAATATTTCACTTTCACATCAAATTAGTTATGGATCACTGATCAGGTATCCTATCTTCTATAAAATAACAGTCGGAAGATAACTGTCAGCTTTTCTTTCAAAATATTTTTGTTTTTCTGTTTATTGTGGTCATTTACTTATAACTTACAAAACTCAGATATTTAGCTTATAATTTCTTTATTATTTGAATAATAAATCACATTACAAATCTATTACATAATTAATAAAAGCAACATCAGCAGGATCTGTATGGTTAAGATGTATATAAAATGTGTCCATTTATCATTTAAATCATAATCCATTAAGTAACAATTATAAACATTACATTAAGAATTTACAAACATTATCATGGGAAACATTCTCTTAGTATTATTTAACAAGTTACTGATCATTTGCTGTGAGCACAAAAAACAAAAGAAAGGTCATTGTTGTATGTTCCATTAAATTGGTATTAAAACTTTATTAGTGTAGAAAATGCAACTCCTGTAACAATGATGGACAATATTTTAAAAAAATTGCTGTGTTAAAATCCATAAATTATTTGGGATCCAGCAATTTACAGTTTTGGTGCTGGAAATAGCTGCACTGCATCTGTTGATAATATTTTGTATTGAGCTTCTTCATTGCCCCATAATTTGCCAATTTTCCTGAAAAGTTTTACTGCCAATGGTCATTATGACTTAATCTAAAACCATAAATATTTATGTACAATTATTAATTATTTAGTAAATTGGGTCTGTAATGTGTTAGTACATGCACTTTAAAATATTGATATTGTTCTATATTTATATTTTATTGCATCATCATCATTTGTAATTATAATATTGATTTATGCACATCCTGGCTTTTATGTGTACTTTGTGGCATGCTAACCTGCTTAGGGTGACTTCTGAACTAAGCACTTGATGTCCAGGAAACATTTTTGTCCTTATTGTTGTCGATCTGATGCTGCTGTTGCTATAAAGTCTCTTGGCTGTATTGTTGACAGTACTTAATGCAATTTTTTTCAGAATCTGATTTTAAGCAAAGCAATGATATATTGTGTAATTTTCTTAGACAAGAGATAAGAGTCACATTACTTTGACTGCCAATTCTGTTCCATAAATGTTATGCAGGATACATATGTTAATTAGTACCCAGTACTCAAAAAATTCAGTCATTTATTTTGGAAATGTGGCATTTAATTGGGTATTTTTATATAAACAATTCCTGTGAGTGTTGTCCTCTTAAAATAATAATACACAAGAATCAATAACAAATAAACATGTTTTATGACTGCCATTCCAGTTATGGCAGTGTTATGTGATTTGCACATACGTTGGTCAGAAATAAAAGTTTTGATTGTACTACAAAAAATGACCAAATGTCAGTAATAAGGCTAATATGTGGCATGTAAAATGGATAAATTGGTATAGAATTTCAGTTACATTTGTTAACATTACAGCTTTATAATGATACGCATCATCATAACATGGACGGACTCTTTGGGTCTGTAAATGTTACATGAGGCTGGATTCGAGCTTAATCATATGTGGCTATCTCAAGAGACTGCAGACAAAATGTTGTTTTCACACTGAATTCTTTTTATTTTAATTGTCATCATATATTTGAAAATAAAGATAAACAATATATGTTAATTCTATTTGCTACCCATTATTATTGTTTCATTATACAGTTCCACATTTTTATCCATAGAAGGTCATGTATTACGATGAATAATCATTCAATTTACAGAGATAAGAATGGGGAAGAGAGAAACCTGGCTATTATCAATGTATATTGTCCCAGAGCAGATCCAGACAAACAGGAGCGACATTTGTATAAACTCAGGTTCCTTGCCTTGCTGCAGACACGTGCAGAAGCCCTTCTGGAAAGTGCCAGGTTGGTACTGTGCTTCTTTGCTTTTAGACAGTGCTTCAAACACAGGATATCCCTCATCTTTGCTAGCCAAGGTTCTGATATGTTAACTTACCTACACCTTGGCAGATCAGATATTTAATTGTTTCAGGTCTGTGAATTTCATTAGATGTGGTAACACGTCGCTGCATCCAATCAAAATCACGTAGTTCAAATATGAAAACTGTTCCAACATGATTGAGACATGGTGAGGACACAGCTGGAATGGACTCATAAATAAGCAATTGTCAATCAGTATTTGCACATATACAGCCTTTCTCTCAATTAAATCAGTAATGACTTCTCTCAGGTATGTAGTATTACTTTTGATGTTAGAATGTATCCTTATGAAGTCAATTGCCTCCACCATTTTTAGACGATGTACAATGTACCACCGTTACATGTTCTTGGTTAGTTGGCATTACTATGGGAGGCAGCTAATGAAATCCAATAGATTTCGCTAGGACATAGCACTGAACTGTCTGATCAATCTGCCAAGGAGTAGATAAACATATTACAACCTTGTGTAGCCCTACACTAGAAGCCTATCTAAAAATTGCTTGGGCCCTTTTTTCTTTTGATACCTTTTTGGATCAGTTATATTTTTTTTATAAATAGATAATCATACAAATTCTTTAGGGTGAGTTGATTTTTGTAAATGGAACAAATGTTTCTTTGAAGGGCCATTGCATTTGACCTTTGTGAGGGAATAAAGTTCTGGTGCACTTCAAGGGCCTGCAGTTTCACATTGTTCAAGATCTCAGTGAGTGGCTTGGACAAATATCCCTTAACTTGCTGCCAAAGGTGTTTTTCCTGGCAACACAAATGTTATATTTCTGTCCTAGATTTGTTATGTAAACTATGAGGGAGCTTAGTAGTAGTAATACATTAATTGTTTTCTATTGTATCACCTTCCTTTTATAGGACTTGATCCCCAGCCCAAGCTAATTATTCCCTCCTCCAGTTAGTATTGAAGGGCCATAATTAAAAAGAACATGATCACAATCTAACTCCTTAGTCACAGCCAACACACAGAATAACATCCTCATTAAGCACAAGACATCAGATCAGGGTGGATGGAGTTAATCTTTGCAATAATAGCAGATAAAAAGTATTCCAAAATTAAAATTAGACAGCCCTCCCCCCTTCCATAAAAAGACAGTTGTATGCAGTTTTATAAAGATCAACTGCTGGCAAGTAAAAATGGGAGGTTTTTCAGCTCTATAACCATTTTAGATTGGACAGGTAAAGTGAATCTCAACAAGTAAATATTTATCTCAGATTTCCAAATTTAATCTTCACATTGCAAAAATTCTTGATCTTTTTGATTGATCATTGTTACTTGTCTGTATTGTTACTTATCTATATAAGTGCAGGGAAAGGAAATTTATTAAAATGTGCAGTATGTCAGTGTGGTTTACAATAAATAAATGAATTTATATTTTTGTGGTAATGATTTTGGGTTGATGTTTTAGTGGCATATACTTCACATTCACACAAATACATGCATTTGTAATCATATTGTAAGTACATAAAACATGGAAATTATGCCATGCACTTGGAAATTACAGACCCAGACTGGCATAGTTACATGGAAATTATGGACCCAGACTGCCATACAGTTGCATGGAAATTACAGACCCAGACTGGCCTACAGTTGCATGGAAATTACAGACCCAGACTGGCATAGTTACATGAAAATTATGGACCCAGACTGCCATACACTGAAAGTGGAGTAGTCAAGAGCTTGATTAGAAGTCCCTTTTCTTGGAATAGTTTAAAATATTTTATGCCCCATCATGAACATGATTGGGGTCTATAAAGCATATACAACATCCATTTACCATATATATGTGCTTATAAGTCTAGTCAAACTTCAAAATTTAAAGATTCAGATTTGACACAGCATGTGCCTGCAGATCAGGGTCTATGTTGTTTGTTCAACTGATTACACCAAACAAACTGCACAGACCCAGATCTGCCAGTTGGTCTCATAAACAGGTATATACCATATTTAGTTGCATTTTGTATTCATATCAATTTCTTAGGCACTATCTGTTGATGCAGTAGTAGAATACACAACCCACCATGGATCAAGTACATGTATTAGAGGTTAGATAGATGAGATTGTAGAGTATGTACCCTATCATAGATCAAGTATTAGTGGTGTAATTGATGTGATAGTAAAGTACCCATCATTGATCAAGTATTAGTGGTGTGATTGATGTGATAGTAAAGTACCCATCATGGATAAAGTATTAGTGGTGTGATTGATGTGATAGAGTACCCATCATGAATCAAGTAGTAGTGGTGTGATTGATTTGATAGTAAAGTACCCATCATGGATCAAGTATTAGTGGTGTGATTGATGTGATAGTAAAGTACCCATCATGGATCAAGTATTAGTGGTTTGATTAATGTGATAGTAGAGTATGTACCCCATCATAGATCAAGTATTAGTGGTGTGATTGATGAGATAGATTACCCATCATGGATCAAGTATTAGTGGTGTGATTGATGTTATAGTAGAGTATGTACCCCATCATATATAAAGTATTAGTGGTGTGATTGATGAAAAAGATTACCCATCATGGATCAAGTATTAGTGGTGTGATTGATGTGATAGTAGAGTATGTACTCCATCATAGATCAAGTATTAGAGGTGTGGTTGATGTGATAGTAGGGTTTGCAGCCTCTCATAAATCAAGTATTAGAGGTGTGATTGATGTTATACCAGGTAGTAGGGTTTGCAGCCTGTCATGGATCAAGTATTAGAGGTGTGATTGGTGTTATACCAGGTAGTAGGGTTTGCAGCCTGTCATGGATCAAGTATTAGAGGTGTGATTGATATGATACCAGGTAGTAGGGTTTGCATCCAATCATGAATCAAGTATTAAAGTTGTGGTTTTTGGTAGAATATTGTTTGATGAAATAATTAGAGAATGCAACCATTCATTTTGTGGTTAAATGCTAAAAATAAAACATTTTTAGAATGAGGTGCTTTTTTTCCACAAGAGGCTTGTACAACATTGCTTGTTTCAAGACTTGTCTTCAAATAGTGTATTAAACAATATAATGTTAGGCATAATTCCATTTTAAGGTAATTATTTTGTTATCTTAGCACGTTTTTATGCAGTATCTAATAAAGTGGGGTAATGTAATACATAAAAAATACTGCCCTGACAATTCAACTAAGGTGTAACACTGGCCACTTTTAGTGTCAATGATTTGCTTAATTTGCATTATTTTGTTGTTTGTCATACCTGAAGGAATCTTTATACTTTCAGTCATGTACTTGTACTTGGTGACATTAACACAACACACAAATCATTGGACCACTGTGATCCTAATCATGAGGTAAGTTAATATAAATGTATGCATTCATGTCTGAGTGTGCAGACTTCTTCCACATGACACAAATTCTTTTGACATGAACTACATAAAGAAACAGTTTGATGATGTATCACCACTTCAAGAAATTTTCAGACATTTTGGAGGGAATGAAGTTTATATAACAAATGTCGACCCTGTTTAAAACAGTTTGCATGTTACCTTTATCTTTTATTTGATATATATTTTGCAGAATTTTTATGTCCTTATTGGTATATTTTATCATGTTATACTGAATGTTTATATTTATTTTGAATGATTTATGTTCCTAAATTTTTGCATAATTCATTTTAACATTGTTCAAACTTTACCTTATAATTGACACCATATAGCAACTATGGAGCTGGTATGCTATACATCGCTACTACATACATACATGAAAAAAAGCCAAAAGTCAGGAAGAAAATTTTTCTTAGCTTGCTTGAAGCAGACTGGGATAATTATTTCCCAGAAATTGCAATCATCCATTTTTTTAGTCCATCATTTCATTTACTTGCTGCCTTTCAAAGGATTGTTCTGAATACATATGTCAGCTACCATTCTAAAGGTGACTTACTTCTGAGAACATATTGACCAAAATTGGTATTAAAGTTCAGGCAGTCAAGATATGGAAGTTAGAAGGTGTAGACAAGGTATGAAAGTCATTAGACAGCATAAGATATGAAAGTTGTTAGGTTGCAGTGTATTTTGTGTTATTTGTACAGCAAGATCAGTTTGCATGATGTTGCCGTAGATGTGTCAGATAGTCTTTGGTCTTGTATCTTGAGAAAAACTCTTCAGCTTGGATGGTTGATCACAAACCTTGTACATGTTGGCATACAGGAAATCAAACCTGGAACTCCAAAAGTGAAAAGCAGTTATGTTACCATTGAGCAATCAAAGCATGATTAGAAATTATTTAAATGTAACAGATATCCTTGCATATTAATAAGGTTACCTACCATTTCATTGTTGTCCCTAGCCTATTTTATGAAGGCTGCTGTACAATGTCCTCCTAAGGTGTCACCCTTCCCTCATTCATGTACACCAGTTTTTGGGGATTGCTGTGCCTAAATTCATTAGAGCTTTAATACATAGCATAAGGTTATTTTAAAGTGTGCATTTTATTGCATCACCTGGCATCAAAATCCCCTCCATTGTAGGCTGTGTGCCCTCAAAAGAGCTGTTACCACGATTGCCCTTGACAGTGAGCCAACACCTTGCCCTGACTTGTGGTCAGGAAATTACTGTTATCACTCTAAAGACTGTTAATTTCTTACTTGTTTTTGAAAGTTGGCTCACATCACCAATACTACAGTTCTACGAAGAATGCATAGAAATTGTGGATATTTTCATTGGGAATAGTTGGCATGTCTGCCATATACAGTGCTATATGAAAGATATCTGACTCCATTGGTCACTTGTTTATCTCAGTCATTTGTCTTTATCCCATGTAGTCAGTCAGAAAAAGCTCAATCATTTGTTATGTGGAGGAACATAGTAACCAGAAATATTATTTCCAGTGAAAATGTTTGAAAACTAAGCATTTGAGGTTTTTTTTCCTGGAGTGGGCTGATATGCCAGTATGTTTGCAGAGTTGTTGTTTATGGATTGGGCTGATATGCCAGCATGTTTACACTGTTGTTTCTAGATTGGGCTGATATGCCAATATTTTAAACTTTTGTTGTATCTGGACTGGGCTTATATGCTAGTATGTTTAACTGTTGTTGTTTATGGAGTGGGCTAATATGCCAGTATATTTACATGGTTGTTTATGGAGTGGGCTAATATGCCAGTATATTTACATGGTTGTTGTTTATGGAGTGGGCTGATATGCCAGTATATTTACATGGTTGTTTATGGAGTGGGCTAATATGCCAGTATATTTACATGGTTGTTGTTTATGGAGTGGGCTAATATGCCAGTATATTTACATGGTTGTTTATGGAGTGGGCTAATATGCCAGTATATTTGCATGGTTGTTTATGGAGTGGGCTGATATGCCAGTATATTTGCATGGTTGTTTATGGAGTAGGCTGATATGCCAGTATATTTATATGGTTGTTTATGGAGTGGGCTGATATGCCAGTATATTTACATGGTTGTTTATGGAGTGGGCTGATATGCCAGTATATTTACATGGTTGTTTATGGAGTGGGCTGATATGCCAGTATATTTACATGGTTGTTTATGGAGTGGGCTGATATGCCAGTGTATTTACATGGTTGTTTATGGAGTGGGCTGATATGCCAGTATATTTACATGGTTGTTTATGGAGTGGGCTGATATGCCAGTATATTTGCATTGTTCATAAAATGAAATTTAAATTGTTATCCTATGTAATTATTTCTTATGACATCTTTTATGTAAATACTGCCATTTTCTAATGAGAATATACATACATACACACAGCAGCTTATCTGTGTCAGTGAATTTAAAGTTCAGCAATCAGTACAGCCATCCATAAACTTTTCATAGCATGTTATATATAAATTGAAAATCCATTCATCAAGCTTAATATTACCACATTAATCCTCAATAAATTCGACAATTTAATCTTCCATAAATTTTACTTTATCAATAAATTTTACATTAATCCTCAATAAAATTATAAGTTAACTTACCAAGTTTTAGCTCAACCCGCCCTAAAGCCTAGTGAGCATATGGCACAGCCATGTGTCCATTGTACAGCTGTCATCAGTACTTATTACATCTCACAAAACATTTTTTTATCCACCCTTGATCACACCTGGAATGTAGTACTATATCAACAATATCCTGGACAAATTCTGACACGAGTAAGATCCATTGATTCATTTGTCTATTTATATATCTCTATCTGGACATTTTTTCAGTCAAATGCATCTTAATGAAAATATTCTTGGCTGGAATAACAATATTCAAGACTGTATAAATATAGATCTGTGGAGCCATTTTGTATCAGAAGTGTAACTATAACATGCTTTTTATCTTTTCCAGGAGTTCACCAAGAAGCCAAGCAGAATCTGGCTAAATCAGTTTTTGTGGCCAGCCAATCGTGACCCAGAACTTCCAGAAGTTGTTGATAAGGAGGATTATCCATTTGTTACTACGCATACAAAGGGAGGACTCTTTATCGACACTTTTCGTCACCTGTACCCAGACCAACAGGAAGCATACACAAACTGGAGCACAGTGACAGGGGCAAGGGAGACAAATTACGGAAAAAGACTAGATTACATATTGGCCGATATTCCATTTACAAAGAATTATTTAGCAGATGGTGTCATCATGGTGCTTGTGGAAGGATCCGATCATTGTCCGTACAAGATAGAGTTGACATGCCCAGTAGTCTCAGCCTTAAAGTGTCCCCAGTTGTGTACTAAACATATGCCAGAGTTTGCAGGCAAGCAGCAGAAACTTTCTTCCTTCTTCCAGAAGATTTCTAAGGAGGAAAAAGTTGACTCCATAATTGATTTAAGTGATAAATCCAACAACACTCTACGTTCAAAGCTTCCAGATGAGCTAAAAATGTCAGATTCTCAGGACTTACATCTTGCTAAGAACAATGCAAAGAATTTAGCCAAGAAAAGGGAATCAGATTTAAGTGCAGAACTGGTAACAAAGAAAAAGAAATTAGATACCAAGTTAGGTCAAAAGCAGTCAAGTTTAATTAACTTTTTCACCAAGAAGACTTCCAATCCTATCACATCTAGTACATCAGAGACCATATTAAAAACTGAAGACACAGGAAAAATATTGACAGAAACAGATGAAATTTTATCCAGTAGTCAGGAATCATCTAGCAGTATTCAATCAGAAAATGACTTAAATGGTGACAAGGAAAAAAATGAAGTAAAATCTGAGACTAAAGAATTTCAAACTGTTAATAAACCTACGTCACTGGATGCATGGAAGAAACTTTTAAAGGGCCCTCCCCAACCCCCACTTTGTAAAGGCCATAAGGAACCCTGTGTCCTTAGAGTTGTCAAAAAGACTGGTCCAAACAAAGGAAGACAATTCTTCACATGTGCTCGACCCGAGGGCCAAAAAAACAACCCAGAGGCTAGATGTGACTGCTTTTTATGGGTGGACAAGATGAAACGATGAATACATTGTTTTCACTTCTTAATGACCCTTAAGTTAGTTTTCTCTATTTTTTTATTGTATAATAGCAATAGAAAGTTGTATTATATGCAGTTTTGTATTGACAGAATCTGAAATGATTCAGTAGAGAGTTGGATGGATGTATATGCAGTTTTGTAGTGATGAAATCTAGAATGATTTAGTAGAGAGTTGAATGGACGTATATCCAGTGTTGTAGTAATAAATCTGGAATGATTCTGTCTAAAGTCAGAGATAAATATGCAGCTTTGTTGCAATGAGATCTGTAATGATTCAGATTCCAGTACTTAATAACATTGTGATCTTTTGCTTGTTCTCTGAAGCTTCTGTTTCTGCAGCATGATTTCAGCTAGGGTTGTAAGCTTTCAGTCATATCTGGCGAGCAGAACACATTGAGATTGCATATGAGAAATAATTTTAGAAATCTGCTGTCCATAACATAATTGTAAAGTTACAGTATCATTAATAAATGGAGTGATTGGCCATTTTTATATTTCCGAGATTACAAGCAAGTTTTATGTGCAACTTTAAATGTTAAATCCCTACATGAGCTCTGATGCCAGCATTCTGTCGATTTATGGTCCAATAATAGGAAGGAGGGTAATCCATGGAAGTGTCTCGAGCTTTTTTATTTCTATGTTTGAGACAATCCTAAGCAACACTCAGTTTGCACAAGATTTTGAGCCATAGCACTCACTTCCATTTAAATCTACTTTGGATTGGGGATGGGAGATGCAGTGAAGGTGAATGATGAATCTGGTCATTGTCATCTTCTTTTTTAAAATTTTTATTCCAAGAATCAGTTTTGTTTTATTTTCCCCAGTCCATCAAAGTTGGAAGGCAATATCGATATGCGTTCTGTTCATCCATTCATTATTCCATCACACTTTTCTGGAGCATAACTCTAGAACCGTACAAGATATTTCTATGAAAATTTAGTTCACCTTTTAAACTAGTGGCCCAGTTATTCCTTTGCAATTTAGTATGTGTTTTAGACTAGTGACCCAATGTGAATTTGCAATTCATAATTCTTGTTTCAAGATTTCTGAATGATTTTGTCCATTTGTCTCTCTATCCACCCATTATCCACTTTCATATATAGGGCAAAACTCCAAAACTTTTGAAGATGTCAATGAAATTTGGCATGTATATTAGATTTGTGGTGTAGATGTGCCTTTTGATATTCATGTTTCTTCAGTTTCACTATTTCTGACATTTTTAGTCATGCCTGTTCAGCATTCCAGCATTGATAAAACTTTATATTCATTGACAAGATGCATAGTTTGCTTTTTGAATTCTCCAGTAAAAATTGTACCCAGAAACCTAGTCTCCTATTTTTATAGTTGCCTGTCACATGTCACCAGACACTAAATAATAACTTTGAACCAAATTAAATAAGTGCACATACATGCAGCCTATCACTTTGCTGTATAATCCGTAAATACTAAGTTCCTATACATTAAATCTCACACAAATACTTCTGTCTCATAACAGACACATTGGATTGAGATGATTCCGTGATCTTCAATTTGGTTTTTTTTCCTATTGAAAAAATGTAAATTAAAATCTGGGATATTTTATCCCACCATGCCCAGATTAAATTACTTGTTGATCATGGACAAGATTTATCAGTTAAATACTAAAAAATAAAATTTTGTTGTAATGTATTATCCGCTTGCCTGCACTTAGTTCAGTAGAGCTTATTCTAAACTGATGTTGGCTAAGTGGCATCGGTATTGGCGTTCACAAATATATTCCATTTTCGCTTGTTATTATCTGATATACTATTATAGTGTCATAAAAGTTTATTTGTACATGCATCCTGAGGAATAATACACCCCCATATTAAAAGTAGGTCACTGTGTGTTTAGGTCAGTTTCTCTGATACATCCAGAGAAGTACTCTTAACCATATCAAAAACCTACATCATCTACTTTATTTGAATCATCCGTCACCTTGAATACTGACAGATGCTAAAATGATGGCTAATGAGATGTCTAATGCTATCTTTATTTCTTGTTTCTCCTATTTCCTTCACCTTGAATGTGTTAGGTATTATAGCATTTTTACAAAAAAATGAAATAAAATGATCAAAATATGACTAGTCTACGATCTTGTGGTATTTGGAATGAATAAATCAAAGTTTTTCATGTAGGATACTTTTGTTTTCTTCAACAAGATTAAGAGTGGGTTCAGCAACACAAGCTAGGCTGGAAGTTTAGACTAGTTTTGAGTTTACTTTCCAGAACTTTTAATTGACAAGAAACCACTCTTCTTCTGCCATTGAAATGTGATCTAACATAATAAACTTTTCTTACCAGTAGCTTCCTATTGGTCAGTAGTTCTTACGAGTTTTCCTTGGTTCTTCCTCACCAGTTATACTGGTTGCCATGTATAGCCATGTATAGCCTATCATGTGTTGAAAAATGGCTTTAAGACCCAAAACAACAACATAAACTTTTATTCCAAAATCTGAAGTCTAACAGGAATTTTGAATGACCCTTCTCTAAATACCCAGTGATTGTGATAGACTATATGTTGCTTAAATTTATTAAAATTATTAAAATGAACTCCAAGTGTATACTGAATCAAAATCTAGAATATTTTGTAATAGTGGATGTGGATAAAGAGGTAGGTACTATAAGGGCTCATTTGGAACTAAAATTTTACATATTTTCAAAAAGTATTTGATCTGAGATACAACAGCAAAAACATGGTCGGTATTTGCAAAAACATGACTTGTACTTACATGTAGTAATCAACCAGTCTTGTTCTGCCATAGTAATGTTATCTAACATAGAAATTTCTGTTCCAAAATCTGTGCTCTTAAAAGGAATTTGAATGACCTGTCACTAAATACACACTGGGTATAACAGGTTTGATAGATCTTGAACATTTGTCATTGTGATAAGGGGGGGATTTAAAACATTAAAACCTACCTCCTTCAATTCATCATCATTAACTAGGGAATGACCTCCCGCAATGTAATTGCCCAGTGTGGATGGACAGATGGAACGTTACAGATTGCTGAGCAAAGTATTGAAAGAAACAAGACAAGTCCCTTTCAATGATATAAAATATAAAATTTTAATCAAATAAAATCAAGAAACAATAAATTCCCCTACAACAGATTTACTAAATTACGTATTCAATTAAAGCATAGCCAAATTCATTTTCTATTCAACTGATGGTCAAAGACAGAATTAAATAACAGCATATAAATATCATGTACTCGAGAGGTGATTTTGAGTCCAATCATATGCTTTGACAGCATCACCTGACACTTGTTTTCACACTTCTTGTCTCCCTCGTCTAACTACGTGCTTAGTCCTCTTTTTACCCTCACTGTTCTGACACCAAGTGGATGTAGATTTCCTCTTTACTCATTGAATTCCCTCCGTATTCCTCCTTTCTCTTGTTCGAAGTATGAACTATGAAGGTTGGAACTCAAACTACGATGCTGTCACCTTAAATATAGATTATATCTCATGCTAGACAAATACCACTACACATTTACGTATAAATATAAACTATATTTCTCATGCTCAGATTTAGGTGGTTTACACTGTTTAATCCTGACCTCATGTGACTTACATTAATACTCTCACAGAGTCTATCTTGCAATATGTTTACCATTAAGTTTTATACACATGACCTTAACTCAAGTTCATCTGAATTTATGGCAGTCCTTAATTCCCATGTACCTTCTACAAATGTGGCCATATATGCCAGCATGCATTACACCACGCCTCATTTACATTTGGCTATTTAATGCAGTTTACGCTCAACTATATATGCGTAATATCAACTAAATCTAACTATTCTAAAGTAACTTGTGTGAACAATTAAATATTGCAAACTCATATATATGCTTGTCATTACTCAAAAGAGTAAATATCCTACATGGAGATTCAATTCATATATCCTAAGAAATATATATTGGTATGCTAAGGTGAATTCATGAAATCCCTATGCAACTCTACATATCATATTTAATTACATGCGATCCATCAATTCTCTCAATGAATTGATAATTGGAGAAATCAAAGAATTAACTGGTAGAACTAACATATTACAAGAGTCCTATGAAATAAATACATGCGTGAATCATAAGATATATCTGCAAACAATCAAACAAATGAAATAGCATATAAAAATTGAAACTAAAATTGCGTACCTTACTGACATTTTTCTTTTCCAAACAAACAGTCCTAGCCTTTAGTTAGTCTCCTTTCTAAGACAACTACCTGGCCCCTTTTTGTAATATCACGAAGACCACTACTTCCTTAGCGTCTACAGAGTCCTTAATCTTCTCTCAAGAAAAATCTGACTGAAGGGTTTTCCAAGAGATTGACCCCTAAATCATTTCTCAAGGTGTACGCCCTTAAGTTTCCCAGGCCAATCAGAAATAACTGTTCCTAAAATTTTCCCTCCAAATCAAGTGTCTGGTCTGTTTCATGCCTAAAACATTTCACAATTATCATCCTTTGAAAACTCATTATTTGAAGTGTGTTCCTTGAACCATAAGAAATGACCGGGTCAGGTGCAACAGAGGCTTAACATAATTCCTTTTATGTTTAGAGATGAAATGAAGAAATAAACATTGAACTTTCACCAATTTATTTAACCTTGAGTTTCAACAAGTTTCAAAATTCAAGACATCACAGTCATATATACACATCTTAAGTTTGTTAGAATGAACTGAAGGTCTAGACAATCAAAATCTATACTAGTTTTTGACAGTGACTGCTGAAAGAGGTAAGGACAAAACTTTACATATTTTCAGAAAGTAGTTTATCTGAGAATACAATGGCAAATAAACTGCAATAATGTTTGCAAAACATTTTAATATGACAATGAGCACACACTTATGACATATTTAATTGAAATAGCTATCTTTTTCTAGAATTAAAGCTTGGCTACATTTTGTATATTTAAACATTTCAGGTTGTCCGTATTCATGTCCACATGCAACAACCAATTTCATAATTTACAGAATATAAATGTACATGTGAGAAACATTACTAGAAAATTAGTTTGGTTGTCACACATGGACAGTTAGAAATGAGAAATTGAGATAAATTCAAATCCACTTGTGTTTGTGAATTTTCATAATGATTAGGTATTATATACATTTAAAGTAACATTTCTTTTATAATAAATATAAAATAATTTTTACATAGAGCTGTTTTTTTTTAAATGACCAGCTTTATTGATGAATAATTTGTTATAGACAAGAAATTCCTCCTGACATGTTTAAAATTGCATGGAGATAACAGATGTTGCATTGTTTACAATTATACCATGAAATTATTTTAAAAAAATTAAATCAACACTTTAGGACAATATTGGCCATATTATGCTTAGGAAATGGCAGCTGTCCACTGGACATAGGTAGCTGACCCAGGTATCAAACCCAAGGCCTTTGGATTTCAAGTCTGTCGCTCTATCAACTGAGCTACTTCAACTATCTCATCAAAGTTTATATTTTAATTAAGAATTTACTGCAGAACCAAATTATGGCCTTCAGTAGTCTTGTGCATTTAAATCTTAATTCCACTCTTATAAGATATGATTTTGGTCAGTGTTTGGTAATAGCTATATGATTTCTACAAACTGTGGACATTAGTGTTTCCAGTTATGACATTGTGCCATAAATGGTTTGTAAATTCAGTACCAATAGTGATCAAATGATCACCTATACAAGCTTTTTATTGGTAAATAAATATTGTTGCATACACCTCCATATATTTAAAAACAAAATTAACTTTATTCATTCATTCAAGACAATCACATTGCAGTCAAGTCTTCAACCTTTACAGTTGTTTTATGTCCCATCTTTTGAAACAATTAATTTGAAAGTCTTGTATGAAGTAGATGTCCAGTTATCATGAAAACAAGTCTAATAATGGAACTAATTGTACAAGAAATATATGAAAATGGCAAATTATTGCTGTACTTACGGATACTATTGTATAAAGAAAAAGTTATAGCTTGTAAAAGTGTTTCATTTTAAGGTGTTTTATCACATAGCGGGTCTTGGAGTCCTCACAAGAATACTTGTCTTTTTTCTCATATACAAAAGTCATTTTAAAACAGTATCTCAGATTAAACAGACTATAGTTATTCTATACTGCTCATGAAAAGAAAATGATGATGCTTCTCTGGATTTTTGTTCTTCCGTTTCTCCTTTACACATTTTTCATTTCTCATAATATGTATATGATAACTAAGTAGATATGCTATATGAACATGGAATTTTCAATACACAAACGATAAAAATGCTTTTACTTCCAACTCCAGGATAAGATAGATCATTTTATGAATAATGGAATTCATCTCATGTTTTCATTATCTTCTGTTTGCTTTATCTTGTATAGCTATGTTCAATGAAGATATGCATTTACATGTATAACTTGCTTCTCGCTTCACTGATGAAAGTGTTATTATCACATTATGATGTTTACTCCTTTTTGATTTCATAGCTATACTTGCCTTTCTTTATCTCTCTGTCTTACACACACACTCAAAAGATTTCACAAATGTATAAAAAATCTAAATGTTTTTATTTTATAATATTTTTAAATAGTGTAGGAGGTACAATTTAAGGGTGTGGTCAGGATTTACCTGGTGTAAAGGAGGAAATATGGCAGTGCATATTTTATACAATAAACTTGTGACTTATATTTCTGGATTTATGTGCCTTATAATACACCTTTTCAATGCTCCCCAAATAAAATTGGGGTTGTTCTTTTCCTGTTGAATTAGTGAACTTTTAATCACCAGTGGACTTGATTCTAAAGTACAAGATACAAGTAAATAAATAAATAAAAGGATTAATTAGGCCAGAGATTGGCAACCTGTTGTACATAGTATTCCACTTTTTCCAGATTAGTAACAAAATGAAATGAGCATTTGTCATTAGTACAAGAGTAACACTTAAAATTGAGATTTTTGGCTGCCCTTCACATGCCACACAAAACCAATTGACCTGCCAACTTGTGGCACATGTGCTGTAGTTTGCCGACCCTTGATTTAGGCCTGTAAGTGTAAAAGTAGTAAATGGAAATAAAACTGAAGCCATAACAACAGTCTGATATATCTTCATACATACATAAGAGGGGCCTTTAAAATGTTCTGAATATTATAGTGCTGTGCTACAGGATATTTATTTACTGAACAACATGTCCTTGTATCCATTCAAAATACTCCCTGCAAGTGTTTCATCCCAAAACAAGGTTTAAATAACACTTCTGGCTAAAGCACTAATCAAGTGTAATGAATATATACTCTTACCTTTAGATGCACATCTTTGCAGTCATCAACCCATATCCAAGAAATCAACTGCTCATCATGTAGTCATCTACCTACATCCAAGAAATTAATTGCACATCATGTGTAGTTATTGACCCTGATGCATGAAATTAACTACACATCATGTGCAGTTATCTAGTTATATCCAAGAAACTGCATGATGTGCAGTCATTGACCCATATCCAAGAAATCAACTGCATGATGTGCATAGACACATATCCAAGAAATTAACTGCATGGTGTGCATTGACACATCCAAGAAATTAACTGCATGATGTGCAGTCATTGACCCATATCCAAGAAATTAACTGCATGGTTCGCATTGACACATATCCAAGAAATCAACTGCATGATGTGCAGTCATTGACCCATATCCAAGAAATCAACTGCATGATGTGCAGTCATTGACCCATATCCAAGAAATCAACTGCATGATGTGCAGTCATTGACCCATATCCAAGAAATCAACTGCATGATGTGCAGTCATTGACCCATATCCAAGAAATCAACTGCATGGTGCGCAGTCATTGACCCATATCCAAGAAATCAACTGCATGATGTGCAGTCATCTACCCATATCCAAGAAATCAACTGCATGATGTGCAGTCATTGACCCATATCCAAGAAATCAACTGCATGATGTGCAGTCATTGAACCATATCCAAGAAATCAACTGCATGATGTGCAGTCATTGACCCATATCCAAGAAATTAACTGCATGGTGTGCAGTCATCTACCCATATCCAAGAAATCAACTGCATGATGTGCAGTCATTGAACCATATCCAAGAAATCAACTGCATGATGTGCAGTCATTGACCAATATCCAAGAAATTAACTGCATGGTGTACAGTCATTGACCCATATCCAAGAAATCAACTTCATGATGTGCAGTCATTGACCCATATCCAAGAAATTAACTGCATGGTTTTCATTGACACATATCCAAGAAATTAACTGCTTGGTGTGCATTGACCTATATCCAAGAAATTAACTGCATGGTGTGCATTGACCCATATCCAAGAAATTAACTGCATGGTGTGCATTAACCCATATCCAAGAAATTAACTGCATGGTGTACAGTCATTGACCCATATCCAAGGAATTAACTGACATCATGTGCAGTAATCAACCCACATCCAAGAAATTAACTGCATGGTGTACAGTCATTGACCCATATCCAAGAAATTAACTGTACATCATGTGCAGTAATCAACCCATATCTAAGAAATTAACTGCATCATGTAATACTGACATGCTGTTCTGAAAAGCTCACCTGTACAGTATGATTTGAGAGTATGGAAGTTTGTTTTGACCCAACATTTTGTACAATATCAATTGATATTGCCCGTTATTGTGATTTGCATTTCTGGATTTATTTACTTGTTTGCGATTTTTGGTACAAATTACAACCAAATTGCTATTAAAGTTTGATGACATTTAATAAATTAATTTTTAAATACTAGCACAACTGAGACAGAGTATACAATATCAATTGCCTCTTCTCAAAATAAAATTTTTTATGCATTCCTCTAAAATTATTCAATGATAGATAAAAAAAATATATACTCTATATTTTAATTTTTGAATTCATATTCTGCATATAAAGTTAACAGATACAGATCTATACAAAGAAAAGTCTTTTGTTAAAATGATGTGAAAATGAAAATGCAATGTTTGATCTCATTCCAGGACTACAAAGACAACATTGGAAACAGCCATTTCCATTTTCATTTTTAAATGAAAATATTATGGAAATAAGGAATCAGTTAAATTGGTTGAAATGTTACTATGAGCTTGGCTTCTTCAACTTCCATCTGTATTTGCATTCTAGGATGTGTAAAAACAATTTTGTAGAAATTAGGCACCTAAATGTATGCAAAATCAATAAAAATGAAGGCAAGAGTCTGATAAATGTATGCAAAGAAATTAAAACAAAATCCATGGATTAATTCTTAAGTCAGATCATACAATCTTTTCCCCTAAATTGGAACAAAACACAAATTCAATATTGTGTTTATTACATACCTTCTTTTTATACTTTTTAATTTTTTTTTAGCTTAACAATATGAATGCAATTTCAAGTGTTTTGGTATTTCTAAATGTTAAAGTGACGAGTTTAAAGATGCAGATACAATATTCAATTTCCAATGTACTAGTCCATACTGAATGGCTGTTTTCTAATGTACTAGTCCATCCTGAATGTATTTTCTAATACACTAGCCCATACTAAATGGCTGTTTTCCAATATGATAGCCCATACTACGTGACTCTCTTCCAATATACTCACTCATGCTGAACTGTTTTTCAATATTACAACCAATATTGAATGTCTATTTTCCAATATACCACCCCATGCTGAATGGCTGTTTTCCAATGTACCAGCCCAAGCTGAATGGCTGTTTTCCAATGTACCAGCCCAAGCTGAATGGCAGTTTTCCAATGTACCAGACCAAGCTGAATGGCTGTTTTCCAATGTACCAGCCCAAGCTGAATGGCTGTTTTCCAATGTACCACCCCATGCTGAATGGCTGTTTTCCAATGTACAACCCAATCTTAATGGCTGTTTTTCAATGTACCAGCCCAATCTGAATGGCTGTTTTCCAATGTACCACCCCATGCTGAATGGCTGTTTTCCAATGTACCAGCCCAAGTTGAATGGCTGTTTTCCAATGTACCAGCCCAAGCTGAATGGCTGTTTTCCAATGTACCAGCCCAAGCTGAATGGCTGTTTTCCAATGTACCAGCCCATGCTGAATGGTTGTTTTCCAATGTACCACCCCATGCTGAATGGCTGTTTTGCAATGTACCAGCCCAAGTTGAATGGCTGTTTTCCAATAAACCAGCCCAAGCTGAATGGGTGTTTTCCAATGGACCAGCCCATGCTGAATGGGTGTTTTCCAATGTACCAGCCCATGCTGAATGGCTGTTTTCCAATGTACCAGCCCAAGTTGAATGGCTGTTTTCCAATGTACCAGCCCAAGCTGAATGGCTGTTTTCCAATGTACCAGCCCAAGCTGAATGGCTGTTTTCCAATGTACCAGCCCAAGCTGAATGGCTGTTTTCCAATGTACCAGCCCTAGCTGAATGGCTGTTTTCCAATGTACCACCCCATGCTGAATGGCTGTTTTGCAATGTACCAGCCCAAGTTGAATGGTTGTTTTCCAATAAACCAGCCCAAGCTGAATGGGTGTTTTCCAATGTACCAGCCCATGCTGAATGGGTGTTTTCCAATGTACCAGCCCAAGCTGAATGGGTGTTTTCTAATGTACCAGTTCAAGCTGAATGGCTGTTTCCCAATATATAAGCCTAAGCAGAATGGCTGTTTTCCAATGTACCAACCCATGCCAAAAGACTGTTTTCTAGTATACTAGCCCATGTTTAATGACTGGTTTCCAATATACCAGACCATACTGAGTGGCTCTTTTCCAAATACCAGCCCAAGCTGAATGGCTATTTTTATATTATGCAATGTAAATCTATACACAAAATGACTGCAAAATGGCATCATTCTAAATTGAACATCACATTAAGTCTTGAACTTTATCAAAATTGATACTTTCATAAAAATCAGGAGAAAACATATTATGTAACACAATTATTTGATAAACATTTGATTGGGTTTTTTGTAAATATGCTCTATTACATATATGAAATTGTGGAATATAAATTATGGACACTGTAACATGGATAAACAATCATCATTAACAAAAAAAATTCCTCACCATTTTTTATTCCTCTTTCTTGCCTTGTAATCAGATACAATATTGTCACTTCATTTCAAGTTAGTGATGAAATTTGCATCGTGGATTTTTTTGTGCAGAAACATGTTGAAAATGAGAACTAGATGACAACAAACCACTATTAAGCTATATTTAATTGGTGCAGATCTCTTTTCAAGGACAGTAAAACAGGTTTAATATCAGTATGGATACAATAAATTTATATATGTACTTTGTGCATGCAATGATGCAAAGGATATACATTACAAAGCATCTGTAACTAATTACAGATTATAGACAAAATATAGAATTGAGTGGGAGGGTAGAGAGGTTTATCAGTGGCATACTTAGGTATCTGCACAAAGGCACAAGTATAATGTTAAATCCCAGTTTTAAATTTAATTGATATTTTCCACCCCCAGTTTGCTTCTATGAAGCATATAGTCACCTCCATCTCCAGGAGCCAATGTTAACATTAATTATGATGCAGAACACGAATTCAGATGAAAGTGATCTTTACTTGAAAGAGGTAAAATCCACCCACCTTTTTAAAGATGCAGCATTTGACCCGATTCATAACATTCATAAAAGGTATCAAAACTGTGCAAAATTTGCAAACATTTGTAAGGGTTGGCTCTCAGAATACTCATCAGATGTGGCCAAGAGCTAAATCTAATATCTGACCCTCAAATAACCAATGACACTATTGGTGTAAACTGCATTTCTTTAACCTGAATCCTGCCACAAACTAGGTCATCACAACCTGTTTCCAACTGTTTATGACATATTTTACTGCTACAAATGTTTTGGCCATTTGCTAGTAGGAGCATTATATTAGCATGTGTTAGCATGCATTTTCATATTGGTTCTTACAACCTGAATCTGGATCATCAAACAAAGTGTATGAAAATGTGCCATGCACATAACTAGGTATGTGATTTATATTTCTTAAATCAATAGCTGAAACTGTACATATATTTCAATGTAACATTTATCAGAAAGTTAAAATGTTTATATACAAATGTTCAAAATTATGAAAATATAAAACAGCCCAAAATCTGTGTGCTAGAAAAAGTACATTTACCAGTAAGGTAATAAAAATGGATACACATTTCTTTACTGTCTTTTGAGCAAGAATGGAGTTGCTAGATTGGCCAACTGCAGGTAATCAGACCTCTGTATTTCTCCTCATTAGCTCTACTCCACTGCCTAGGTTTGCAGTGAAGTCAGTATCATCTGTCAAGTTAAGCTTGTCCCCAGACAGATTGCTAGCTGCTGTAGATGTGCTGACAGGTGAATGGCGGCCATCTAGAGGAGTGTAACCCCGATTTACCAGGTAAGAATAGACTGGTAGCTCAGTGGGCTTCACAAGTTTCTCATAAGCTCCTTGCTTGGGATTGTGATATCCAGGTCCTGGGTACATGGGTGGAGCAGGGTAATCAGTAGTGCCAGGAACAGGGTAGTGATGAACCTGCATAGGGCCTGATTGACCGTACATGTACCCCTGCGGTTGAAATTGGGCCAACTGGTAGCCATACAAAGGCTGAGGATGAATAACCCCAGGGAGGACAAAACCTTGAACAGAAGGTCCCTGGACAAAATTTGGAGGAGGCTGAACCTGTTGGTTACTTGGGATGCCTTCTTTCTGTTGAATCTTGTTAGTTTGGTTCCCCTCACTTGTCTTTGATTTGGACTGCTCCTTTTCTGGCTGGGTCTGAGGTTTAGATTTGTTTGGTTTGGAGTATACAACTTTCTTATCCTCTGCCTCTTCTTTCTCTGATTCCTCATCTCCTGACTCTTCAGATTCCTCCTCTCTTGACACCTCATCTGACTCATCATTGCTCACATCTGCCTCCTCATCATGCTCCAGATCTGTGTTCTGAGCTTTTGTGACCTTTTTTGGCTCTATTGAGTCATATGTTTCATCTTCCTCCAGAGGTGGTGGCACCTTCTTTTGAATTTTTGAAGACTTGACGCGTGGAATAATTTCACGTTCCACAAAGGTATTCTGAGGGTGAGCATCATTTCCCTGGACAAATGAGTCGACTTCAACATCAGAGTTCTGTCTGAGAGCTTCTTGATAAGTTGGAGGACGATAGTTACGGGAATTACTCTGGTTCCATTTTGTTGGGGAGTTGTGTACTCGAGACTGTAATTTCTTGGTAGGGTAGGAATCAACACCTGCAATGAAAAATGATGCAGAATTACCAAGCATTCTAATTTCATATTTTTTTATTTTAGTGTATAATTGTCTGTATTAAAGATATACAGTAATTAAAAAATTTAACAGACAATTTTGATGTGATGTTATGTGTTGCCGACAACATCGTTGCAAGCCAAAAGTGACAATCCACTATGCTTTATCACCAACTGCCACCTGTGTGGAGATTTCCTCGTGAACATGCATAAACCTAGTTAACCAATCACTGTCCTAGTTAACCAATTACTGTCCTATTTAGCCAATCACTGTCCTAGTTAACCAATCACTGTCAGAATGAGAAAATTTTTCTAGCCATTGTAACCCAATGCTGCTTGAATGAGCCAAAATTTCTCTAACAAATACAACTGATAAAATGGACATGTTCATTTATATGATGGAGACTGTTACACTGTTATTATAAAGATACATTTTTATTTATTTATACTCATGAAAAACAAGGCAGCCAAGGGCAATAAGGAGAACAGCAGATGGTTGCCCTTGGATTGTGGTGATTTATTCAGTAGTTAAAAATTCTCAGAATTTTTTAATAAAATGTATCTTCTGATATTTATGGTACTGAAAGTACCAAATGCAGAATTTTTTATATACCAAATAAAAAATTTAAGATTTCAATGCTAACACTACCAGATTTTTAAAATTGTACAATATCAGTTAAGCAAGCAGGAAAGTAACTGGGAGTCCTCACATGGGAATAAGGTTGAATACCAATCAAATCTATCACACTTTATTTCCTGCAATTACAAAAGACTGTTGTATTTGTGTTCATTCTATGCTAATTTCATTTCTTCCATCAGCACCTTCATTCACTGGTTAAATATCTGCATAGAAAAGAGAAATTCCAATTTTGTTTTCCATGTACAATTTAAGAAGAGATGATGACATGATTTTATCTTAAGGAGACCTCCACCCTTGTCAAAAGAAAAGAAGAATATTTTACTTCACATTTGGCAATACTGTTGTTTAATAAGAATACATTGTCTTTGTAAGGATAGTATCTTAAGACTGTTTGACAATATGCTAAAAAAGTGCAGGATGTGAATCACAACCAGCTACTCCATTGATACATATAGGAATGTTTTAGCACCCCATCCACAAAGTAGGGATACTAGTATATGTAGTTCTAGAACAATTTAATTTTTGCTGGTTTTGTCAAAGAAAACTGCACAATGTCAAAGAAATAAGAAGGGGAGGAAAAGCTGCTCATAGGTCAATATTATCTTAACTTAAATATGTCTTTTTCTTTCTTCACTTTCTTATAGCTTTGACAGACATCACCTCTAGTTGTATAAGCATTAATCTGTTAATTAATTTTGAACATACTCTGCTCCTTTTCTTTGTATTAATATTGTTCTGTGCTTCTTTCTGAAGGGGCATATACATAGCTAGCTTTGACAGCTTGAATAGTTTGGGAATTTGATCTTTGTGACTCTCATGTACAATTTCCAAAGTAGGATTTTACACTAACATATACTTCCTTTATTGAATCAGTAGTTTACTGACTAATATGCCAAATTTCTCATCTGTTCCATAATGTTGTATAAGATTATTTAGTCAACCATCAATACTTGTGCAAACAGGGTATTAAAATAAACATCTTTACTTCTTAATTTCATTTTGTTGCCTTTATTTTATTCAATTTATCTTAACCCTAATATGGATACATGTATATTGTTTTTTAGCATATGAGCCTATTAAGGGAGAATTTGATTAAGAAAAATGAAAACTGCATTATACTTTTAAATTGTCTAGGCTCAGTATTCTGCCCTCTGTACATTTAATTTCAAAATACCATGGAAAGGGTCATGCCATCTAATTTTCTGTCCATCCAGTATGTACTGAACACCATTTCAGACTCAAAATCTCTTGTGTCTCCATTAACACTTCCAAGCTCCAATAATTTGACTTTAAAACTTTAACTTTAACTTTAAAAATTATTGTCATCATCCATTACTATAAACAGTAAGTATTTGCCTAATGAAACTCTGTAATGAACCATGCCAGGAATCGGACATTTGGTCATTTTCTATGTAGTCCATATTTTAAACAAGCATGAATGGTTCAAACTATGTCATAATTTTTACTTCATGTCACATTGTTCTAATCAAATTTTGTTTCACAACCATTTCTGTTGTGCTTTAAAAACCCATTTATGAAAGTTACTACCCAAAAAACATGTATAGAAAAGAACAGTTAAATACAAATTGTATATTCCACCTAGCACATTTTCATATGTGGTATGTTCAATGAATTTATGGGAGTTTTTGCTTTTCACTGTTCTCTAAGCGCATGAATTTATACAAAATTTTTCATGATTTGCACAAGACACACCTTGACAGCAGCTCTGCTTAAGAACTTGATATATCAAATAACTTTCCCATAAAGTGTCTCTCTTGTTCTGTCATTACTTCTTGTTTGTCACACAGATAATAAGCTACTGATTCCTGATTGGTGGTTATTGTTTAACCTAAAGTGGAACAAGCAATAACCATAAATGAAAATTTAGTATGCAACACATGGGTAGCATTGCTTTCAAATTTACCAATGGAGTCAGATACAATTCAAATTAGAAACTTTGCATGGTCATTAAATTATAAGTAAAGAACTTCATTAAACATGTGGAGCACGTTTGGAATGTATAGTATATGCTGAACATACTTCTCAGTTAAGTAAATTAGCATGAAATAGGCTGGTGGTGGTGGTCAGATTAAGAACCATATCACTTATCAATGGTGAGTGGATATTCTAAAAAAATCTTTTTTTGTTTTTATTAATAAACATGAGTGCCTGTGATTGCAGATGCTATTTCAGATGGATTATAATTTTTACAGAATAACAAGTCAACTAATAATAATTATTCATAACTATTTAAGACTAAAATTACATGCATACAGTAAGTATAATTTTGTATCGATTCTACATTTCTTGTATCAATATGTGTATCGTTTCAGCAAAAGTATTAATGCACTGATATATCGATGAATCATTTCACCCCTACTCGTAATCTTTATCATGTCTAAAAGACATTTATTCTTGTCTAGAATTCAGGTGAAACAAGACATCTGAAAGGTGATTCTGGTGGAACCATATTTCTGGACACAAGTGCCAAAATGCACCCAGTATTGTCCTCTAAAGGAATAACATGCCAAATGGCTATATTGAAGCCCTACTTAGACTCACTCTCAAAAACACTGTCATCTTCTTCACTGTGACGGGCCGTTCTGGACCTTGGCAACACTGGAGAGCGTCGGCTAGATGGAAAGCCATTCTTTGATGATTCTGAGGCCCACATCCCTTTGGATTTCTTGTCTGTGGGAGCAGACCCATTAAAACTGTGTATGCTTGCTGCAGTATTAATAGAACCTAGCTGATCCTGTTTCCATCTCTTGTTCAGGCCTCGCTGTTTTCTATAGCAGCAGATTACAACCACCACCACAACTAATACAATCAGTGCAAAAGCCCCTCCAACAATCCCAATTATTTCCTTGGTACCTAGAAGTCTGTATGTATAGCCATATGTATCGCAGCCATAACCAGTTGCTGGATCACAATCTTTGTTGTTGATGTAGTCCGCTAGAAAATAATTTATATTCTTTCAATATTAATGTAAAACAACATTGCATATTGTTTATAATTTATTTTTCACCACATCTGATCAATCACATACCATAAATATCACTGTTCTGAAAAGCAATTTGATAAATTTAGCAAGAAAACAGATTTGTGTCAATACTTGTGATGGTCAAAACTATAATGCATGGTTCTATGCATTTATTTCATCATTGCAAAGTATACTGACACTGAATTCTCTTTTTGTTATTAGCGAGGATCAATTTTACCAGGTGTTCAAAAGACTTAATCTGGGTTTAATCTATGCCACAGTTTGGTGCCGAAGGTGCACAATAATTTATAGTGCACTCAAACATGAAAGACATGTTCACACAACATGGTGTTGAAATAGTTTTACAAGTCTATGCATGCACCATGTTCCTCATTATAAATTCAGCCCTATACCAATGACCTGCATAATGCAGATGAGCGTCTGACTGACAGAGACTGATGGTTTAGCTAGACTGGTTATACTTCCATAGATGAGAGACTTTATATTTAAAGCTGCTGTTTGTAGTACACTGCATGAGAATCACAAATGTCTTTATAGTGATTAAGAATGATCTCAAGTTCTATCCAAACCCAATCTCTAAGTTTAGTCTCACAAAAAGAGAAAGATATTTCAACTCTGAATAATAGTTGTTCTTCTCAAACTAATTTCCTGTCTTTGTTTTTAAAGATATTATGGTATTATTTATAAGAAATAATGCAATTTCCTGGTACAAGGAAACTCATATCTAGAACATGTCCAGGTATGAGAATCATGATGACTAACAATTGAATCCTTCACACTATTTTTCCTATGTATACAACAACCCCCACTACAGCAACAGTTTGGCCCAATGAACTTGTAATTTAGTAATGAAAAGGCAAATGACTAATTGACTGCTGAAGATTTGTGTAACTTTTATAAAGTATGTATCATTTTGTATTGATTCTTTGCCTTGTATACTGATGTGTATTGAAATGGCAAATATAGAGATGCATGAATGCATTGATGAATTTTTTCACCTCAATTAAAGCATACTGTGCCACTATCAATGAAGTTAAAAAAATAATTGATATTGACTAATATGGTTTATACTAAATTCTGAATTTGTTTTTAAAAAAATATGAATATATGATTAATTAGAGACAAAAACAAACTATACATATGCAATAAAAGCATATAAAATTTAGGAAAAACAATGAAATAATAAAAGTAAAACTTGATATTGTAAGTAAAAGATGCTTCAAATTATTATCAGAGCTTTTTATTAGTGCTGACTGGATAGGCCAACACATCTGACTCTACCCTGTAATGTCTAAACAGTATCGTTCTATAGCATTTAAAGTGCATTTACATCCTATAATCTATTTCCAAAACTATGTAAAATAAAAATGTTGCATTGAGTTGCTCCTTTGTGTTAAAATGTTCCCATGTATGTATATTCATGTAGATTCTTCAACTGTTTTAAATAAAAACAATCCTCTTGATGTGATCACTGGCTTAATCCTGGTCTCTAATATGCTTGATACAAAAGTACTGTAATGCATGACATGTTTCAATAGGATCCATGTAGTGCATTACAGCCAAAAAGACACAAATTAACCAATAATGTGCATTACTCAGTAGCACCTGCTAGTCCCAATAACATCCTAAGAGGCTGAATATAGGTCTTTCAAGTATGTGACTAGGATAACCTGAGATAGGTACACTTTTTTTTGACAATTTTATTTCATCTGTTTGCTTAATTATTTGTTGTTTATTTAAAAGCATTTAATGCAATACAGCTGATCAGGCTTAATATATACCAGGTAGCTGATGCTAAGGTTGCAAGATATTGTCAGAGTTAATTAATTCCTCAAAATTATTTATAAAATGTAACACATAACTTGTGCTTAAAAAAGCAGTCAGCCGTAACTGTCACTTTTAGAAGCCTTACAGTACTTCCAATATTCTAAATGCAAATGGCAAGGATGATTTTTACCAACATAGTTTCTGTTACAGAACAGACCATGTATTACAAGGGCAAACAAGCAGTAATTCAATGATCAGGATTGATCTGAGCTTTTTTTTACACACATACTTAAGAAAGAGCATATGAAAGTCATACTAGCATCTGTCAAGGAAAAAAATATAGAAAAAATTTGATAAGATACATCTGAGACATTTTAGCAAAAAATGAAAAAAAGGAAAATTTACTGTGTTACTGCAAAATTAATATGTGCCACATTTAAGAATTGGCAGCAGAAGAATTCTTGGTTACAGAGTGCTCTTTCAAAATGTAGATGTCTAAAACTGAATGGCAACTGGGTACATGCTGGACTATAATATTTCAATATGAAACAGCTTCTCTATTCAGCCAGAATTGGGTGAAATTGGCAAAAATAATAAGAAGCAAGTGTAGAAAATCAAAACAGTTCACTGACACTTCTGTTTTTGCATATCTCTATAGCAGATAATTAAACACTGATTATTAAAACTATTACTATTAAAACTCATAAAAAATATTAAAAATTGTTTACTTTGCTACACTAATGCTGTTATATAATATTTATTTTTATAAATTTTTATAACTCTAGTAACCTTGAAAATAGTAGAATATCAGCAACTGTTTCCATAGCAAAAATCCTCCTTTCAATAATTTACAGGATGAAAAAATAATGTATGAAATTACTAAAACTTCATATATCCACCGAGTCCTAGTTTGCTTCCAATTGGGCAACTTTTAACTTTTACTAATTTTTTCAAGGATCATTTGCGAATATGTTGCAAGAAATTTGTAATAGGAATCCAATACAATAGGTATGTTATTCTTGGTCTACAGATAGCACATTACTTCTGGCCTTTAGGATCATCAAATTAGCACCAAAACTGATTACAAAGAATAAAACTTGTTTTTCTAACTCTTAAACTTCCATTATGAAGAGATAACTGATGAAAAAAGTTACGTTAAAATCTAATTATTAATGCACTGTATTAGGGCAAACAGGAAGTTGAGCATGATATGAATTCCAGGCACTTTAGGCATATTTAGATGAAGATATTTTGCCAGAATGACATCCTCATGCATACATGGAACAGTGGCATTGCAAAAATTCTGCCTCCCCCCCTACTGAATTTTGGGGCCTCCCTTGCAATCAAAAAGTTATTGGATGGGAATTTTGAGCCTCCACTGGATGCTTGGATGGTAGCTACACCGCTACCTTGGAAACCTGATTCCTGAAAATATTTACTTTATGGAAAATGGAAATGATAGTACAATTAAAACAATTTTGTATCCTTTTTACAGATTAAGTAAATTTATCTGCAATGTGTCTCTGTGTTATAATACTGCATTACCTACAGCTTCAAAGAAAAATGCAAATTGCTTTATTGTTTTTCTTACTTTTAATTGGTTCTGCTACAATTTCTATGTCATAGTTAAAATCCCTCTCCCTCCTTGTCAGCTGAAATGTCACAACCTGTCCCGTAGTAAAGAAATATCCTGCCCCTGTAGGTGGACCCTGGTTAGCATTAAAACCAAGCTGTTAAAAAAAAGAGAAACAGGTATTTTTTTTCTCAAATCTAAATGCATAGATTTGAAACAAAAATCATTTCACAATTCTTGATTAAAATAAAGCTTTTTAAAATGTGCAATTTGGCAAAATTACAATGACTCAATCATTGCCATGACCACTGGAGAGGTTCTATATATCACTCCTATGTGTATGTGTGTGTGTAAATAACTTGAGAACCATTCAAGTTAAAGTAGTAACTGTTACTGAGGGTTATATTAGAAACTCAGGAGTATTGCATTCATGAACAAACATTTACTACACAGTATTCAGTTTCTCCACTATGAAAAGCAAATATATAGATGATGACACTGTTTGTTCCTCACCCCTATCAAAACCTTATTGTGCTGTGTTATATACCAGATTTTGTTTCTAAACAATTACAGATATAATTGATTTTCAAGCTGGTTTAACTGCTTAATTTGATTGTACTTGATTAATATTCCCTATAAAACATCATAACATATAAGCTATAAAGAAAGATTAATCCCACAGTACATTATACATGTATACTGACAAATCTGAGTTACAGAAGCTGGATAAATTAGTATGTTAAAATATTTTAAAGCTATTACACGTGATAGCAGATGTTGATAACATATTC
This sequence comes from Potamilus streckersoni, assembly GCA_016746295.1. NCBI lineage: Eukaryota > Metazoa > Mollusca > Bivalvia > Unionida > Unionidae > Potamilus > Potamilus streckersoni. The sequence continues at coordinate 775,585 of JAEAOA010002240.1, forward strand.
CATTTGGATTCTTAGGTCAGTAAGTAGTTTTGTCCAATGATGCACATGAAGAGTTGGGCTCGATGTTTTATATGCTGACATTCATATAGTTTGGGAGTGAAGAACGTTGACTATGTATCAACCTCTTGGTAAAGTGAGTTCAGGACCTTTACTTTCCTGGACTCTGTTTTCTGTATACTTAACATTCACTTTTCAGGAAAAAGGTGGTCCTCGGCATCCAATTTCTAAAGCCTACAGAAATCTTACTTTTCAACTTTGGGTTAATAAATAACAACAAGATTTAGCTGTTGTTGTCTCGTACCCTGACAAAAATGTCTGCAGAGACAGAAGGGATTGTCAATGACTTCATATAGAGAAAGTTTGTACTCAGTAAGTATACTGGAAAGTGATAGAAATCAAAGTGTGCTCCAGGAAGAAGAGTGTGAATTTTGAATGGATAAATTATTAGAAAATAGATGAGAATATTACAAGATAAGTAATGATCAACAGCAACAGGAACATCTACACCATCAGTCTTCAAAGAGATATCATAATCAATTTTAGAGATATCATTATCAATTTTAGAATTTTAGAGATATCATAATCAATTTTAGAGTTTTATGAGTGATGACTGGCAGGATGGATAATGAAATACACATAAATGGTAGAAATATTGAAGAACTGTTAATATCAGATACAGTAACTCACTAATCTGTTAGACACAGTTCATAGAAACAACACAAACCCACTAATTTGTGAGCAAACTTCATAGAGACATCTTTAAAGTAACCCACTAATGTGCATACCAATGTTAATACAGACACCCACTAACCTGAGTAGCAAACTTCAGAGACATCTTAACACTAAACCACTAATGTGTGACCTTTGTATTAGCAAATGGAAATGCAGCTTTTAAAAATCTGAAAGATAATCAAATCATTCGACACAAACTGATGTTCTTCAGTCATATTGCTCTGTCTCCCAAACATCAAGATAAGTCTTCATCTTATTGGCTGATAAAATTAGCGAGTATGTTAATAAACCCAATCACCAGAAAATGACTCCCAAGTGGCCGCTCTCAGATCTTCATGATGGACAGTAGAGATCTGATTTTAATTAGATTGCTTTTCAAGAAAATGGCAGTGCCAGATGTTAGGCAAATGGGCTTTTAGAACAGATGAAAATTCTTAGAGCCTTTTTAAATTTAAAAACATACCTGATATGAACCAACACTGCTTTACAAATTTGACAAGTAGAATATGAAACTGGGGACACTGTCATGCTGAATTTGTTAACTTCATGATCATTCAGCTAAAGTTAGACATGTAGACTAGTTAAAGTAAGTGTTCAATACAGTTTATCAGCATGTTTTGTGTTTGTATTCTGGTTCTAATCCATATCCAGTGCAAATGCCCAATAAACATTTCTCATGATACATATTTTTCAACTTTACATGTCAAAACAGGGAGCTGGGGAAGAAAATCTTTCTCTTGAACAAATTGAGATCACACAATGTATTTGACAATTCCTGGCAAACTGGGACTCATCGCATGCAATAGAGAATGCAAAAGATTCCTTCTATATACTTAAGAAATGACAAAATTAAACCTGTCACTCATGAAAAAAAGAAGAAAAAAATAACCATTGAAAGTCATTTCGTGTTACCTCATTTCTGATTGCCATTCCTATATTTGCAGACATTGTTGATCTTATCAAATGTATATAATAACTCCAAAAGAAGAAAAATATTTAACACCCAGAGAAACTCCTAAAGACTGTAAAATATAACAACTTGGTCTTCATCTATGTAGTTCAAAACAGCATGGGACCAGATTTTCTAATAATTTTTACTCCTAAAGTTCATAGTCAAATAATATGCTCTTCTACTAAAAATCAGCCAAGTATCCCAAAAGAAAACATTTAACTGGAGTTTTACATACATTGGTGCTTTAATGTGGAATATCTAATTTAATGAATCAGATCTTAAATCTTTCACAATAACTGCTGTTTTTAAACACAAATCTTAACATTCACTAGTCCAAAATAAAATAATACAGTATGTTTTGACCCTGCTGTCTTCATTGCCTCTTGTATGTAGTAATACATATTTTACTAAGTTCATGTATTTTATTATAAATACTATGAATACTGCCCATTTTAATGTGTGAAATGAGTCTCATGCTCAGTAGTCTATCACAAATAAATAAAGTCAATTATTTTTATTATCATTATCATGCATACAAATATAGACAGGGTTCATTTTAATCTGCTCTAAGTGCCAATAACCAGTATTTTTCATATCTGGGGCAAAAAGTTTTTTCACTAGTACAATTTGGATGAACAAGACGCAATAAAATAAAGATAAAAAACATGGCTGATTTTAGACTGATTTAAGTGGTGGATGCCAAGCTTCTGGAACTGATTTTACTCAGTGCAAAAGAAATCAGACAACCAATTTTATTGGTTGTCAGAAATGTCTTACCTTTCTTTCAACTAGCTTGGAACCAATCAAGTGCATTGCTGATGATCACTGACATTAACAAAGAATATAAAATCTTAAGTAACAACACTGCTGCATTTATTTGCAATGTAGCATACAGGCAGGAAAGAATGTCAAGTCATATGTCCAAAATAAATTGTAGAGTGAAATGGTTACTCAAGCATCAGAAATTTAGATCCCAGTAAAGAAGGCATGTGACAGGGTAGGGCTGATAAAGATTACAAGTGACTGGGCCAAGTATTTATTAAATTCTGCAGTAAATATACTCTGAATTCATCACTCCTAAGTCAGACTAGATTTTCTTTAATTATCCATCAATACAGTGGTCAAGGTTATCTTAGCAGACAAGAAAAACGTATAACCCTGGAAATATATTTCAGATATTATAAAAATCCACATGTTCTTCTGAATTGTGTTTTAATTTCTTGAATTAACAAAGAAACACATAACCACCAGTATGTGGGATATTCTTCCAATTATCAAAGGTTGAGTAAAAATGGTGTACTTTATAACCTGATGAAAAGATACATGCATATCATTCAGATGAATGTCAATTACAAGATTCTTTGAATTAAAATGCATTTCCAAAGCAGTAACTATTCTATGTATGTATTTGATTCTGTTTTGAAAAAAGCCTGTATTCATACTCAAAATGACATTTTAGATAAAACCTGATGAATGTACAAAAGAAAACATATAAATTCTTGCATATCCCCTTATAAGCCTTCATTACCAAATATAGGTCTTACAATTAATAATGACTGTAGTCTCCTCAATTTATTAAATAAACAACGCTTAAAACCAATGCATAAAAGCAAACCTAGTAGCTACAATATGAAAGAATTATTTTCTCTACAATTGTTTTCTTGACTGCATATCAAATGAATGAAAAAATGTAACAAGCAGCATGTTAGACAAACACTCAACCACTTTCATATAAAAATTATGTATCATGAATTCTACTTTAATGTTTCAATACATTTAATAAAAACAATCACTCTTTACATTTTTCTTTTATGCCAATCTTTTATGCCAATCAATATTGTGCATTGAAAGATGGATAAATTGATTAAAGAAAGTTAATTTGATTCATCAGTTAGATCCTTTGTATCCCAAAGGCCTTAATATTAAGAAATTATATATAAAAATGCATAAAAGGTTTTATAAAAGACTTTATATGTTGTATACAAGCATAGCAATTAGAAATATATAACTGTATATGAAACTGTGATTCCACTCATTTAGTTTTCATTGAAGATTCAGGAATAATTCTGATCAATTATAGATGAGAATGTTATGATAATGTATATCATTTAATGACATTATGTCAATGGTGTGATTGTTTATAAATATATAGACATCATCTGTCTCTTTTCAAATATACAGTAAAGGAAGAACTGTGAATAGCATAAGGTCCATTAGGATCAAAAGTCTAATATGTGTACCAACATTCAAAGTTTTGGAGCTTTTCCTTTTAATCAGATGTGTGGATGATAGATGAAAGGACAGAAAAATGGTGAATAAAACATTAAAACTGAAGAACTGGTAACAGTCACAGACAATAGCAGTTAGGCAGGTAAAACATACATGCCAACCCCTGGCCAGGAGAAATCATAATCCAAGAGGATAAAAGGAGTAATCTGAGCAGAAAAAGCATATTCAACATATAACATAATAAAATTCAATGCGCATAAACACATGCATATTTTCCACAATTTTGGCATCAGGAAGCATCCATTTGAACAAAGGACCAAAGCTGTATTATACCACTAGATGTAGTCAGTATTCTATTAAGAGCTCGGTAAATTAAGTCTTCTGCATTTATAAAATTTGTTTCCACAATTTAGTCCTGCTGTAAAAGAAAAGAAGTTAACTTAGTACTGGAGTTAGCAAAACGAGCTAAAGCATCTTTGTTATACACTATGACCAATATTTAAATCCTTTCCACAAGGCCAGGAATGGGCGTAAAGCTACCCTAGAATGACACTGTATCGTGTTATTCATATATTCATCTCTGAGTCATTGAGTCATTTTTTTTTTCTTTCTAAACCATCTGTGAAATCATTTGAAAAACATTTTTGCTGTAAGATACACATCAACAAGAAAAAAATAGGATGACTTCTACACCCAAATTCCTACAGAATGGTTAGGTACCTTACATTATTTTTAACGAAGAGTATGTGAAAAAATGATTAAAAAAAGAAATTAGTATGTTATGTCCTAAGCCAGACAGCTGATTTAAAAATAAAATAGAGGTCATCTTGGAAATAGGGCTGCTGCTATAAATAGAACATAACACTAAGGAAAGTTACCACTAGTCCACAGACAAATGTATTTTTATAATGATTACACCAGAAGCATAATGTTAGACATGTATGGCAATAGCAAGAAACAGTAATAACTGGTAATAGCAAGAGACAATAGTAATAACTGGTAATAGCAAGAGATAATAGTAATAACTTGTAATAGCACCAGACAATAGTAATAACTGGTAATAGCAAGAGATAATAGTAATAACTGGTAATAGCACCAGACAATAGTAATAACTGGTAATAGCATCAGACAATAGTGATAACTGGTAATAACAAGAGACAATAGTAATAACTGGTAATAGCACCAGACAATAGTAATAACTGGTAATAGCACCAGACAATAGTAATAACTGGTAATAGCACCAGACAATAGTAATAACTGGTAATAGCACCAGACAATAGTAATAACTGGTAATAGCAACAGACAATAGTAATAACTGGTAATAGCACCAGACAACAGTAATAACTGGCAATAACAAGAGACAATAGTAATAACTGGTAATAGCACCAGACAATAGTAATAACTGGTAATAGCACCAGACATTAGTAATAACTGGTAATAGCACCAGACAACAGTAATAACTGGTAATAGCAACAGACAATAGTAATAACTGGTAATAGCACCAGACAACAGTAATAATTGGTAATAGCAACAGACAATAGTAATAACTGGTAATAGCACCAGATAATAGTAATAACTGGTAATAGCACCAGACAACAGTAATAATTGGTAATAACAACAGACAATAGTAATAACTGGTTGTTGTTGTTGTGGTGCTTAACGCCATTTTTCAGCACACGATAGGCTATACATGGCGGCCAGTATTAATGGTGGAGGAAAAAACTGGGCAATCTGCGGAAAGAACCACCGACCCATGAGAAGCTACTGGCAAGCTTTCTCACATATCCACATTCACAGAATCTTAGACTCGAACACACGCAGACAGCTGTGAGATGGCAGTGATCCGTAACGGACATCGCTTTAGACCACTCCGCCACTCGGGTCCCCCAGTAATAACTGGTAATAGTACCAGACAATAGTAATAACTGGTAATAGCACCAGATAATAGTAATAACTGGTAATAGCAACAGACAATAGTAATAACTGGTAATAGCACGCAACAATAGTAATAACTGGTAACAGCAACAGACAAATGTAAACAGTAGTCTCCTACATCAACCAAGTTTCATTGAGGTATTTTGGACAGTTGTGGAGTTCTGCTCCAGAAAATGAAATGTGATGGATGGATGAAAACTGGTTTCTATATCCCCTGCTAACTTTGTTGGGTGAGGGATACCAAGTGGCTGATAAAACTCTCATACAAAACTTAACCCAAAGAAGTAATACATTTTTTATGACAATAACTGATAATAATATTAATGGTTATATCCTACCAATTTTCGGCCACTCATTTCTCCATCATAGATGATGAATTGAACAGTCGCATCTCTGATGGTAGACTTGACTATAGTCAATTTGAATACCATGGGTTCTCTGGCCGAGTCGATGGTGAGTGTCAGCTGACAGGAGGTGGGTGTAGCTGTGTTCTGGGTATTGCCACTGCTGGTAATACTAAAAATTCTGTCAGAACGAACAGATCGTGGAACTCCTGTACATGTTGATGGGTTGTCCAGGTTGTCTATAAGAAAATCAATTTGATATGAACATTTTTGCAAAGTATCATCAATTCAATTTCTATTATAAATGCAATGAATCCATCAGTTTTAGTAAATATTTACCAAAATAAAACTTCATCTTTAACTAAATAGAATAAGTTATTGATTTGAGCATCTATTTAGAAAAAAGATGCTACAAGCAATCAAAAATGTAATCTAAATTTGTTTGGTAACAATAACTTATGTTTTCAGTAAGGTGTAACAAAATGTCATATACTGCTATTGTCATTCTGGAAGACATGTATTTAAAACCAAAAGTCCAGAAGTGTGATTAAAGAGTGACAGAGTGATCATAAACATTGCATTCAACTAAAAAAGTTGTAATGTTTACTTAACTTTAATTACCTCCCTCCAGTACAGTTTCACAAACTGCAGTTCCAAACACTATGTACCTCAACAGTATCTTGCTATCTCTCAACTTGATGTAAAAAAAACCCTGTAAATGTCATTTGGGACATAAAAGACAACAATCATCTTTCTCCCCACTTCAAGACTAACTTTCCATTAAATATAATTCTTGTCCTACCTGCTAAATTCATAGTTTGTGCTATTATTACTTAATTCTATATTTTAAGCGACATTTCCATAAGACTTATGGCAAAATCATAAGGGTTGGCAGGTCTCTCTTATTGGTTTTTGTCAGATCTCCACGTAGGTCTGTGGAGGTCTAATTTTAATCAGACTGCAGCCAGTTTGCCAGTTCCCATGAGTGGTAACCATACATAATTTTTACTGTATTCATAATCCTAAAAACACAATGACTACATGAACTAAGGCAGTAGTACTGATAAAATGTAATCATATTTACATGCCCTGGCAATGTTACAATAAATGTATCTTAAGATGCACAAGAATTTGTCTGCTTGCCTGTCTGACAGAGACGTTCTCATTTTCAAATGGCTTTGACTTGTTCTGTGAGGTAAACAAGGGGCATGTGTATTAATCTACAGGGATGGGTTTGATTCCACTGTCCCAGGATGATAAATTTCCTCCTAAGGTTTGGGACCTCTATACAGAAAAACTTAATGTAAATCTTAGCTAAAATTTTCCAATTTACCTTGACCATGCTAGTGGGTAAGACATATGGCAGGAATGCATGAGAATGAAAGAGCAAAGATTACCGATTCAACATGCACAAGCATGACAACTATCCATCCAAAAAGTTTAGGACTTGTTAACAGGCTGAAAATTTTTAACCACATCCTTAACTACAATACCATCATGGCTGATGGAATGAGCAATACACATGTTCTGCCAATGCTAAATTAGGTGAGATAATAGTGATACATGAGACAAAGTTTGGCGAGAGACTTACATGTTTCATAGGAGGTTGGATTGTAAGGTCCAACATTGTTTGGTGAATTGGCATTACTCTGCTCTTGAGTCAAGGGCAAGTTAGCCAGAAGTAGAATCGCCAGGGCTATCTTCATGGCCATTGCCATTAACTGTGTAGGTTTCTAATCAGAACCTTCTGTACTTTACGCTTACATATTTTTCAAACAATGTGTCTTGATTCTGAAATAGCAACATTAAAAAAAATCAGTATCATGCAATGTTAGGAAAATATAACAAATGTAATTAAAATGATCAGGGAATAAAGGCAACAGGTGACAGACTTTGCCAAACTTAATACCTTATAATTACACTAATACATTTATGCATAAATTCATCTGAAAATTTGCTAAATTTGTCAAGAACTGTACATAACATCTTCCTACAAATTCTTGGTTCTTAAAACTGAATTTACAGATAATCAACTGGTATTTTTAACATTGTGATAATGAATAATATACAACATGTAATACAAAATGAATAATAAACATTAGTATTAAATATAAGATTTTGTGCCAATGTACTTTACTGTACTACAGTGTAACCTGTTTTGAAAGACCACCCCTTTTGCCAAAACATAATGGTCTCTCATGACAGGTGGTCTCTCAAAACAGGTCATAATACTATATAATCAATAAATCTGTACATGAAGAACCTGGTCTCTCAAGACATGTGGTCTCTCATAGCAGTGGTCTCTCAAGACAGGTTTTACTGTACTGACAAACATTTTACTGCCTGAATTTTTACATTGCTGTTAATAATGGTAAATAAAGTACTTTCTTAAAACTCTTTATACACATAATCAGTGTTTTATATGCTTAGACCCAATACTTAATGAGTTAATGAGTGCTGTCAAGAAAATGGGTGAGTTTTCAACTCTGTTAAAGAATGATCAACCTAAAATGCCAGGATGTAAAATCGACCTTTTGACTATTTAATCTCAATCTTAACTGGCTTGGTGCAACATTGTAATGACATTGACTATTTAATCTTGATCTTGACTGGCTTGGTTCTATAAACAAGATCAGTCAAATACAACGAAGACCACTGGGTCAGCCGTTCAAATTTTTCACAACAAAAGAAATAAAATATCAATTTTAAAAAAGGAAAAATTTTTAATATATAAAAGAAAAAGTCATACTTTTTTATTTTCAATGGTAACCAATATGTTAAGTATCTTAGATAAATGATTTATGCAAATTTATATACTTAATTTATAAATTGAAAGATTGAAATTTCAATGAAGTTTTACAAAATGCAATTTTTATTGTTGTAACTTAAGTTTATATCATTTAAAAAAGATTGTGATTGTTACTTAAATACAGCAATACATCTAATATTGTATAAATATAATGCATATATCCCTCTTGTGTTTTAAGTTAGTGAAATCAGTAACATGATACATGATATATCAGGCTGATTTAAAAAAAATTTGATGTTGGCTAAGTGACTGCTGATTAAGTACATTTTTCAAGGATGGTGGCTAGACAAATTTTTATATACTTACAAACAAGAAAAAAAAAAGATTTTATGAAGGTTATGGACTGTAAAGACTAGAGCTGCAAAACTATAGGGCCATTTATGGAAAATGGAAGTGCTATCATACAAGTTCGGGCAAATTCATAAATCTTCCAAAACAGTCTTGTAATTTTTCTTAACTCTGAAGTGCAGGGATGTATTCTATATACCCTTATATGGAAACAAATATACATTCCTCGCTCACATATAGGTAAGAGAAATTACTACATTTTAAAGATTTTCTTTCAAAGCCGCAGTGGAATATTTCAATGTTTTAAGACATTAGATTTATTGTAGAAACAATTTAATTCTATGTCAAAGCATTTGAAACATTTTTGTTTGCTTTATTTTATATACTACTAATCATAAAATATATGTTGTTTTTTGGAGAGTTAAACAGTATTAAGAATTTATATGTATCTGTAGTCGTAGTAGTGATTTAATGTAAAGATTTTGCTATTTACTACATTCCCAGTAATAATTAATTTAGAAATAAAATACCTTTGAAGCTTTGGAACATAACATATCAATATTTAAAGTCAAACAATTAATAATTTGCAATTACTACAAAAAATTTTGGAGTCATGTCTGAAATATTGAAATTTATAATAATTTTTTCTAATCATCAACTTTTTCAATATATAATTATTTACATTATGTTCTAAACATAAAAAAATTCCAGAACTGTATAAAGTTTAAAGAAATTTTTTAACTGTTCAAAATATTAAGCTTGAAGGAATAATCATTTTACATGTATATGTATTTTTATATCTAAAATATATGAATATACAAGCCACATCTATGCTACTCAGTAAGTTCAACTCATAAATTTAGAAATAAATAGTTAAGAAATGAAGGCTGACAGAATCATTACACTTACCTGTATGACAGAGGCAATGATGAATCATTACACTTACCTGTATGACAGAGGCAATGATGAATCATTTACACTTACCTGTATCACAGAGGCAATGATGAATCATTACACTTACCTGTATCACAGAGGCAATGATGAATCATTACAATTACCTGTATCACAGAGGCAATGATGAATCATTACACTTACCTGTATCACAGAGGCAATGATGAATCATTACATTTACCTGTATCACAGAGGCAATGATGAATCATTACAATTACCTGTATCACAGAGGCAATGATGAATCATTACACTTACCTGTATCACAGAGGCAATGATGAATCATTACACTTACCTGTATCACAGAGGCAATGATGAATCATTACACTTACCTGTATGACAGAGGCAATGATGAATCATTACACTTACATGTATGACAGAGGCAATGATGAATCATTACACTTACCTGTATCACAGAGGCAATGATGAATCATTACACTTACCTGTATCACAGAGGCAATGATGAATCATTACAATTACCTGTATCACAGAGGCAATGATGAATCATTACACTTACCTGTATCACAGAGGCAATGATGAATCATTACACTTACCTGTATCACAGAGGCAATGATGAATCATTACACTTACCTGTATGACAGAGGCAATGATGAATCATTACACTTACATGTATGACAGAAGCAATGATGAATCATTACACTTACCTGTATCACAGAGGCAATGATGAATCATTACACTTACCTGTATCACAGAGGCAATGATGAATCATTACACTTACCTGTATCACAGAGGCAATGATGAATCATTACACTTACCTGTATCACAGAGGCAATGATGAATCATTACACTTACCTGTATCACAGAGGCAATGGTGAATCATTACACTTACCTGTATCACAGAGGCAATGATGAATCATTACACTTACCTGTATCACAGAGGCAATGATGAATCATTACACTTACATGTATCACAGAGGCAATGATGAATCATTACACTTACCTGAATCACAGAGGCAATGATGAATCATTACACTTACCTGTATCACAGAGGCAATGATGAATCATTACACTTACATGTATCACAGAAGCAATGATGAATCATTACACTTACCTGTATCACAGAGGCAATGATGAATCATTACAATTACCTGTATCACTGAGGCAATGATGAATCATTACACTAACATGTATCACAGAGGCAATGCTGCTGCCATTTCCTGCATCTATTGCAAGACAAAAGCAAGCTGGCTAGGTCTGACATGCCTATGGCATTTTACACAAGGATAAAACACCATTGTCACAATTAACACAGTTTAGTTAGTATTATACTAAAATATATCCAATCAAAATGTCTTAATATAAACTGTATTTGCTAGAAATTTACACACAAGCATACCAAAAAACTTTATTAAAGTTTATGAAAAAAACTGGCAAGTAAAGAAAATTTTCAGCTCTTTAATACAAATTAACAGCATGTGGTGTATTTCATTTTCATACCTTTTTCTTTTCTATCAAATCAATGTGCATATAATTACTTAATAAAGGTGACTTTAAATATAATTAACTGTTTACATCTTTTGGGGGCGATTCAGCAGTTTGTTTTGATTCTATAATTGCAGACATCAATAGATAATCATGTGATTAGTGGGAATGACCATTAGCAGTGTGCTAATTATTGTTTTTAAAAATTTCAGTATTTTTAATCAAATTTACAGTGTGTGGTAAATTTCATTTATTTTTGTTCAAATTAGCATGCATTAATTAACTTAACATAAGTGACTTGAATTATAATTATCTGCTGACTTAGAGGTGTGTTTGTATCTTCGTCAACTGCAGACATCCATCAATAATTGTGTGATTAGTGGAAATTACCATTAGCAATGTTTGGTTGAATTCTTTTGGGAATTTTCTTGCGGTCAAAATGTCTTGGACTTGAAATGTCTAGCTTTCTCGGGTAAGTTTACTCCTGTTGATTTCTATTAATTAGTTTTTGCTTGACCATACAATTAGTGATAAATAATCTATCCAGTTGTTTTATTTTATTTTATAAATGGTATAATGCTTCCAAGACAATTTACTCATTTTTGAGGGTATACTTGTTGAGTAGAGTCACAACTAACAAACCTAGCTGCTCGCTATTAACGTTTTCAATTTCATTGTGGTTATCCGGAATGGCGGTCACTAATTGTACAAACATCCTATAAAACAGGTGAAACGAAATTCTTTAAAGGGTCATTCTTTCACGTTGTGTGAACTATATGCCATACAAGTGATTCTCAATTCACACACACACACACACACACACACACACACACACACACACACACACACACTTGTTTCAGCGTCATAAAAGAATGCTTACATTCCTTGTACTTACCAATCAACTCAGTCCGCCATGTTTACAATTATAGTGCATTATATTCATGACAGGTGTGACTACTCGATAAATTTACCTGGTGATTCTTAAGGACTATAATTATGACTCATCGTAATACTTCCCGATGTCTTGCAGTGTTCCAAAAATTGTGCTATAATTATATTGTTTCGAAATGTAAAAGTACAAAATTAAAAGGTTGAGGGGGAAAAAAAGCCAATAAAATTTCATCTGTCATCGCAGATATTGAAAGCGGGACGAGAACAAGCGGTCCTAATTTGAAGTTATTCCGGGCTACCACTTTAAAGACCAATAAATCCTTGAAACACTTCTGTGGCAGATGACAATTTTTAAATACATTATCCCAGCAGTTACCCTGATTTGATAGGGCTTTTTAATATAAAAAAATCTATGAAATAAAATTAGGTACTCATACAAAGGTTATTTTTTAAAAAAAATATGGCATATACAATTCGCGCGTAACTGTTTTAGTAGCTTTTAGGGGGTTGGGTTTTGGATAGACCAGCAAGTATGTCTCCGCTTTTTTTTCTGACAGAGGTCAGGGGAAAAAAGCGGAGAATTAGGCCTGTTTGTTGGTCTAGGGAGAGGACAGTAAGTTTATTATCTGCTTTTTTGTTACTCAGTAAAATGCGTGTTTGTTTTTTGTTTTTTCAATACTTCAGTTAATATTAGAACCATTAAAAACCCATAATTTGTTGTCTTTTTTATTGGTATATGATAAGTGGAACTACCTAGGTATCGAATGCACACCTACGGGTGGTAAGGGTAGAAAAGTAGTCTAGGGGGCTCGCCTAGTTACAGATTACACTGCTCACGGTCACCTCTGTCCGTGCGAAATCGAGTTCTTGGCTCGACCAACGTGACAAAGCCTGCTAGGATCCTCCTGCTTGTCGGTGGTTTTTCCCTGGATCATCCTAGGTCATGGATATCCGCACAAAAGGGGCAATGGGAAAGGCCACCACCTCCATTTTCACCTCTAAACGTGTTTTGGGCTACATCCATAAAACTTTATAGCCGAGTACTATGTCACCTCGCCTAGAAAACAATTCTGCGGCGCCCCTACCCTAAGCTCCTTATTTGAACCACAGGGGCTTGTATCGTTGCTTACAATTTACCTGTCATACATGTCCTATATAATAAATATTGTAGTTATTGTATAGTACATGTATAATATGTAAATTATAAGCAACGATACGAGCTCCTGTGATTTGAACGTCATTTATGTACTGTAAAATGGCATTATGCTTCACCAACCCAACCCAATCAACTCCATAGTAAGTTTTTTTTCATTATTACAGAAGTATTTCCAATCTTATATTACGATCGTTAAGCGGTTGATTTTTGCTTTTAATGCTCCTAAAACAATATGATAATCTGAATAGTGTGTGGATTGTATTGATTGAGACCTTATTTTCGAAAAATAAAGCTTCCTACTAAAATTAAACTATAAGGTCAATAACGTTAAACCAAAACCGCTGAACCTGACTGTCAGGCCATGAGATTTCTCTAATTGGGTTAGCTCAGTCTGTTACTTTAGCCTTGACGTTTGTATTTCATGTTTGTTTTTTTTATGCGTATCCGTTTACGTGCTTGATGATCAGTTGTCTTTGGCAAACATCCTTGATGGACCAGCTGTTTTTGAGTAATCATCACTGTATCTTGACAGAGTCAGGTTTAGAGGTTTTGGTTTAACGTTATTGACCTTATAGTTTCATTTTAGCAGGAAGCTTTATATTTAAAAAAAAAAAGTCAAGCAAAATTGTCTTTTCGCCATCTCTAATGCTACACAAATCTAACAACCTACATGTCAATTGCATAAGAGGTCCAAAAGTCACGTGATTTTAACAATAAACTATTTCGAAAGCTGTTGCACATAGAATTCGAAAAAATTAATTAAAAGTTACATAATGCTTATACATAAATATTAAAATGTACGTTAAACTGTATGTTGTCATTTTAAATGTTTGGCGGGTTCATAAATATTAAAATGTACGTTAAACTGTATGTTGTCATTTTAAATGTTTGGCGGGTTTTGCAATCAAACGTCTAGTTCTGGGTCACGTGATTCCGCCTGGTAGCATGCGTTGTAGTTCTTGAATATATTTACGCAGCGCGATTCTAAAATATTACAATGATAGAGCAACGAACTCGAGGTCAAACAAGTTGATTTCTCCAAGATTTCAGTGTAAAGTAACTTTGCTAACTGGTATCTTTTTCAGCAATAATTTATTCGGAATTGTTTAAAAAGAAAAAGTTGGTTTTATACCTGCGTACATCATGCCACATGAGAGAACCTACTCTTGCGAGTGTTGTTCATATTATTATTATTTTATTATTATTATTATTATTATTATTATTATTATTATTATTATTATTATTATTATTAAATGACACAAAAGTTTTAATGGCGGGCATATTCAATTAAACGTGATTTCTTAATGATTTACCCAGGTATGCTACAATTGGTTCCAACTACAGGAACTGAATTCCTGGATGAACTAATATGTACACTCACCAATTAATATTGGTGAGTGTACACATTAGGGTAGTTTATCCCGGAGTCAAGTGCCTGTGGTTTCAACCAGAAGAAACTAAGGGGAAACAATCCTTGCAACCGTATGATTTATCCCTTACTTTCGACTTTACAGGTGTACGCCATTTAGGTCACAACAAATTCAAGTGGGTCATATAAATACATAAGCAAAGATGGCTTCCGTCTTTGTTGGATTTGGATCCTAGTGACAGTACAAACCATACTCCAACGATCTAGATTCGATTTGTACCTTTGTTCGATAGATCTGATATATCGTAAATTACAGGTGTTCGGTGTCAAGTTGATAGGAAATAACGTAAGTTTTGGTTTAAATCAAGTTCAGATCATTATTGTCCTCGAAGTATGCAAGATTGAAAGGATAATAAGTAGTGTTTTTATGACATATTCTTCTACCGTTGTATTTACTCGTTAGTTCTAATTGTTGATTTTGTATGAATATTCGATTTTTATCAGGACAGTTGATAATTAAAAATAGTGTTTATGTTAAACTATTATATTTTCAGTGTGAGAAGATTTGAGAACAGTTGCTTCTGTTGTTTTTTATTTTAGTTTTGTAGGTAATTATGATTACATTGTTCGAATGGATTTTTTAATTAGTCTCATTTAGCCAGTATTGTTGTGACATGCATTTAAAGTACACACACACACATGCACACACACACACTCACAATTATTTTTTCTTGTTTTTTTTATCACACACACACATATTGTTATTTTTTTCTTTTATTTTAACCCATGATGAACTGATTGTTAAATTTAAAGTGTTGTAAGGTTTAGATGATATCTAAATAACATTTTGTATGGGTTAAATTTAGCTTTTGTGTTATATTTCTTTAAAAAAAATTATATGGTAGCCTGCATATGTGTGGAATTCATGGAGATTTCTTCATTTGAGGGAAATTTACAAGTTTCGTTGATAGCTAGTTGTGTCAAATGTAGAAATATCTTGTTTACAGTATTCATTTATATAGATAGTTATGTTAAATGTAGAAATAAATACCTTGTTTACAAGATTCATTGATATAGCTAATTGTGTTAAATGTAGAAATATCTTGTTTACAAGATTTGTTGATATAGTTAGTTGTGTTAAATGTAGAAATATCTTGTTTACAAGATTTGTTGATATAGTTAGTTGTGTTAAGTGTAGAAATATCTTGCTAAAGATTCATTGATATAGCTAGTTGTGTTAAATGTAGAAATATCTTGTTTACAAGATTCATTGATATATATATATATATATATATATATATATATATATATATATATATATATATATATATATATATATATATATGTATAATGGAGAATTATCAAGATACCGTTTTTATTTTTATGAGATGTTTCACCTGACTTTTTGATAGTGTAGACATAAGACATGCAGTGCTGTGCCTCTGATATGGCTTTGTCTCAAAACTGAATTAAATAATAAATCATGCAGTACATTTACCCAGCTGATTTGAAACAAAAGCTGGATAAATGATCAGTAATGATGGTGACTTCATTTGAAGATTTATCACAGTAGATCTACTGAAATTGATAAATACCAGATCAATTTTTTTTTGCATATCAGTTTTTCATTTGAATGTTGGTATCTCAGATAGCAGAGCGTCAGACGAGGGCTGTGGGTTTGATACCCACCGAATCCAGCCCAGGTTGGCTGCCTTAAAATGTCCTTGGAAAAGTCACTTAGTTCCTATTTACTCAGCCAATAATATGTTAAAAGTGTCATCAAAACCCACATATACAAAATGATTTTTATATGATGAAATATTTGTAATAATTGTACGTCAAAAGTAGCTGATAAATATTGAAAAAAACATTAATTAAAATTTTTGGGTAAGAAATCTAATTGTCTCATATTTTATGTGGAACTTTTCCATTAGCTATTATAATTTGATCTGTTCACATGTTGACAAGTGAGAGAAAAAAATGTGTTGTGGGCTGGATTAGGAAGCAGGTATTTTCATACTGGACATTTAAGGATTAGGCCCTCGGTATTACCAGAATGTGGTGGTGGAAGATATGGAAATGGATGACTAATTTATTTTGTAACGCTACAGTTTATTTAAAACAAGCAGCTCTTACAAAGCTCTGGAGGATATTTTGATTCCATCCATTTGTCAGTGTACACCTGTCTCTCCAGAACTACTGGATGGAAATTTACGAACTTTGTTATTAAAATAGAAGGATACAAAGGGATTTTGGAATATACAGTAAAAACTTATGGGAATTTATAATGACAAATCAATGCAGATTTACTGGTTACAATTAAATAGGGAAATTTAAAAAAATTATTATATTCTTAAATAATAGACAGTTTTAAACAGATATGATTAAATTTTTCATTATATAATTATGTTTTATTTGATTTAGAATTTTGATCTGGTTCAGCAAACTATATTGATACAATTTTTATTTCAGAGCCAAAGACCAGGATGTATGGTGTTCTAGCTGCCCTGGTCATATGTGGTGTTGGACAATATCCAGTTGTGTTGGGGCTAGTGTTACCATCTCCATGTAAGAAACAATTTCTTCATTATAAGTGCTACGAAAATCTAAACACTTCTTCAGTCTTGGAATTTAGACTTTAATAATTTTGCGATGTAAAGTCCAGCTGTTTTTTTTGTTCTTATCCCATTGCCAGTGAAATTTATGGTGGATATATTGTTTTGCACATTTGTTTTGTTCATACATTTGCAAAGATATCAGTTCTGGATTTGCAGAACTATTTTAAATTTTCTTTTATGAAAACCCTTCATTCCACATGGATGAAATTCCAAAAAATCATAATTTTGTTGAAATTCAGTTTTGAACAAGAGTTGTCTGTGGATTTGCTGACAATATAGTATACCAATTCAGGGCACTACCATTGGGGCTCAGCATTGGGCCTTGGGGTATTCTGATGAATAGAGTAATGGTGCACATCCGACCATTTCTATGGTGGCAACATCAGGTTACCTAGGCAACATCCTGCATAAACATCAGTAAATTAGATCTAATAAGACATGATATCAATTGTTACAATCTGGACTTTGCATAAACAAAGAAAGATCATACCTAGTACCATCTCAACACTGTTTACCTAGGTATGGAAATTAATACACAGGCAACTTATTTCATCTACTCAAGATCAGGCATTGAAATCTGAACCATGGTTGTGCCTTTACTTTCAATGAATTTTATCCACATGGGAATTTCTTAGCCTAGTGGCTCACTCAATGTTGCAGTGAACCTCACGGTCCTAGGTCACCTTTCTATGCCCTGTACAAAACTAGTTCACTACACCCTTCACACTTCAGTGACTATTATTTTCACCTATTTGTTCATTACATCTTAATCATCTTGGGTTCTACAATCATAAAAATTGGTATGAGGCTGCATACCAATGCCTGGGTAACTCATCTATTTCTAAAGTAGGCCACACTTCCCTAACTTTTATACTTGTGTCACTTTTGTGTTTTCATCTGTACAATCACTATGCCCCTAATATCTTGGAACCTAAAAAGTGGTTAATGTATGCATGTAATAGAGAGTAACTCAGATCAAATTTAGGTCATTGCTGACAAGTTTCTTACATTAGTTTTTAACTCTGCAGTACTTAGACACAGTAATTGTAAGTGTATTGCACCTTCACATAAAAATTGTTATGTGGATGCATCTCAAGCAGATTAACACAACTCTACCAACCTATGTCACTGTGACCTAAATTACATGCTTCTTCATTTTTGTTTGTTTTAATGGCACTTTAACATATTGTTGGCTACATCATTCTGAGTAATTGGTGCCTTTCCCAAGGACATGCCAAGACAGCCAACCTGGGTTGGCCTCACCAGGTATCAAACCTAAGTCTATTGGATTATGAGTCTGATGCTCTTCCAATTGAGATATTTTGACTTTCTTGAGTGACTTTTGTTTTCCCTAAGCTCACAAGATCTTAAATCCTATTTAAACTTGAAAAAAAAAATACTATATCAGTGCACTTTAAATTAGTAACTCAGCATTCCTAAGGGTATATCCTGCGTAAGTGATTTTTATATTCTCAGCTATCCAGTCCTCTTTCATTTATCTTGGATCTAGTTTGCTTATAAAAATTAGTATCTATCTATCTATCTATCTATCTATCTATCTATCTATCTATCTATCTATCTATCTATCTATCTATCTATCTATCTATCTATCTATCTATCTATCTATCTATCTATCTATCTATCTACATACACACACACACACATATATATATATATATGCATATACATACATACATACATACATACATACATACATACATACATACATACATACATACATACATACATACATACATACATACATACATAGTGTTGGTATGGTTGATATAATCTCAGCAAGATTATGTCAACCATGCCAACACTAGGTCACTGTGACCTTAAATTTTTACTTTAAGTGATATGCATTTTAACTTAAATGTTTGTTACATGCTCAAAGCATTTTCCCATGTTTGTTCATTACACTCTCTGATGGAGTCTGCATGCTTTAACGAAGACCTATATTTGGATGCATCACAAGAGCATCTCAGATCTACCAAACTAGGTTGCTGCAACCTAATTTTAATGCTTGATGGATATTTGTAATTTCAACCTTTTGTTTATGACATCTTTAACATGATTATATTTAGATTTACCAAGCTTTGTGTCAATGATTTTTTTCTTCTTCATATTATAGCTTATTCATTACTTTAGAGTCACATCATTGCTAGCATGTTTGAATCCTGTCTGAGCCTACCCTTCTTTAGTTGTCAATTCCCTTTGTACCATATCAATCCTTGGATGTTGAAGAGGATGCCAACCTGAGAGTAGGCACACAAAGCAAGCCTGTGACACATCAGTGCCATAATCAATAGATGGAAGGTGTCCGTTTCATACCTGAGCTGTGAAAATTATACTATCTTTGTCTGTGGTATTTATCAGTGACTTTACTTAGGCATACACACAAATGTACAGTCATAGCAAGCATACACATATTTAAAAATCCACATCTGTATCCAATGATACTTTAAACACTTTTTTTGAAACAGAAGATTTCATGATTCCTTTTTATTTCCATCCTGTTTCCAAGGCAACTTCACACAGTGATTGAAAACAATAAAAAGTGTAAAACAAATCACCATTTGCCATTGGGGTTATGTAGATAGCTTTTTTTAATTGACTTTTAGAGAGGATTTTCAACAACTTATGATGTCATATTTATATAATGTACCAAACAGAATAAATGTCAAAACACTATATATCTTTAATTTGTATCAAAATCATATGTATTTTTGTTGTTTTGTTCTTGTTTTAACATAATTTCTTGGTGCAAGATTGGCTGTGACTGGAGGCCAATATAACTGGTGTAGGAAGAACTAAGGGAAATCACATTTAAGAACAGGAAAGAGTTTAAAATATGGAGTAAACAGTGTGTGTGTGTGTGTATGTGTGTGTGTGTGTATGTGTGTGTGTGTGTGTGATTTTAAACATAGCTTTAAAAAATTTCAGTCATATCACTACACTGTCAGCAGTATAGCATAGACATGTAGCATGATGTCCTACCCAGTCACATTATCCTGACACCAGGCCAGCCAGTCCTAACACTAACCTCTTAATGCTGAGTGCAAAGCGAATCAATGGTATATACCATTTTAAAAAGTCTTTCGTATGACTGTATGACTCGGCCATAGTTCGAACCTGTGACTTCCCAAAACTGAGTTGGACGTACTACTACATGGCCACCGGAGTGGTTGGAGTAAACAGTAATTGACACAGTTGCAGTTTGAAATAGATTTTATATCCATGATAAATGCTTGGCTTAGTAATTTGGGGTGATATACAAGGCATTTTTGATAGAAATGATGTGAAGATTATATGTGAAACATAAGCTAAAAAAGACAAAACTTTCTGGTGTTCAGAAAATAGAGATTCTTTATTTAATGGCAGATACAATAGTATCAATTGTAGAAAACAAATTTGCATAATAATAGACTTCAGTTGGAAAAATAAAGAATGAATATTATGATCTGCATCATATCTTTATTGTTGATATTTGTAGCAATCTTAGAGCTTATTATAACGAGTCAATTTAATTTGTCACATGACCTGCTAGATGGTGTGTTACCATTTTGCCTAAGCTAACCATAAAGCCAGGTGTGTTGAGCATTGTCCAGTGTCTGTCAACAATTGTTTTTTTCAACATCATTTTAAAAGATGCCATATCAATTTTAACTGATCTTGCATCAGATTATTCTAACATGAGGCTTTTCAGATTTGTATAATATTTGTATTAATAATATGGAGAAACCTTTGATGGACTTCTTTTCAAATATTTTGTACAGACGATAATGATCTGTCAAATATGGTTGTTGTTACCAAAAATAGAAAAACAAATCCAGTGTAAGGTTGCACTTGTTATTATCATCTTCTTGTTGAAAACCCCTTGGCTAATTTTAACCAAAAGCTTTGGAAGTTTGCATGGGATGCAACTGATAAAACAAAACATTGAGAATCTAAAATTTCATTTTGACATTGGAAACAATAAAACACTAAACACTGAATGAAATCTAAATATAAATAACAACAGATTTGAAAAAGTGATGGATGTTTGCCATAAGCGAACTAAAAATGCTTTTTTTTCACATGGCTTATCACTTGCAATTGTTTTTTAATTTATTAATTTTCGCATATTTAATTTTTTTTGAGAACAAACTCAGAGCATACTTTATAAAAATTTTAATAAATGGTATGATCACCATAGAGATAATCTTGTAACTGCTTCATTCTTGAACTTTAAAAAAATCTTAAAACCATGAAATTTAAAAAAATAATGCACATTTTAAAAGTTAATTTCACTTTTAACTTTGGTTAATTAAAATGATACCAGTCTGTCATCAAATATGGCTACCATTACTAAAAATAAAAAACCTTTGGATGGTTTCTTCTTAAAACTGCTGAAAAAAACTTGATCAGATTTGACGGAAAGCATCCTGGCTGGTTGTTGTTGTTCTTCTGGTGCTTAACGCCATTTTTCAGCACATGATAGGCTATACATGGCGGCCAGTATTAATGGTGGGGGAAGAAACCGGGAAATCTGCGGGAAGAACCACCGACCCATGAAAAGCTACTGGCAAGCTTTCTCACATATCCACATTCGCCTAATCTTAGAGGTGAGATGGCAGTGATCCATAACAGACAGCGCTTTAGACCATTCGGCTGGAAAACCTTTCCAAATTACAAAATAAAAATGCCAATCCTTTTCAAATAAATAATAAAAAAAATGCATGATCATCTATGGAAAGTGCTACTAAATATAAATAGAAATTGAAAAAACTTTTCAAAAACTAGCAAATAAAATTTCACAAAAACTTGACAGAAAACACTGGTGTGATGACCTTTTTAAATTGTTATAAATGCTGATGCACCATTCAAAAATGGCTATTACTCAGAATAGAAAAAAGTTTGAATGTTAAAATGAAAGAAAAGAATTTGTTTAATTTATATCAGATAGCATCATGATATAAAGATCTACCAAATTATCCACTTCTCCATCTTTAAAACAGTAAAACCTTCAAATGGTTTCTTTGCAAACGTACTGAAAAGATGTTGATATAGCAAAAATTAAGCTTGAATGACTGTCAGATTTTTTATAAAAGTGATGATCTACCGTGAAATGTGGACACTATTACCAAACGATAGGAAAAATTTTAAATTACATCTTTTCATAAACTGCTTTACAGAATTTTGTCAGATTTGGAAAAAAACCCATCCTCACCTGAAGACTGTCGGATATACAAATGACTGATCTTTCATCAGAGATAGCATAAAACAGTTTCAGCATTACATTCAGAAATAGTACTGCGATACATGTCATGTGCACTGGAAGAACATACTGTACCAAAAAAAGATGTATCTCAATCAATATACAGTAAGTCTAAACGTGTGGCTAATAATCAGATATTTAAATGATTTGTCATCACCTTGACCTTTAAAGTTAGTAATATTTACTTTATCAGATGCTCAGACTAGCAGTTATAAGTACTTAAGTCTTTGTATTTTGACCTTTTCTATATTTCAGATGTTCTCAATAGCCCTGTCTACTGTGGGCAGACAACCCAAATTGGGGACCAACCAGTGATAGTGAAACCATATAGAGAAATAGGAGATGTAGGTAATCCTGCAATGGAATGCCAATTAACAATTGAATCTCCTTACCAAGAGAGTCACTACAAATTCAGCATCATGGTCAAGGCTGCAACTTTCGTGGATTGTGGCATGAAACTGTACATTTATAATGGGAGAGGAATCGGAAGCAATATTGTAAGTGGTCCTTAGCATTATTTAAGAATTTAATGTTGTTTTTTCTGAGTTTATTGTGGTATAAACTGTCTGTTACTGACTCACACAGTAAATAATGCCCAAAGTGGCATTATGTAAGCTGTGTGAGTCAGCAAATGACAGTTTATATCATGTTAAACTCAGAAAAAATAACATTAAACTCTTATAATTGCATTTGCTTATAATTTTATTTATTTTTTTATTATTGTTTTTTTTAAAAAGATATTAATACTATCAAACTTTAAGCATATGAATTCTTGTTGAGGGCATCTGCTACATAGCTATTTATAGAACAGGGGATTCTCCATCTGCAGCTTATAACTATAAACCCACCATTTTTATTTCCTTTTTAAAGGCATGTGGTGTGTATGCCTTCTGATTTAATGTTTACATTAGTTACTTTGAATGTGGCACTATTTATAGAAGTAATAAGTAGTTCTCACTAGTGAAAATCTTTCCTACATTTATCAAATGTTACAACTGCAATTATTGTATGGTAAAATGATACAAAAGCAATTATTGTATGGTAAATACCTTGATTGCATTGCATTACAACACTTTATAATACTGTGACATCAATCCTGCCTCTTTTTGTGTCATAACACTTTATAGTAAAATTGTAAATAAAATGATTTTTAAAATTTTATTCACCTAATTACTTTTATGCTGGCATAAGAGGCCTGAGCAGTATTAAATTCAATTTTAAGCTTTTTTAAAAGTCGTATTGACTGAAACTTTATAACATTACTACATGTATATGTCAGATATTTTGAACACTGATATACTAGGACTTTGTTCCTTCATTAGCAAAACAATGTATCACATGATAACAATGCAGTTTGTAGGCAAAAACATGAAATCCAAATTGGAACACATTGTACCATTTTTTTTATTACCAATTTCGATTTTGGAAATTCTTTGATAGAGTGATATAGAGTTAAAAGAAGGAAATCATCATATAAAACTCATTCACATATCAGAGTATGCTTGACAACATAACATGTCCTAATTATAGCTTTATTGAATTATTTGTGAAAGTTCAGTAACAAAAATTCTTTAGTGAATAACAAAATGCAGGGCATATTTATATGCATTGATGGTGTGTTATGTAGACATGATGTTATTTTGTAAAACATGATGCAGAGCACATGTATATGCATTGATGGTGTGTGATATAGACATGATGTTATTAGTAAACAAGGTACAGGGTATTTGTATATGCGGAGACCCAAGTTGCTGATTGGTCAAAAAGCTGATGGCAAGCTTTCTCACATACCTGCATTAGCTGAGCCTGAGACTTGAAACCATGCATGCATAGGTGAGATGGCAATGATCTGGAATGGATAGTGCTTTAGACCAGTGGTCCCCAACCTTTTAGTTGCAGCGGACTGGTCAACGTTTGATAATTTGACCGTGGCCCACTGAGGGGGGGAGATGTTGATTGCTTATATTTTAGATTGTTCTGATTTAATAATTTTAATTTAATTGTATTTAAACATGCCTTCAAAATAAAATACAGTTACACCAAAAATGAATATAAATAAATATAAATATTCATTAATATAAAGTGAATATAAACCCAAGAGAAATACACAACAGTAAATAAAATGGAAATAATTTAATGTACCTTAGGCGGCCCAGTGGTACTATTTGATCCACGGACTGGTACTGATCCGTGGACCGGGGGTTGGGGACCACTGTTTTAGACCACTCTCCCATTTGGGGGTTCCATTATCCAGATTAAAATTCTTATCATCACTTTTTCTGAACAGGCTGTAATATTGACATTGGGTTTTTATTTGAAAAAACTTGTGATATCTATTTGTCTCAAATGAAAATGGTACTGCTCAGACATGCATTATGGACACAGTGGCAGCCACCTTTCAAATCACTAGTACTCTACCAGAGATGACATAAACATGCAGAGATTACTAAAGATTCCAATGTGTACTCAGGTACTTATCCATTGATAATAACCTGGGTAATAAAATAGACTACTGGCTAACCCTTAAAATTTAAAGTTTCCAAAACTGAGGCACAGAGTGATGATTACAGTTCAAGGCGCGTGTTGGTTGCACATTTAAACATCATCACAGGGGATTGTATCATTGCTCACAATTTACTTGTCATACATGTACTATATAATAATATAAAGGAGGTCACTTCTCTCCTTTCTTGCACAAACTATTTAAGAATCAGTGCTGATATTTCAAGCTAGATTTCATGTAGCATAATAAATTTGGTACCAGTCTTAGCTCAGGCATGCGACTTTGTTTGCCTGTCCAAAGTTCGCTTGCTGTTGTACTTTTATGGAATTCTTGATCATTTTTCTATGCTACCACTCAACGTTGGCATGATTGTGCCCGCTAAATATGCAAGTGCATGTTGCTGAATGGAATACTGCCCTCTCATTGGCCAAAGGGAGATAATGTGTGACACCTATTTCCAAATTTAATTTTGTATTATTATATAGTACATATATGACTGATCATTAAATTGGAAACAATATCAGCCCCTGCATTTATCATTGGACCTCCTTTTAATTTCCTTTTTTTGTATGTACATGAAACAGTTCCAAGAAAATAGAAAGGTTTCCTGACTGAAACCACATGCCACAGATTCATTCTATTTTGAAACCACATATGTAGAAGACCAGTCTAAATTGAAAATAAATGGTGCCAGATATCACAATAAATGGGTTTTATTGGAGTGACTGATGGATGATATATGATTGACAAATATTAGAGAGGGATTTTGTTTTACTTAAAAACATGTTGCATCCAGAAAAGGACGAATCAATAGCATTAAAAAATTTTGAAATAAGAATTTGACACTGATATAATTCAATATTTGAGGACTTAATTACTATTTATGGAAGTTACTGTAGACATGTAGACTTAAGTCTAGTTAATGTGAGGTTTTTGCATACGTAATTTATTAATTTCTTTTGTGTCTATACTCCTACTAATCCAAATGGTTTAAGCCTTTTTGTGACAAAAGTTTTAACTGCAGATCCAGGTAAGTAGCAAAACTTAATGTTTTTCATACAGTTTACTGTACTTATGGCATGTAATGTATAGATTGCTAATTTATACTCAGATTATGAATTTTCTGCTACTTATATTAAAAATATTTATGTTTATATCTCTCATGGGGTTTTTCATATGTGAACCTACAATTAAGCATTTCAGATATACATTTAATACAATTTCATTTTAATCAGATACCAGGGTAACCATTTGTTAGGGTTAACAGGTATCTGATAGAAGTTTCCTAAAATTTAGAGATCTCTAATTTTTGCTAAAAGACATTAAATGATGTCTAGTTTGTAATAAGTAAAAATGTGCCAATGTGCCATCCAAGACTTAATAGAATGTCTAATTGGTTCTAAATGAAACTATGTCACAGTGGTCATCTTAATAATCTTATTAGCATTACTCTTGTACAGAAAGTTATATCAGCATGGTTTTTTTTTGCTAGAAGACTCTTATGATGTCTGTTTTGTCATAGAAAAAAAGTGTGGCACTCTATTATTTAATATCAAGTTATAGAACATTTTTATTGCTGCTCCTCCTAGATGGAAAATAATATTGGGTTTTTGCCAGGAGACTTCATGATGTTTAGTTGGTTCTAAATAAAAATGGTCTTGATTTGACATCCAGTATGGCCACAATGGCAGCCATCATAAAAACCTTGGAGTTGTTTTTATTTCACAAGAAGACTAATTATAATGTCTAGTTGGTCCTGAATAAAAATGTGAGTCAATCAGATCTCAAATATGGCTACCACAATTAACATATTTAACATTTGATTTCAAATTCTCAAATCAATATGAGGTTTTCACCAAAGGTCTTCTGATGGTTTCTTTTATTGTTCTTAATAAAAATGGTGTCATACTTACATCTAAGTTCAATACCACAGTGGATAATTTCAAAATCATATCTGTCAAAAATATCAGAGATGGCTTCATAAATTATGCTGTTACAAAAAAGAATCTTAAATTTTGGGAAATTTCTGGGACTATAAAACATCATTCTCTTTGAAGAACTTTTGTTTTTACTTTTTTTTTTACAAGAGATTTTAAGGAGTTATAGCCCATGTTTGACTTAAAAATTGGATGAAATATGTCCTCAAATGTACTTCATTATGACTGTCATCCATGTCAGCAGGCCACATATTAAGGTCATAAAATTATTCATTGATAAATTGATTGATAAGTCTTTGTTTACACTTTTAATAATCCAGAATTAGAGATTTTACTATCTTTATTTTCATATGCATATAAAATTGCATTTCTTTTCTTATTTATAGAAATGATTCTGAAACATATTACAGATATTTAAAGATATGTAAAGCAAACTCCTTTACTTCCAGCGTACACTTGGATGTGGCACATCTTCTGCGTCCACCGGGACATATTACTCTAATGATGCTGTGATTACTCTGCGTCTGACTCGCACGTCCTATGATTATCAGTTTGGAAACAACTTTCAGCTAGAAATACAACTTTTCAGTGAGTATATTGTATCAAAACAAAAGCACATGGTAGAAAATGCTAAGAAGAAAATACACTACTTCATTTATTTTCACTGTAGCATGCAGAAAGGAAATGATGTTGACTTAAATGTCATAATAAATTCACCAGGGCAAGGATTACTTGAATATGAGGAGTTCACATCACAGTATGGAAGACTTGCAACATGATGGTTGATTATAATCATAGGCACTTGGGTCATAGTTTTTTATTTTCTGCAATAGATATTCACTCTTCGAGCACATATTCATGATTCCATCAATATCTTTTTTCAGTCCTTGTTAAGGCAGGTTATAGAACAGTTTGCAACAGATTTGTTATCCACTGTAATAGCTGTCACCTGATCATTTTGGACATGTTTTTTTTTTTAGCAAAGAGAGTAATTGTAGAAAAGCTTGTTGGAAAAGTGAATATTTTTGCAGAAGTTTTGATAAATCCACAATGCTAGTGCTTGTGATAATGATTTGTGTTTGAATTTCTTGAATAGACAAGTTAAGGTAAGGATGTTTGCAGCCCCCAGTTTTATTTCTATATTACCTATTTTTGGGTTTGATAAGGGTCATTGAGTCTTAATTTTCAAATTTCTAGAATGAACACTGCCTTCATGTTGATTGATGATGGTATTTCCAAAATGATCAACTAACAATTATACTTGTTTCACATTTTTACTAGTCATTCAAAATCGAGTTGTTTAAATTTGAACACTTTCCTCCATTATCAAGACAATGGGAGCACATGACTGGAATGAACTCAAAATTAAGCAATTGTTAGCAGTCGTTCTGTATTTCCTAAATTCATTCTTTCACTCATATGCACCTGGTATGGCTTCTTTTTGGTATGTAGTCAGACTTTTGATGTTAAAATTACAATGTTTCCTTTTGAAGTCATTTTCAGCCAGAGTACATTGCATACTAAGAGAGGCAACTCGTGAAATCTAACAGAGCACTAAAATATCGTATCAATCTGCCAAGAAAGTAGATAGGTAACATCCGAACCATAGCTAGTGAAGATGTTTGTTTCAAGGATATCTCTCTAAATAAGTGAAGTGAATTGGTTTGCCAGATACTTATAAAAATGAATGTACTACGGGTTTAATATCCTTATATAGTTCAAGGTTTCATGCAGTCAGGGTCCACTGGAACCCTGTGATTGATGTAACTTGGGGTATAGAGTCTAATGCTGGTGGTGAAAAGTTCACTGACAAGATTGCTGTCATAGAGGATAGTATCAAAATCTGTCTAAAGATATTTCTCTAGTTGTAAAGTATTTGGAGGATGATTAAAGTGCTGAGGAGAAACAGGTAGACATTACCATAGAATCCTTAACATTCCCTGCCACATCAGAAGCTTTAATCGACCCATCATACACAGTGGCTGAACTCAGTTACAAGATATAGTGCTATGGATTCATGGAAGTTCTCTTAGGCCAATAAAACACAAGTCCCTTTGAGTTACTCATGATTTTTTAAAATTACTTTCTTGCAATACAAGCTTTGTTTAAAATGATGTTGATACAACCTCCAAAATTGCTGTGGTAATGGGCATCCCCGAAATCTTTATATGACTGTTTCTCATGAATGGATTGTCATATAATAATTGAATTTTATCAGAACAATTTAGGAGAATGAAGGTACTTATAATAAGGTACTTATTCATCAGACAATAACAGGGCACAGTAACGATACCGAAATTCTTATCATTAATATTCTTGTATAAATGAGGGCCATTAAAGGCATACAACATAAGATTTTCGACTTTTTCTGTTCTTGCAAATGCATATTATGAAAAGTATAGTACAAATAATGAGTTATTGCAAGTCATTCAGCTTCATAAATTGTACAACTGTCGGCTTAATCAATGAAAATTAAATGATTTTCTAGTCACATATATACGAATTACTTATTAATTATGCAGAAACAGAATTTACTGATATACCCCGAAGTTGCAGTGTCACGTGACACACGTCAACAAATATGGAAGTCGAGGTAAGTATGTGTTTCTTTTTTGATGTAACTATTGCCTTTTTTTCATATTTCTGTCTCTCCTTCTCCTTAGTTCTTTATAGTCATGCACAATAGATGTATTGCTTATAGATTTCTCATGGTATATAATAAATTATCAGAAGTAGGTATAAAAAAAGGCAATATGATAGAGTATTGTTATAATAAGGTGTTCCTTTAAGGGGCATTTCTGAAAATTTCCATTCCGTATCACTTTTCGTGTTTTTGAGATTGTGTTACGTTCCAAGATAGTTACTAAAAATATCATTCTTATCATTGTAATTAGAACCTCTATTAAAAGATCTCTCTAAAGTCTTCTCTTTGGCTAAGAATAAAGTTGATCGTCTTGTAAATTTGCATCATTAGCTCTGGCTCATGTATCCGGTACTCGATATGATTTTGTGTAATAAATAGAGACTTCTACCTATATGTTTATGTTTATTCTGCTAGCTAGTAAATGTGAACCAACTAATATTAACAGCTAACATATATGTATGACCACCAGTATAGTATGCATAAACAAGTCTAAGAATTCAGTAACATTAGTTTATACATAGACTGATAGGATGACAACATGCATAGTAATATAATCTGAATAACATCCTCTAGATTGCGAACCTCTGATACCTTTAAGAACACATCTAACAGTTTTGCTGGTAATGCAGCAAATGTAGTTTTGTAAAAGTAAAAGAAATATTGATATATCTAATGATAATTGCAATATAAATAATGCTTAAGAATGCATATTACACTGGAATGAAACATATCTGCAATCTTACCCATTTTAAATACAATGCTGAGCCAACAACTTGTCCGCAAACTGATATTTTTGTCCCTTATCCCTTGGATCTGCAAGTAAACAGCACATTTGTTTTTGCAAGACTTAGAAGTGCACTGTAATAAACTAAAAAGGACTGTAACCAACAAAGTTAAAGGTACCTTTAACAGTATGGATGCACCAAATGTCAGGTCCTTCTTCTATTTCTGGCTGATAACTACCATCCTGCTCATCATCTGTGTCATCTTCTTTATCATCTTCCAAACAAGTGTTACTGTCTGGTCTTAAAGATAAAAATAAAATATTTATGACATTTGATAAAATGCTATAAACAGAGATGGTTATATCTAATCAAGTTTTAGTATACAAATCTAATATTTGTTGATTTTGACATGCATATTCAGAGATTCTGATGAAAGAACACATCCAATGATATTAACAGGAATTATGATAGTAGCTTCATTATCATTTCACTATCTATTACACAGTTACATACATGCTAACATTTTAATTTCATAAACATTCTTTATTGAAAAGATGCTAAAATTTTCATTACCTGAATGAAAGATGGAAACTTGGCTCATAATCTTCATCTGACATATGTTCATCAGCTTCAAAGTTACTCTCAGAAAATTCCATTATAAGACTAGAAAAAAATAATAGTGTCAGGTCATGTTTAAAAATATTCCTTTCCCTCACTCGTATCCAAAACTTTCAAACTTTTGGTAGATTGGAAATTTTTATAATTTGTTCTGTGTGTGGGAAATTACATCAGATATGGAAAAGCTCAGTTGTTACTTTCAAAAGAAAAAGTATGATTAAAATATAATCAGAAAAATAATTTTGAGTGAGTGGCTGTTTAGCTCAGTTGGACAGGTGAGTGAAAACAGAAAATTCTTAACTATGTCCTCAATGTGGTTTGTGTTTATAATACAATGTATTTATTTCCTTTCTGTGATAGCCTGTAGAGCTTCATGATTTCAATTATGCATCTATACTATATTTAAGATATATTGTAATTACACATTTGTAACTTGTATATTGATACAAAAAAAGAAAGCTTTTGTAGGAGCTACTTTCTCATTCATACACAAACACCATCCACTTTATATATATATATATATATATATATATATATATATATATATATATATATATATATATATATATATATATATATATATATATATATATAATTGTTGTTAGTTTAGCAACATAAATCATGCATGTATCACAATGGTTCATTTTCAGTTTACTTACACAAATACTCTCCTTTTATGTATGTATCACAATGCTTGTTTTTAGTATACTTACTCAAATGGGTTGATAAAACTTTTAGACTTTTCCATCAGAACATTTTCCTTCTCCTGAAATTCTTCAACTTCTGACAAGGCTGTATCCCTAACAATAAAATTTTGAAATTTGTAAATTTATATTAATGTTGAACTTTAAAATCTTTACAGGATTTGTTATCATTCAACATGGACAAAGCAATATCATTTATTATGGTTATTAGGATTAAAATTAAATGTAATTCTTCAACAAATAATAATAAAAATAACAATAATAATAACAATACCGTATTTGCAGTGGGTGACTCATTTAGTCAAGGACTATTCTCTCCTGAGGCCTTGTAACTAAAATACCCACTGCACGATGAGCATTGTTATAAAGCAAATATCATTTGCAAAAATATGATACAAGGAACATTTATATCTTCTGCTTTAGCTACCTATGCCCTCTTTTCTCCCAAAACATTCACATTTTTTTGTAATTTATGTTTACAAATGCCAGCAAATAATATAAAACAAAAATATCATTCTAATTCCTAGTCTAAATAAATGTAAGGCACAAGAATATAAAATAACATGCCATATTTTTTAGTGTCAAATTTTTACCAACTACAGAATATTTCACTAATATAAAATGACAAATTTCCATGCAAATTCCTTAGATATGCATATACCAAAACATTGTTTAGAAAAGTAAATACACATATAATTTTAATACTTACACAGTAGCCGTATCTGATTCTGATGTGGTTATATCAGATACAGCAAGAATATGAATCCAATGAACTATTGGCCCTGGTGTAGAAGTTGTGGCCATGTATTTTGAGACATTCCTCTCTGTTTCTGATGAATCTCTTACCATTTCCCTTTCACTGCTATTCAATTCATAACTAAAATGAACAGGGTAAATAAATGTTTGATTTGACACAATAATTTTATATGCTTTACAAATAATTTTATGCAAAAAATATTCTGAACTGTATTACATTACTTTTCTTTACAATCATCACCATTTACATTATCTAAAATATCAGTAGTGACTACTTGCCTCTAAATAGTTTTATGGTTGCTGCGAAAATGAAGAGGATTCTTAATACCCCATAGGTAGCCTCAATAACAGCAGCAGTATATGTATGGTTTATAAGATATGACCTGTACAGGCTATATCAATGCAGGGCTGCAACATTTTATTGTAAGATAAATGAAATAATGTCAGCTGATATAAAATATGTTAATTTCAAATATTTGATAAAGAAATAACTATACAGAAATAAATGGTATCACAAATCTCACTGTTCATTGCAAAATTGTGACTTACCTTTCCAGCAAGAATTTGGCGACCACTGGATTAGTTCTCAGGCCTAAACTGGACTTCTGTTCATTCCATCGTACATGCTAGTCACCAATACATATGCGCGTGTTGCTATAATTTGCCCAGAGAGCTTTCTTATTCTTTTTCCGTTCAGAATCCGTAAGTTTTTGCTTTCTACCTATTTTTGAGGTCAATTAAGAGGTTACATGAATATAGGTGTGTCAAACAGCGAGTTTCTGTTTGCCAGATAATAATGAAGAATCGTGGTTTTTATCACAAAATTTCCGATACTAGCGTGTTTTTGGCCTCAGTAAGAGCATGAATCATAATTATTCGTTCAAATAAGTACTTATGAAATGAAAAAAGAAATATATCATTTCATTCGTTTTTAGTTAGGTTGTATGCCTTTAACTGGAGGTTTTCGTTAAAACATTTCTTGTAATTTTTAAGCTGTTCTTGATGATAAAAATAGTGACCACCAACGTATCCAGTACACATAGAGTTTTGAAAACAAACTAGGACTGATAAACCATGGGGTCAAGTCAGAGGACATTGCTTGCATTTTTGTTTTGTTCATCATGTTTAAAGAGAATTGAAGTTCGACCAGTCTTTGTATTTAGTTGCATTCCAAAGAACAAGCTGATGGCACAGAAACTGAGTTTAAGTCAAGGATCTGAACTTAGGTTTTTAACTGTGCTGTCTTGTTTGATTATTATCAATTAACTTCGTTGTAGAATATTACTACTTTTTTGCAATTCGCTATTGTTTAAATTGATGCCGATACATCCTCCAAAATGGATGTCTTGTTGGGCATCCCAGAAGCCTTGATATGGCCTTTCCTCCAGAATGGATGGATGGTCATATCAAAATTGAATTTTAACTAGACATTGTAGTAGTACGAATGTAGTGCTAATTAAAATGGTATTCATTAGATCATAACATGGCACAATAGTGATAAAAAATATTTTTGTCACTAATATTCTTGCATGAATGACAGCATTTAACAGGTTTTCATTAAACACTTCTTGTGACTTTTAAGCAGTTTTGGGAAATAAAAATAGTGCATCTGATCTAAAACATACCCACACTTTTGAGGAGTTTTGACAACTAGATCTAGTAGAGCTTGGGGTCAGGTCAGAGATCATCTGATCTAAAACATACCCACACTTTTGTGGAGTTGTGACAACTAGATCAAGTAGAGCTTGGGGTCAGGTCAGATTTCATTGCTTTAATTTTGATCTTCATAGGTCTCACAAACATGAAGATTTGAAGTGATGTTTGACTCGTTGCTGTTTTTCTTAGATTCAGAGAACAAGTTGAAATCATAGATATTAAGTTTAAGTCAAAGGTTGATAGTTTTCAGTTTGTAGAATATATTTGAAGAATAACTTGAATTATACCACCAAGATAACTTTGTTTTTTTCTCAAAACATTTTGCCTAAAGATTAAAGAGAACTGGGTCAGTGAATTAATTTTTGAGAAAAATTCATAGATCATCAATCCATGATACAGATTCAAGGTCAATGGCCATGATAGATAATTTTGTATCTTGTGAACATGTTAACTTAAAAATAAGATAGTAGTTTTGTACCAAATTTTGGTATGCTGGAGTTTCTTAAGAATATCAGAGGTTTCAATACTTCGCAGTTGAAAAGAAGAAACAGTCTTGGGTTCCTGGTAATTCTTTTCAGGTAGTATCAGTCCCTTATTGAGGAACTCAGTAGAACATCAGTCCATTATTGAGGAATCAGTAGAACATCACTCCATTATTGAGGAATCAGTAGAACATAAATACATTATTGAGGGACCCCATAGAACATCAGTCCATTATTGAGGGAATCTGTGAACATCACTCCATTATTGAGGAATCAGAAGAACATCAGTCCATTCTTGAGGAATCAGTAGAACATCAGTCCATTATTGAGGAATCAGTAGAACATCACTCCATTATTGAGGAATCAGTAGAACATAAGTACATTATTGAGGGACCCCATAGAACATCAGTCCATTATTGAGGAATCAGTAGAACATAAGTACATTATTGAGGGACCCCATAGAACATCAGTCCATTATTGAGGGAATCTGAACATCACTCCATTATTGAGGAATCAGAAGAACATCAGTCCATTATTGAGGAATCAGTAGAACATCAGTCCATTATTGAGGAATCAGTAGAACATCACTCCATTATTGAGGAACCCCATAGAACATCAGTCCATTATTGAGGAATCAGTAGAACATAAGTACATTATTGAGGGACCCCATAGAACATCAGTCCATTATTGAGGGAATCTGAACATCACTCCATTATTGAGGAATCAGAAGAACATCAGTCCATTATTGAGGAATCAGTAGAACATCTTTCCATTATTGAGGAATCAGTAGAACATAAGTACATTATTGAGGGACCCCATAGAACATCAGTCCATTATTGAGGGAATCTGTGAACATCAATCCATTATTGTGTGATTCTGTTAAACATCAGTCCATTATTGAGGGACTCAGTAAAACATTGGTCCATTATTGGGGTGACTCTAGAACATCAGTCCATTGTTGAGGGACTCTAGAATATCAGTCCATTTTTGAGGGACTCTGTAGAACATAAGTCCATTATTGAGGGACTAATGTTCACATTGTGTTATGAAGATGAAACAAGTTTCTGATTTGGCATAGAATGAAATATTAGCTTTTAAAACAAATTACTTAGAAATAGAGGAATAAATAATAATACTTGTAGATGAAGGGTATTACTAACTAGCTCAAAGAGAACAAGATGTGAAATAGAGAATCTTGCAGAATAACCCTATTATGATATGCTGAATAATCAAACATTCCATGGCAAATTGTGGCAACCACTTGAGACATTCTTTCACCAACATAATAGAGTCATTATAAACTTGAACTTGTATGAAAAAAGTTTCCTATCGTTTAGCCATTACAAATATTTTGTAGCATGAATTTGTAATTATTATGTTAACTTTTGGAGAAATTTATTGCTTGATGTTTTCGTGACTTTCAATAACTTTTTTTTTGTTCTTCAGGAGATCCAGATGCTCCCCCAGACTACATTGGGTCCCAGAAGATCAGTGCCGGGGCCATTGTGGGCATTGTCTTTGGGATCCTCATTTTGGTAGCTTTTGCTATTTTGCTTGGATGGTGCTACAAGAGGGGGAAACTACCTTGTGTTACTAAAGGGTGAGTTCCGATAACAGATACATTTCTTTATGGACAAATGCGTTACAAAGTTTGTGGAGAACTAAACATTTTTTAATTGGCATTATAAGTTTGCTCAAGGATGAACTGGCAGAAATTTCATTGTTACTTCCATTGAAATCCCAGCATGAATATTTTATTAATGAAAGAACAAAAATTGTTTCTCATGATCGATGGTTGTTTTTTTTTGCACAAATTACATATTCATCATTTTTGAAAAAAAGGAAATCTTGTTTTGTTATGAAACAACATTCAAAGCTTGTTTTTTGTCAGCTGACTTTGTATAAGGCAGTATGGAATTCCATTGTTTAGCTCCAGAAAAAGGAAAACGATTCTTAAACTTAAATTATTAAACTATAATTTGGTTTAGGTAAATATAATTTGTTGTTTGAGATGGCTCTTAGTTCATACATATGTACATTTTTGCATATAAAATAATCAGGAGCTAAACCATGTAAGGATTAATAAATACCAAGCAAATGAAAAAATACTCTATCAGATTTATATACTGTCATCAGTGCAACATTATCATGGGTAAATGCAAGTTAGACGTTGCATGTTCATCATCTCAGCCTAAGAGTAAATTAACAAATTTAACAGCATTTGGATTTAATGCAAATTCAGTGGACAACACAGTCACTGATCCTGATGTTATTCCTGGCAGTCCTGCTCATTGATCTTTTACTTTTGCCATCAATCCTGTTGCGTCTGCAGAGACTTAAACTATGCAACAAGAAATATCAACACAAACAAGTTTTGCATACTTGAATAATTTATTTCTCAAAAAGATAGAATCCGAAAATATGCAGATTGGAACCTGCCATTGGGAAGTTTTTATATTTAAGCATCTTTTTCACTAATATTCATCGTTTTTTACAGGTCCAATACACGTAGAATTTTCAAAAAAGACATGCCATTTCTCCCTGTGTAGTGCATTATTTGCCTCTCCTTCCCAACATGCCCCATTTCATATTTTATACCACAGCTAAAGGTTACACTTAAGCCTCTGCAACATAATTCAAAGACACTGCTTGTTACACAGTGAGTGAAGCACTAGTAATTGATTGACGAATAAACCTCACCCCTTTTGGTGATAACTAATAATGCCTAAAAGGGGTATGCATTTGATTGTTCAAATTTTGTCTCAAGCTACTATTCATGTTAACTATTTACCACATTTTATATCTCACAATAATTCCATATTGTTAACTAGTGGCTCTGTAACAAAAGCGCACAGACAAAAGCGTGCCAACATATGTGCACAATGCTAAACAACCTCAACAAAAGGAGACGCGACAAAACCATGCAGGTATAAATTAAGTTAAAGTAAACATTGTGTGTGGTATTCAATAATCCAAAGCCAAGATCATTATTATCAATCCAATTGTAACTAACTGTAACCCGTGATCAAACAAATTTACTTTCATGTTTTCAGATGAAATAATTATAATTAACTTTAACTGACTGCCGATTATTTTCCAAAGACAAAAGGATCGCATACAACATTAGCAGTTAGAGTAATTAATTCAGTAAATGTTGGTTGAACCATTTGAACATGTTAAAATTACAATTATTATTTCTTATTATTTGTAATATTTGTACATACATAGAAGAGCTATAGGCTAAGTACTCAGAAAACTATTTTAGAAGTGACGTTTTTGTTATTTACATCTTTCGCAGAGTGCATGTATATATACGGTACATTTATACCAGGTGTTGACTCTTGTAAGTTTCATTGGTGGGGAAAATGGAGATCCAAGTTTGCGCATCAAGAAAAACTCTACAGGATTCAGTGAGATGTACTTTGTGAAGCTAGCCATACAATTGAAGGAGGGGATTTCATAAAAAAAAGAGCTAGACACTGTAGATGTCAGCAAAGTTGATAATTTTACATTTGATAATGCTTTTTTCACAGGTAAAATAGTCATCATCATGTAATGATTTTTTTATAATATTATAGCTGTACTGATTGTTGTCAATAAAGTAATAACTATCCTGTGTTTTTCAATTTTCATAGCCTATTACATTAATAGACTTGGAAAAATATTCACTATTTATTCTGGCGACACTTTTTGAAAATTGGCGACAAAATATTGTGGTTGGGCAGCTTAAATTTTATATATACTTTATTTATACTTGTATATAAGTAAAAATGCAGTCAATTGAGATGAGAGCTTTAGGAATTTAGCACTTATATTATCTAGGCTTGTAGCTGGTCTAAGGAATATTGTGATAACCTCCCTCCTTACATCCATCCATTACCACGTCACTGCCTAAGTGTCCATGACACTTTCAAATATTTTCTGATAAAACTTAATAGATGTTGCCATAGTAGGAAGATATATCATATAACTTTCTGCATTGTGATCCCTTGGTTAGTATCTTGTGATGAGGCCAGGTACAGGTTGTGGGGATGCTGTGTCTGAATATGCCATGTTGTAAAAAGTGTAGGAATTTTAGTATGCATATTTTTTTATGTTCAGGTCTACAGATTGGGGTAATAAACACAAGGAACCTATGACAACCAGTTATAGTGGAGGATTTGAATCTGTTAACAAGGTATACACAAATGGTTTGACATCATCTGACTTTGGCAGTGTCGACAAACTGAGCAATACTACTGGAGCCAGCAAAAGTAACTTTGATGTTGATGATCCGCACTTTTGGAATGCATTGACTGACTCAAATCCAAATGCTAAAAAAGATAAAAATAACCTGTTGCGATCTCTCAGTGCAGAAAATGTTCAGGCAAAGACATATTTCAAGAAAGATGAACCAAGACAAGAAAACAATTTTCAGAGAGACAATGTAACACGATTGTCTAATTCCCCAGCAAGGTCAAGAGCAAGAACACAAGGTCATGGTAATCAGAAGCCACCTGCTTATTCAGCAGAAAATCTTAATAATAGAGACTATGAGAATCTTGAACGTGGTGAAGAAGGCTTAAATGGCAAGAGGTATGCATACAATAATAATTTGAGAGGACGCTCTGCATCACAAGGGAATAAAGATGGAGAAAAGGACAAGTTGAGGCCTTCATCAGGGTTCTTTGAAAATCCTGATGCTGAGGGCTACATGTATGACTATGATCATGTGAAAACTTTGTCATCAGGAGATGTTTCATCAGAAAAAAGTCCAACCACACCATCAAAAAAACCAGTCGATTTTGGAGCTGAGCTTAGAGATGCTATCAGAAGGAACAGTATAAAGAGGATGAACAAAGATGCCCAGTCTAATGACCCAGGTGGTTCAAAAGAATCAGGAAACCAGTCTGATTCTACTCCAACTCAGCCACCAACAGATGAGTTTAGTAAAATTGATTTTTCAGATATAGGAAGCAAAAAAATAGAACCTTATGAGATAAAGAGTGAATCAAGCATCCCAGAAAAGCTAAATGAACCAAGTTCAAATGCTGACAAGTTAAAGAAGGAAGCATCTAATATGGAGAAATCTGAGTCTGATATTGAAGTCTCTCCAAAATCAAAGAAGAAGAAAAGCAAGTCACAGGCAGATAACAAATCTAGGAAAGACACTAAGCCTGAGCCATCAGAACAAACCAGCAAAAAATCCAAATTCCATTTCCATGGAATGGAAAGTGAGCCTGCTTTTCCCCCAGAGGCATATGCACCAATATTTGCTACAGACAGCTCTCTCATGGAGCATTATTATCCATCCCGCCAGGGACAAGCTGGATATCCCCCAGGTTATGACCCAAGGTTTCCCATGGCAGGCTACCCACCTGGCATGCACCCAAATATGAGTGCTTATCAACAAGCAGGGCAGGCTGCCTGGTTTGTACAGGCAACTCCAGCTGGGCAAAAACTAGCCTTCGCAATGTCCACACAGAATTCATCTGAACCTAGTAAGGATGCTCTGGAGAACAGGGGCAATCAGTATTCAAATTATCCTTATGGAACCCCAGGAAGTGATGTGAGTCATCCAGGAATGCCTGGATATACCTCAACACCCTATTATTCTCAGCATCATCCAGGGGTGCCACATGGGCAGAAACATAATAAATCAAGGTCAAAGCCACATGGTAGAGGAGGACCAGATGCTATGAACAATTCTTCACTTGTACCTGCAGGGACAATCCTTGATGACCCTCAGGTGCCCCCACCAGGGTCTTCACTTATCCGGTATGGTGAGGATCCACAAACAGGGATGAAGACCTCACAGGTGATTTGGACAGACT
Organism: Potamilus streckersoni; assembly: GCA_016746295.1. NCBI lineage: Eukaryota > Metazoa > Mollusca > Bivalvia > Unionida > Unionidae > Potamilus > Potamilus streckersoni. The sequence continues at coordinate 816,397 of JAEAOA010002240.1, forward strand.
CAAAACCTGATCCAACAGACCCCATACCTGAGCCAGGAGGACCCCAGATTACCCGTAAAACCATTACACGAGTCACAATGCAGAGTACAAAGGATGACTTGCCTAATGCTCCCAGTCCAAGTAAGTCTTCTCTCATATTCACTAAGTCTGAAAATCTAAACTGGCCATATGGTTTATAGCTCCTTTAGTACGGAATTAATTAAGCTGAAATAGCATTCCATTTTATTAATCAAAATATAATGGGGAATTAAGTTTCCCATTCATGATTAAAGTATCCATTAAAATATTTACACTTCAATACGGAAGTTACATTTTATGTTTTATATTATTGTTAATAATGAAAACCCACATTTTATTGAAACTGAATTAAATCTTGCTTAAATACTAAAGCTTGACTAAAATGACATATCTTAAACATTACAGTAACTGTTAGATCTTAGTACATTTAAAAAAATGTTTATATTGGTATGCATAAATTGTTCTAGAATGATGCTTTGGAGATGATTGGTCTAGAAGATACATGCTCATAATACATGTATCAGTATTTTTCATGTTGAACTCTGTGTGTGCAAGAAAACTGCAGTGCATTAAAATTGAGTCTAGTAATATGTTTAGAGAATTTTAAAAAATAAATGCAAAATTCGTTCTTATTGGTGGATTTTATGCCACTACTGTGGAAGCAGAAGGTGGCATAATGTGTTACAGCTGTCTATCACTATGTTTGTCCAAAATTCATTTAATATGATAGCACAAAAACTATTAGATACAGACCCATGAAAATATACTTATTTTATCTTTGTTCTTAAGTAGACAAACTGATTGGATTTTCAGTCTTGTATGGCAGTTATTCAGTTGTTTACAGATTGTTCATTTTCATTGCTTTCAGACATTATTTTAACAAAAGTTATTTCCAACAACCATGCAAATATCTCTTGAGGTATTTGGTAGGCCTAATTTAATTCATATGTAATGACCTAATCAAATTTTCAATTATCTGAGCAAAAACCACATAAGGTAGACTGTATTTTTAGATAAATGATATTTGGTATACATGTTAGACAAATATTTTGTATGCATGTTTAGACAAATGTTATTTGGTATGCATGTTTGACAAAATGACATTTGATATGTATTTTTAGACAAATGATATTGTTTATGTATGTTTGTATGCATATTGAGGTTGACGAATGATATTTGGTATGTGTACTTAACTCTTTACCTTCTACTAATGCATACATTTGTTTGAATGTAAAAAATGCCTTGTAATGCCAGAGACGTATATACAAGCTGCTAATAATACTCTCTCTCTCTATCCTGGCTGGCTCATACATGCGTTTCTGGCCAAGGGTTGGGAGACACCAGAGATTCATTATAAACGTTTCATATTAAAGCTTTGCATTGGATGAAATTACAAAACATCTGGTCTTTTTAAAAATATTTAGCCAATGAAAATAGTCCTTACATAAAATGATGAAAGTATTCTATAATAGTTTTACAGCATATGAGCAGGAAATTCCATTGAGAACGAGGTCAGTTGTGAAAGTAAAATGAATTGGCAACATTCATGTATTCCGACCGATTCAGACAAAAGTTTTGAAAGATCTGAAAGTGATGACATTGCAAATGGCATTGATTTTAAACAGATTCAAGACGGTACATGTCCTGTTTTGACACCTGACATTTCAGATTTATCTGAATCTGAAGATGAAACTAGTGACGATCTTTTCTGGTTGGAACATGTAGGTCTGTTGCATGTGGAGGTTTTTACAGCAGATTCAGGGCCAACATTTAGACAAAAATGCAAGGGATTTCTTTTCAGTTGTTTTTCCCTGAAGTGGTGATAATCAAAAGTAGTGTAATATACATTATAAACACAACAGATATTGAGGTATATTTTTTATATGAATATGAAGAATATAAACACGGATTCATGAGGATTATATGTACTTGTTGGTGGAAATTAGTGGCACAATACCTTTGTAAGTGTATAAGATATTAGTTTTCATTATATTACACAGTTTACATGGGACAAGATTGATATAGAAAATGTAGACAGCATGTACACTAACTCCAGAAGCTCTCACTCAGGAAGCCATTATGATGCCTACAAACAGTAGCTAGAAGGCAGGTTGCTTATCAGGCTTAGTAGGCACGGAATAAGTACTTGCAGAATTAAAGAGTTAAATAAATAATCTTTGGTATGTATGTTTAGACAAATTATATTTGGTATATATGTTTCAATTTGAATTTTTTTTCTCTGCAGTACTTGCAGTGGAGACATGTCTTATAATACAAGTCTAATTTAGCATCACCATTTGGGGTATACATGTCTTGCAAACACAAATCTATTTTAGCACTTCCCTTGGTCACATACATTTTTTTTTACAAACACAGGATATTTTTAAGTGCTGTAATACATATGCAATGTACATGAATACCCCCCCCATTGGAATATACCATTTAATCTTTCTTTACCTGTGTGAAATATTTCAAAATGACTTTCAGAAGAATCTGTATTTATTTATTATTGGTCATGCAGATAGGATAGGAAAACTTCTGACACAAATTGTACAATTTTGGTTTTGCAGTAAAGTACCATTTTAAATTTCTTTCAGATTTGCATCAGCTGTCCTTCCAGACAGCAGCACAGTTACAAAGAGAAGGTGGTGGAGATCCAGCTTTCATGACACCATCTAAGGGTTCCTCTGGACCTCAGGCTTACATTCCTCAGGTTATGTATGCATCAGAGACACCTGAACGGACTAATGCTCCTTTTTACACCAACATAGGTGTGCCAAGACCCTCACAAGGTGGTTACAGCCCTGTAATTCATGAGGCACCCAGAAGAAACCAGGCAATAAGGGACAAAATTTACACTTCTTCCGAAGCATAGGTTTTATTTTGGATTGCATAAATTAGATCACATTTGTATGCAAAGCATAAACATGACTTTATATTCTGCTTAAATTAACATTTCACACTATATAGACTCCGACTGCAAACATATACCCTAACCTGCATATTAGAGTCTCTGTGTTATTTGTTGCAGTGATTACTCCTAGACCCAAACCAACCAGTGCATTATTTGATAGCAGATCTGGGTCTGTGCAGTTTGCAGCTGTACCAGACTTAGTGAATATATAGAGAGTATTTCAGGACAGGAGTATTTTGTGCCATAGAATCTAGCTGCAAAACATTATAAATGTTGTATGGCAACCAACTGGCTTGTTTCTATGGCAATAACATTTAATATTTGTATGTGTATAGGTATATATTTATACAGATGACATTTCCTTTCTTTATCATGGACATTTGATATTAGGTTTGAAAAATGTTGTAAATTGCACACAGTAGTATATATAAATGAGCTGATTGTACATTGAAATTGGTCTTTTGTATGAATAAAATACCAGTTGTATCTTATATTTTTAGATATTGATATTGGTCTTTTGTATAAATAACATACCAGCTGTACTGTATTTTTATAATCATAATTGTTGCATAGTCTGTAAAATTCTTTATTCATGGTTACAATATATGTCAAAACCACCTTATGTTAGACACCTTTTTTTTTAAAGGCCATTTAAGGTAAAAGCACTGAAAAGGATCACTGCTGATTCAGGACAGAACTGTCTAAATCTAATTACTGTCCTGTGTAGATAGGTTTCAGCATGTATATATGAAAATATATTTTTATATATACTTCTGAACATTTGCTGCATTATAATATTAAAGTGAAACTTGTTAATGAAGGACACAGAACCACAAAATTTGTCCTTATTGCACAGGGGATCTGTCCCTTTCAAAGGATTAGAGTGGGGGTATAAATTTTGAAAGTCAGATAATAGTTCTTAGTTTTGTATTGTGTGTTACCTATCCAGATTTCACTGTGTTATCGAAAGAGAAGCTGCATGCTTTGCTGCTGTAAATCACTTGAACTATACCATGGATATTATTTTGTACACATGCTTATTAGTAGGAACGGGAAACTAGGGATTTGGTATTGAGAAATTTGATTATCTTGCTTGTCATCATTGAGCATTTTCTTTAATATATTTTCCAGATTAATAATATTATACAAAATATATAATATGATAATAATTTAATGAAACTAATTTTAATTTTAATTCTCATTTTTTTGTTGTTTTTGTCAGTAAATAAATATAGTAAAACTCCTTTAAACTGGACATTGTTGGGATCTGAACATTTTTCTTGTTTTATGGAGGTAGTCAGTGAATGGAGTTTTAGTTAGCATTTCAAAGATCTTCTTGGTATCAGACTATCATGACAATTTATATAGGAGGTTACAGAGAACAAAGTTTTTAAAAAATGTCCCTGCAATTGTATTTATTTTATTTTTAGAATCTCCATTCCCTTCACAAGTAAGTTATCTTCACAGAGCAAACAGCAATTCATCATAAAATCAGAAAAAAAACTTGCCTACCCCCTCCATTTGTGAATCACAAACAGACTAATGTAAAATATACTGCAAAAATACTCGTTTTATTTGGAAAATGTCTTTTTTAATGATTTATTTGCCTTTATTAGATGAATAATCTAGATCTTGTGTCTAAACATATAGACAAGACATTCAAAACAGATGGTTTTACACACATGACAGAAGTATCTAGAGACCCCGAGTGGCCAAGTGGTCTAACGCGCTGTCCATTACAGATCACTGCCATCTCACCTCTGTCTGCGTGGGTTCGAGTCTAGGATTCGGCGAATATGGATATGTGAGAAAAATTGCCAGTAGCTTTGCGTGGGTCGGTGGTTCTTTCCGGTGATTTCCCGGTTTCTTCCTCCACCATTAATACTGGCCGCCATGAATAGCCTATCGTGTGCTGAAAAATGGTGTTCAGCCCAACAACAACAACAACAGAAGTATCTAATTTCATACTTGTGTATTATATGTCATTCCTATGTTAAAAAAGTAGATCATGTCAGTAGAAAGGTTTTAGTATGTTTAAAATTTGCTAAGAATTTATCTATCTGTTTTTATTTCAAAAGGTAGAGTGTATCATTTGATGATGTTTCTCCACATGAGTATGCATCCATATTTTTTAAACCTTTATTTCCACAATAATTCAAGTTCTACACCATCTGATGTTACCAAGTAGTGCAAATAGCTTTCATTAGTATTTAAGAAGAGTCCATAATGATTTTGGGATCAAAAGTGATTGATCATGATGGTTGTGACTGAAAAACATTGATTCTTCATCACAGACATAGATACAACTTTACGAATGGCTTGAATCTGAGCAGAGGAAGATTTTTGGATCAAGATTACTGCTTGGTAAATTAAAAACAGTTTCTGCTAAAAAAATTTCAGGTGTTGACCTTCCTTAACCATTTATCTTCATGAAAGTTTATGGATGGCCTACATCTTCAAATAGAAAAGAGTCTACAGATTTGGTGGTCAAAAAGTCAAAATAAAGGTCACTGAATGAAAGAAGAAAATGATTTTTTTTAACAATAACTTTTGTTCTATACCATAGGTCCTGACCCTGTGAAGGGATTTCATTTAAGGTATGAAAAAGGCCTGTTTTGATTTTGGATTAAAAAGGTCAGAGATAAGGCGTGACTTGAAGAAAAAGAAATTTTGCAGAAATGTTCTAGAGTATATTCCTTGACCAAACTTTGTAGATGGTTTGTACATTTAGTAATTATGTCAGTTTGGGATCAAAAGTTCTAAAGTCCTTCAGGGTAACAGTCAATAAAAATGTAATAAAAAACACCTGTTGGTTTTGGGATCAAAATGTCTAAAGTCAGTCAGGGTGAATGATTAATAGTTTCTACTTGTGCCAACATAGAATTAAGCACAGGGCAGACATAATATACCATTTATGGTACTCTTATTTATTCCTAAAATTTTAACTTAATTTTGTCTAGTTACAAATATTTGTTTTCATTACTGTCAAAAGTTGCATAATATAGACATGTATTAAAAGATCTTCATTATATTTGTATATTCTTTAGGTGCATATTCATTATGTTTGTGTATTCTCTAGGTAGGTTTTTCATTATATTTGTATATTCTTTAGGTGGGTATCCAGTGTTTGAATATTGTTTAGGTAGCATTATTGTAACAATTTATGCATATGTATATAGACATCAGATACTCATCTTGCACATATTCACAGGTTATCAAATAGTTTTCCAATGTACTGTATATATTTGCTAATTAGATGAATCCAGACTGCACAAACCTAGATCTGCCAATGCATAATGTGCCAGCAGATCTGAATCTGTGTAGTTTGTTAGGTGTAATCATTAGATCAAACAATATATATCCTGATTTGCATGTGCATTATGCTACAGCAGATCAGGATTCTGTTATACTTTTACTTTATACTTTTATATTCTGTTTCACCCTAATCAATCAGGCTTTAGACAGAAACACTCATGTGAGACTGCCTTGATCTCCCTAACTGATAAATGGCTTCAAGCACTTGATCAAGGTAGAATAATAGGTTCTGTATTTGTAGATTTCAGGAAAGCTTTTGACATGGTTAATCATGAAATCCTTTTGAAGAAACTGAAAATCTACCAATGTGATGAAAGCACAGTTAGATGGTTTACTTCATACTTAAGTGAAAGAACGCAACATGTTTATATTAATAATGTTCTGTCTGAACCTGAAACAATTATATGTGGAGTACCACAAGGCTCAATTCTGGGTCCATTACTGTTTATTTTATTTATTAATGACCTACCACTTGTAGTAAAGGACTCAGTATCATCTACAGATCTCTATGCAGATGACACAACATTGTCAGACATCCAAAACACAAAACAAGAACTTGAAATTTCTTTACAGAATGCCTTAAACAAACTAGAAAACTGGTGCACATGTAATGGCATGGTGGTTAATACTGATAAAACTAAAATATTACTTATCTCAACAAGGAAAAAAAGAACAAAACTTGATAGCGATGAACTATGTCTGACATGGAAGGATAAAAGGTTGCAAATGGTCTGTCACGATAGTCTACTTGGTGTTTTGGTAGATAATAACCTATCATGGACTGAACATATCAAACATATCAGTGAAAAAAGTCAATTCAAGTTTATGGCTTCTCAGTAGGATAAGACACTTTCTTCCAGAAAAGCACAGAAAACTATTTTATAACAGTTACATACAACCCTAATCAGACTACTGTAATACAGAATGGGGTAATTCAAATGATAAAAACTTAGCAAAGCTGGCACATCTCCAAAAAAGAGCTTTTGAGTTAATATCAATCCAGAAAGAAAGCAAAGAAAATTTAGCTGGTAAGTTAAAAATACTACCTATTAAAGACCGAATCTGTTTAAGAAAAGCCAAATTAATGTACAGGATAGCCAATAATAGTGCTCCTGAATATTTGCAATCACTATTCAAGTATAGGTTACCTGGAAATACTCCCCACCTGCGATCAATGTCTACCAAACATTACAAAATTCCAAACCAAATAAGGAATTATTTTAAAAAAGTTTCCAATACTCTGGAACTTTGCTCTGGAATAGTATTCCAGTTGAGATTAGAAATGCCCACTCTATTTCCTCTTTCCAAACCCAGTATATACAATGCTTCAGAGATGCAGCAAAAATAAATAAATTCCTTTGAATGAGGGCCTCAAGGTAGATTAGTTCTTAGCTAATTGAGTTACCCTCTTTAAATAATTTAGTCATAATAATAATAATAATAATAATAATAATAATAATAATAATAATAATAATAATAATAAAAATAATAATCTTTGTTGTTTGTACTATGGCTTGACTGTGTTGTTTTATTATAACTTTATTATGACAGACTACTTCATTTTATATTTTAAGACTTTTTGGGTTTTACCTTTTATAACAGAGAATGAAATGAAATGAAAAATGAAACCAAACTTTATACTTTCAACATAACCATTTTATGTATTTATAAATAACTGTGTACTTATTCTTTTGAATGACAGATAAATAAGTACTTAAAAAGGAGATTAAAGTTATGAATATTTTTGTGTTTTGTATATACCTGGGACTCGTCTCTGATGAACATTATACAGTCATTTATTAATACAAATTTTCCATCACATCAGATATTGGTCAATGTTGATTGTCTCAATTTTTTTTCTTTTCTTTTCTTTTCGTAGCGATCAGCATAGTGTTGATGGCTTCAATATTTTGATGTTATATATGATGTTCCCATGTATTTTATGACACAAAATCATAGACCTCCACAAAATTGTCTGACAGCTGTAATGGTCATTTGGTATGGTAGGATCTTGTCATCTGACAACTTTTATCAATATTGATCAATGTGCCTATGAACAGATACCATATGATGTATCATAAATGCTTGTCTTTGTGGTGTACCCAAAAAAAAACCATTGCTACTATCCTTTGAAATTTAATGTCAGCATATCAATTTGATGATATCTGGTATTTGAATGTACCATATTTACTTGCTTATAAGTCAAGTCAATCTGCAAACAACAATGATCTTAATCTATCTTTGCATAATGTGCCAGTAGATCAGGGTCTGTGTTGTTTGTTTTACTGATTACTTCTAACAAAAAACTACACAGAGCCAGATCTGCTAGCACATTATGCAACGGTAGATCTGGGTCTGTCTGTGCAGTTTACAGTTGGACATGACTTAGAAGTGAGTATATACAGTTGTACTGATATCAAACAATCAACACAGCTGTCATAATAAGATTTGGATACAATGGCTTTGCTCCGAGGGTTAAAAGATGTATAATTTTCTTAGTTTTGATCAAACTTTGTAAATTGGCCATCTCCTAAATATCCTCTGAATTTCACAACAAATGACAGGAGCCCTGAGTGGCCGAGTGGTCTAAATCGATCTCCGTTATGGATCACTGCCATCTCACCTCTGTCTAAATGGGTTCATGTCTAAGATTCATCGAAAGTGGATATGTGAGAAAGCTTGCCAGAAGCTTCTCGTTGGTCGTGGTTCTTCCCGGGGTTTTCCAGGGTTCTTCCTCCACCATTAATACTGGCTGCCTTGTATAGCTTATCTTGTGCTGAAAAATGGCATTAAACCCTAAAACAACAACAACAAATTACATCCATGCATATTGATGCAGTGATTTTGCTGAGTTTATTACCACTCGGGTTGTAGCCTACATTTCTGGGCCAGTTTAAATCAAACAAATTTATGAATTATATAATGAATTTTTTTTACACATAGTAATGAGGTGATTTTGCATCAGAGACTAATGCTTCTTTTTACACCAAAATATGTGCACCAAGACCCTCACAGGGAGATTACCTGAACTTATAACAATTTGGGTTGCAGGCTATATTTCTGGGCCAGTTTAAATCAGACTTGGAATATAAGTTTATATAATCATGATTCCAGGCAAATTGGAGATCCACATGTTAATAAGATGATCATATTTTGGATGGGCCAAGCTTCTTGCCACTGTTGAGGCTGTATTTTTACTGGATAGTGTTCAGTCTTTGTTACTGGGTTTGTCTTGCCATGATCTGAGATGAATACAGTTGTGAGTAAAGAAAGCCCATGTATATTAATAATGTTGTCCTGCATCTGATTGGCAAAGCTTGTCAACATTATAAAAACTCTGTTTCTAAAGAAAGATTTGGATCAGTTTGTAAAATAGTCTTACACCATTAACATGTTGGATGAGTATAAATATTAGCAAGATTGACATATGTTCTTTAATGTATCTGAGTGGCTGAGAATGTTACAAGTCTGAAGACGAAATTTGAATCAGACTTTGCTCAAGCATGATAAATAAACTGATATTGTCCTGATCTTAGACAGGATTGGTAAAAAGTGAGATCTTGGATGAATCAGTGATGAGCAAAATGTACATATATTAATTATGTCTTTGGAAAGAATGTTGATTAGACTACTGCAAAATTTTTAAAATGTAATATGAAGGTGTGGAGGTAATTGACATAGGAAGTGTTTTCATTTAGCCTGTTTAGTGAAATGGTCAGCTGAGTGGCTTTATGAGTCAAGTGAGTGATTCAAACCCACTTTGGCCTCCTATTTATCTATTTATGACCCATTGTCTTGTATTGGCAAAGTTAGTGTTTTAGGCCCTCCAGAGAAACATATCCACATTGCAATGCAACTTGCATTTATGGCTTTTTTCTTTTATTATAAACTTGATCTACATTGCAGTTTTTAATTTGGGATCATGTTAAATTGTTAAATTAAAGTTTATAAGGTATATATATATATATATATATATATATATATATATATATATATATATATATATATATATATATATATATATTAAATTTTTGATTATAGTAACTATTTTTCTAGTTCAGAATAAAAACTTCTAAAGTGACATTAACTTGATTCCAAGTGAAATTGTAAAGATCAAACCTAAAAAGAGATTGGATTCCACTTATTATCTGGTTTAGAATGGATTTAGGGTTTAATATGCCATGAAATATCCAAATTTCTTTGTTATTACTTACTGGGATTTCTTCATTTTACCTAGTTAGGTGGAAATGAAACATATACAGACATTATCATGCAACATGTCTGCGGCATGATGCCCCAGTGCTAGACAACACTATAAACTGTCACACTGCAGACATTTTAGCAATATGACTGAAAAATTGTTAAAGCTACGTTAAAAATCTAAATCACACAAACACACACACACATTACTGATGATAATATATTCATCTTACCAAAAAAACCCCATCTGCCTAGACTTGAGCTGCAAAACAAATGACATATTAGTACAACCCTAACCAAATTGTGCCAAGTCGGTATACATATCACAAAAAGAATAACAAGACCTTAAAAGACAAACATGGGGTAAAATCCAAACATAACCATTCAAAAGAGCTTCACATCCAAGAGAAAATACCGACTCCATTAACAACATGCAGGAGTTCCTGACTTTACAATATTGATCACCGGTACATTGTTAATTAGACAGGAAATCAGTAATACATTCCTACTTCATGATGCTGCTTTCCTGTTGAAGTAAGATCCCCTTAAACACACACACACACACATATATATATATATGTTAATTGTTAAATCTAAATTGTTAAATCTGAAAGCCAACTGTATATCTCTTTTCATTTAAACTTTCATTTCATATTTACTTACTATTAGGAAAACCTCATGACAGCTTTCATCAACCAATTCAGTGGCTCAGATATTATGTTGTAATTTATTTTGTTGCTTTTGAACAATATTATGAAATTTTATGTTGCGTTATAACAACCCTATTTACATGTACTTACTTTATAGCATTTTCACCATTTCTCATCATTAACACTAAAATTATCTGCTCATTCATCTGGTATACATCTTCATAAACTAACTGGGTGAATTTATTTCAGTCATTTTATATGCCCACCATTGCAAACCTGGTAAACTTGTTCACTTTTTTTTTATTTTCATAGAACTTTTATAAGTATCTTTTAATTATGGAAATAAAGCAGAACATTTTGTCTGGAACTTTATATTTTGTCTTTCTTTTTCACAATTTGGTAATGCAGGAAGATTTTATCAGTCTGACAACAATTTAATTTAGAACTACATTATTTAGTAATCAACTATGACTGTATAATTGCATATATAGATATATGTGTGTTCATGAATTTGTATGACATCATCTTGCAGCATGTCACCATGGTTATCAATAATTGTATGGATACATGTATATTTATGCACATGTATGACAGGTCTTAAAGCTTGTAACCATGGTTACCAGTAATTGCATCAGTGTGTATATGGATACATGTGTGTTCATATGAGCATGTATTCATTGCCAACTTTGGCTAAAATCAGGGATGTTCATGTGTTACTTTCAACTTGGAGACCACATCAGAATTTAGCAGGTCATAAATTTTGTTACGTTTGACATTTTAATTGCAAAATGAAAGAAAAACAGATTTAGAATAAGTAATTTTATTGAACATTGGTCACTATCATTGAAAGATTAATTAATCGATTACAATTTCAGAAATTCTGTCAAAATCAAGTTTTGCATCATCCCTACATGGTTTTAGACATGTAGCTGTTTAAAAGTAGTTCAGGTATTGCCAAGGTAGGTGGACTAATCTTTAATTAATCAATCATCAGAAAGTGTTCAGTAATTGGTCATCAATCATGAAATTTTAGCAGGCACCCAATATTTGATTTCATAGTATTCACAAGGAAAAAGACGATGAAAGCATTCAAGGTTCTTGCAGTATAAACACAGTTTTATGGGGTTATAATTTTGGTAAGCATTCCTAAAATGATAACATTGTAAAAAGTATAATAACAAGTTATATATATTTATAACTTGATTACACCAGTATGGTACTATAATTATACCTTAGGCACTAATATATCCAGTAAAATAATGTCAAACATTTAGAACTAATCAGATAAAAATTTATGAAAGAACAACACAACATTTAGATGTATTTACTATTGACCTGAAGCCATGCCCACATTCATTTGCATATGAAAATAATGGCATAAAACTTGTAAACTTTTATGCACTTATTGGTTTACATACATATTAGTAATTTTCAAAATTAGGAATAAATCCAAATGATACCATTCCAAGTGACAGAAGCTCAGTGTTTCTACACTTTTTCTATAATTTAATCGTCATAGAACCGTACTCATTTATTCTGCTCAAGCAAAGTGTTACTCAGTACTATGCATTGTAATATTTCTTTTGAAAACGGACATGAATTTTGATTGCTCACAGGTTTCATACACTCAACAATAATACTACAAAAAATTAGATTTGTCACATTTCAGCATCACAATACAACATTATGCTCATGTGGGGATATTCTTTTAATTATGACATGAAAGCAATAAAACAATTATGGGTTTGTGTTTTGTTCCTTGTTTTATTAAGCCATGAAATATTGATATTAGTCCCCTATTTTTTCCTTATTTTCATTGCTCCGGTGGCCTATTGGTTAGAGCATCTGTCTCAGATGTGAGAGGTCATACCAAAGACTTATAAAATGGTACTAACAGCTGCATCGCTAGGCACTCTGCATTAAAAGGTTAGTGTTAGGAATAGTCAGCCTGGTATCAGGATAATGTGACTAGGCAGGACATCATGTCTTTGGCATGATGCCTTGGTGCTAGACATCAGTGTAATCTGTCACACTGCAGACATCATAGTGATATGACTGAAATTTTTTTAAAGCTACATTAAAAATCCAGATCACAGACACTCTTATTTCTTTTCAACTCCATAATATCTCATATTTGTATGATATTTGTAACAAGTTGCAGAAAGTATAAACATCTTACATAAACTTTTATATGAAAAATAATTTTTTTTTTAAATTTGATAATAAAATCTTTTATAACAACTAAACAAGAATATTCTCAAAACATAAACAGAACCATAATGCATTTTTTAAATTTAGAAGTACTAAACTATTTTCCTACATTACATAGCAACAGATTAATATGAAATGCAGTTTTAAAATATGATTTCCCTAAACTACAATTTTGAACCTAATCTACTGAGAGGCAATGGATAACTACCCCACCCCTATTGCAATATTATTAATATCAGAATGAACATATAATATTTTCTAACATAATTTTTTAAATAAATTACGGCAATTTCACATTAAAACAACCTGACACCTCAGTCATAGCCAACAGAACAATTGACAAATTGCCATATTTTCATAGAAAATTATACATTATATAGCACTAAATTTATTGCCATCAGACAGTTACTTACTAAAACATTTTGATTCTTCAAGAAGGATATATATATAAAGAAAATTTTTTTTCTCCAAATAACTAAACAAAATTGCTCATTTGCCCCCCCCCTTAGTAAAAACATTTTTTCACAATCCTATTGTTTATTGCCATTTCTGAAAATCATCTAACTTGTCTTTGTTGCATTAACTGTCAAACCATATTACAAATATTCATATAAATTTATTCAAAGATTTGTATCAATTAGAAAATGACAAAAATCTGGCAGATTTATTTTGTGTGAATATTATTAATTTTTATTTCAATATTTTCATCAATATATTCATGGGATGGCTCATATTTCATCACGAATGGTCTTTAATGCAGGTACCACATATACTTACAAGTCAAACAACAAGGATCTTTATCTGTCATAGTGTAAAATGTGTCCGATGATCAGGGTATATGCCATTTGTTCTACTGATTAAATTCTAACAAACTGCACAGACTGATCTGCTGGCACATTATGCAACAGCAGATCTGGGTCTGTGCAGTTGCTGTTAGACTCAGTTTATAAGTGAGTATATAAGGTAAAATTTGTTGTTGTTGTTGTTGTTGACACCATTTTTCAAGACATGATAGGCTATTCATGGCGGCCAGTATTAATGGTGGAGGAAGAAACCGGGAAATCACCGGAAAGAACCACCGACCCACGAGAAGCTACTGGCAAGCTTTCTCACCTATCCACATTCGCCGAATCCTAGACTCGAACACTCAGGGCCCTGGTAAAATTTGTATATGAAGATGAACTTCAAAAATGATTGTATTTTTTTTCTTTATATGAAGATCTGAACTTCAACAATGAATACAATTATTTTTGGCTACAGCATTACCATTTTCATGGCTACTTTCCCAAAGGCAATTATGACAATTTGTCTGAAACCATTCTTTATATGCTCTCTTCAAAAATTTCATCCATTAAGGACATTTTTTCACACTAGGTTGCTCTGTAATGTACATAAAAACCTCATTATCATATCAGTTTTATCAAAATTGTGTAAATTTGATGTAAACTATATTTTTAATAATAATAATAATAATAATAATAATAATAATAATAATAATAATAATAATGATAATGATAATAATAATAATAATAATAATAATAATAATAATAATAATAATAATAATAATAATAATAATATAAATAATGACTTTATTTAAAGAAGAAACTCATTTGGTTAATTGATCTTCCTGCTTAATCAATATGAGTATGTTACTAAGTAAATCAGTCAAATGTAACAACAGGCCTAGTCGTTTACCCGCATACCTCCATGAATCCAAATAAAATGCATGTATTATTTTAATAGGTATTGTTTTAAAAGGAAAAAATAGGTTTTTCAGTGTGATAAGCATATGTACATATTTATACAGTAAACTCAGCACAGCAGAAAATCAAAAACTCCATGAATTTAATATTGTATACAAAGCTACCTCAATACTTTTTCAATAGTTTAAGAATCTCAAACATGTATACTTAAGTAATAATATAATTAATGTACCCAATAACAGTTAAGTATTGACTAAGATATATTTCCCCCATCTCATGTGTTTGTTTTTTCCTTCTATTTATGTTAAATGCTATATGTGCTTTCATTTATTTAGATACTTTTAGTACAGTGCCAAGTTTAAAAGAATCAATCAAATGCCAGTTTTCAATTTATCTGGATAATATTCAGTCCCATCATAACTCCTTGTAGTTTGTTGTTCTACCTAAACAGCATTCTAATGCATGTTTGATTAGAAAAAAAATTGGATAATATGACAAAGTCAGCAAGGCTTTACAAATTCAACTTCCTTCCCAAATGGTCATGGATTAGAATCTACCAAGTAACATAGCTAGATTTCAAACCATGCAAAGCTTTTTAGACAAGAATTTAGTGAATAAATGTATCTTAAGAGGACTATTTGACAAGAAGTCCAAAGTGGAAATGAAATCACTGACTTAGCTTACACTAAAATCCTTAATTACTAGGCAGATGTTCGTGATAATCAAATACAAGAGATTTATTATGATACAGGCTTACATATGAAGTTTCATCAAATCTGATCCAAAATGCTGCTTCTACAGTGGTGAAATCTGTTGACAGAATGTCTCTATTATTTGCAAACTACCAACATACAGCCAAATGTGGCCACACAGATCAACTATAGGTACCAATAGATCCTGTATCATCAACCAAATGTGAAACTTTAATCCCGAAAACTTGTAAACAAGGATGGACATTTGCATGTGTGGGACATATGCTATGTACTTGCTAAACTCACATGTGCAAACATAATTCAAATGATCTGATTGAACATTTTTAGTCTATTTTTAAGAGTGTTGGTTACCAAGTTATTAAGCTCAATGATTCAATGGAATCAGATATTAGCTGATGCTGCAATACTGCCCTCTGTCAAAGTACTAAATTGAAATGTGTTACCATACAGAGGCATATTCATGATGAAAATAACATCTTGGGGATATTTGAAGTGCACACAGTAAGAACTGAGCCTTACAGATTCACTATACATACTCGGTCAGCCTATATGATGAACTGAATGTCAACTTTTGATCCAAACATTCCAAAATATATGCATATTTGTTCATGTCAGCTTTGTAACCATTTTTAAATTAGCTGCACTAAGTTAAATTCAAATAATCTGTTGGAATATTTCTTATGTAATCTTTAGAGTATCAGTTAACAAATATTATTAGCAATTAATAATGCATAATGCAAAATGTATCATTAGAATTCACATATCATCTGGGCCACAATGTCACACTATATCAATCAATATCATAAAGAAACAGAACAATAAAATAGAATTAATTCTGTGTTCAACATACATCATTTTGCTGTTTTCTTACATGCAATGGTAAATATACCTGGGTAAAGTATATTTTATCCTTTTGACCTGTATTTCATTCTCTGACAGCTAAATATTATTTTGTAGAGAACTTGAGCTGGTTCTAGTATAAAGTCTTCATCTCTGTCCTCTCACTAAATACCCTATAACTATGTTTATAAACAATTAATGATAGCTATACAAGAAGATATATGTTACTCAGGAAGTCACCCCATCATAAACACCTAAATTAACTTTTTGGACTCACAAATAAATAGTTTTAATGACCTAAAGGTACAAAGCCAAATAGAATTTTAGCTTCATGTATTTTAAATGAGGGTCTCATTTTGACTAACAAAGATATTTTCTCTGACAAAATTTCACAACTATCCATCATTTGAGCTTGTATATGGGTTGGAGTATATACATGCTGATATCATTTAATATCATTCCCAATAAATATTATATATGTACATACATGTTGAAATTTTTTTATTTTTTAAAAAATTTCATTAACATTTTTAAAATTAAAAATATTTTCTTAATTTTAATTTCCTTTTTTATATTTTTATAGTCAATATACATAACATTAAAATTTCATGTGTCTATCATTAATAATAAAGGTTTTATATGAGATTAAACTTTACTCAAATACAGTGCTGACAGGGTCATTTTTTAGTCAAACTTTTATATTTGCATTTTATATTTCTATGCCACTACTATTTCAACTTCATACTTGTTTTATGCTGCTCGCTTCGTTGGTGAGATAGTATATTTTTTGTTTTATGCTGCTCGTTTCGTTGATGAGATAGTATATTTTGTATTTTATGCTGCTCATTTCGTTGGTGAGATAGAATATTTTCTGTTTTATGCTGCTCGATTCGTTTGTGAGATAGTATATTTTTGTCTTTTATACTTCTCGTTCGTTGGTGTGGATGGTATATTTTGTGTTTTTATGCTGCTCGTTTCGTTGGTGAGATAGTATATTTTTGTGTTTTATGCTGCTCGTTTCTTTGGTGTGTATGGTTTATTTTTGTGTTTTAGTGCTAGCTATGCATATTTAGGTCAAACTTGGTCAGCTAAGGCTACACTGTTGCCATACCTCTTGGCGCTATACAGTCCCAGGGTGTGCTAGTCACTAATACAAAATTCCCATTGGAGCTATATCATCCCAGGGTGTGCCATTTTTTTTTTTTTTTTTTTAAATCGTGGGGCTATATCGTCCTTGGCTGATTTTCTTTCTTTGGGCTCATTGGGCCATATCGTCCCCATATACTACTCATGGTTTATAGGTTGAAGAGCATTACATTTGAAGAATGATCATTTGTAGAATTATAGATCTAGTTGGCATTAAGATACATCGTCTGACATTTAGTTTTAATTCAGACAAAATATAATAAAAGTCACAATTTTTATGTTGCTCTAACGAATGTTGATTTGTGCGTGCCTTAAAGTTACACTCGTATTTTAGGTCTCTGCCTTTATAAGATCGAGGATTAGCAACGTTCTTTTTGGGTTCAGTTTGCTAAATGAAATGAAAATTTGCGCCTGTTAGTACTTTAAAATGGAAAGGTAGCACAAACTCATTGAATTATTTTGCATTGTACCCATCAAGATACGTTTCTACAACACAGCATCTTCAGCTGAGTGATAAATATATCCTTGAAGTGTCTGGAATAATTATGTTCGTTTCCTTTCACTGTCATAAAATTATATAATACTTAATTTGAACAACAATCGTATCAAAATTGCATATACTTGACCTTTTAGCTCATGGTTTGCATTTTAAGTGTAGTATCGAGAGCAAACTTCAGAGTTCAGTTTACAGCACACTTCGTGCCAAGTTAGTGGTTATCTTTCAGACCTAAACATAGCATGCATATAAAGTTGAATAAGTTCATCACAATGCAACTTTTTTTTATTATATGTTAAATAGTAGATACTGACATTTCTTTCTAAACCACTATATAGATACATTTTATGAGCTTTGCTGAGAGAGATAGTAAGTTATTTGTTACATAGGTTATGATATGCTCTTGTTTGTATTTATTGGAGTTGGGGAACTTCTGTTAGTGTCTATTGTTCCAAAGGATGTTATGAATATTTTTTATAAATGTTTTATTTAAACACATATAGAAGTATGTAGATACATTTTATAAGTTTTGCTGAGAGAGATAGTAAGTTCATTGTTACTTAGGTTATGATAGGCTCTTGTTTGTATTTATTGGAGTTGGGGAACTTCTGTTAGTGTCTATTGTTCCAAAGGATATTATGAATGTTTTTATAAATGTTTTATTTAAACACATATAGAAGTATATAGATACATTTTATAAGTTTTGCTGAGAGAGATAGTAAGTTCGTTGTTACTTAGGTTATGATAGGCTCTTGTTTGTATTTATTGGAGTTGGGGAACTTGTGTTAGTGTCTATTGTTCCAAAGGATATTATGAATATTTTTATAAATGTTTTATTTAAACACATATAGAAGTATAAAGGGTCTAGTATATTTTACATAAGTCCTCTAGAACATAAGTACACTTTATTTCTAACTCGTCATCATTATTTGTTAAATCTTAACGAATAGAACCATCATTCGCTTTTAAATTACTATAAGACTAGGTTTTTATTTGTGTTCTCGAATGTAGCATAATATGCATTTTATAGAGTGGAGTGAAAATAGCGAAATCAAACGAGAGGAGTGAAATTATATTGATATACTATTGGTATATAATTTATATACTATTATAATTGTTACTGATTTGTTTATAAAGAGTCAGATTTTGAGAATACTTTCTGAATTTGAATGGGAATTTTATATCGGTTACAGAGTTTATTATGTGCATACATCACTCTTAATTAACAAAATGTTTAATGCAGATAAAATATACATTGAATCCTAATGATTTCAGAGAAATTTGCATGTGACGTAGACCCCTCTATGTTCGCATCATGCAAAGTGAAGGAGATATTTTGGAGACTGAATTGTGGGTATACTCACCATGGCAGATCTGTGCCATATTAACATGAAAGCTAAAGCCATAGCCCGTCGAAAGCGTATGCCTGTTGTAATCGTGACAAAAGGTTAAAAGTGAACGACAAACCAATAAGAGGGTGACAGATTGAGGACGGCTCCGATGGTTTACGTTGTTTGAGCGCCTGCAGGCGTACCTAGGTTCAAGCCCCAGCCGAGTCATATCAAAGATTTATAAAACTATTAATAGCAGCTTCCTCGCTTGGCACTCAGCATGAAGAGGTTAGAGTTAAAACTGTTCAGGCTGGTGTCAGGATAATGTGACTGGGTTCGACACGAAGCTACACGCCAGTGGCATGAGGAACTAATGCTGGACATCACTACTAACTGCCACACTGCAGACACAGTAACAATATAACTAATATTATTAAAAAAAACTTTAAAGGTATCCATTACACATAGAGAGTATGTATGTATGTATGTATGTATGTATGTATGTATGTATGTATGTATGTATGTATGTATGTATGTATGTATATATATATATATATATATATATATATATATATATATATATATATATATATATATATATATATATATATATATATATATATATTGTGACACTTAGCAACAGTATATAGCTCAAGATCGGAACGATCACTCTTGAGACCTCACTGAACAAATACTTTGTTTTTATATTTTTGTCAAACATATATCTATGTTTGCGCGCAAATCAGTTTTTTTAAAATTGTTTTGACTTTTTTTTATTCCCGTTGTTGATTATTGTAATTGGTTAGTGTTTTGGCTGGACAGTTTCAGGTATCTTATGCGCGATTATATTTTCTTATTGCATTGGATTAGTTTATTTTAGTTCTTTGCCTACTATTGTGTGATTTTGTGTTCATATTTGCAAAAGTCCATTAGTTTAGGATACGTTTTCTTCGATTAAATCTCCACAACATTGACATCTTTAATTTATCAGGTGGTATTTTCTATGGCCTCGCTGCAAGTAATATATAGCATTTCCTATTGCTTTTGTTACAAACTTTAGATCATCTTTAAATTGGATTAAAATGTCTGCTAATTGCATAATGTAGTCGTTCACTTTCTGTTGTGATTCCAATTGAATGTTCGAAAATGCTTGATGCAGAATGAACACATTTTAGTATATGTACCAGATTTGGGTGGTCACATGTTAACGAAACTCTTTAGTTTTATTTTTATGCTTTCTTTATCAATTGTGAGTTACACTTTCGCTGGGTATATTCTTTATGAAGTTTAATAATATTTGTCCATTGTTACATAACTCTACTTTTAGTTTCCGTTTCTAATATTTCATCTTTTCAACCGATGAAACTTTTTATAAAACCTTTATTAGCTGTTTTGCCAATAATTTTTGCTAATCTAATGCATGACTATATTGCATATTTACGTTAATGCGTAGCTTACGGAACTTAATGAAACGGGAAAATTCTGCTTACGCAAGGTAGTTGGCGTAACTTACGACAGACGTACGTTACGCACAGTTTACGCACTTTAGTGAAACGGGCCCCTGGTTCTTTATATAATTCAAAGCATCATTTATATCACATTGAATATATCGAAGTCATTGTTTTGTATAGTTTTCCTAGCCTGATAGTCTTGTTTCGGTCAGAATTCCACTGTGATTGTTTCTTTTGACTCCTTTGCGCTGGTAAGTCCAGGCCTCCTTCGAATTGACATTCTTTTCCAAATTTGCAGGTGCCTGTCCTTTTGGCTCCCTTCAAATTTGTATCCACTTTGGAATCGTAAGACTTAATACGTAGAGCGTAGACCTTAGAGCTATCCAGGCCCTAGTTTTTCAAAGCTCTTACTCCCAGAACGTGTCTTTCAATTTTCCCAGCCATTCATTTGCCTGGATAATTTTCTACGAGCAAATTTCTTCTAAATTCGCTCGGAGCATAAAATTTTAACTTCCTCTGGCAGGACAAAGCGAGTTTTCGTTTTAATAGCTTGCAATGAAATTAAATAAAATACAAAAAGCATCTAAAGACTATCACACAAGTAATTAAATTACATACAATATATGGAAGAACAATGGCCTGGGAGCGCCGACAAGAGGCGTCCCCCCCCCTCCCCGGCCAAATGGCTGGAGCGAATTGCTATTGCAATATACCAGTAGATTTGGCTTGATGAGAGGAAATATATTGTAATTACATTGGTCGTGTCTGTTAGTCCGTAATCTAAAGTTAACAGTCTTTTTGAGCCTCTCTAATGTTAAAGACGTAATGTCGATTAAACCACAGGAGTCTGCAGTTTTATCAATAAAGCACGACGAAATTTCTGACTACATGAAATCACCTTAATGGTATTATACAATAAATATTTTTTGACTGAATCCCATGTACTGAGAGAGCTAAGAGTTTCACCTAGTTTTTGACTAGAGCTTATCTCAGCAGAATCAGCCGAGAAATCTACACTGACAGAATTCTTTGAGAGTGAGAATGAGTTTTCATTTACTGTGATAGAGTTAATAGCTTTCAACATAGTTTCATTTTTTTCCCTCAAATATATCCAGGTTTTTTGTTTTCTTTAGAGTTTTTACCATGATCGACTTAAGCATGTCCTCAACTGTCACAACTTTTTCAGGGGTTTCAATAATCTTGGTACTAATATTCATGCATTTTCATGTTTTTTTCTTTTACCACAATTACAATTTCAGTTTTCAAATTTCTAATGTCTTCCATTTTTTATATTTGTACCAGGGGCACCAGATAAATGTTCATATTTATGCTATGTTGACAGAGATAGTTCCTTGTGTTGGGTTCGCAGATGTGGTCCTTGTTGGTCATGTAGCTGGTTGTGGAGGAAGAAGTGGTCCCATTTCATTTGAAAATATGATCTTATTATGATCATAATTGGAGTTTCACATGGTTAAAATGGTAACCAGACAACTTCAGGTTGGGGTTAAAGAATTTACTTTTATCCTGTTTGTCTGCCTCTTTTCTCCTTGCAGGCCACATATTACGTCCAATACTATCTTGACATTGTCTAACAATATCCTGGCTTTTCTAAAAGCAGGCTCTTTAGGAGATGTCATGCTTTTCTCAATTTTTTGTCTCTTTTAGCAGTAGCTGTTATTTTCCTCTCAGGTGAAGCCTTTAGTACCCTTGGTATGTCTTAGCTCTTTCATTAGGTTTTGGAGTTGCATTTTCTGATTCGTCATTTCCTTTCTGTCTATTTATCTTCTGGGTTTTTTTTATGTTCCTCTTGTTTTTTGTTGGGCTCTGCACGTTTGATTTGTCATGAAGTCTTTCTTACTGGAACACATAACCTTGGTTGTTGTTGTTGCAGGTACTTCTCATGATGTTGGTGAGCAGATAGTGAAAAATGCAAGCTTTGGTAACTTTCATTTCTAGTAATGTTACTTTTAGTAATACATGAATTAAGGATTTATATATGCTACTACTACTAATAGTACTGGTACTGGCCCTACTACTACCTTCTGCTACTACTACTACTACTACTACTACTACTACTACTACTACTACTACTACTAATGTCATTTTTGTCGATTTGCACGTGATAGTTTGCATACTTGTTGATAATTAACTTTTGTGGATAAACTTCTACAAATATCCCAATTGAAGAATACAAAAGAGCAGAACTTTATTTACAACAAATTGTGGTCACTTTATTGGTTAAAAGAATATTACTACCAGTATGAATACAAATCAAACACCTGTCTTGTCAGTCACTTATACTCATCATCAGAGGGAGCTGACACAGCCAACAACATTAAGCAAATTGGTTATGAAAGTACATTTGTACAATCTCTTCCTTAAAATACCATCAGTAAAGCTGTACAGTCTGTACTTTCTGACAATGATGGTATTAACATGGTGACTTAAGAGTGCCAAAATTCAATCTTAGATCCCGGTCAGCTTGGATAATTGTCATCATTTCACATTTGAACCAAACATGTGACTAGCTGTACTTTGTGCAGTTAGCAAGCATTGTCATTATTTGATATGAATGGAGCACATTAAAGTATGAAGATCGAAAAACAATGAAATCACTCCTTTGTTTGAGCCTGCCTTGCATAAAGGTTAGTTACTAGATTTGAAAGTAAGTTAGAGACTACAGAGAAAAATTGAAATCACATTTCCACATCTTGAATGCTAAATAAGTCCTAGAGACCTTTAAACCTCATCAATCAAGATAGAATTATTTAATCCAAGATATTAACTGATAAATATTATGCACAAGAACACAAAATAATAATGGGATTATCTTGCATTTGACTGTTGGAGCTTATCAGTACTCTGAGTAATCAAATTCTGAACAGATATTTGATCAAACTTAGTAAATAGGCTTATATTATCAAGATGCTGAATGAGCTTGATTGTGTGGTAAACACAGATGCATTAATTTCCATTCAATGGCATCTTACTGACTTAGTTTGTTACCCATCGAGAGGGTGAATTCAGATTGGATTTTGCTCAGACTTGCTAAATAAACTTTAATCATCCTGGTCTTAGAACGGGCTTCATAATATATCTGTGTATATCAATGAGGTGATCTTCGATCTGATTGGATGATCTTGTTTATAAAGGATTGGAGATGGTTGACATACAATTGTGTTCTGTTGATATTACATAAATCTGCTTGGCAAAATACTCAACTTTTAAGTGATATAAGCTGGGAGGGGTGTAATGTCAGCCACACTTGGGTCTCTTGTCATGGTTGTGGTTACATTTTTAATGAAAGTTTTATGGGACTATAAGAAGTACTTTTTATAAAATGAAAGGGAACAAAGTCAATGGCAACATACACATACAATTTTTTTCATTGATCAACGCAACACCTTGATAATATTTCTGAAGATGCTGTTGCATACACAGTCACACTGCTTACAAAATGAAGGTATTTTATGTCACTGTTTATCAAGACCACCCATTCACTGACATAATCTCATAATGGGTTGAACATGCTAAATAATATCTTCTTAAGTTGAAATTTGTTTGAAAAGTTTCTTTTAATTTAAATGTGCAGAATATTTGCTAACATCATTATAATGCTTTTAGTGAGGTACTATCCATCTTTTTGGCCACCAGTTTTGGCTATTCCTTCTTCCTCTTCTTTTTAATCTCTTTCACTTCATTGTAGTATTTTTAAGGTGGATTTTAATTTCAAAACTAAATATTATACATATCCTGTTCTCACAGTTGGAACAAAACTATTATGGCCTTTCCTTTCTACCGTTTTTATAAAGAATTTTGTCTAAATTTATTCCAGCAAGATTTATTCCCCTTGGGTAATCATCTGATAAAAGAGAAATAATTTTCCTATTTAAAAGATTGTTTTTTTTATAAATATTTGTGCATTATTGCTGTGAAAGGATTTGTTTTCTCATTTCATAGTATTTTTATTGATTTAATTTATTTCCTTTAAGATTAATTTAATGATGACCACTGTTGATGTGTTGTTATGTTATTATCTGTTGCTTGGCTTTTCCATATTTTTGTACAGCTCATTGTATGACATCACAGATGAACACAGTTTGACATGCATCCAGTCAGAGCAATGGTTGCATAGATATGTAATGGACATACTACTTGGTTGGCATACAGACTAAGAAAAATCTTTTAGTTCCAGTTGGAGCAAATATATGTAGACTTGGAATTGTTACCCCTCATATATCATAATGATGCTGATGCCAAGCCCTGTAGTGATTTCATATATCAAGCATGTCTTCAGTCCTGCCAATCCTTATGATTTGACCATCTGTCTTACTGAAATAACCCTTAAATTATGCAATTATGAAATAGTGTCAAAATTAGGACAATATGATGATTGCAATCAAATCCAGATGGCTTGTCCATTTTTTTTAATGCAGATCTTGATTTCATATTAAATTCAGTGAAATGGCTCAGAGAATCTTTCTAACTTTACAGAAGTTCATCAGATGCTTTTATAATGTCCATTTTTTCATGCCTGTGTTATCAAGCTGTTGCTTATATAGCATTTTCTAAAAATTTTATCTAGTGAACAAAAACCTGTTGCAGTTAAAAAAAATTACAATAAGCCTGATGAAAGGTTTAAACAGTTAGCTCATACCTGTAAGTCTAAAAAGGAATACTGTAGTATCATTTATTGGTATGATCTCAAATCTGAGAAGCTCTTTAAACTTAAATTTGTGGATTTGCTTGTCAAAGTTTGCTTATTTGTAGGTAAAGAATTTTGTTGATTAACTTCTATAAATACCTGAAGTGAAGAATACAAAAGGACAGAACTATGCCAGTAAGAAATGGCAGTTGATTTATTACAGCCAACAACACTAAGATAATTGGTTATTATAGTATGTATGAGCATGATCTCTTTCTTAAAACACTGTCCATAAAGTTACACCATCAATCACTTTTTGATGAGCATGACTCTTGCACTGTGGCTTAGGAGTGGTAAAATTAAACCTGGATCCCCATTAGTCTGGATTTGGCAAACAGTGTCAACATTTTCATGTGTTCAGAGCCAATCAAAATGTCAAGATTTCTAACTAAATTGAAAAATAGTTGAATCACTCAATTGTTTGAGCCTTTCTAATCTACAAACTGATTTCATTCATTAGAGTTTAGTTAATATTTCATCAGTCAAGCTGATTCATTCTGAGTGGATAATATGTGAAAGATCAGATCCAATTTCCTTCAGTTTGAGAATTCTCGACTTGTTTAATTCAACAGTTTCAGGGTTATTTACCAGACAAACACTTGGGTGTACAAGTGTTGATTTAAACTGTGCTGCTTCAGGGGTTTTGTAAACAAATTAATTGAAATGTGAGCTTTAATTCTCTGCAGTAATTAGCACATATACCTTTTCTTTATTGGGATTAAACATGCATGGATAAAATGAAACGTTCTTTGATGAGGATTAAAACTTCTTAACAACAATTCCTCTTGAATGAAGAATTGACACCACATTAAATAAAATTTTCATATACTATTTGTATTTATTATTCTTTCTTCTATTTTCTGTAATACCATTCTTTGAGTATCGAATGCTTTTCCTTGTTTTTGTTATTACTGTCTTTGAACTGCTCAGGTGGCCTAGTGGATATGTGAGAAAGCTTGCCAGTAGCTTCTCGTGGGTCAGTGGTTCTTTCCACAGATTTCCTAGCTTCTTCCTCCACCATTAATACTGGCTGCCATGTATAACCTATTGTGTGCTGAAAAATGGCGTTAAGCCCCAGATCAACAACAACACAGTGGTTAGAGCATATGCTTCGGATGCAGGAGGTTGTGGGTTCGATACCCGGTTGAGTCATACCAAAGACTTACAAAAATGGTACTAACAGCTGCCTAGCATGGCTTTCAGTATTAAGAGGTTAGTGTTATGACTGGTTAACCTGGTGTCAGGATAATATGGCTGGGTGGGACATCATGCTACAAGTCTGCGTCATGATGCCCCAGTGCTAGACAACTCTATAAACTGCCACACTGCAGACATCATAGCAATATGACTGAAATTTTTTAAAAGCTATGTTAAAAATTATAATCACATCACATCACAACACATATTGCTGTCTTTACTTATATCACATCATATAGACTTAAAGGAGAGAGTTGAAATTACATATCAACAAATAGAAACATGTGCATTGAGACAATATAAAATGTATTATAATTCTCATTTAAGGATTAAAATAAAATGTGGAAAAGCTAATATTTTATTATCAAATTACAGAAATCATGTTAATTTCTGAAATCATTTTATTAATTCCTAGGAATCAAACACAGTAAGAAAATTGTGAGGGGGTGTCTCTATCATTTGTAGCTAAATTTTTTTTGGTCCCTTAAATTTGTTGTTCAATGCAATCATAAAATATGTAAATTGGTACCAAATGAAAATTAGTGATACTACAATATTCTAATTCTTTGGAACACAAGCAGGAAAGACAAGATAGGATTATTGAACATCATGTGTTGATTTGAGTATATATCATGTGGGGGGGTCATTACCACTTGAAATACATTATAACCCCAAAATATTGTGTCAAATTAGGAGAGTAAGAACAAAGACTGAGCTTCATGGGGATTGGGACAGCAGCTTCTGAAAATGTACTGGAGGTAATTATAATCTAAGCATGTTTTACAGAGTTTTTAGTTGAACATAACACTTGCCTTCATTGCATCAGCCCCAGGTCACTCTTCTGGATGGATTAGATGCATGTTTTCCAAGTCAACAATAGGCAATACATGATACATGATCATCTTTTGTACCTTAAAGAAAATCGGTCTAAGTTAAGTGCAAATACTTTACTAAAAAAGTCTTGTTAGGGTTGGCAGGTCTATAGTCATCCAAAAATCCGTATTGAGAATATCAATATTTGCTACTCCCATATTGCATAGTTATTGGATAATGATATGTATTATATAGGGACCTGAAAGAATGCTGATACAGATTGATGTATCCCAACATGACTTGATACATATTGATGACTGAATGCTGATACAGATTGATGTATCACAACATGACTTGATACATATTGATGACTGAATGCTGATACAGATTGATGTATCACAACATGACTTGATACATATTGATGACTGAATGCTGATACAGATTGATGCATCACAACAGGACTTGATAAATATTGATGACTGAATGCTGATACAGATTGATGTATCACAACATGACTTGATACATATTGATGACTGAATGCTGATACAGATCAATGCATCACAACATGACTTGATACATATTGATGACTGAATGCTGATACAGATCAATGCATCACAACATGACTTGATACATATTGATGACTGAATGCTGATACAGATTGATGTATCGCAACATGACTTGATACATATTGATGACTGAATGCTGATACAGATCAATGCATCACAACATGACTTGATACATATTGATGACTGAATGCTGATACAGATCAATGCATCACAACATGACTTGATACATATTGATGACTGAATG
Organism: Potamilus streckersoni; assembly: GCA_016746295.1. Classification (NCBI taxonomy): domain Eukaryota; kingdom Metazoa; phylum Mollusca; class Bivalvia; order Unionida; family Unionidae; genus Potamilus; species Potamilus streckersoni. Next base: position 844,910 of record JAEAOA010002240.1, read on the forward strand.
CTGATACAGATCAATGCATCACAACATGACTTGATACATATTGATGACTGAATGCTGATACAAATCAATGCATCACAACAAGACTTGATACATATTGATGCATCATAACAAATGAATGCTGATGGATATTAATGCATCACAACAGGACAGGATGAAGATACATATTGGTACATCACAACTTGACAATGATGATACATATTAATGCATCACAACAGGACAGGATGAAGATGCATATTGGTACATCACAACTTGACAATGATGATACATATTGATGCATCACAACAGGACAGGATGAAGATACATATTGGTACATCACAACTTGACAATGATGATACATATTGATGCATCACAACAGGACAGGATGAAGATACATATTGGTACATCACAACTTGACAATGATGATACATATTAATGCATCACATCAGGACAGGATGAAGATACATATTGGTACATCACAACTTGACAATGATGATACATATTGATGCATCACAACAGGACTGGATGATAATACATATTGATACATCTCAGTATGTCAAGATGAGTATGCATAGTGATGCATCAGAACAAAGCTTGATGATGATACATATTGGTACATCAAAACATGCCTGAATCCTGATATGCATCACAACAGGACTGGATGATAATACATATTGATACATCTCAGTATGTCAAGATGAGTATGCATAGTGATGCATCAGAACAAAGCTTGATGATGATACATATTGGTACATCAAAACATGACTGAATGCTGATACGCATCACAACAGGACTGGATGATGATACATATTGATACATCTCAGTTCGTCCAGATGATTATGCATAGTGATGCATCAGAACAAAGCTTGATGATGATATATATTGGTACATCACAGCTTGATAATGATGATACATATTGGTACATCACAGCATCATGATGATACATATTGGTACATCAAAACATGACTGAATGCTGATACGCATCACAACAGGACTGGATGATGATACATATTGATACATCTCAGTTTGTCCAGATGATTATGCATAGTGATGCATCAGAACAAAGCTTGATGATGATACATATTGGTACATAACAGCTTGATAATGATGATACATATTGGTACTATAAAAACTTCCTGATGATGATACATATTGATACATCACAACATGACTGGATGCTGATACATCAGAAAGCATTTGACCACAAACAATCAGTGCCTGATGTAGTGACAATGTTAAGAAACAGGAAAGATAAATACCTTCATTCACATGACAGTCCCATAATATTGTTCGTTTCAGATTTTAGTCATATAGTCTTCCAGTCAGTAAAATTGCATGCTAAATTCTAAGTTCTGCAAAATCAATTATAAAACAAAAAAAAATCATATTTGTCTCAACTTAATGATCAAGATATCATTAATATTTTCAAACATTGTGTGTTATGTATGAATCTAATTTAATATTTAATGAATCCCATTTAATATTAATTAATATCATTTAATATTTATGAACATTAATAGTTGTAAATATTAAATATTTTTAAATATTTTTTAATATCTATGAATATCATTGCATATTTATCATTGTTTAATATTTATAAAGATCGTTTAATATTTATGAATATCATTGTATAATTTGAACTTACTCCATTTATTGGCAGTTTGAAACAGATTGTATCATCTAATCACTTGGTCAAGAAAAGTTTCCTTACCTGTGTTGGAATATTGTGATTGCTTCAGGCATAGGGGATTCACAGTAAAATGTACTCAAATTTGCACAGCTGAAATGTCAGGGGTCATTATGTAACTTGTACATAAATATTGTATTATACACAGTTGTGTTTCACTACATGTTCATGTATTCCAAATAGGTCACTTGCTGTTGCTCTTACTGTTGCTGTTGTGAGGTTTAACGCTATTTTTCAGCACACGATAGGCTATACATAGCAGCCAGTATTAATGGTGGAGGAAGAAACAGGGAAAGAACCACCGACCCACGAGAAGCTACTGGCAAGCTTTCTCACATATCCACATTTGCCAAATCCTAGAATCAAACCCACACAGACTGAAGTGAGATGGCAGTGAATGTAATGGACAGCGCTTTAGACCACCTGGTCACTCTGGGCCCCTAAATAGGTCACTTGCAACAATTATGGTGTTCTGTATGTTATAGCACATTTTCCATACAAAACGCTATTATAAGTTTATAATATTTCCTCATATTAAACTTCATTGAGTACCTGGGCATTTTTGTAGCATTGTCTTTCAGATCATGAAATGTGCTGTGTGCTGTTTTCCCATCATTACCAGATCTTATTCCCTGTACATGGATATTTATATATTGTTTGTTTTTTTAAACTTTTATATTGCATGAGCCACTTACACACTGAGAATTGGTGAATATATTTTAATGAAAATTTATGTACATAATTATCCCAGCACATTTGACCATGTTATTGAGATTTTACATGCACATTATTATTCCTTGTTATTCATACAGAGATATTGTGATTTGGTCAGCTGTATGGTCACTGTGATTTAGTGCATTGGTTCTTCTGTCAGTCAGTATAGTCATTGTATTCAGTCCATTCTGTAAGTCTGTGTGGTCATTGTGATTCAGTCCATAGGTCCTTCTGTAGGTCTGTGTGGTCATTGTGATTAAGCTCATAGGTCCTTCTGTAAGTCTGTGTGGTCATTGTGATTCAGTCCATAGGTTGTTCTGTGAGTCTGTGTGGTCATTGTGATTCAGTCCATAGGTCCTTCTGTAAGTCTCTATGGTCATTGTGATTCAGTCCATAGGTCCTTCTGTTAATCTGTGTGTCATTGTGATTAAGCTCATAGGTCCTTCTGTAAGTTTGTGTGGTCATTGTGATTCAGTCCATAGGTCCTTCTGTAAGTCTGTATGGTCATTGTGATTCAGTCCATAGGTCCTTCTGTAAGTCTGTATGGTCATAGGCATAAATGGATTTCAGTACCATTAAAACTAGGCTTAAGTAAACAGAGTCACAGATAGTCCTAATTGTGCAAATTGTGTCTGTCATTCAGCTATTGATCTTATTTCTGGGGTTCACTGGTGTATGGTGATTTTAATAAATTTTAAAGAACTACTAATTTATTCATCACATGTATCTAAAAAATGTCATGTGTGATCAATGACCCATATGTCCACTCTGAGACTTTGAATAATATCTTGGAGACACTTGATATTCCTACAGAGAACACATGAAAAGAAAAATTTACACATGCTACTAAAATTGTGCCCAGTTTCTGTTTTAACCAACTGGATCTTGAGCCTGGGGTCAAAATTTTGGGTGTTCATGGGACAGAAGAGAGCATTGGCTTCAGTGTTTTACAATCTTTTTTGTTCATCTATTTAAATAACTACATGTTTAAATAGAAATTTATTTTTCTTATTTTTAGTTCAGATTTTAGATTATTTCATATTTTAGACACAAATTATTTTTATTTTAGATAAGGTTTGTAAGAACACAGAGTTAAGTTATGAAATATATACAAACTTGTTTTTACATGAAATTTTATTTTAATTTGAGTTCATATTGTTTGGAAAGGAAGTTAATATATCGATTTGAAATTTCTAATAACTTGAAAAAACTCATTGTTTTGTTCAACCTAGAAAAATCCTTGAATTTCAAAATTGTATTTTGCTAGAAAAAATACTTGAACTTTTTTGAAAAACTCCTTGAATTTTGGCCAAAGCAACTTGAATTATGTCTCACAAAATATGAAACTTTTGAACTGAATAAAAATGTGTATCATGTGTATCTTTTAAAATTGAGAAGTTTACTTGTGGGTTTTTATAAAGAAAGGAATAAGTACAATATACTGGAATGTAATTTAGTGATTAATGTGATCCATGACAATGTATTTATCACATGTAGCATCAGCCTTATGTTGCAGTTGTAACATTAGGTGTTTTTCATTGTTACTGTTGTATTTAATTATGCTGTTGTACCTAATTATGCAATGATAAATTAAGTAAGAAATATTCCTTGAAAACTTCATTATGTCTGAAAATATATTGAATAAAATCTCAGGGCAGTATAAACCGTATTTTAAATATCACACATAAAATACATATATTTGCATGCATCACAAATACATTCAGCATTTTTGTTTGAAACATAAATTCTGTTGAATGTTAAGTTTTCAATAAAACGAGAAACAGATTGACAGTGAAGCTAATAACAGGGATTCAAGAAAACAAAAGTAGTCAAAAGGGTATGTAAACTACATCTAATAATCTTGAATACAGGTAATCTCAAAATAAAATCCTCCCACATTGTTTAATAAAATGACAATACTGCAAAGTCTGGATTGATCATCACTTGATGGGTAAAATGATCATGGTTTTTGTGGTTGATACAAACCACAAACCATATAAACACTGATTATTTTATGGAATCAATTGGACCTTTCACCATGCTAAGATTTAAGTATTGAAAAAATCTGTTGGTGCAAAACAATAAATACTTATATCCACAAATATTAATAATTGTTTTAAATGTTAAACACAGATATTTAACAGAATCACTGAATTCTTATAAAGGATCACTTGTAACATTTGATTTAGTCACACCTTGTGTATTATGAATATGGTGACAAAGTTACAAACCAACTGATGATTTCAGGTTTTACTGTTGTTCAATCTAATTTGCATGATTTTATTTTTAATAGAAATCTTTATTCCATCACTTATCATGTGTTGAGTGTTATTTACTCTGCATGCAATAAGTGTTCTCTACTACCCATAAGATACACCCAGGCTTATTTTGTGCTAAGCAGGGTCAAGGACAGGATTTGTGTACTCAGTGAATTATAAATTGTGGTGGTGGTAGGCACCCTGACTGTTGTGTGAACCCTGAATTTTGTCATAGCTTATTATCCTACCCTGTCCATGGCCCTGGTGTTCAGTGTTCTTTACTACAAATAACATACACCCAGATTTATCATGTCTAATATACACCCAGTTTATCATGTATTAAGCATTCTTAACTGCATATAACATACAACCAGATTTATCATGTATTAAGTGTTCTCTATTTTACATAACATACACCTAGATTGATAATGTGTTTAGTGTTTTTTATTACACATGACATGTAGACAGATTTATCATGTATTAAGTGTTCTTTATTACACATGACATGTAGCCAGAATTATGTATTAAGTGTTCATATTACAAATAACATACACCCATATTTATTCTTTATTACATATGACATGTGGGCAGATTTTATCATGTATTAAGTGTTCTTTACTACACATAACATCCACCAAGATTTGTCATGTTTTAAGTGTTCTTTATTACACATGACATATAGCCAGAATTATGTATTGTGTTCATATTAAACATGACATACACCCAGATTTATTAAGTGTTCTTTATTACACATGACACAAACCCAATTTGATGATGTATTAAGTGTTCTTTTACTACACATAACATAAATTCATATTTATTATGTATTAAGTGTTCTTTATTACACATTATATAAATCCAGATTGATGATGTTTTGTGTTCTTTACTACACTTAACATACACCAAGGTGATGTATTAAGTGTTCTTTATTACACATAATATAAATCCAGATTGATGATGTATTAAGTGTTTTATACTATACATTACACATGTCCAGATTTATCATATATTTTCATAGAGTGAAAATCATTGGTCATAATCAAAGACATACTTGGCCTGTGTGTTAGTTTGAGAAAACAACTTCAAAAAGTTCATTTCCAGTGTGGGAATCATTTTTTAACCAAGGCTATATTCGAGTACGTGAGAATTGACTTGGTTTTTGCGCTGCTCAGACTAAGTGATCACGTGACTACATCGTGTCTGAATTGCATTTTAGCTGGGCTTTAACCGAAGTTTTATATTGAAATTGTCGTAGTTTTATAGTGAAATAATCGTAGTTTTATAGTGAAGTAGTCGTACTTTTCTAGTGAAATAGTCGTAGTTCATACCTTTAGAGCTCAGAGGTAATTTGTGTTGTGACTAGTTGAGTTGAAATTTTTATTTAAAACAATATTATTCCTGGATATATCTAGTGCTCACCTAAATTATTGAACAAAGGTATTTATTGGAAATTATTCGGAATTTTAAAATCGGCATATTAATTTTAGTGATTCAGCAAGAAACTTGACACGACAGCACAAAATAGATTATATCAGACTTCATCACCTTCATCGTTATTGTATTATTACATCTTGTATTATTAAATCTAGGATTAATTTTGAATTAGATTCACAAACCGAAGTCCTTTTTATATTTTTACCTTGTATTCTAGGGAAATAAAGTATATTGTTAAACTTTACAAAGCTTGTTAGCTTCACTTTTTTATTTGTTGCTTTTGTATGAGCCTAGACACGGTCCAACAGGAACTCCAAAGGTTAGGTATCCCGATTGAAAACCTTCCTGGATATAATTATTATGGTCTTGGAACTTTACTTAATATTAGACTCGACGAAAAAAATCAAAATAAGGAGTAAACGGGACTCATCAAGCGTTCCATGTTCATGTAATATTTGTAATATTTGCCTCGCACACACATAGACAGATGATAGTGTTATTACAATATCCATAGAAAAACTAAAACTATGGAATATGGCCTCCTTAGATCTCATGTAGAATTTAAGAGTTGGGCACAAGAAAGAAATTACAAATATGATGCTAAGGTAACGTTTATACAGGACATATTAAACAGATTTAGAATGTGTTGGTTTGTCCGTTGCAACACCACACTTTTTGTGTACTGATGGGCAGCTCACAGCTTCACATGTGGAACAATTGCAAACTGAATGATACACGGAGAAAGCTACTGCATATCCGATTTAGATTTCTCACAGATTTAAAAATATTTCAGTCATCTTTATGCTGCCTTCAAGTGTAGCTCCGAAGGTATAAACTACAACTATTTCACTATAAATGCTCATGTCAAATTTCATTCCATAACGACGTCTTCAAGTGTAATAATTGATAGTGATGTCTAGAACTGGACATGTAGCATTATGTCCCGCCCAGTCACATTATCCTGACACTTAGCTAACTAGTCATAACATAAACCTGTTAATGCTGAGCGCCAAGCGAGACAGCTGTTAGTACCATTTTTAGAAGATTTTATTTTTTTTGGTAAGTCTAAGCTATAACCTTTGATCTCCTGCACCCGAGGCAGATGCTCTGACCACTTAGGTCATCGAAGTGGTCATAAGAAAACCACTAATTATACGAAAGGATGCCATGCAGAATTTGAGAACTAAACAAGATTCTGAGACCTAATGGAAGTGCCATATATGGTTAATTTTATTAATATAACAATTTTCTAGACATTAAAATTGTGCCATACTTCATGCAAATAAATTTGTTAAGGTAATATATACACAAACAGAGCTATTCTGTTGAAGTATAAATGGCACCCAGAAAAGATGTTTCGAAAATAAATACCAGAATATTCTGATTTTACTCAGAGTTCATATCAAAATGACAACATTCTGAAATTCTGACACTTGCCTTTCCTGGATCCCAATTATATACATTTGCAAATTATGAACAGATTCAGTGTGACAATATAACGTACAAAACTGCATTTAAAGTTGCCAACTAATTACAATTTTGCAAGCTGAGTGATAAGTCAACGATGGCCAAAGAATTGCAGTCAATTTGTTTACAGATTATATATATATATATATATATATATATATATATATATATATATATATATATATATATATATATATATATATATATATATATATATATATATATGCTCCCAGCTGTCTGGATCAATGCCACAGGACTTCATTATACACACAAAAACACACATACATACACACACATTTATGAAACTATCTTTCTGTATATTCATGCACATGCTCATGTCAAATTTTATTCCTTGACGACGGTTAGGCTTTCTTTTAGTATCAAGCCGTGAATGCTAGGATAGAAGTGCCAGAGGGTTCACTGTAATCAAGAGTTGTGACCTGTACTAATGGCACTGCATCAATATTAGCAAAGCTATTAACTTACAATGAAAATGCAACAAATTGTCTTTTCATGTTTTTGAATGTTGGTTTTACATTTAAAATATTGTAACTATTTTCATGCACACAAAAAGATGTAGGGCCAGTTAGTCAAGACTGAAAAATCCTAGTGTCTAGTACAGTCCTGCTCTTACCAACGGGAAGGCCGCCCCACGTGATGAAGGCTTACCATTATCATCGTAATCAGGGATGTGATAAAGAACTGCCTTTAATTTAGATTAGATACTTGCCTAGAGGTTTAATAATCCCAAGAGACTGGTCTAAAAAAATCTATAAAGACGGTGATACAGTCACACTCAACTATTAAGAAACGTAAGACCTTCTCAGTAAGGCAGCTAAATATTTCAGCAATTTGAGCCAGTTTTTGGTAAAAGTAAGATATCTAGTACAATTGTCATACTGGAAAACATGCATTTAGAAGTCCAGAAGTGTGATTCAAAACTGATGAAGCAATGGTAAACATTGCGTTGAACTAAAAACTTAAATTGTCTCCTGTATAGTTTCATAAACATCTGTTCAAACTTTATGGAGCTCAAAAACTTGACGTAATCTTTAAGAATAAAAATTAAATTTGGCCGTGGCCACGGCATCCATCTCTCTGCCAGATAACATGCTCAGATCAATCAGTGGTGTATACTAAACGTAATTGTTGCCCTTCCTGCTTATTTACCATGATTCTGAATTTTCATTTTACTCTTCTGCACTATTCAAATATTAAGAGGTTTAGTTTTCTTTTCCTCCTGAAATGTCACTTGTTGAACGCAGGTTTTAAAACTAATAAGCAACATTTTGCATCACAAAATACGCACAATCTAAAGTGTTTGAGATACTCGGAACTAATTCTAACATGAAATCCAGATATGAATCAAACAAAGACAAGCCAGTATTTGGATTTGACCTCAATTTCCATTGTAAGGGTAATTTCGGCAAGATTTACCGCAAAATGGTAGGGATGGACAGGTGTGTCTCATTTGTAGATAACATTTGTTCGCATAAATCATTTTCTACGTGACTCAAGTCCAGTACAGTCCTTTCTTATATCATGTGCATGCACTACACAATTTATAGAATGGGTTATTGTGCAATAACAGTGACATTAACCTTTGACCACCTATGAAATACACATTTTTAACAATACATAATATCCAATCACCAGGGTAAATAAATGAAGATGAAATGTAGGTACTATCAACAAAATACTTTCATCACTTGTCCCATTTCAGTCTCAAAACAGGACTAAAATGAGAGGGAAAATAGTTTTATGGTGATACAAATGGAATGTATGATTTATATTAAACAAAATGTAATGCACGATGTATTTTAAACAAGTCAATATTACTATCATCAATATCTAACATAAATTCATTAGTGTTTTTAATGTACAATGCACACATATGGCAAGGCAAACATAGCCGACATTAAACATGAAAGTACAAGGCAAAACAATTACCTCAGATATATACTGATAACTAGAACGAATATATCAATCAGAGGTAATTAGGACATGTAAGTGTAGCTTGTTCATGGCTGCAGATATTCCGTGAATATTGTTAATTACCTTCCATATTCTGATATGCCGTCAGTTCTTTATACAAATTAAGCCATACTGAAAACTTAATTCAAATATCAATAGCTCTTGTAATAAAAAAAAACCTTGCCAACAACCCAATGTAAAATTAAATAATTTTGAGCTCTTAATATAATCTGTCAAGAATGATATGATTGACACATCTGATAAAAATGTGTCCCTTGGAGAAAGAGTTCACACACGTTCTAGAAATCCATATGTTAATGCATCTTCCCCTGTGAGAAAGGGAACAACTACCAGGCAATCTTGACGCGTGTCTTCAAAAAAAAAATGTTCTAATAAGTCTTAAAAACCGTGCTAATCAAATGAGTTCTGAAAATAATAGCATTAAATAAATATGATTAATGAATACAACTATATTCCTTGCAAAAAAGAGCACATTTGTCAGAGAAATCCAAGAAGTTAATGCATTATCCTATATAATTGCCAGGCAGTGTTTATGACAAACGTCTCCATCATCAAAAATATAATTAACACAATATAAAAGCAAGTATGCACATTTGTTTTAGAAATCATATACTCCACTCTAAGGAAGAGAATAACAGAAATGAAAAGATTTTCCAGTGTCTGTTTCCTCGAAAAATGTTCCGTACAATCCTGAAGTGTCTGCATACCATCCATGCAATTCTAAAAATAATGATACAGGAAAAGTATCATATGTCGCTTGCAATAAACTGTTTTCAACAGTCATAGAAATCCAAAAAGTGAATACGAAATCTACTATGAGTAATGGAATACTATGAGGCAATCTTAACATCAATATTTTCCAAGGCTGAATGAAGTCTTTGAGCTTCTGTGTTTTTGAAAAAAATGTCATCCAATCCTTAACAATTTTCAAGGCACAATGAAGTTCTGATAATATCCTAAAAAGAAAAATATTACTAATGCATATCATAAAACTAAGTCCCTTGCAATAAAGTGTGCGAGGCTAAATGTGAGGTTATGCAATGCTAGGCTAAACAAGGCTAGGCATAAGGCAAAGGATACACAACCTGAGGCAAGGGAAATAAAAAATACAAAACATGGCGTCATAAGGTTACAACTCTAGATCAAATAAAGCTAGGATATGCTAAGGCAAGGCAGTAGGCAATGAGTATACAAGGGGTGGTACGGCAAAATCAGAAAATAAATCCAAGATGGCCCCAGGGCACAACGAGCGGCTACGCCAGGATAGGCTAAACAAAACAACTCAAGGCATTAGGCAAAAGATAAAGTAGGCAAAAATGAAAATACAAAACAAGACAAGGTGTATTACTGACGTAACGCGAACTTACAAGGCTAGGGTATGCTAAGCAAGGCAAGGCATTAGGCAAGGGTTATACAAGGTGACGCATCGCAAAATAAGAACATGATAAAAGAAAAGATAGCCAAACAACGCAACCTGAGGCTGATACAGGCTAGGCTAAACAGATCAAGGCAAAGTATTAGGTAAGGTTACGCAAGGTGAGGATAGAGAAAATAAAAACAAAACAAGAAACGGTGTTGTACTGATGTAGCGCGAGAAAACAAGGCTAGGGTATTATGATATACAAAGCAAGGAAATTCATTAGGAAGCACTTTGCAAGGGAAGACAAAGAAAAATCGGAACACGATTAAGGACAAGATCCACGACGCAATCGAGTCTATTCAAGGCTAGACTAAACAATGCAAGACTAGACATTAGGCAATCGGTACGGAAGGGAAAATAAAAATAGAAAAAGTGCTTTACTAAAGCAATATAAGGTCACACAGAGCTAGGGTATAATAAGCAAGGCAAGGAAGGCAAAATAACGATAAAAGACAAAGGTAACCAAATGGCATGGAGTCGTGATGACGCAACGCAAGACCACACAAGGTTAAGGTATGTTAATTCGCTGAATTTGGCAAGGGCATGACAAGGTAAGGTGAGGCAAACTGAATACAATACAAGGGCGCACAAATATTTACATCCTTCAAAGATTAATGTTTGTGTAGTCCTTTGTCACATCCTAATTTCATTTATATACCATCCATGCAGTTCTGAAAATTAGACCAGAGTATGATTCACACACATTGTCTATCATATTAAAGTGCGCTCACTTGTTCTAGAAATCCATTACGTTAATGCGTCTTCCTCTCTCAGGAACGGAATAACTGTCAGGCGGTCTTGTTATCAAGTACTTCCATCGTTGAAAGAAGATTGAATTTATGTCAAAGAAGAAAGGCTCCATCTGATCCTGATTGCAAACAAATCAAAGAGATATGAAAATATCCAGCAAAAGAATTATGATTTACGCATATAGAAAAAAAAAGATCCTATATAATAAAGTGTGCACGTTTGTCCTAGAAATCGAATAATTTAATGCGTCTTCCTCTCTGAGGAAGGGAAAAACTTAAAAGGCAATCTTAACGTCAACATTTTCCATAGTTGAAGAATTAAATCTCGGTGTGTGTGTCCTTGAAGAAATATTCTATTTCATCATGACGAGCCTACCATACATGCAGTTCTGAAATATTATCCAACAAGAACATGATTAAAGCATGAGAACACAATGTCCCTTGCAAGCAAATGTGCAAATCGAATACCTTAATGCGTCCTACACTCAGAGGAATGGAATAAGAGGTATAATTGATGTCCAGAGATTACACCTTTAAAAGCAGTGTTTTTCTTGTGTCCTTGTAAATAATTGTTTCATTTAATCCTGATGAGCGTGCATACTATCAAATGATATTCTGAAAATAATTAAAAAAGAATATGATTACTGCAAATGATAAAAATATGCCCCTTGCAAGAAACGGTACAAAAAAGGCATGTTTTTGTTAACGGAGGGCGCATGTTATAAAAAAATTACATCGTTCAAAAAAAAAAAACAAAAAAAAAAACAACAACTGAATGAGATAAGAATATGATTCACACGTATTATAAAATTTTGGCTTTGACAATAAAATGTGCTCACTTGTCCTAGAAATCAAATAACTTAGGTGCCTTCCTTTCCCAGGAATGGAATAACTGTCAGGCAATCTTCATATCAAGTACTTCCGTTACTGAAAGAAGTAGTTTAAATCAAGAAAAAAAAAGACTCATCTGATCCTGATCGCAAAGCAACCAAAGAAATCTGAAAATATTCCAACAAGAGAATTATGATTCACATATATACAAAAACTAGATCCTTTGCAATAAAGTGTGCACATAAGTCCTAGAAATCCAATAGGCTAGCTCACGAGTTATTATGTACTTTTGAGAGTGATGTATGTAAGTTGAAGTTGTTGCATTGAAAACATGCGTAGGGGAGAGATTGTTGACATGCCTCTATGCGACTGACATTTCTTTGGATATTGTACTTTTGGAAATTGTAAATGCTCTTAGCATGCTGCTAACTAAATTGTCCTATCCCTTGTGCTCCAAAAATTAGCAAGAATTTGTCTAAAGTACACTATTCTTGGCAGCCATTAAAATAGGGAAAATGAAGTTTGCCAGACTAGACAACACCATTTTCTTAAACTGCAATAAATGAATTACCAAATATATCAAATGTGAAAAAGTTGTAGGCTCTTCTTTTTACAATTTACCTCTAAAGTTCAGGAGGTGAAAATGACTAAGTGGAGCCAGCACTTTGTTTTGAAAGGCGCACATTTGAAGTAAGGCCAACCTGTATGCTCTATATATCCCTCAATTATACACGAATGAAAAGAGAATTAAAAGTTCTTTGAACAATACCTAAGATATACAACGTCCTTTTGAAATAGGAAGTATAACTAGTGAGGAAACCCAGAGGTATTCGTTTTCTTTTAAATCCCCTCCATCTCTCTCTCTCTCTCTCTCTCTCTCTCTCTCTCTCTCTCTCTCTCTCTCTCTCTCTCTCTCTCTCTCAGGAAGTAATGAATGAAGGTCAGACAGTCATGATATCAATCAAGTACTTCCATCGTAAGATTGAATTTATATCCAAGAAGGAAAGCTCCATCCGATCCTGATGGCAAACAAATCAAAAAGATCTGAAAATATCCAAGAAGTGAATTGTGATTTACGCATATAAAAACACAAGATCCTTATAATAAAGTGTGCACGTTTGTCCTAGAAATCGAATAACTTAAGGCGTCTTTCTTTTTGAGAAAGGAATAACTTAAAAGGCAATCTTAACGTCAACATTTTCAATTACTAAGGAATTCATCTCTGTGTGTGCGTCCTTGAATAAATGTTCCATTTCATCCTGATGAGTGGGCCTACCATACATGTATTTCTGAAAAATAATCTAAAAAGAAGAACATGATTAATGCTGACGAAAACACGTTGTCAATTGCAATAAAATATGCACATTTTTTTTCTGGAAATTTAATAGCTTAAAGCTTCCTACAATCAGAGGAATTGAACAACATTCTTGATGTTCCTAGATTCCATTTTTAAATGAAATGTTTGATCTTCTGTCCTTGTAAAATATTGTTCCATTCAATCCTGATGAGCCTACATATTATCAATAATATTACGAATATGATTACTGCATATGATAAAATATGCCCCTTGAAAGAAACGGTACATCTGACTCTTGCAATCCATAGAGTTAATGCGTCATTCAATTTGAGGAAGGGAATAACTTAACAGGTATCGTGACGAGAACATTTTCCATTCTTCAAAAAAAAAAAAACAAAAAAAAAACAAAAAACAAAAAAAACAGCGCGTCTAGTACTTGAAATATCCCATGGTGAGATGCTTACAAATAACGCGATATAAAACAAGGTGATCTACAATAAAGCTATGTAAAGCTTCACAAGGCATGGATTCGCTACGAAAGGCAAGGCATTAAACAAAGGCTGTGCAAATTGAGGCAATTCAAACTGATAGAACGATACATTAAACGGATACACAACGTGACCTGACGCAAGGAATCTTAGGTATTAGGTGAGGGCTAGACAAATTACGAAAACGAACACGAGAACATGATAAAAGGAAAGGTCACCTAACAATGCAACGCTCGAGTATAAAGATGAAATGCGAGGTCATGCAAGGCAATGGAAATTAAAAATATTAGACACGGTGTCATAAAGGTACGATGTGAGGTCATATGGATAGGGTATGCTAAGAAAGGCAAGGACTATGCAAGGAAACTCATGGCAAAATTTTTAAAAATAGAGTCAAGATGGCCTCATGACACAACGTGAGGCTATCTAAGTCTAGGCTAAATTTTGCAAGGCAAGGCATTAGGCAATGGATACGCAAGACAGAAATGAAAATACAAAATAAGTCATGACGTCATACCTTTGCAACGCAAGGTGAGATTATGCAAGGAAATCAAAGAAATGGGTGAGGGATACACAAAATGACGCAAGGGAAAACAACAATATGATAAAATTAAGGTTCACCTAACAACGCAACGACAGAGTATACAAGACGAAAGGCGAGATTTTGCAAGGCAATGGAAATAAAAAACACAAGACACGGTGTCATAAAGGCACAATGTGAGGTCAAGGATAGGGTAAGCTATGAAAGACAAGGACTATGCAAGGAAATGCATGGCAAAATTAAAACAAATATAGACAAGATGGCCTCATGACGCAACGTGAGGCTATCTAAGTCTAGGCTAAATTGTGCAAGGCAAGGCATTAGGCAAGGGATACGCAAGACAAAAATGAAAATATAAAACAGGTTATGACGTCATAGATTCACGCAGGGTCATAAGGCTAGGGTATAAAACAAAGCATTAGACATGGGCTACAAAAGGCAAAATGAAAATACAAAACAAAACAGTTTTGTATTAACACAATTCGGTGTCACACAGAGCTATGGTAGGCTAAACAATGCCAGGCATTAAGCAGGAGCTATACACAGTGAGGCGAATCAAATTAAGAACACGATAAAATACCCGGTAGCCAAAGGATGCTATATGAGGATACGCATGCCTAGGCTAAATAAGGCAAAGTAACGTATTTTCTAAGATCTACACAAGGCAGAGATGAAAATACAAAAAGACATGGTGTTCTTGTTCGCGGAGAATACTATACGAGGGCGTATGTTGTACAAAAAATACATCGCTCAAGAAACTCAATCAGACAAGAATATGTTTCACACGTATGATAAAATATTGGCTTTGACAATAAAAGGTGCTTACTTGTCCTAGAAATCCAATAAGTTAGGGGTCTTCCTTTCTCAGAAAGGGAATAACTGTCAGGCAATCTTGATATCAAGTACTTCCGTTGTTGAAAGAAGATGGAGTTTATATCAAAAAGAAAGGCTCTATCTGATCCTGATCGCAAAGCAACCAAAGAGATCTGAAAATATTTAAGCAAGAGAATTATAATTCGTATATGTACAAAAACTAGTTCCCTTGCAATAAATTACGCACAATTGTCATAGAAGTCCAATAAGTTAGTTAATGCATCTTCCTCCTCGATGAATGTAAAAGCAATCATGACGTCATTATTGAAAAAAACGAGTGTGCGTGTGTACAATGTTCAATCCGATCTTGAAGAGTATGCATACAATTGAAAGAGTTCTAAAAATAATCAGACAAAATATACCATTAAAGCATAAATAAAACTATAATCTTGCAAAGTACGCACATTTCCCCAGAAATCCAATAACTAAATGCGTCATCTCTGAGGAAGAGAATAACTTGAAAGGCAATCTTAACGTCAAAATTTTCCATCGTTGAAGGAAGGAAGTCTGTGCTTGTCCTTGAAGAAATGTTCTATTTGATCCTGAGAGCAAGCCTACCGACATGCAGTTCTGAAAAATAATTTAACAAAAAGAATATAATTAATGCATGAAAAAAACCCTTGCAATAAAGTGTGCACATTTGTCCTACAAGTCGGATAATGTAATGCGTTTTCCACTCTGATGAAGGGAATACCAAGTATTGCTGACGTCAAGAGATTCCGTCTTTAAAACTGGTCTCTTGTGTCCTTGTCAAAATGTTCTATTCATTCTCGATAAGCCTGCATACTAACGATGCAATTCTGAAAATAATTCAAGAAGAATGTTACAGCACATGAAAATAATTTGTCCCTCGTAAGAAACTGTACATTTGTTTAACAAATATATTAAGTTAATATCTCATCCAATATGAGAAAGGGAAAAACTTCCAGGTAATGTAAGGCGAATAGTTTTCATTCTTTATAAAACAGTGCGTCTATATGCTTGAAATATTCCATAGTAAGGCGATAAAAATAACACGATACGATAAAAGGCGAACTCAAATGAAGCAACACAATGCATGGGTTCCCTAAGCAAGGCTATGCATTTGATAAGGGCTATGCCAGGTGAGGCAAGGGACAATGATAACACGGTACAATAGACGATGGCCGAACTACACAACATAAGATTATGCAAGACAATTAAGGAAATGGATGAGGGATACACAAAATGACGCAAGGGAAAAGCAAGATTTACCTAATAACGCAACGCGAGAGTATAAAAGACGAAATGCGAGATTTTGCAAGGCAATGGAAATAAAAAAAAATACAAGACACGGTGTCATAAAGGCACCATGTGAGGTCAAGGATAGGGTATGCTATGAAAGGCAAGGACTATGGAAGGAAATGCATGGCAAAATTAAAACAAACAGAGACAAAATGGCCTCATGACGCAACGTGAGGCTATCTAAGTCTAGGCTAAATTGTGCAAGGCAAGGCATTAGGCAAGGGATACGCAAGACAAAAGAAAATACAAAACAAGTCATGACGTCATACAGATGCAACGTAAGGTCATAAAGCTAGGGTATGCAGCGCAAGACAATGCATTAGGCGATGACTACAAAAGGCAAAATGAAAATACAAAACAAAACAGTTTTGTATTAATACAATTCGGTGTCACACAGAGCTAGGGTAGGCTAAGCAAGACCAGGCATTAAGCAAGTATTATATACGGTGAGATAAGACAAACTAAGAACACGATAAAATACCGGGTAGCCAAACGATGATATATGAGGATAAGTATGCCTAGGCTAAACAAGGCAAAGTAACGTATTTTCCAAGATCTATACAAGACAGAGATGAAAATACAAAAAAAGACATGATGTTCTTGTTCGCAGAGAATACTAGACGAGGGCGTATGTTGTACAAAAAATACATCGCTCAAGAAACTGAAAATAATCAGACAAGAATATGTTTCACTCGTATGATAAAATATTGGCTTTGACAATAAAACGTGCTCATTTGTCCTAGAAATCCAATAAGTTAGGGGTCTTCCTTTCTCAGGAAGGGAATAACTGTCAGGCAATCTTGATATCAAGTACTTCCGTTGTTGAAAGAAGATGTCATTTCTATCAAGAAGAAAGGCTCTATCTGATCCTGATCGCAAAGCAACCAAAAGGATCTGAAAATATTCCAACAAGAGAATTATGATTCGTATATATACAAAAACTAGATCCCTTGCAATAAAGTATGCACATTTGTCATAGAAATCCAATAAGTTAGTTAATGCATCTTCCTCTACGATGAATGTTAAAGCAATCATGACGTCATTATTGAAAAAAATGAGTGTGCGTGTGTACAATGTTCAATCCGATCCTGAAGAGCATGCATACAATTGAAAGAGTTCTAAAAATAATCAGACAAAATATACCATTAAAGCATAAATAAAACTATAATCTTGCAAAGTACGCACATTTCCCCAGAAATCCAATAACTAAATGCGTCATCTCTGAGGAAGAGAATAACTTGATAGGCAATCTTAACGTCAAAATTTTCCATCGTTGAAGGAAGGAAGTCTGTGTTTGTCCTTGAAGAAATGTTCTATTTGATCCTGAGAGCAAGCCTACCGACATGCAGTTCTGAAAAATAATTTAACAAAAAGAATATAATTAATGCATGAAAAAAACCCTTGCAATAAAGTGTGCACATTTGTCCTACAAGTCGGATAATGTAATGCGTTTTCCACTCTGATGAAGGGAATACCAAGTATTGCTGACGTCAAGAGATTCCGTCTTTAAAACTGGTCTCTTGTGTCCTTGTCAAAATGTTCTATTCATTCTTGATAAGCCTGCATACTAACGATGCAATTCTGAAAATAATTCAAGAAGAATGTTACAGCACATGAAAATAATTTGTCCCTCGTAAGAAACTGTACATTTGTTTAACAAATATATTGAGTTAATGTATCATCCAATATGAGAAAGGGAAAAACTTCCAGGTAATGTAAGGCGAATAGTTTTCATTCTTTATAAAACAGTGCGTCTATATGCTTGAAATATTCCATAGTAAGGCGATAAAAATAACACGACACGATAAAAGGCGAACTCAAATGAAGCAACACAATGCATGGGTTCCCTAAGCAAGGCTATGCATTTGATAAGGGCTATGCCAGGTGAGGCAAGGGACAATGATAACACGGTACAATAGACGATGGCCGATCTACACAACATAAGATTATGCAAGGAAATCAAGGAAATGGATGAGGGATACACAAAATGACGCAAGGGAAAAGCAAGATTTACCTAATAACGCAACGCGAGAGTATACAAGACGAAATGCGAGATTTTGCAAGGCAATGGAAATAAAAAAAATACAAGACACGGTGTCATAAAGGCACCATGTGAGGTCAAGGATAGGGTATGCTATGAAAGGCAAGGACTATGGAAGGAAATACATGGCAAAATTAAAACAAACAGAGACAAAATGGCCTCATGACGCAACGTGAGGCTATCTAAGTCTAGGCTAAATTGTGCAAGGCAAGGCATTAGGCAAGGGATACGCAAGACAAAAGAAAATACAAAACAAGTCATGACGTCATACAGATGCAACGTAAGGTCATAAAGCTAGGGTATGCAGCGCAAGACAATGCATTAGGCGATGACTACAAAAGGCAAAATGAAAATACAAAACAAAACAGTTTTGTATTAATACAATTCGGTGTCACACAGAGCTAGGGTAGGCTAAGCAAGACCAGGCATTAAGCAAGTATTATATACGGTGAGATAAGGCAAACTAAGAACACGATAAAATACCGGGTAGCCAAACGATGATATATGAGGATAAGTATGCCTAGGCTAAACAAGGCAAAGTAACGTATTTTCCAAGATCTATACAAGACAGAGATGAAAATACAAAAATAAAAGACATGATGTTCTTGTTCGCAGAGAATACAAGACGAGGGCGTATGTTGTACAAAAAAATACATCGCTCAAGAAACTGAAAATAATCAGACAAGAATATGTTTCACACGTATGATAAAATATTGGCTTTGACAATAAAACGTGCTCATTTGTCCTAGAAATCCAATAAGTTAGGGGTCTTCCTTTCTCAGGAAGGGAATAACTGTCAGGCAATCTTGATATCAAGTACTTCCGTTGTTGAAAGAAGATGTCATTTCTATCAAGAAGAAAGGCTCTATCTGATCCTGATCGCAAAGCAACCAAAGAGATCTGAAAATATTCCAACAAGATAATTATGATTCACGTATATAACAAAAACCAGTTCTCTTGCAATAAAATATGCACATTTGTCATAGAAATCCAATAAGTTAGTTAATGCATCCTCCTCTACGATGATTGTGAAAGCAATCATGACGTCATTATTGAAACAAAATGAGCATGAGTGTGTACATAAAGAAATGTTCAATCCGATCCTGAAGAGCATGCATACAATTCAAAAAGCTCTGAAAATAACCAGACAAAACACATTATTAAAGCATAAATAAAACTATAATCTTGCAAAGTACGCACATTTTCCCAGAAATCCAATAACTAAATGCGTCATCTCTGAGGAAGAGAATAACTTGAAAGGCAATCTTAACGTCAAAATTTTCCATCGTTGAAGGAAGGAAGTCTGTGTTTGTCCTTGAAGAAATGTTCCATTTGATCCTGAGAGCAAGCCTACCGACATGCAGTTCTGAAAAATAATTTAGCAAAAAGAATATAATTAATGCATGAAAAAAACCCTTGCAATAAAGTGTGCACATTTGTCCTACAAGTCGGATAATGTAATGCGTTTTCCACTCTGATGAAGGGAATACCAAGTATTGCTGACGTCAAGAGATTCCGTCTTTAAAACTGGTCTCTTGTGTCCTTGTCAAAATGTTCTATTCATTCTTGATAAGCCTGCATACTAACGATGCTTTTCTGAAAATAATTCAAGAAGAATGTTACAGCACATGAAAATAATTTGTCCCTCGTAAGAAACTGTACATTTGTTTAACAAATATATTGAGTTAATGTATCATCCAATATGAGAAAGGGAAAAACTTCCAGGTAATGTAAGGCGAATAGTTTTCATTCTTTATAAAACAGTGCGACTATATGCTTGAAATATTCCATAGTAAGGCGATAAACATAACACGACACGATAAAAGGCGAACTCAAATGAAGCAACACAATGCATGGGTTCCCTAAGCAAGGCTATGCATTTGATAAGGGCTATCCCAGGTGAGGCAAGGGACAATGATAACACGGTACAATAGACGATGGCCGATCTACACAACATAAGATTATGCAAGGAAATCAAGGAAATGGATGAGGGATACACAAAATGACGCAAGGGAAAAGCAAGATTTACCTAATAACGCAACGCGAGAGTATAAAAGACGAAATGCGAGATTTTGCAAGGCAATGGAAATAAAAAAATACAAGACACGGTGTCATAAAGGCACCATGTGAGGTCAAGGATAGGGTATGCTATGAAAGGCAAGGACTATGGAAGGAAATGCATGGCAAAATTAAAACAAACAGAGACAAAATGGCCTCATGACGCAACGTGAGGCTATCTAAGTCTAGGCTAAATTGTGCAAGGCAAGGCATTAGGCAAGGGATACGCAAGACAAAAGAAAATACAAAACAAGTCATGACGTCATAAGATGCAACGTAAGGTCATAAAGCTAGGGTATGCAGCGCAAGACAATGCATTAGGCGATGACTACAAAAGGCAAAATGAAAATACAAAACAAAACAGTTTTGTATTAATACAATTCGGTGTCACACAGAGCTAGGGTAGGCTAAGCAAGACCAGGCATTAAGCAAGTATTATATACGGTGAGATAAGACAAACTAAGAACACGATAAAATACCGGGTAGCCAAACGATGATATATGAGGATAAGTATGCCTAGGCTAAACAAGGCAAAGTAACGTATTTTCCAAGATCTATACAAGACAGAGATGAAAATACAAAAAAAGACATGATGTTCTTGTTCGCAGAGAATACTAGACGAGGGCGTATGTTGTACAAAAAAATACATCGCTCAAGAAACTGAAAATAATCAGACAAGAATATGTTTCACACATATGATAAAATATTGGCTTTGACAATAAAACGTG
Source organism: Potamilus streckersoni (assembly GCA_016746295.1). Classification (NCBI taxonomy): domain Eukaryota; kingdom Metazoa; phylum Mollusca; class Bivalvia; order Unionida; family Unionidae; genus Potamilus; species Potamilus streckersoni. The sequence goes on from JAEAOA010002240.1 coordinate 866,730, forward strand.
CTCATTTGTCCTAGAAATCCAATAAGTTAGGGGTCTTCCTTTCTCAGGAAGGGAATAACTGTCAGGCAATCTTGATATCAAGTACTTCCGTTGTTGAAAGAAGATGTCATTTCTATCAAGAAGAAAGGCTCTATCTGATCCTGATCGCAAAGCAACCAAAGAGATCTGAAAATATTCCAACAAGATAATTATGATTCACGTATATAACAAAAACCAGTTCTCTTGCAATAAAATGTGCACATTTGTAATAGAAATCCAATAAGTTAGTTAACGCATCTTCCTCTACGATGATTGTGAAAGCAATCATGACGTCATTATTGAAAAAAAATGAGCATGAGTGTGTACATAAAGAAATGTTCAATCCGATCCTGAAGAGCATGCATACAATTCAAAAAGCTCTGAAAATAACCAGACAAAACACATTATTGAAGCATAAATAAAACTATAATTATGCAAAACAATGTACGCACATTTGTCCTAGAAATCTAATAACTTAATGCGTCTTCCTCTCTGAGGAAGGGAATAACTTGAAAGGCAATCTTAAGGTCAACATTTTCCATCGTTGAAGGAAGGAAGTCTTTGTGTGCCCTTGAAGAAATGTTCCATTTGACCCCGAAGAGCAAGCCTACCGACATGCAGTTCTGAAAAATAATCCAACAAGTAGAATATAATTAATGCATATGAGAAAACTCTTTCCCTTGCAATAAAGTGTGCACATTTGTCCTACAAATCGAATAAACATAATGCGTTTTCCTGTCTGATGAAAGGAATACCAGGTATTGCTGACGTCAAGAGATTCCATCTTTAAAACTGTTCTCTTGTGTCCTTGTCAAAATGTTCCATTCATTCTTGATAAGGCGGCATACAAACGATTCAATTCTGAAAATAATTCAAGAAGAATATTACAGCAAATGATAAAAATATGAACCTTGCAAAAAACTGTACATTTGACTTACAAATCTATTGAGTTAACGTAACGTCCAATATTAGGAAGGGAAAATTTTCCAGGTAATGTCAGGCGAATAGTTTTCATTCTTTATATAACAGTGTGTCTATGCCCTTGAAATATTCCATGTTAAGGCGATAAAAATAACACAATACGATAAAAGGTGAAGCTACACAAATCATGGGTCACCTTTGCAAGGCAATGCATTGGACAAGGGCTATGCCAGGTGAGGCATGGGACAATGATAACACGGTATAATAAACGGTGGCCGAACTACACAAAATGAGATTATGCAAGGAAATCAAGGAAATGGGTGAGGGATACACAAAATGACGCAAGGAAAAAGCAATGTTTACCTAATAACGCAATGCGGGAGTATACAAGACGAAATGAGAGGTTTTGCAAGTGAATGAAAATTAAAAAACAAGACACGGTGTCACAAAGGCACAATGTGATGTCAAGGATAGGGTATGCTATGAAAAGCAAGGACTTTGGAAGGTAATGCATGACAAAATGAAAACAAATAGAGACAAGATGGCCTCATGACTCAACGTCTAGGCTAAATTGTGCAAGGCAAGGCATTAGACAAGGGATACGCAAGACAAAAATGAAAATACAAACCAAGTCATGACGTCATACAGATACAACGTAAGGTCATAAGGCTAGGGTATGCAGCGCAAGAAAATGCACTAGGCATGGACTACAAAAGGCAAAATGAAAATACAAAACAAAACAGTTTTCTATTAACACAAGGCAGAGATAGAGCATAAATAAAACTATATTCTTGCAAAACAAAGTATGCCCATTTGTCCTAGAAATCCAAGAACTTAAAGCGTCTTCCCGAGGAAGGGAATAACTTGAAAGGCAATCTTAACGTCAACATTTTCCATCGTTGAAGGAAAGAAGTCTGTGTGTGTCCTTGAAGAAATGTTCCATTTGATCCTGAAGACATGCAGTTGTGAAAAATAATCCAACAAGTAGAATATAATTAATGCATATGAGAAAACTGTCCCTTGCAATACAGTGTGCACATTTGTCCTACAAATCGAATAAACATAATGCTTTTCTTGCCTGATGAATTGAATACCAGGTATTGCTGACGTCAAGAGAATCTATGCATTGTGTACCTTTTTCCATCTCTTGTGTCATTGTCAATATTTCCATTCATTCTTCATAAGCCTGCATACTATCGATGCAATTCTGAAAATAATTCAAGAAGAATATGACAACACATGATAAAGATATGTCCCTTGCAAGAAACTACATTTGACTTACAAATCTATTGAGTTAACGTATCGTCCAATATGAGGAAGGGAATAACTTCCAGGTAATGTCAAGCGAATAGTTTTCATTCTTTATAAAACAGTGCGTATATAAGCTTGAAATATTCCATAGTAAGGCGATAAAAATAACTCGATACGATAAACGGAGATCTGAAATGAAGCAACTTGAAGGTACACAATGCATGCGTTCGCTAAGCAAGGCAATGCATTAGACAAGGGCTAAGCTAGGTGAGGTAAGGGACAATGATAACACGGTGCAATAAACGGAGGCCAAAATACACAACATGAAATGGTGCAAAGAATTCTAAGATATGGGTGAGGGCTACACAAAAGGACGTAGGGTGAGGGCTACACAAAATGACGCAAGGTAAAACAATATGACAAAAGAAAAGGTCATCTAACAATGCAACGTGAGAGTATACAAGACGAAATGCGAAGTTTTGCAAGAGAGGGGAATTTTAAAATACAAGACATTGTGTCATAAGGGCATAGCGTGAGGTCGCAAGGAGAGGGTATTCGAAGTAAGCAAGGAAAGGCATTAGGCACGGACTTTGCAAGGGCAGATAACAAAATACAAGATGACCTCACGACGCAACATGGGGCCTTTACAAGTCTAAGCTAAACATCTCAAGGCAAGGCATTAGGCAAGGGATACGCAAAACTAAAAAAAAAACAACTCAAAAAGTAAAAAAAAACTTTAAAAAATTACAAAGAAGGCAAGATGTACTGTTGCAACGTGATGCCACAAGACTAGGGTAAGCAACACAAGCCAAAAAAATTTATAAAACAAGACACGGTATTGTACTAACGCAACGCGAGATCACACGAAAGTAGGGTTTGCTAAGCAAGCTAAAGCATTAGGCATGAGCTAAGCAAGGTGAGGCATGGCAAACTAAGTACACAAAATATGACAAGGCAGCTGAACGACTAGGGTAAACAACGCAATGTAAGGTATTAGTCAAGAGCTAGGTATTAGGCAGGGGCCATGCATCTTCATCTAAGGCATCATGCAATTACTATGCAAGTGGAGGTATAGCAGATGTTAACACGATTAAAAATTAAAGATGGCCTCAAGATGAAATGTGAGACTAAGCGAGGCTAGGCTAAATAATGCAAGGCATGGCATGTGGCACGGGCTATGCATGGTGAGGCAAAATAACACCATTCCAAACAAGATGGTCTCACACTGCAATGTGAGGCTGTACAAGGTTAGGTTTAGACTAGGCAAAGCAAGACAATGTATTAGGTGAAGGCTATGTGAGGTGAGGCAAAATAAAAAAAGAATAAATTACAAAGTGGACCTATAAAGAACAGTTTTTGAAGATTTTATTTTTGTCCAAAGATGCCCAATTAATATTGTTGATCAAAATTTCATTTTTGTAAGAAAAGTCCATATCAATATCAATTATTGAGATTTGACTTAGTCCAAAATTAGCTCTAATTATTTTAGGTCAGTTCGACTTTTTTCCAAAAAGGCCCTATCAATATTTTTAAGGTATGAATTTTGTTGAAAGTGGCACTAACAATAGTATTTGTCAGATATTTTTTGGAAATAGCCGTATCAATATTACTTACCAAGATCTGAATTTCTCCAAAAAGGCCCTATCAATCTAAATTTTTAAGATTATAGTCCATAAAGGCACTATCAATTTTATTTATCAATATTTGATTTTGGTCAAAAAGGCTCTGTGAATTTTATTTATAGAGATTTGAGTTTTGTCCAAAATGGCCATATACATATTTATTTATCAAGATGTGATCCTTAGCTAAAAAGGTCTCTATCAGCATTATGTATTAGGATTTGAGTCAAAATATGGTCTATCATAATAATTAAGATTTGATTTTTGTCCGAATATGACTAAACAATATTATCTATCAAGATTTGATGTCTGTCCAAAGAGACCCCACCTCAACCAAAATTATATTTTTGTCCAAAAAGGCCCCATGATTATTATTTATCAAGATTTGATTTTTGTCCAAAAGACCCAATCAACATTATTTATGAAAATTTGATTTTTGTTCAGAAAAGCCCATATCAATATTTATCAAGATCTGATTTTGTTGAACAAAGGCATTAACAATATGATTTATCAAGATTTGACTTTCTCCAAAAATGAACTATCAATATTATTTATAAAGATTTGAGTGTTGTCAAAAGACACCCAATCAATGTTAGTCAGGATCTGAATTTTGTTGAAAATGTCCCTATCAATATTATTTTTTCCCCAAATATTTGTATATGTCTAAAATTGCTCTCTGAATATTATAAATCAAGATTTAAACTTTTGCCCAGAGAAGTTCATTTAATGTTTATAAAGATTTCAATTGTGTTAAAAAGGCCCTATCAATGTGATATGATAGGATGTGATTATGATTTTTAAGTTTTAGCAATATCACTACAATGTCTACAGTGTGGCAGTATATAGTGATATCTAGCACTGAGGTATGATGCCGCAGACATGCAGCATGATGTCCCACCCAGTCACATTATCCTGACACTAGGCTGACCAGTCCTAACACTAACCTCTTAATGCTGAGCACCAAGCGCGGCAGTTGTTAGTATCATTTTTTAAGTCATTGGTATGACTTGACTGCGGATCAAACCCACGACCTCTCACATCTGAGGCATATGTTCTAACCACTAACCATTGACCTATCAATATTAGTTATGATTTGACTTTTGTCTGAAAAGGCCCTATCAATATTAGTTATGCTTTTAATTATGTCTGAAAAGGCCCTATCAATATTAGTTATGATTTGACTTTTGTCTGAAAAGGCCCTATCAATATTAGTTATGATTTTACTTTTGTCTGAAAAGGCCTTATCAATATTAGTTATGATTTGACTTTTGTCTGAAAAAGGCCCTATCAATATTAGTTATGATTTGACTTTGTCTGAAAAGGCTCTATCAATATTAGTTGTGATTTGACTTTTGTCTGAAAAGGCCCTATCAATATTAGTTATGATTTGACTTTGTCTGAAAAGGCCCTATCAATATTAGTTATGATTTGACTTTTGTTTGAAAAGGCCCTATCAATATTAGTTATGATTTGACTTTTGTCTGAAAATGGCCCTATCAATATTAGTTATGATTTGACTTTGTCTGAAAAGGCCCTATCAATATTTTTATTTATGATTTGACTTTGTCTGAAAAGGCCCTATCAATATTAGTTATAATTTGACTTTGTCTGAAAAGGCCCTATCAATATTAGTTATGATTTGACTTTTGTCTGAAAAGGCCCTATCAATATTATTTATGATTTGACTTTGTCTGAAAAGGCCCTATCAATATTAGTTATAATTTGACTTTGTCTGAAAAGGCCCTATCAATATTAGTTATAATTTGACTTTGTCTGAAAAGGCCCTATCAATATTAGTTATGATTTGATTTTTGTCTGAAAAGGCCCTATCAATATTAGTTATGAGTTGACTTTTGTCTGAAAAGGCCCTATTAATATTATTTATGATTTTAATTATGTCTGAAAAGGTCCTATCAATATTATTTATGAAGTTTTGATTTTTGTCCAAAATAGTCCTATCAGTATGAAGCTATCAAGATTTGATTATGTCACAAAGGACCTATCAATATTTATCAAGATTTGATTATGTCACAAGAATCCTATCAATATTTATCAAGGTTTGATTATGTCACAAAGGACCTATCAATATTTATCAAGATTTGATTATGTCACAAAGGACCTATCAATATTTATCAAGATTTGATTATGTCACAAGAGTCCTATCAATATTTATCAAGATTTGATTATGTCACAAAGGACCTATCAGTATTTATCAAGATTTGATTATGTCACAAAGGATCTATCAATATTTAACAAGATTTGATTATGTCACAAAGGATCTATCAGTATTTATCAAGATTTGATTATGTCACAAAGGACCTATCAATATTTATCAAGATTTGATTATGTCACAAGATTTCTCTAGAAAAACAAGGGAAGATTGTGAAATAGGAGTGTTCGTGAATATAACCCAAAAATTAATCGTAAAATCTAAAAATATAAGTCCTCTCACTAAAAAGTTCTACTTTCAATCCAGGTTCGAATATCGATGAAGTTCCAATATGGAGGGCGATTTAGTCAGATGAGGTCCTTCTACTGATGATGACAACAGTTCCTCGTTAAAACACAATTAATAATGTTCTGTTTAGAATTCCAGAATAATGTCCACTGAATGTCTTTGTACCAAATTTTTTTTTTATAAAAGCATCACATATATTAGTTTCCAGAAAATATAAATTAATAAATTCCAGAACAAACTGGAATCGACAATTAAAAACATCTTGAGCTTTAAGGTTTTGGAATACGACTGAAAAATCTACTAGAAAATGGCTGTTTTAAACCGCGATTTTAGATCACATGGTGACTCACGTGGCGGAGATTCCTGATCACTTATTTTAATAGCGTAATAGAAAAAATGTCATTCATCACGCAGGCTAGAATAGCCCTATTAAAAAAAAACACCAGACTTTTACGCTAGAAATAAATAATAATAAACTGTTTACAACATGGCTAACACGTGTGCTGAACATGATCTAGGTTATAACCAATCATTTTCACTTAGTTAATACGAAAATCACTTGTATTCTTTCCAGAAAATATAAATTATTAAATCCCAGAACAAACTTACATCAACAATTAAAAACATATTCGGCTCTAAGGTGTATAAATACGACTGAAAAATCTACTACAAAATGGCTGTTTTAAACATCGATGGTGTATCTGGTAACGGAGATATCTGATCACTTATTTCAACAGCCCAATAGAAAAAATTCCATTTATCGCGTAGGCTACAAAAGCCTTATTTAAAAATCACCTGATTCTAACGCTAGAAATGAATAATAATGAAATGTTTACAACATTGCTAGCACGTGGGCTGATCATGACCTTGATGACCATGGTTATAACTAATGATTTTAATTTAGATTTTACGAATTTGCAAACAAAAGTCGGATAAAAAAAAAGTTTACCAAAAATATTTTTTGCTAGAAGTGAATAGGATTTTCTGAAGAAATAATGTCAAATCGAGTGAAAATTAGTTTTAGAATAAAATATAATGAAACAAAAATAAAATAAAGGAAAGAATTTAAAACTAACACAGAAGAAATTTAATTACATATTCTTAACTATATATATATATATATATATATATATATATATATATATATATATATATATATATATATATATATATATATATATATATGCAGAGAAAGATGTGTGTATGTTCATGTTTACTAGATAATTCTGACCCATCAGCAAACAATTGGTCTTATATTAACGAAATATAAGATTTACGAGAATGACACCATGTATAACCTTGACTGCCACATTCAAGTCATATTTGTATTATTTAGACAACGAACTATATAATGTTAGAACGAACAGCGATTGAATGTAGACAAATAATTTATGATACAATAAAAGATTCGTGGCGTGACCTATTCCGTCCGATTCGTTTTAATCGGGTTTGTTCAATACTGTCCATTCTAAGCAATAACTGATATCAAGTGTTTAAGAAATAAAAAAAACAACTTCAATTTTTCATATTGATTTGTAGTAATTAATCTGAAAACGCTATGACTTTAGGTTTAGATTTTATCGTCTCCAGTCTGCGAAATCTGCGAGAAACAAATTAACAAATAATGAAAAACACAAGTATTAGGTTCCCTAAAGCTTGATAGCTCCTCCCTAATAAATTCATTGCTTCTGTTGGAAAGCAACCAGATACAAATAGAGACAAGGAGCAGAGGAGATATGCCATGAAATCTATCTGAATTAGGGATAATATTTTCATTATGAGTAGATATGCAATAACATTAGGGTGTGAGGTTATAATTATATTGTCATTGTTTAAAGGAAATGGAGTTCCAAGACTATGGAAATCCTAATATCGCGAAATACTTGTAAGTGGTAATAGGAGATAATATAGGGTCAATGGCAAATTAATATGGGATTCGGGACCTTTATAGGGTCAACAGGAATTGAACAAGGTAGGCTAGTATGGGGTCAATGGGAAGTTGACATTTTGGTCGATTCTAAGGTCAATGTGACCTTGACATAGGTAATTTAACGCAAATGGACAGTGGGAATAAATATCAACAACGTTTCAAGCATCTGGCCTCATTTGGGTGGCTATTAAGTTAATGTGTTGCGTGTTGCAAGTGACTGACCTCAGTCGGGCAGCTACTGAGTAACTGTTACAAGTGGCTAACCTGAATACACGCTACTGAAGATAGGTAGGGACAGATACTACCTACCTACCTACATGCATGCAATATACGCATACATATGCACAAATACCTATACAGCAAAGAGTAAAGATCATTTTTTTAGACATATGAGTGATGATAAAAAGGATCGCTGGGGTTTGTTAACGCCATTGAATTGACACACGGGACATCGTACTTCGTCTGACATCCGGTCCGTATATCAAAACTGCACAGGTAGAAAATGAATTTAATTTTGCACAAGGTGAAGTCCGATATACGATGTTACTTTACAATAACATATAATGAAATAAACATTTTTAGAAAGCAACTAACTAATAAATATAATGCAAATTAAATATGCATAACATTATAATAACATCAGACTAAACAACACACGTCATGTCAACATAATTATCAGAGCAATAAGGAAGGAAGGAATTGATGTTAATTTTTGTTTGAAATTTTAAAACAATATCTGTCACCAGAGCTAGTATTAAACCTTAAAACTGATTAATCAGGTGCCAACCCTTCGTGTATGGAATGTTGATGATTTTAGAAAACATATTCCACATTACTAACAGACAGACGTAAAGACTGACGTAATGCTAAGTTATTCTACAAAACCGCAGGGAAAACAAACACATTTGATACTTAGAGTACACACTAAAAGCAATGTTGCTTTGGACAAGTACGTTATATCACGCATGCACTACTTTATTGAAAATTACATGGGAAGAATAAGCGAATAATCGACCAGGTAGAAAGTATGTCTATAATAATAATAATAATAATAATAATAATAATAATAATAATAATAATAATAATAATAATAATAATAATAATAACTTTATATTCCAACTCATTGTGTAAATAGTAAATAGCGGTGGCCATTTTGTACAGCGAATTGGTTGCCTTTATATATGCAATAATAAATCACGTCAAATGGTATATCCGAAATTTGAACTCGCATAATCTTTATTTATCTATCATATTATTATAATTGACATTTTAGGAGGTGAATTATTCTATACTGATCAATATAGTTGCATTGTAAACAGAAAAAATAGAATACAGAGATCACGCTTAGAAATCCTCAATGGTTTGTCAAAAATAGAGGTATTATAAACAAAAATAGAAGATAAACAGTGTTAATGCCTTAATTACAAGGTAAAAATGTATACTACAATCTTTTAATTACAAGGTAAAAATGTATAATACAACCTTTTAATTACCAGGTAAAAATGTATACGACAATATTTTAATTATAAGGTGAAAATGTATACTGCAATCTTTTAATATAAGTTGAAAATGTATGCTACAATCATTTATTTAAAAGGTAAAAATTTACACGACAATCTTTTTTTTTTTTAGAAAGGATGCAGATTTTCAGACTACTTTCAGATTTGGTTACATAAAATATTCATCAGACTTGATCACGAGATGACTAAAACAGTGACATATAAAGAAGGCCTAAATTACATATTTGATGTGGGCAAAAAGCCTGGTAATGTATAAGTTGAGAAAGAGAACAAGTTTTACAACATATAATATAAGGATTTTATTTGGAAAAGGGAAAATATGAGTTAGATTCAATTTAACAAGAAAGTATGAAAGTTAAAGTTTAGTCAATCAAGTTTAATTACCTGGAAATATGGGTCATCTTGAAAACTTTGAACGTGAGTAAGTAAGATTGATGTTCTCAATGCATAAGCAATTCAAGACCTACTTTTAGCACGAGTAAATCAGTTCGATGTTCTCAATGCAAAAGCGATTCAAAACCTACTTTAACGTGAGTAAGTCGGTTTGATGTTCTCAATGCAAAAGCAATTCAAAACTAACTTCCTACGTAAGTCGCTTTGATGTTCTCAATGCAAAAGCAATTAAAAACCTACTTTTAACGTGAAAGTCAGTTTGATGTTTTCAATGCATAAGCAATTCAAAACTAACTTTTAACCTTAAGTCAGTTCGATGTTCTCAATGCTTAAGCAATTTAAAACCTATTTTTAACGTAAGTCAGTTTGATGTTCTCAATGCATAAACAAATCAAAACCCAATCCACTGTGTTACCATCTTTATCTATTGAGATAACAAGTTGAAATTGTGGAAGTGATTTTAAGACGATCCATTGGTTTAAAATATGGTAGATGGTCAGTTACAAAATTCAGAGGCCCATATAAAAACTAATCTGATACAAGTATTTCCACATACGCAAGTAGAATATAGAACATTTGATGGAAATGTAGGTATAACGGTACCAATGGCACAGATCCAGGGGGTGGGGTGGAGTTTAATACGTAGGAAATATATTCTGAAATAATTACAACGCTAGCTATAATTGACGCATTATGTAAGAGATGTTGTTTCAGTCAGGCTTGCATAATGTTGAGTTTCCATGGTAACATGTGAAACTCAACTCATATCCGTATAATGTTTTTATTACTTGTTTTGATACAAAAATGTACTATACGGCATTGAAAGTCTCGTTTACGTTATTGTTCGTAATTTATTACAGATATGGTCTTTCTTACCATTTTTTTCTTTCTAATATAATGTATTAATTACCCTTTCCTCTCTCTCCCTCTTCCCTTCACTTTCTTGATACCATTTATAAAATGAATTACATTTAGTTTCCATTTATAAAATGAATTACATTTAGTTTCCATTTATAAAATGAATTACATTTAGTTTCCATTTATAAAATGAATTACATTGTTTCCTTTTGTAGAAGTAACAGGAATCCCATCATAAAATAGTTTCTTTTAGGTAGCATTTTTGATGGAAACGTATAATCACACACACACACACACACACACACACATATATATATATATATATATATATATATATATATATATATATATATATATATATATATAATGTAACCCTTTACTCTTCTATTAATTTGCAACTTGTATCCATAAAATTCTATCCAAATATATATGTTGTTTTTTTTCTTATATAAATCCAAACATTTGAGCAGTAATTACAGTTGTCACATATTGCCCATTCCTTCCATAGAAATTCAGTTTTTCAAATATTAGGTCTGATTGAAAGAATCAACCATAGCTTAAGATGATAACAGTATGTTTACGCAAGGCTGCATTGCACATACTCGACTTGCTTTCTAGAGAATACTAGCCATCAGATATGAAACAGCCCTCCCAGCTCTGATGACAAAACTGAATAAATCTCAAGGTATCTGCTACGTACAAAAGCGTGATTTTTCAGGTTTTTTTTATATAAAAGGTTTAGAACAATTAAACTGCATACAATTTAATTCATGTTTTTATGAGCTAATTTATGTTACACGAACAATACGTTGAAGAAAAGAAATACATCTCATTAGGTTATCTCCCATACATCATACATGACATTACTAGAAATAAAAATTCAGTGATTTTCTAAGGATAAAATATACATACATGATTTAGTGTGAAATAGTATATTAGCCCTCATTCTTGATGGAAATCTAAGTAAAACTTTTATTAATTTCTCACAGCAAAATATTGTTACAAATTGTTACATTTTTTGTTGTTGTTACTAATATGTGTAGGAAAAGATAAATTACATGCATCTATGTGATTTAAGTCAGTTGACCTTTTTGTTTGGGTGGGAATGCATTCTGTTTCACCTTAAGTTTTGGTGCTTGTCAGGGATGTAATAGTACATGTGGCTTGGGAATTTCTTCGACCACTATGACACCCAATCACATATTTGGCGCTTCTCATTTTTCTCTTTGCTGTTGTTGCATCTTTTATGATAAATTACATCAAGGTATTTACTCCTGTTTTGAACTAGCTTTGACCTGCTAGACTTGTTTTTTCTTTTTCAAATTCGCTCTAAATCCAAACTGAGTATTTAAAAGCTGTGATCTAATATATTTGTTGAAATATTAGTTTACTGCATGAATTTTATCTGTTACCAAAAAAAGAATGCGTGAAATCTTTCTCTTTGGGTTACTGACAGAATAAATAGTCTGGCCATTGAGCAATGGGATGGACTTATATAACCTCATATGTCTCTGATGTTAAATTCTGTATCTACTAAACAAATATAAACTAAATTGTTTTACACGAAAGTTCATTTTGAAATAGAGGTGGTAAATTTTAAACATTCACTTTAACCAGATTACTACTTGACATGACATAATTTGATTGATCCTGTGTCATCCATGTGATTTTCCATCAGTGCTGATATGTATAAAGGCAATTCATAGTTAAAACAATTCATTTCATTGGTAAAAAAGTTTTCTAGTAAAGAACAAGTAGTTGAAACAAACCAATGACATGTTGAAAAACATTGACATAACACACAGCCAAGTACCACATACAATTCTTTTTAACAAATGAGATTAAATGCACTTGTTAGGTACATAGTCCTAAGATATATCACGACTTGCTGAAAAATATTCAAGTTGATTATAGGTATAACAGTATCATTTTCACACGTCCAAGGGATTGAACGTAATAAGAGAGGAATATTAAATTTTATTAAATATACATATTAATGAATGTTAAATTTATTCGTTTTTTAAATAAATTTACATTTTATTAAATTCAGCATAACATGGCCACCATTTACTAACAATAATGTACAACTCATCTAGAAGCTGGAGACTAATCTAACCATTAATGACCAGTCTGAATTACACTATGAAAAATCAGGATCCTCATCCACTGATTTGTCATTATCCAATGGCAATGATGTTGTATCCAATGTACAGCTAACTACTCATGACATTAGGTCTATGGAAGGAGTTCCACCAGATTGCTAGACAAAATGCAGCTTAACAGTTAACGAGTTCCTTCAGCTAGGATATGTCTAGAGCTAAGCCAAGTGTGTACATATGCATTTTGAAATCTATATAAATTTACTGAATTCAAACATCATCTACATTGAGTTTTCTTTAAATGTAATATTTTACAAGTTGAAACATCTGTGATAACAATATAATGAGCAGATCATGTCTGTTTATCACTCCCATAACTGCTTTGACCCAGTGTCTAAAATTGAACTCTCCAGGCCATTCTTCTTTAGGAAATATTGAACAAGTAGTGCGTCTCTATATGTTGATAACCATGGTAATTATTGAAATTATTCAAGCAAGAAGCAAATTCAATAAGTTATGGTTCATTCTGAGTTAACTTGCATGAAAATTCACAATCAACTCTTGGATATCAATTGCATTGTTAAGCTGAACAACAGCCTAGTCTTAGCATGCATCCAATTTTTTATTTCTACATTCCATGCAAATTCTCTAACTAATTTTCTTTTGATGGTCTTATATTCTTTTTGAATAGTTTTCTATTCCTTGGACTTTTTTTTTTGTTGGGAGGGAGTTAGCCTCTGGTGGCTTCCAGGCATGCAAATTATCTTCACAAGATGTCATTGAAAATAACAAATGTCTTAGTCTTTAGTCACAAACATCAAGTAATTGCAGATTAAACTAACCATTTATCATGTCTCACAATTATCATCAACAATTCATTTTCTATATTTCTTTTACAATATATAACAAAATTGCGATTTAATTTACTACAGAAATCTAAATATCCAACTGGCCAAGAAATTTGTTGACTCATTCTGCCACGAAACTGTCTGACATCAATTCTGCACAAGAATGGCAAACCTTGGGCTTGGCATGCAGGTTTGTACTTGAATTTGATGGGGCTGGGGGCAAAGGTGGTGTGAAACAGCTGGGTCGTTATCTTACATTGCATTACCAACATGCATTGCTATTGTCTGGGCAGTTATTGTTTATAGTTCGTAATCGTAAATCAGCTGCAATTGACTAATGTTTCTTTTTACGTAAACTAGTTCTTTTCACCAAAAAAAAAGAAAACTTGTAAAACGGAGAATACTGATCAATTTACGTCACAAAATCGCTTTTGTAAGCTAAATTACTAGTTCCCTATCTAGAGAGCAAGTACAATATCTTTATAAGCAGCAGTTGGATCAGAAACATTTTTTTTATCACGGAACGGCACTGCAAGGGCCACATCAGTGGACTGAGTGACCCCACGGCCTGTCCTCCAATATCCGTTCATTTATCGTCACTTCCAACTTTAAACTTCAACCTGTAAGCGCTTCATCGCACGTACCGTGCTCGCTCAGGTTTTGTAATCACTTCAGCATCATCGATACTGATCAGATAAGATCAAAGTGGTGTGTAGTAGAAACTTAATAGACTATAGAATGAGAATAAAAAGTGAGATGATAGACAAGAGAAGAAAACGGCGGAAGAGGAAAGGTAATGCAGAGCATGCGCGGAATATAGCAGGTGTGTGTTGGGATATTTCCATATTTAGCATCCAATAGTACACTATAAATACTGACGTCAAAGTCGGCCATCACAGTCCAGGAATACATCGGACAAAAAGCCTAACAGTTACAGAGGAGAAACGTTACCAATAAAGTTTAAAGAGGTAGCTAATTGTCAGAAACACATTTAGAACAGGTGGAAAGAGAAGTCTTTTGTATGGATATGGACAGCGTTTTGTTCTATTCAAACATATTTCGTCCACAGAACATAACCGGGAGTCTGGACTTTTTATCACCTTCAGTCAGGATGCTCTAAAAAGGACTAATTCATTTTTTGTGTTATTATAACGTGGATATTTTTCATCTGCTAGTGTTCCCCTGTCGGTAGGCAATACACGTGATGTTAATTGCACAATCGGATCGCAGTATTTATTTTTACATCCACCTAAACCAGAAAAATGCATAAGGGGAACTTGAGCCGTCAGTTAAGGAATGGGTGGGTGTGATCAGTTGTGAATTTAAATAATTTTCACTGAGAAAATATTTATTTTTTTGATACAGGACTTTCATAAGAGAAATCATGATTACATATTGAGATGACAGTTATATCTTTGCTTCATTAGCTTGTTATAGTAGAGTCGAGTGGTAAAACTAAATTCCCTCCATGGCATCACAATAGTCTGCAGTTATATCAATTAAGCAGGACAAAATTTCGGACAACATATCACCTTTATAGTATTATAAATTAACACAAGGAATGCAAGCATGACCACAACGCCCTGCTCGATTAGACTTTTCTCGTGTGTCTATTGTTGCTTCACAATCGCAAGAAAACTGAAAAACTACACATCCATTCAAAGAACAGTAACCTACTAACACATTACTTTGACCATCACATGAATCCAATCTGATGAATTAACCTTTTTTTTCATCATTACAGTCACAAACCAAAGGAGTCGGCAGTTTTATCAATAAAGCATGACAAAATTTCTGTCAACATCAAATCACCTTTAAGGTATTATAAATTAATTTTAATTAATTAATAAATAAATTTTAATTAATTTATTATATCGTTAAGATGGTGATTTCATGTCAGAAATTTCATCGTGCTTTATTGATAAAACTGCAGACATCTGTGTCTCAAACCCTGCCAAACAGAACTCATTATAGGAAGTAGCCAATTTTTACTAGTTTCTACCCTTTAGTAAATATGCATTAGGGTCCAAGTATTGTTCCGAACATGGTGCAGAATCTGTTCTCTTTTAATACTAGGGAAATATAATAATGTGGACTCCATCAATTAATTGAATTTGCTCAGAATAATGACACTGGTCAAGTCATACCAAAGACAAAAATGGTACTAACTGCTGCCTTGCTTGACACTCAGCATTAAGAGATATGTGTTAGGACTGGTCCGGCTGGTGTCAGGATAATGTGACTGGGTGGGACATCATGCTACATGTCTGAGGCATGATGCCCCAGTGCTAGACACCATGATAAACTGCCACACTGCAGATATCATAGCGATATGACTGAAAAATTTTTAAAGCTATTTTAAAAATAATAATCACATCACATCAGAAAAATGAATGTATGCTATTTACAGTATTGTTACTATTTTTGAACGTTGTAAAAAAAAATAGTCACTCTCTACATACATGAATGCATACATACAGTTGCTGATAGCGTTCAGACTGTCCTTGCATTGTATACACATTAATCCTGATAATTCTAGTAATATGTACCTGCTACATCTGTCTGTCTCTTTCTCATCATCATCGGTAAAACATACAAGAATAATTTTTTTTTTTGCAGTGCCATTAATTGTACTGTATTATGTATTGATTTCCTACTTCACAACTATTCTCTCTCTCTCACACACACAAACACACACACACATTCATCATCATCATCAGTGGAATAAAGCAACAGCTTTTCTCTTTTTCTATTGTTCATTTTCTCTCTTTCTCATTATCATCATCATAAATAGTACTTATTTCATATAAGTATAATATTTTCTTCACTATCATTTTCTGTTATGAAAAAACCTCAGTACAACAGATGATCTTACCAGGTGACAACTTCTAGAAAGTCTATCAAACAGATTTCAATCTTCTGGGTCTTGTAAAATTAGTTTTATAATGTTATTTAGCCCGTGGTAGAAATGGGCTACTTCCTGTAATAAGGTCTGTTTGACAGGGTTTGTGACTATAACGGTGAAAAAAAAGATTAATTTACTGGATTGGATTCATGCGATGGTCGTCCAATAGTAATGCGTTGGTACATTACTGTTATTTTTTAATGGATATGTGTAGTTTTTCAGTCTCTTTGCGATTCTGAGGTGATAAAAAATGTGAGAGAAAAGTCGAGCAGAGTATTGTGGTCATGCATGCATTCTTTGTGTTAATTTATAATACGATTAAGGTGATTTCATGTTGTCAGGTTTCCCTAATGTCATAAATTGCAATTTTGTTTTACATATTGGCAACAAAATATACCATACAGCGATATTTTTGGTGACAACATTTTTGGCTGATAAAAACGGTATATACAGTTTTGAGTTTGGGGTAGAGAAATTCACAATGACAGGAAGCCGCAAACTTGGATAAAAAAATGCACTTAAATCAATTGTTATATAAACAAATATTTATTTCATATTAATAAACCAACTTAACAGTGCATTGTTATATCATGCTTATGCTGATATCTGGCCTTGATACTGTATGCAGTTATATAATCAAAATAGCCGTGCAACTGACTTAAGCTACAATCGACCACCTCTGAGGGCAGAAACGTGAAATGACTACAGTCGACCACAAGACAGCAATTAAAAAAAAACAAATATAGTTTTGCTGCAACTTCAGTGAACACTGATTACCTCTGAAGCACCGATATATACTATGAAAATTTTTAAAAAATTGTCTCGGTGTTCTACAACTATTTGTTGGTGCCACAGCAATAACAAATGAATATTTGTTTGGTCCTTCAAATGGAGCCTTTAGTGGTGCCTTTAATAACACATGCACCTTCATCAAAGCAAGCCGGCAACCTTTGATTAAAGAAGTCAGCAACAAACTAAAATAAAAGTATTGCTTCAGTTTTCATACTGATTATAACGTATTTATTCTGCTGCAAAATTTTCCTCTTTGCAACGTGCGTACAGAGGACTACTGTGTGGGTGATTTTCTTGTGTCCCAAATCAAAAATTTGCGTCCAAATACACGCATTTAAGCATTTCTGAGATCTCTGGGAAGAATTTTTATTTAGTGCAGAAATTAGCAGATCCAAGATGCAAGTGCCTGAGATAAAGATATTTTTTTAAAATTCTTAAATAAAAAAGAAACAGCTATGTGTATCATGTTTATGTTTCAAACCAAACAGTAGTCTTGTACCAACATGGTTGCCATGTTTCATCAGTGAGTCTTTTTAATTAGTCAAGAGGATTATGTGGTGCATCATTTTCAATTAGCTCTGATTTTTTTTTAAAAATTTGCATAACTTTGTTCTGGGGCTTAATACCATTTTTCACCTCATGATAGGCTATACATAGCGGCCATTATTAATGGTAGGGGGTAACCAGAAACCGCTCCGGACATTTGCTCCGGCCGGATAGTAAAGTATCCGGCAACATCTGGATTTGCCGGTTTTCTATAGTTGAAAAAATCTGGATCCTGATTTCTGCTTAGTGAATCTGGGGCATTTTTTTTTAATCGATACCAAACATCGGTACCAAATTTATTAAGCTACACAAAACATTGCTTGAAATATTAGGTCGTGCCAGAAAGGACAGAAATGTCCTCCCTTGTATTTATTATACAGTACATGTACGACGGTAAATTGTAAGCAACGATACGAGCCCCTGTAGACTAACTGAGGCTTGCAAGCAGTGATGGTTGCGCGTAAGCAGTGACATGATAGTATTTAGGCTTGTGTAATTAGACTGAAAATCTTGTTGGTTTGAAATGTGAACAGTATAATTGTGTGGAGACTCACTGGCAAATCTGCTTAGAAATTGTAAATTAATGAAATAGCTACATTTGTTTAACTTTTTATGATCAGGATGGTTTATTTTTCAAATTGAAAGTCACCATCATGCAGGTCTTTTTGGGCTTGATAAAATTCTTCAATTTAATATGTATCAACAAAGCAAGTTAAAAACCAATGTATTGTGCAAGCAGAAAATGTTCAAGAAATTGTAAATGTATTAGGTGTTATCACATGTTTGATCTTAGCAGACTGATTGTTTGTGACATCTTTTAATTGATTGTAGGCTTCTAATGATCATTTTAATCAAAAGACTGATTTCATGCACATGTGATTTGACACTACTCATTTATAAATATTACTCAGCACCATTCAAATCCATCATATTATAAATCCTGATGTGATGTTTAGAAATTTTATCTTGTACCAAAATTTGAAAATAGTGCCAAGCTTTTATGACTTATTTTGTTTGTTGGAGGAATGTGAACTCCCATTTTAATCATCATAAAATTAGCCCTTTTTTCTGTCTTGTACATACTGGTATATGCTTTCATTTCAATTGGTTTTATCATGCATGCAATTTTCCTATTGGAACTTGACGTAAATTTGTTTTGGGTGTCAAGTGCAAGGCATGATTCTTGCAAGACTAGCAAGCAGAAATCTGTAGAAGGATCTTGTTTTCACTGAGTAAACACAAATGAGACTAATAGATTCATGGAAGGAATAATAGAAAATAGTGCATTTCCATGAGCGAAAAAATTATAAAAAACACGGAACTTGCTGTATGTACATAGTGTCACAACTGGAGAAGAAAAAATGTAATGACAACCCAAGGAAAACCAGGTCTAGAACTTAAGGATTTTGATCCTGAACCTGCTTTGTTAAAGTTTAAGAACAAAGTGAATATAATATGCTGTGTTGCTTAACCCTTTCATCACGGCAGACCGCTTAACTGTTCTAGGGGAACTACATCCGTCAACACTATGGACCGACTTTTCGGTCTGGGGCAGTGTTCTTCTTTAACATTATAGTACCCGACTAAATATCTTTTGAGGTACCTCTAATAACTTCCATCTGGTAATGTAGATGTTATATTTGGATGATCTTGTGAGTTTAGCTTGTATACAACTAAAAATAACGAACAAAGTAGGAACTTTAACGTGTTTTCCGAATGCTGAAATTTGTATCCAAAATGGCTGAGTTTGAGGGAATTTTAGAGGAGAGTTTTCGGAGGATTTAAATGATTTTGACCTGTTGAATTTGGATGAAAATGAGAGAAGACATATGGAGAGAAAATGGAATGCACTTGTGTTTGACAGTGATGACGATGAAGAGGACTTTGAAGGTTTTGAACCAGAGGAATTGTACGTTCCACATGTTGTTTTTTTTTGGGACGAAGCCCGAAAACCAAAGAGATTTTTTTCACTTTTCTGACAGAGTTGGACACACCCGAGAGTTAGATGGCTCCAGGAAAGCTTCGGATTATTTTCAAATATTTAGATGAACTTTTTGGAAAAATTGTCTGTTTAACGAACTTAAATGCGACAATCAAACGTGGCAGAGACGATAATAGGTGTGAGGATAGATCTCACTTTGGAGATCATTTTGGTTCATTTTATAGAATTTTATATATTACGGACACCATGAAAAAAAGACTTGTGTTGCTACTGTGATTATTCACTAGTACATCTAGGGTAAATTGAACAAGTTTTGAGAACTTTCTAAGTTTTGTAAGAGGTAATAAAATAATTACTTGTATTTTACCTGTTGTGTTACCTGTTTGTACCTGCATTTTAACAGTTGTAATAGATATGCATATTTTTATTGAATTAGTCATAAAATTTGATTTTTAACTTTGATTTTGACACCTAATCCATCCAGATATCTTTAACATTGGCAAAGTTATGTTGTTTCAAAGATAACAAGTCATTTTGCTTTACAACTCCAAAGTTACTTAGTGTTGAGGACTCTATGCCTACAAAGTTACTTAGTGATGAAAGGGTTAAAGACTAAATGAAATGAAAGTGAATGGAATTAGGCTAAACAAATTACTGTTGAGAATAAAGTTGTAATCTTTTTACTCTTCCTTGCTGCACACAAAAATAAGAATGGCAAGATAAATGCATTGAAAATTGTATAACTAGTAGTAACATCACAAAACATAATGGTTACCACCTGCCCAAATTTTTCATTGGTTTATAAATACTATATATCTTACAGTGGTGCTTTGGGTGGCGGAATGTCAACTTTTAGCACAAGTTAGGCTTGCCAGTATAACTGATGGAAGAAAAACCTAGGGAAAACCTTGTGAGAGTGACCAGCCCATGGGAAGCAGCTGGCAAGCTTTCTCATATATCCACATTAGCACAGCCAAAGACTTTAACCCACGTTTACAGAAGTAAGATGGCAGTGATTGGTGGAGATGAGTACTTAAAACTTATGACCAGTGAGCATTGGCAATCACATGGAATATATGAGTGACACAAGAATACACACATGGTCTTCCATGTCTCTCAGTGATCCAAGCTTTTTAGAAGCTGCACCATTTCTTCCTGTAAAATGACCCTATGGCATCCATCATTTTCACCAAGGTTTCTCTTTTTTTAATATTTTGGTCATTCATACCCAGTCTACAGAAAGTTAAAACCTGGACTTTGGTAAAGAAGACAAAAAAACAGTTTCTTGTTGCATTGGTTTTCAAATTAGGGTAGGTTGATTTACTTTTTTAAAACCATTATATAATATAACCCCCACTTTAGTGTGCTCTATTATAACACAAATTTGGATATAACATGATTGTGGCATGGCTCCTGAAATTTGATATAGAAATATTTTTCTCATACTTGCATTAATTTTCTTTCTTAAAAAGTACAAAAAGTAACATGTAAAAGATTTATTATCATTTTGGGTAAGAGATTGGGTATGAATTTTAATACAGGACAATATAAGCATACATTTTTCTCGTACACAGAAAAATTATTTTCTGTTTTATTCAGGTATCACCCTGGGTTTGCCACTGTTGCAAAGTGCAGTTTGTTTTTTTGCCAGCAACAAAATCTACCATCTAGTGGGTTTTTTGTATGACATTGTTGGTTGTTTAAATTGGTATATCCAAACTTGGGTTTGGACTGAAGAAATTCAGAGACAGCTTGAAAGGAAGCATCAAACTTGGTAATAAAATGCATTGGAATTTATCTATTGGTAGATAACCAAATTTTTTTGTTCATATTGACAAACCATCTTAACAGTGCAATGTTATATTATAATCCACTTATTCTGACAGCTGGCCTGATTATTGTATGCTGTGAAATCTGCATTTTTGTGTGATATTTCTAGTAGTGGACAGCAACTGGATGAGGCACTATCTCATGGATCTTTCAGGTGAAAGAGTGCCAGACTATGGGCTTCTTACTAGTAATTAATATATTTATTTAAACTGATGTTACAGAGATGATTCTTAAAGTTTTTAATTAATGTTTTCATTTCCCTGTGAATAGCTTCATCCCCTGGGTAGCCTGGACAAGATGATTGACATCTCTAGCTGTCCAAAATGAAATCTTGGCTGATTTTAGTACTTGTACATTTAGCATGTAAAAACTATAGACACATGATATTTGTAGCAGTTGTAGTGAATTATTGTTGAGTGACAATCGGATATAGATCAAAATGAGGATAACCATTTTTTATATAAGTTTTTTTGTGTTTTCTAATGGGATGCAAGTTATACACGAAGTTTATAATGTGATCTATACTCAAATTCATTAAGTGTGTGTGTAGTATTTACACTTCATGTATATGTAGTTCATTGTCAGAACAGACTTTTAAAAGAGTGTAGAACAGTATGTAGCCTTGTAAAAATGATTCAGCAAAGTCAGTTTTAATTTTTTGGGAAATGGAAATGTGGATGAAAAATGACACTAGTACCAACAAAGAGGAGAAAAGGGTGAAAATTTCATTTGACTTGTGACATTTGAATAGCGGCATCTAAAGCAGCAGCATCTAAAGCGTACATGAATCATCTTGATAGCAATTCAAATATGCAGTCTCAAAGCTACATGCATTGGAGTACCACAACTGTGCCAAGATTAAATTCACCTTTTCTATAGAAAACACCTTCTATTATTTCTTGAGGGTATGAAATTTATAAAAGTAATGTTTAACCTTAGCATCCTGTATGCTTCAAAATTGTTTTTTAGTGTGATATGTTTTAAAATACTGATCACATGCTCTTTCATTTCCTTTCTGTCCTTTTGAAATTGAGATACTCTCTGAATAGGCCAGGGACTTTTGAGTACCATGAATAAAAAAATAGGACTCCTTATCAGGAAACTGCTGTGAGCCCAGTATAATTTCTGTAATATATATCTGTGGCCAACAAACTTTGCATTTTTGGTTATTGTGACCCCAGGTTATTGAATACATTGGACCACCCTGTTTTAAAATATTGTTCATGAAAAGAAGTACATGTATTATTATTAGGACTCTGTGTTATTTCTGGGACTGCACCTTTTCCAAAGAACTTTAAAATTCTTGTGGAAAACCATGAACCAGTCAGCCATTCACAGATATACATCCACATATAATTTTTGTTATGTTATTTTTTGTTGACATTTGATTTAGATATTACTTTTACATTGCCTTTAAAGAAACTGCTCGTTTATGTATGATTTTCTCTTTTGTTTTTAGATTTGATTATCCACTGACATGAGGGAATACAAGCTTGTTGTTTTGGGAAGTGGAGGTGTTGGCAAGAGTGCGTTGGTAGGTTGAAACAAATTAGTAAAAGCAATAACTAAATCAGTGGGACTATACCAGGATTCCAATGTGATTTGCAGACATTGATTTTTGCAGACATTGATAAAAGTTGGGTGAACACTGTCAGTTATGACCTGCTACTTAACCACATAAAAAAATATGTCATTGAGTAATAATTGAACTGATCACAATTTAAATTTACTGACTTTTCAACATTTCTGGAGGTTGTGGTCAGTTTAGGCACTTTTGCTGTATGAAAAATTTGGTTTGTCCTAATTGTGTATTTAATCCAAGTACTTGATGCAGTTCTACTGATCAAAGTAGTCTGATTGCCCCATAGTCAGTTATTTGTTGGCATCTTTTATTTTGTTGAAGGTATGAAGACCAGTCTAGCATGACAATAATATGTGATACTCCTGAGTGTTAAAGAAAAATGAAGCTTATCTTTCCCAGTTTCCATTTTGATATGTAAATTTACCAAAAATGTATTGTGATAAATCTTTCCTTATTATTTGGTAGTTGCACTAGAAATTACATTAACATCAGTATTGTTGGAACATTATCAACAATATTAACTTTTGACATCACTTCCTCTAACTACTTGCCTTTGCAGTGAATTTTATTATCAGACTTGTTAATTATGTGGTGTAAAATCCCATGTTCCATGCATACTTGACATTGATCTCAGATATACATTTTTGGGTTACATTAAAAGTAAGTGTTAGGGCACCAACCATATATAATTGGATTTTGTTAAAAAATGTCTTTTTATAGAAAGGTGTACAATTTTTAAGATTTTTTTCTTCAAAAGTTAAGATAAATGATCACTTAAAAAACCCCATCTTCATTCTATCATACACAGTTAAGTAATTTCTCCCATCAAATGCATTACCAATCACATCAATGTTGGGAAGTTTTTCAGCTGCCCTTCCATAGACATGAAAATATTCCTGTGTATCATTTGCAAATTGACAAAGGGAATTAACTCATGGTTAACCTTCTAACAGTATTTTTTTGGTGATAAGTAAATTCAAGCAGAAATCCTATATAGTGTAATTTACATTTTTTATTTTCATTGAAATTTCTGATGTGCTACATTTTTATGCAATTTGATGTAATCTTAGATATTTTTGCAAATTTGCTACAGCTTTTTATGAGAATGTGCACACTATCAGTAACTCTAAATTGTTTGCTTTTGTCCACTATTGTAGAGCTTATTTTAAGAAAATGGTATATTCTAGAAACAAACTTGTTTACATTTTGATGAAATTTTTCAAATAAGAATGATTCACATATAGGGAATTCCAGAACATTCTGTTGAGTTGTAAGTGAAGTGAGACTTGTGTGTTTATAATAATTTTACTTAAATTGCATCTTTGCTAGCCATGTCTTTCATATATTAGCCCTGTCTACACCTTTTTGGATTGCCACTGCATCCAGTTAAAATCAGGTTTGGAATTCTCTTAGAATGGGCAGTGGTGAGTGGACATAAGATTAAAGAAAACATAACCTCATGGAAATGAAGGTGATCTTTAAGGTCTTACACAACTGGCAGGACTGTCTTCATTTGAATATAGTTTTGATAATGTCTGAAGATTCAGTGGTGGTCAGTTATATTTGGAAACGAGGTGAATGAAATCGCCGCAGATTTGCATGTTAGTATGGGACTCCTTTTATTGATATTCTAGCATCAAATAAGAATTCATGTAAGACACATTTAAGGCAGGCTCAATGACCTGGTCATTTCCCTATCAAGGAAGGACAACTACTGCATGAAGAATAGTCCCTCAATCCATCTGTCTTCCATCGAGTTTGCAGCTCGGGTTGACAGCTGGTAGACCTGTTTTAGATAGGTGGATCAACAAGCTGCCCATATTTGTCTTTCCCAGACCTGAATGCATTTGCTGTCAAATCCCTTTTAATTTACTGGGAGGAAATCTGAGTTTGTGCTTTTCCCCCAGTAGTTATGATCTTGAAGGTAGTCCAGCAAATGATGGACACAGAGTGCAAGATAATGCTGGACTTGGTGAGAGTCGTGCCCAGAATATCCTAGCAAACCCAATGCTCCTCAAACAGCTGCTGTTCCTAATCTTTCATCTTGAAAATCTTCTACTTAATGCATGGCTAATGTCTGACATGCCTCATGAGGGAAAATTTCTTGTCTTAAGTTGTGGAGAGTATCTGATTAGCTTGACACTACTCCACTTTAAAAGTATGAAGGGAAATGGCACTTTTTTGAGACAGGTGTAGTGTGAATTTATCAAACTACTGTTTGCCCCCATTTCTCCTGCTGGATAACGTCTTTTATTTCTGTATTTGAAAGCAAGCAGCTTGTACTGATAACAATTATGGAATATTTATTCATGATTCATGTCACATTCACATATGAGTTGCTTGACATTGGTCCTGATAAAGATCTGACTTGATGACCAACTTAGGATCTTTCTTAACCTGGCTTGCTGACCCTGTTCACAGAGTGAAATCTATCATGAGTCTTGACATGGCTGAAGCAACTGTTGTGCAAGATGTGTTTTCAGGTAGCCTTGGCTTTGATATTGAGAGTTAACTCCATACTTGGTAAATCTGAACTACCTACAGTTTAGTTCTGACAGTTCAGTTATTTTGATGACATAGCAGGGTTTCATCAGGAAGAACTGGTTTCTGTCTGCAGGCAACCAGAAAAATGTATGGCCCCTCTTGTCATATTGAGCCTTCAAGAAGATGCAAGGTTACAGGACCCTGTATGTGCCGTCAGAAGCTATCTGAAGTGTACAAAGTCCACCCAGTCTATATGCCAGAGGCTTTTTCTGCCACTAAAATGTTGTCTCAAAGACATAATAGAATCATTTGGTTAGCATATCCAGACCACCTTTTACACATTTGTGGCATCACAAAACAGTTGAATCTTGTTAGTCCTTTGGTTGCTACCATTCATGACTCAAATGTATTCTTAGATATGAGCGGTTAACTTTTGCTTGATTTGCCTGACAAAACCTTGTGATTTTTATACACACCAATGATGTAAATAAGCAGATAAAGCTAGGTTGTGGGTTAGATCCAGCACCAGGTAAAAGGTTGCACATGCCTGTCCTAAATCAATGATAAACAGTTTTAATTCATTGTGATATCACTATGAGCAGGAGGTTGACATAGTAATTGTAACATGGTAGACAATGACTTGCAGGTCAGTGTTGTTTTATCTTGTGCATTGTAAATTAATTAATAGGCAGACTTGACTGGCAGTAATGGCAAAATATGGTTGTATTCAAAACTGTTGGAATGACTGGTTTACTTTTTGGACATGTAGATAGAAAAAGTGGATTTTGCTGAGCTGTACAGAAGAAAACTTGGACATTCAGGTGTAGAAGATGGGTGTATAATATGCCAGAAGAACCTGTTAACAAGACTTTGTTTGTTTTTCAGACAGTGCAGTTTGTTCAGGGAATATTTGTGGAAAAATACGATCCAACAATTGAAGACAGTTACAGAAAGGTAAGACAGATGTCTTTAAACATTGTCTCATTCTTATACAAGCAGATTATAGTGTTAAAGGTTTTAATAACAGTGAAGTTGTATTTGATTTTTATTAACTTATGATTGACCAGAAGATCTCATGTCATACATTGTGTGATGTTCATTCGTTGCTACTCCTAGACTACTGTGAGGATTTCCTAGAACTTTACACAACCTGTATCAAGGTCATGGTCTCAGCAGGAGATAACATACCTTAATGGCCAATTTTATTATCCAATCTGTTACTTCTGATGCTGTACAAATATTTTGATGAAAATTTACTGAGCCATGTGCTTAGCCATCTCATTATATTTTGAAGTAGCTCCAAATTAAAAGTGCAGGACATGTCAGTGCAAGTAAATAAGCTAAAATTTTAAAATAAAAGTGGAATGTTTTTTAGATCAGAAACAACACACACACACACACTGGTGAACTGTGAATAGGTTTTTACCAATTCAGTTGATTTGCCTATATATATAAAGAATGTTAAAACCAATCAGTAACATTTGGTCCATCTTGGATTTTGCTCTTTTGATAATTCCATTTTCTTATTAGCTTGAATATACAGTAATTAACTACAGGAATATTACACATATTCAGCAATGAATACTTGTCAAAAACTATTTGCTAAGACACATTTTTCAGGTAGGCCAAGTATCAATGCATCATTATAGTAGTATTGCCTTGGCACTAATGGGCAAAACACCATCTGTAAATTACTTGGTAAAAAAAATTATGTGTAGACATTTACCTTAAAGTAACATGAACACTATATTGTTTCTTCAGATACTTCATGCATAAAGTGCACAACATAAAGTATCTGTGTCATTTTGGAAATAAAGGTAGTGATAAAGAGGTCTGGTGTTATTCAGCATGTTGGTAAGATGTGTGGAATGACAGACAAGCCTAAGAACATCATGCCCATCATTTTCAAGAGGCCTTCCTCTTATAGAACATGCTGCAGAGATGCAATGGTATTGTACCAATCCGGCATCAGACACATACCTGGCTTGTGCATACTTCTTGGGTGCATACCCTCCTAGTATTCACCAACAGTGGAACATATTTTGGTCAAGTTTGTTGACTTCCACTCTGTGAGACAGAGATATTTTGATGTGAACTCAATTTACCACCAGAATTATTTGTTATTTAATACTAAAAAAAATGTTTTTGTTTTTGGCATTTCTTTGTATTTGCATTCTTACAGCTTTTTTTATATATCCTTATGGCCAGCATTATGCAGGCCTGAAGTTAAACTCAACAACTACTACTTACCTATAACTTGTGATAGAAACGAGTGTTAGGTTTTACTGATGGAATTGATTTGTTATGGCTGTGGTTTTATCATCCCATTAATAAATATACCTGATCCAGAATTAAGCTTTGAGGGTCAGGTGTACATTAATAGGTTTTGGAGACATTTTTTGTTTATAAGCACAATGAAAGCATTCTTAACAGTATTTTGTAGACAGTGGAGATAGAAAGTAGAAGGGGCACTAGAAGTTGACTGAAGTACTGTAGTCCCCCTCTTGAATGACCACTCTGACCAGCAGCCACCAGCTACTTATGGCCAGAATCCCATGACACCAATGACATTGTATTCAAAAGTACTCAAGAACTACAACCACTCTAATGCAGCCAGCATATTAGTACAAAAATAAAAAAAAAATGTTTCCCTCACAAGCAGCCACTTTTTATTTCAAATGTATGTAGAAACAGTAATTAATTCATATAGTGACATAAGGTTAAGTAATCAGATTATCTCTTATCATCTATACATGTCAGCCAATGTCAAGTTTCCATAACTTGAGTAGTGTTGACTAAAGTACATGTAACACTAAGATTAATATTATATCATTGTCTATAAAAGCCGACATTTACAAGAAATGAGCCCAACAATGCTTAGAGTTTTCTCTTAGATGATTACAACTGGATGTAATTTTCAAGATCATAATGGGGTCAGCATAGGCAAAAAATAGATTTTGTGCATTAGCACACAGAGAAATTAACATTGAACAAAACATGGTACCAAAGACTGAAAAATCATGTGACAACACATTTGTAACTTCCTTTACAAAGAAGGCATTTTGTCCACTTTATAAAAGATTCATCTGTGCAATTAAATCACATACAGTTAGCAATATCCAAATGAATCATTACCAAACATTAACATGGCATCATGTAAACGGAGACCTATTATAAGAAAGTTGGTTATTCTACTTGAAAGCATTGGGTGAGGTAGGGAGGGGGACTTGCCAAACAATTTTATGTAGAAAATACTTGAATATAACAATTTTATTTTGAAAAGACTCAAAAAAACAATTTTGTAACCGATAAGAAGGATAATTTGCAGTAGTGGGAAAATGGAGCAAATGGAAAGAGAATTACATACCAAGATTTAAATGACATTTTTGAATGGTTGAATGGTTTTGCAATGCGCATGCCAATAACACCTACCAGGAAATTTTGAGTGGGATATCAAGATCTGAGCAAGTTATTTTTTTCAGAAGGGCCAGTAAATATAAAACACTGAACGAGCAGGAAAATATTTAGCAGATTTGAGAAATTAAAATTCAAACAGAAATTGGCTATACTTATGAAAATCCCATGAATACATGTGCAAATACATAAGACATAAACATGTGCAAGTAAATGATTAAAATAAATGAAGTCTTCTCTTCTTTTTTAATCTGAAATTTTTCCAAAATTTGGGTTTAATTGAGACACTGTTCACAACATTACATTTGGCTGGCATGATGGCATAAACTACACACGTAACAGGTGATTAAAGGTTCATAAATATGATTATATTTATAATATTTGACATTATTTTATTGTGAAAATGAAAACATGCTTTTAATTTTATATTTATAACAAGATTACTTGAGAATTTCTGTACATTCCTAACTCATTATCCCCTAGCGCCTTTTTTATGGGTCAGGAGGTCGTAGCCTACTCTGAGCTCTGCATCGTCATGGTCATGTATGACGCAATAAAGTGGGTGGTATTATATAAAGGTAGACATGTAGCTTTACGATGATACCAAATAATATTGTTCTAGTTGCACTACAAAATACAGAGGGAAAACATCACTTTGGACTAAGTTTTTTCCAGCCTAAATTCACCCAAGGTCGGAATCTGATTTTGTGCCTGGAATTAGACTTTTTGGCCTCAGATCTAAACAGACTGGTCTGAACTTCACACAGACAGGTGAACCTTTGTAAAACATAGGATAAGATGGGCATTTAGAATAAAGAGTGGTCTCGACACGAAAATGATGGGTCTGTTAAGCAAAATAAAAAAAGTTCAGTTTTTATTCTTCAGCTCCTGCTCAGGCAAAATAGCCATAGAAAAACGATGCCTCTAACATGAATGGGCATTATGTTAACCGAAAATGTCTAGGTCGATTTATCAGGATGTATTCAGAAATATCACCCCAAAAGGGTTTCCTACTTGCATTTCAGGCGAAAACGACAACAACCTGTAGGGGTTAATGAGTTATTAGTGGAAATTACAGAAATACTAGTACAGTGTAAAAGTACCATGTTAAAAAATGAAAAAAAATTACAGCAATTTGTTCCTGATGATACTTCACACTTCACACAGTAATTAAAAGTCAGACACCAGTACAAAAAACATTCTGATTGCAGTTACATGTACTTCTGATTAAATTAAAAATTAGTGCTCAGTATGAATAATGATATACATTTAATCAAGGTATGTTCCCAACTGTTTTTATTTATGTATAACATTCACCTAACTTTGAATAACATAGATCATAGAGCACATTGTGACTGCAGATCTGGATCCACATTGTTCATATTTGGGTACACTTTATAAGTGAGAAAATACTTATCTGGAAAGTTATGAGATCTTGTTGCACAGCTACATGTTATTTATTTATAGTAAAATAAATGCCTGAATTTTGTTTTGTTTGACAGCAAGTTGAGGTAGACGGCCAGCAATGTATGTTGGAGATTCTAGACACAGCTGGAACAGTATGTATATCAATGATTTCTACTGGCTTATGTTAATTTCAGGCATTTTCATCTGTTTGATTACTAGATTTATGAAATAAGATCTACTCCAAGATTCAGACCTGTATATAAGGTTTTGAGCATCTGCTTAAATTTTATACTTTCAAAGCTTAGACAGTATATGCTTTCAATGTGTAAAGTTTGAAAGTTATAATCTGTGCTATAGATAGACTGGTCATTCTAGTCAATGAAGTGTCGAGCAGAATACCAGAAAAATTGCTTAGGTTTCCTTAAATTATTTTCCTCACACTTTTTCTTTAAAGTGCATTATGTCATATTATGACAAACTGTCACATGACTACCTGTGACATCTTTAGCCAAATCAAGTAAGAATAAAAAATCTGACAGGTGAAATCATGTTCCAGAAACCTTACTTTTATACATAGTATGAATTGTTTTTATCACTGTTTACAGGAACAATTTACAGCTATGAGGGACTTGTACATGAAGAATGGACAAGGCTTTTTGCTAGTGTACTCAATAACTGCTCAGTCCACTTTCAATGACCTTCAAGATCTACGGGAACAAATTTTAAGAGTGAAAGACACAGATGAAGTAAGTTGAGTAAAATTCTCACTGTTAAATGATTGGTTCCTTGTCCTTTAGAGGCAATTTCATCATTTTGTGGAATGTATGGCTCAGATTAAGCCTGTTGTTATGCACCCTTGAAAAATTGAAATGAGTTTAAGTTCATAACATCACTAATTTTCAGGCATTTTGATAAGGCATCCATTGTGTAAAAACATTGTACTTAAGTCTTAATTTGTTTCATTTGGATTGTATGTTTCTTTCAATATCTTTTGCTGTAAACCCCCTTCCCAAATATTGCTGAAAGATGTGTGCACAGAGAAATTGGTTGAACTTCGTGTTGCATGCTGCCTTGTGAATCTAGTGTCTAAAGTATTATTTGAACTAGTGCCAAATAAAGAGGTGGAATTATTCATCTGGTGTCACTTTTGAAAGAAAATTCGGAAGAAAGGTCAGGATGTAATCAATAACCATGTCATTTATTGGAAGGATGAAGTTTGCTGGTGGTTAGCCAAACATAACTGTCCACATTTGTTGACAACATTTCATCTTTTTGTACCTTAAGATTGGTAATATGGAGATTTTTCGGAATAATCATGTATATGGGCTGTTCTTTTAGTATAATAGACAACCTTCATGGCCATTCAGTATGTCCCACCCAGTCACATTATCTTGACACCAGGCTGACCATTCCTGACACTAATCTCTTAATGCTGAGTGACAAGCGAGGTAGCTGCTGGTATCATTTGTAGAAGTCTTTGGTATCTGAGGTAGACACTTAAAACACATTGGTCACCAATATTTCTCAATTTTAATGTTGTACATAATGAATTTTTTTCTCAGTATGTTGCAATAACTATTCCAATACACTGCCATGTATTGCAGCAAATATTCCTGCTTTATGAAGTTTATAGAACCTTAAGTATATGTGTTAATTAACTCCATTCACAATTTTGGAGCATTGCTATAGTGTTAAATGTTTATTCAGGTTCCAATGATACTAGTGGGGAACAAATGTGATTTGGAGGATGAGAGAGTTGTAGGAAAGGACCAAGGAGCTAAGCTGGCCCAGAGTTGGGACTGTGGCTTTGTAGAAACATCAGCCAAAGCTAAAATCAATGTGAATGAGGTAAGTGTTGCTAATGTACTTTTTTTGTTAATAGTCTATGCATATAAATGTGTTATTTTAACTTGCTCCTGTTCTTGTTCTCATCAGTATAGTGGAAATCACTTATCTGAACATGTCATATTCAAACTGCCATCTGATCCAAACCAAACTATTGCGAAACTTGTATGTCCACCAGGCACTTTTGATAAGCAGCATTGTATTGTAATATAAATGATTCCTGTATCTTTAGTTGGTGTTTAAGTGGGGAGACAGAAACCTTATATTTATTATAAGTTGGAATGTAATATTTAGTCCAATAATTGGATGTACTGTATACCTAGATGTTTAATTATCAATCGTTCTAATTCGTTTGTATCATGATCTTAACTGTCAAATACATACCTCATTTTTAGCTTGATGACATGTGACCTTCACTGAGCCTCTTGTTTAATTCTATCCATTGGTTAACTGCTAACATTTGTGCTTATTTGTAATTCAGAGCAATCTTGGACAAGTATGCAAAAAATAAAGAAAAAAACAATACTTGTGTATCTTACAATTTAATATCTTGTAAATAATAATTAGCTTTGTTCTTAAGGTCACCAGCAATTACTTGCCAAGTCAAATTGGCCAGTGGATTAAATGATTCAATATTTTGTAAATTTAAAGTTATAACTATTGATGTGCAAAGAATATGTAGGGTTGGAATTTTGCCCAAGGCAAATTAATTGTGGAAAATAGATTTCAGGTTATTGCCTATTTTTTGTGAATGCTAAATTTTCCATTGATGTACATCAAGTCATCAATAAAACACCTGATGGACATAAATTAAGCAAAACACACATGCATAATTCCAAAATGTAAAGCAACATTTTTTTTCCCAGTGTTCCAGTGAGCTTATTGTTGTGAGATGAGTTGATAAAAAGTTGAGTAGGATAAAAACCATTACATTTCAAGGGTTAGGGAATATCCCATTTTCACCCAACCATTTTATTCAAAATTACAGATATTAATGTTTTTGTTGGTGGTATCTGTTACATTGTCACTTCTGACTAGTTGTATTTTTTGTTGGACAGCTGATAGCAGATATGTTTTTCAGTATGGTAGGACTGACTGTTTATGAACCTGTCATAATCCAAAAACACAAAATAAACATGTGTTATCTTGGTTAATTGACTGACAACATGTGTTATCTTGGTTAATTGGCTGACATGTGTTATCTTGGTTAATTGGCTGACAACATGTGTTATCTTGGTTAATTGTCTGACATGTGTTATCTTGGTTAGTTGGCTGATAACATGTGTTATCTTGGTTAATTGGCTGACATGAGTTATCTTGGTTAATTGGCTGCCTCATCATGTCATGAATGCACCGAGCAGCCATAAAAAGTTTTCGAAATTAAATTGACGTCGATTTTGAAACTCAAGAAGATTCTGCAGTTGCAATTCAGAGTTGTAAAACAAAGCCAACCAATCTTTTATAGTTGTTTGGGTAAACTAAATTTGTAACTATTCATTCCAGGGTAAGGAACCTGGTAGATATGTATTTATGTTGAATTTTTACTAATTTTGATTTGTGAAAATGTATTTGTTTTCCAGTATTATTAGGCTTCATGGACTTTCAAGACAACTTTTATTTAATATTGAGGTCATACTCCAGGTGTGTAGTCATAATTGGATGTATCAAATCTGGCTGCTTGATTTGGGATTATTTTAAGTTGATCCTGCAATACTTCATCATTGGGTCCCAAACTATACAAGCATGTTCTAATTGGAATGGTATCTACATCTTAATAGGCCTAAAAGTACTATTTGCCTTGGCTGATATTTCTTGAAAGTGATTGTTCCATTTCAGATCACTAGTAATTTTTATGCCTTATTTTTTTTTTTTGTAAAGATTTTCAAATTAATCTCAATGGAAAATCAAATTCTGATTTCATGACAAACATTTTCTTTTTATTTTTATTATAGTGATATTTGGAATTAAAAAAAAACATTTTCATCTCTGTTAAAATCAGACTTTGCTTATAAACAATACAGACCAATTAAGCTGAACATAAAGTTTTTAGCTTGCCTGGCTAATGTTGTGTATTATCCATATCCTGTCAGAAATTGTATTTTACCACAGCAGAGTCCATATTACTGATCCAAGTTGTAAAAAAATTGGAATGTGGATTTATGTCATGGAATTCTTGGTTGAGTTCAGTAATGAGCGAGAGCTGCTTCATGGTAATGATGTGTTCTTGTATCTGATTAACAGACCTTGTTGCCATTCAGGAGAATATAGTGTTGATATGCTTTTGCTCCAGGTTGGAAAAATGCCCTTCCTAACAAGGTGATGTGCCTGATAGGCAGAGCTTGCTGCCATTGTGGCAGCAGTATTTTTTTATTTGATTTGACTAAACTTGAAATAAAGGCTTTTCTTTTGTGATCTTGAATGAGTTTGATAGATAGGTTTTGATTTCCTGACCATGGTACCACTATGTAGGCCAGATTTCAAAATTAATGCAGATCAGGCGTTGGATATATGCTTATATCAAATTCTTGGTGAGATTAAAAAATATGAGTATGATACTTTCATATTGATGAGGTGATCTTGCAACTGTTCAACCCCACTTATTACTACTCACAAGGCTACACAAGACTTGGGAAGCCATGCACAATAATGGGGTGATTTTTGCATGTGATTGGCTGACCTTGTTAACACTCTTGAGACCAATTTCCTGATTCAGTTTTGATCAGACTTGGTAAATA
Organism: Potamilus streckersoni; assembly: GCA_016746295.1. Lineage (NCBI taxonomy): Eukaryota > Metazoa > Mollusca > Bivalvia > Unionida > Unionidae > Potamilus > Potamilus streckersoni. The sequence goes on from JAEAOA010002240.1 coordinate 902,127, forward strand.
GGTTTAAATCATTCAATGACTACATTTATAAGCAAGATCCATGCCTATTGATTTGGCATCTGATCCATTGAACTTGTTAGCACTTTGGCAACTCTTTTTTTTCTATCTTATTTTTAAAACTTTATATAAGTAGGCTTCTGTCTGCACATTTCAATACTCTGATCTTTTATATGATTGACTGAGCTTTTTTCCAGTGAGAGAGACTATTTCTGGCTTGATTTTAATCAAACTTAGTAAATTGGTCCGGGTGTTGGATAATTTTTAAGGCATATTTATGAGTTGATCTTGAATCAGGTAACATAAATTTTGAGAGGCTTTTTGTATGATTTTTATTAAACCAGATGAATAAGACTTATAAAAATTCTTGTTTGATTAAGATTCAGGAGTGAAATTCTTGAATAATAATTACGTGACTTTGCATCTTATTGGGCGAGTATGTTGTTAATATAGCAACTACATTTCTGGTTAGATTTTGATCAGTCTTGTTAAATGGCATGATGGATGACTTTGATTATGAGCAGAATCTAACATGTCATGCTGTTTAATTTTGATTTGTTGTTACAGATTTTCTTCAGTTTAGTAAGAGCAATAAACAAGAAGAATCCTGATACAAGAGGAGGCAAGAAGTCGGGGAAGTCTAAATCATCTTGTACACTTCTTTGAAAATATTAACAGTAAGAAAAATTTTACTTCTTTATGTATGTCTTGTTGTCTTAAAAAATTAAAATGATACATTTATATAAATCAATGGACGATTCCTGTTGTAAGAGAAAAAATCCACTCTGCACGGCCAATTAGTTGCATTAGTAAGCAGAGCTTAATGTAGGTATGCATTTGCTTTTCCTGTATTTTGTGAAGAATGTTTAACTTGTTCATCATGGCAATATACCACTTTGTCTTTTAAACAAAATTATTTATGAATCCATCAGTAATAAATGGAAGTTTTTTTTTATATCAGTTGTAATTAAGGCTGTCATGTTTGAAGTAAACTGTAAACTTTTACATCAGTGTCAGAACTTAAACAGTTCTGTTTAAAATGTGGTTAATTTGCTTGCATGACAGGGGGGTTATCATGCTCACTCTTCCAGATCACTGCCATGTCAACTCTGTGTTGGGAGACTGCTTTGGTAGCCTAGTGGTTTGAGCTTTTGCCTCAGATTCAGGAGGTCGCTGGTTTGAATCATGGTTGAGTCATAACAAAGACTTATAAAAATGGTACTAACAGCTGCCTTGCTTGTCGCTCAGCATTAAGAGGTTAATGTTAGGACTTGTCAGCCTGGTGTCAGGATGATGTGACTGGTTAGGAGATCATGCTGCATGTCTGCCAAAGGATGCCTCAGTGCTAGACATAACTATAAACTGTCATACTGTAGATATTGTAGCAATATAACTGAAATTTTTTTTAAAGCTATGTTAAAAATACACACACATACACACACACACACACACACACACCTCAATGTAAGTTTGACTCTTGGGCGTGGATAATGTGTGTACTTGAGAAAGTTTGCCAGTAGATGAGGTGCATTGTTGAATATAGATTGGCGCATTGCTGTAATGATGATTCTATAAATTAGAATAATGTTAACAAACTTAAAACAAGAATAAAACTTGTATATCCAACTAATTTTAATCAGTCCTTGTACATGACATTTCCTTCAATATCAGTTACGTATCACTAAAATGTGATTTCGATGACTACACTATTTGACAGAATTTTAGCCCATGTCAATATTACTTCATAGACAAAATGCAGAAACATGCAGATTCAATCACTGAGTATTTACAGTTGAACAGTTACATTTTCTTAATTTTCTCTTTGAGTATTCACAAATGGTTTGGATATGTGAAGCCAGTTAGTATTAATGTGAATGCCAAAATAACTATGAACTTTTGGTCAAGACTTTTAATTCATTACAAAACTTATAAATCCGTTCCCTTAAACTGTAATGAGTGGTCAAAGATCATGTGCGTTCATAATGGCTATTTTTGTAAATACATTGTTTCCACTTCACTTTAGATATAACACTGGGGACTTAAAATGCAACAACTGTCAGTCCTCTGGCAAGACACATTGTGCTGACTTGTAAGAGACTTGCAGATATTTTAAGTGGATGGTCAATACACTTGTGGTTCCTTCCATATTGGAAACCTTTGTAGAGCATAGGTTATTCTTATGGCGTCAACAGTTGGGAATTAATATCCAAACTAGATTATTTCCAGCTTTTTTTCAGTCATTAGAAATACGATCGGTGTGCAAAGTTAATCATTTTGTAAGGTGCTTTATATCTTGTGTAAATGGAAGGTAGGTTCTGTGGACATTAACTGGGCTAACACAAAATGATCACATTCATTTTTGTAAATATGACTGCCTTAGTTGCAGTATAGATTATCAAAAAACAATATCAATGAGGTTAATTAACATGACTCTTCATAAAATTTAGAAAGCACCTCTTTTTTTTTCTTTTCATGGTGGATTTTGATTGTCATTATCTTTCTTCTTTGCAGGTGCTGATTGTTTGTAATGTTGATGATGTTTCCTGGGAATTTTCAGTATTTATTTACTCATTAAAGAGGAAGACCCTGACCACAAAAAAAGAAATAGATGACCATTCAACTAGGTCATTTCAGTTGGACAAAAATATTCATCTTGCAATAAATTTGTTTTTATCACATCAGTCAGCCATGCTGTAAGAATTAAACTGTCATTAACAGCTTAATTAATATAACAGCTCACCTGGCTGTATATGCCAAGAGAAGTTATTAGTATGGCCTTGCATCTGTCATGCATTCATCAACATTTACATACTTTCCAATCTGAACAACCACTAGACTCATTTTAACTAAACTCAGCAGGGAGCATCCTTTCTTTAAACAAATTATTTCTTTCAGCCATCAAATATGGCTGCTATTATTGTAAACGAAAATCATATAGTAACTTTTTTAAAATCAGAATTAGACCAAATTTGGACAGAAGACATCATATCATAATGGCTATAAAATTTTAGACCAATGATGCTGATCCAGTATCATACATGGTTACAATTATTAACAGTAGAAAAATATTCTAAGTTCTTTCATATTGGTACAATTGATGCCAATCCACCATTAGATACAGCTTCCATCAATTAAAATAGAGAATCCATTAAACACTTCTTAAAAAGCTCTGAAAAGAATTTTGACCAAATTTGACAAAAGATCCTTGCATAAGGAACTTTTAAATATCTGTAGATTATACAAATCTGCAATTGGGTATAGCTTCCATTAATAAAAAATAGACCTGTAAACGATGAGTTTTTAAAAATTGCTGAATATACCAAATTTGACATATGTTGTAGCATTAAGGCCTGTAATTTCATACAAATGGTGGTGATCTGTGTCAACATAGAAACCATTACAGACAACAGGAAAGCTTTTAAATGATAACAAGAAAATGTTAAGGTATGAGAGTTTTTCAATTTTGCAGAAATGACGATCTGCCATCCAAATATGACTGCCATCATTTAAAAATCTGAAAATACTTTTAAATTTTAGGAAGAGTCATACTTTTCCACATTTTATGGAAAACTGCCAGGGCATTTGGTTTTATTGTAGATATAAGCCAGGTGAGCGATTGCATGTTCTGGTAGGCCTAATATTTCTTCAAACATTGAAATGTACTTTCTATGCCATTTGATTGGTATATTAAAGGGGCTTTTGACAGCTTTATGATTGTGCAGAGACTGCAAGGAGTTGGTCATATGTAAAACTTGTACTAAAGAATGATTGCAGTCAGATGTTATTATATTGTTTAATTAGTATGCCAAGCATATGCTTTGGAGATTTACATATACATGTGTCATTGCAATTTTACTATATACATGTAACATCAGGAGATATCATGTCAAGTTACTTTTTTAACTGATATGTGTGCATTATTAAAAACCCATAGTATAAAGATTTTGTCTGTTAAATAATATGGACATGTGCAGTTGAGGAACATTTGTATTGTTAAACTGATTACTACTATGGTTTTTTTTTTTTATACCAATTGGAGCTTTTGGTCTTTTATATACAAAATACATGCATTTTTCCCCATCTTAAATTTTTTTTCACAATTAGATTCTTGTTTTCCAATAGTTGTACATTTTGTAGTATACCCTTATTTGTAAAGTGATAAGGTCTTTTGCACCAATATATTTTTTTTTCAAATATTGTTATCCATTTCTAGCAAAGTTTATGGTAATTATCAGAATCACATAGCAGCTTACCTAGGGTTGGTATGGAGTGATATTTGTTCTAGATAAAACTGTCTCTTTTGGGTGATAATGTGCTTTTACTACTACTTCTACTACACAAAGTACATTTAGTGACAGATGTATTTTTTTGTAAACCTAAAAGATGCTTTATCCATATTGTTAACAAAATCAGGCTTCCTACAGACTTCTAAATTGTCCTTTGTCTTGTTCAAGGTCATTTATTATTATTATTATTATTATTACTATTATTATTATTATTATTATTAAGGTCACATTTTGATGAGATCTTGTTTAATGTGCTTATATTTTTCTGTATTCCCTGAATTGTTTCCCCTTCATGGTGATTTGTACCTGTCCAGGGTCATGTAGAATTCCTTTACATGCTAAAATTAATCTATTCTCATAAGAAAAGGAAATTTTCTAGAATAAAAATGACATAACTGGTCATTTTTGAAGAATGTTTAAAATTGATGCTATCAGTTTGTGGGTTCACTGTAAAGAATGATGGAATTATATTTATTTGTAATTTAATCTAATTTTTCTAACATGGGATTTGCAAGCCAATCATAGCCAAATCAAATATTTGCAAGCAGATCATGGCCTGGTACATAATGTGCAAGAAAATCATGGTTTGCACTTTTTGCTGAAAGTTGGGCCACTTTTTTCAAAACCCATACTTACTGTGCAGATCAAAATGACTTGATCATTATATTATGATGTTGATTTTTGCTTAATTGGTTTGCTGAGATACTGCATGTACAATAGCATGGTTGCAACCTCTGTTTCTTAAATAATGAAAAATGACATTTTTATCGATTGCAGTAGAAGTATTATGAATGAAAATGATAATGTCAACCAAAAACATACAAGGCCTTAGGAAATTTTAAGCAGTTTATGATTTACCATTATTATGTCACTCTGGCTTACTTCTGCAAAAGACTGGCCTGATCTCGATAATTGTGTCATACTGAGTGCTCATTTCACAAACATACCTTTCTTTTATGTGTTTGATAACAGGTGTCCATGATGTTCCTTGTGTTCAAACTTGATGAATTTTTAAATACTCATTTAGTGATTAGTGACAGGGTAGTTTTTCCTATACTTTTCGACCTAATGGTTACTTGGGCATGGTTATTCAACCAAGAGCAGCATGAAAATGCAAAACCCTGTCTCTAATTATTTTTAGTGATTGGGGATTGATTGGGCACATAGCTATGTAAAACTAACATTTTAGAGGTGTTACCTCCAGCATTTTACGAGTGTTCATTACATGGCAAGTAAAATAAATAAGACGTTTATCTGCCTGTGTATTATGTAACTGCAGATCCTGATGGATGATGTTTGTATTTGGATGTCTGTTATGTGTTACCAGAGTAATATTTAAGGATACCACATGGCAAGAAGCAGAGTTACACAAAAGAATCACATGGTAATAACACAAAGTTATTCAAAAGGGCCACATGGTAATAGAATGGAGTTAGAATCAAAAGAGTAGGAAACATAACAGAGCTATTTCTAACAGAATTTGATGAACATCCTCGTTTGACCGATTTGATTTCCTAATGTATATGTGAGCCTGTAATTTTTTCCCTAAAGTACATATATATATATTTATATATTTGCTTTTCTTATTATATAAAAAAAATTGCTTTGTGCAAATTTAATTGATAAATTTGTCTATTATTAACTGGGGATTTATGATACCTTTTTTCTGGCAAAGCTTAAATTGGATAAGCATTCAAGTTTATTTATTTTAGCCACCATTTGTTATAATCTGAGTAAGGTTGCTTTCAGAAGCTTGTACAGCTTTTAGCCTTGTATAATGGAGTGTACATACTCAGTTAAGAAATATTAAATAATCCATGTGCCTTGTAGTTTGGAGAATGGGGACATAATTTATCTTGTTCCACTTGGAATGCAGTGTAGAATATATACATATAACCAATCTCCCCCCCCTTGCACACAAACACTTCATGGACAAAGTGATTTATATTCACTCCTGTATATGCATGATAAATTTTAAGCTATGATTTTCTGTTTGTTTTTTATTTCATTATGTGCTAATAAGTCCTATTTCTAGCTATATAAGCAAATAACTTTAATTTCCTGAGTGGAATCTCACAAACCTTGTGAATTGTGAATGGGTCCATAATATCTTGCATATGCTATTTCTTGCTAAAAATGTAACTTTTTCTTGTACATCATTTTCCTTAATAAAGTCTGTAGTCATCTTTAGTTTGTTTATATATTCTCCTAAGTTGAACAATTTGACATAGTTCCTTTGTTTCTTTTCTTTATCTTTTGTTTGCCAGAGATAGGCTATATCAGATTCCTCACGTCCATCAGTCGTGAACTTTTGGAGAAGGCATTTTGTATTACCAACTTGGTGGAAATGCAACAAGGACTTACAGCTCTAATGTCTAAAGAATTTGGCATTGCAATTATCACTAATAAATTGCCTGCTACTATTGTTTTGCTTCTGATCCAGGATGCCAAGTTCCAAAAGCTAAATATCCACTCTTCCAATAAATGAGCGATTAGTATCAAAAAGAACATGACCCCAGTCTGATTTCATAGTCAGAGCCAACTTATTTAATACATTCCTTTTTTACCTATGTGTCAGAGAAATTGGCCTTGCAATTTTTAAATGTGTTTTTGGCCAGTCTTCTACCATTTGTATTGCTTTTGTATTCCTCTGCAATCTTATGTTTATAGACTGATCAAGTATGGGACTTGGTGGTAAGTCACAGCACCCATAGAGAGGGAGGAGGAAAAACTGCTTTTTCAACATCATAAGATGATCCCCTCCATGGCAATGGAGGGGTCTGGAGTGCTTCCTGCTATAGGAAAATCAGATACCCCTGTGGGGCTGAAACAAGGAGTTATCTATGTCCTGAGGTTGCCAAACGACCAATGATTCCTGATGCTACAGGTGCTGGTGAAGGACAGATCATCAGGAGGAAAATAACCTGAGAACTAGTCATGCATTCTTGGCAGGAATGAGTACTGTCTTCTCATGGTTTGCTCAGTGCCAGGGATCAATATTAGCAGATCAAGCTTCCTAATAATAGGGAAGAGCAGTAATCTCTGGAATTACTTTGGTTTTAAGCATAACCAGACTGATGAAATTGATCATTCGTTGGTAGTTGCTTTGAAAGAGTAAAGTATTCCGTACAGGACTACTAAATCTATTGACATGAAATCTATCTGTGAATATTGGCCTCAGTTTGCTACATCCACTTACCATACTACGTCCTAACCACTCTTAAAACATGTTTGTAAGTCAAATCTTTTAACCAACAATTTACAGTACTTGATGCCTGTCAATCTAAAGAATTAAAGCCAGGTCTAGTTTCATTTGTTAATTTCAAGTGACTCTTTTTCAGTACTTTTATGAATAAGCGCTCTTTACACACCTGACAATAAACATGATCTTTTTTTTGGTAGAAAATGTTTAATATAATAAAATTTACAGTCTCAGCAAATCAGTGACAGTTATTAGTATATAGTGTAGTTTTCATGGCATTGATTACATAATCATTGTGTTACAGTGTATTGCAATATGTCAATATTCAACCCTAAGGTACACTGTATACCTGTCAATTATTGACCACTGGGCTTTGATCTTTGGGGTGGGGACAGGACTTAAGTCTCGTGCACAACAACCGTGTCTATGCTACCATCTAATCTCAGTGGGGATACATAATTGGGTTTTGTTCACCAGTATCAGGTAAGGGTGTAGATCAGCATCTCCCCTTTCCTTCATTCCAATTTAATATGTGGATTTGCCTCTCCTCCAACCCCTTTATCTGGTAGTAGTGAGCTCTCTTCCATCTACCCAAAGACATCATGGATGTCCCTTCCATGGTGTTGCAGATGTGACAGATTGGGAATTTGCTCATTCACCTCCAGCAAGGAGGGAGTCTACTAGTCTCCTTCAAGACTAGAGTAAGAATATGCAATTGAGTGAATTCTGTTTGTACAAGAAGACACAGAGGTGGGAGTTGATTCAAAGACAAACTGGCAATGAACATGTGGACCCTTCTGCAAAGCAGAAACAAATGAAAGAGGACTAGGGCTCTTGGAGTTTGCTGCCTACAACAATCTTGTACTAGTGAACATGTTCGGCCCTCACAAAACATCTTGAAGATGGACCAGGCACAGTCCAGATGGACAACATCAAAACCAGATTGAATACATAATGGTGGAAAAACAATTCTGCACAGGACTGAATATTGGCAGAACAAAAAGTTTTTGAGGAGCAGATATTGGAAGTGACCATGATTTATTAATGTTTTGCCTCCACCTGAAAATGATCAAGAAGCCTAACCAACCAAAAATCTGATTAAACCTTGAAAAACAATTGAAGAATCCAAAAGTAGAAATGGCATATCAGTTTGTGAAAGATCTCACAACCCACAAACAAGGGGAAAACTATTACCATCCAAGACAAATCAGGAAAATGCCTCACAGAAAATCAAGAGATCCTCAAGCGATGGACAGAATACTGCTCAAAATTGTAGTCATAAGACCCAAAAAGATTCAGCAGTACTAAATTGCCCACAGGTTGAAGAAATTGATGACAACCCCATTCCTCGTGAAGAAGTAGAAATTGCAGTTGGGTCACTAAAGAAGGGAAAGTCAGCTGGTATTGACAACAGCTCATTCAAGCATGAGGAGAAGAGATAGTCACAGTCCTGTCAAAAATCTGCAACAAGATTTAGCAGACAGGAGAATGGCCTATCACATGGACTCTGTCATTGGTCATTGTACTTTCCAAAAAAGGAAAGGAAACCTACAGCAATGCCAAAGCAACAGAACTATCAGTCTGATCAGTCACCTAAGCAAAGTCATGCTGAAGATAATTCTCAAGAGACTAAAGCCTCAAGCATAGAAAATTATTGCTGAAGAGTAGGCAGGCTTCCAAGCAGGAAGGAGCACCATAGAACAAATCTTCAATCTTAAGACTCTTGTGAGAAAAACCTTCAGCATCAGTGTTACAATTCTTAGCTTGTTTAAAGTTACAAAGAAATGGGTGAAGCCAACAAGCTTTGTAAATTTAAAAAAAATAATTTCCCTAAAAAATGCGGTAAAAATATGAGGGAAAAAAAGGATTTTGTGAATATAATTCAAAAATTAATCCCAGAATTGAAAAACATGTCTTGTCACTAAAATGCCCTAAATGAACCCAAGTTCAAATCCCTGCAGAATTAAATAATGGTGGATGGTGATGATCAGGTGAATGAAATATTGATGTGTCAGAAGTAATGTTGAATTTGGTACATTGTGAAACTTTTGTCAAAAGTTCCAAGTTGAAAAGAATATTCTGGTTTTAGCACTCTAAATAATTCCCACCAAATGTTTTTGTCCAAAGCTTTGATGACTAAGCACTTATTTTCCAGAAAGAATAAATTATTCTTAAATAATTAATCACTCAAACATTGGCCACCACAGAAAATACTTTTGATCTCTTAAAGGTATTTTTACGACAACTAGAAAACTGATATTGAGTATTAAAACCCACTAAAACATCATTTCCACACTTTGATAGGTCACATAATTACTTACTACAAGGCACTTGACACCTGCGCTCGGCTTGGATAGTCTTTTTTAAGATCCAATAATAAAAAGATGATGACACAAGGTGATCATGTGAGTGAGGTATGTATGACCTTGATAGTGACCAATCATTTAAACTTCATGTTTACAAGTGTCTGAAAGCGGTCAGCTAAAATTAATGCTAATGAAATACTTTCTGAAGGTCTGTACAAACAGAATGTAAAAAATAAATGAATCTCGTGAAAATAATTATAACAATATGTAATACCAGTAAAATAAAATAAAAATTTAATACTAACACAAGCAATTTAATTACATATATGTAACATTTCCTCCAATGAAGAAAAAAAGATTTATATGTTTTCTTTTTCCATATGTAGATTATACACGAGGTAAAAACAAAATTACATAAGAAAACTCTGAATTATACAAAGTGTACATGAAAAAAAAGTTCTATACACAGTGCATATGCAATTAAATGGTCTTTTTCTTTGATATTAAGATTATATTCTTGCAAACTCCACCATAATCTTTGATTTTCATTTTTCATCCTGTCGATGAAAGTGAGGGAGTTGTGATCACTATACACAACAACCGGAGGAGCTGAGCTAATGTGAACTTTAAAATACTGTAGTACCAATATTAAAGCCAAACATTTATTCTCGATTGTTGAGTAATTTCTTTGGTGTTTGTTAATTTCTTTGAAACATCACACTGGATGATCAACACCATTTCTATCTTCTTGAACCCCAACATCACTCACATCCACAGATAATTTAAATGGCTGACTGAAATTTGGAGCTGTTAACTGGTGCACTTTTGAGTATGGCTTTTAACCTTTTGAAAGCCTCCTGACATTTTTCAGTCCAAAGAAACTTGTTTTTCTTACTTAACATGTTTGTGAGAGGTTCAGCAATATTAGAAAAATTGGAACAAATCTTTCAATAGTAGCTGGCCATACCCAAAAAATTAAATCAGTTGCTTTTTACTGACAGGCACAGGAAAATCAGAGATAGCCTTGACCTTAGCATCAATAGGTTTATCTTGACCTTGTAATATATGTCCTAGAAAAGTTACAAAAGCATGGTAGAACTCACTTTTAAATAAATTGATTGTTAAATTTGCATATGTAAATCTGTCAAAGAATTTCCAAATTGTAAGATGTTCTTTCCAGGTGTGGTAGATGATGACATCATCAATATAAGCATCACAGTTATCTAGACTGGAAATAATCATATCCATCAAGTATTGAAAAGTACTTGGGGGGGGGACCCTTTATCCTGAACGGTATAGTCTATCTGGAGATAACAAATGACAAAATTTCCTCGGTCCTTTCCGTTAGTGGAATTTGCCAAAATCCTTTCAGAAAGTCAAATTTAGTGATGTACTTGTCATTTCCAATTTTATCAATACAGTCATCGATCTTTGGTAATGGAAATGAATATGTTTTTGTCACACTGTTCACCTTCCCATAATCAGTGCACATGTATAAAGTTTTATCCGGCTTCGGAACAAGTATACATGGTGAACTCCAATAACTTTTACAGTTCTCTATGAAATTGTTCTCCAGCAAATATTGAATTTCCTTTTTCAAGTATTCCTGTTTGAGGGTTCATAATATATAGGTGTTTTACAGGTTTTGAATCTACAATTTCAATGTCAAGAAATTTTTTTGTCCTTGTAGGAATAAAAAAAGAATTTTAACACTAACACACTAGCAATTTAATTACATATATGTAACAATCAGCAGAATCTATACAGTATTTATAGATTTCAAAAAGGAATTTGATAGGGTATAGCATGTGGCCTTATGGGCAACTATATTGAAGTGCATCAACTCAAATCTGGTGCAGGTTGTTGAGCACATCAATGACAAAGCTGCCAGTGCTGTCCTCATAAATGGCAGCAGAGGAGAGTGGTTTCGAACAACAGTTGGAGTCAAACAGGAATGTATACTGTCACCTACACTCTTCAACATTTTCCTGGAAAGGATCATAGAGGATGCATTGCATGACCACAAGGGCACTGTCAGCATTGGCGAAAGAACAATCACCAACCTTCATTTTGCAGATGATATTGATGGTTTAGCAAGAGATGATAAAGAACTGGCTAACTTGGATGAGTACCTCGACACAACCTCCACAGCATGGAGATCAGCATAGAAAAAAACCAAATTGATGACAAATAACACCAACAGCATTAATGCAGAAATAAAGATCAGTGGACAGAAGCTGAAAAGAGTCACAAGCTTTAAGTACTGGTGTCAATTACCACAGAGGAAAGCTCCAAACCAGAACTACTTTGCAGGATTGCCCTGACAACTGCTACAATAATAAAGTTGAAACATGGATGCTCTCGTCAGATCTACAAAGAAGGATTCAACCTTCGAAATGAGATGCTACCACAAATTGTTGGTCATCTCATACATTGACCATGTAACCAACAAAGAAGTCCATAACAGGATTCAACAATCCATTGGATCCTATGAAGACCTCTTGACCACTGTAAAAATGTGTAAACTGAAATGGTATGGTCATATCTCAAGATCATCTGGACTGGCAAAAACAATTTTGCAAGGTACAGTATGAGAGTGCAGATAAAGAGGCAGACAGTAAAAATATAGGAAGACAACATTAAGGAGCGGACAGGCATGGGAGTTGGAGATTCCCATTGGGCAGTCGAGAACAGGGAAAGATGGAGAGAATTGGTTGTAAAGTCAACTCTGGTGTCCCAATGACCTCATGAGTTAAGGGATTGATGAAGGTGATCACCTAGAAGGACATTAAATAGTGTTAATCCTATTACCCTTCCCCCTGCTGTGAATGGTTATAGGAAGACACAAGTTGTAATGAAGTGCGTCTCCCTCTCTGGAGAGTGATGCCATGGAGATAGTTCTGTCTCATCTCGGGAGGTCAACACTCCCATTATCGTGGATTCAATGGAGTTTCCAGAAGAGTTGGTTGTGGCAGATACTCACCTTCTGTATGCTTCGCATATATCAGGCCAGGTGTTGGAGGAGGAGCTATTGACTCCTTTCTGGCTTCTGCCCAAAGCCTTCTGTAGTTGAGGACATAAAGATTATTTCATCTTGAGATTCTTTCTGTGTCCTGCTCTTCTTCAAATCTTCTGCTGCCCCTGCACTCATTGGATTGGGAATTTTCACAGGCATTTTCTTGGGCCAAGAGTCTGCTAGACAGGAGTGGTCTGTCCCCATTATGTGCTCCAGTCACTGATCTCTGCTGCCAGATATGGGGTTCATTCACATGCTTGCCCTTCAAGCATACTCCTTTTTGGACTTTAGTGAATATGTGGCGATACTGGCAGGAAGTAGGGCTTGTCTTGCAGTAAAGGCCTCCTTGGAGCTTAAGGTTCAAACCATACTGATAAATCTCTTAGTCATTTCTGGCAGTATCATACAAACTTTTGAAGGAAGAATTGTCTCTAGCAGCACTTCTGGAGACTGTGGCAAACATATCAAGGCATGTGCTATCAAAAGGAATGGCATTCTCAGCAGAGCTCCACCTCTGCATGGATACCACTTTGGAGACACCTAAGGTCTTGCTGGATCACAGCAATAACCTTCTGACAGCTGCACTGCTTTAGGCAGATATGCGCTTAATAGGTCTCAAGATTTGAGGGTTCAGTAACACTGCTCTCCAATATGCACACCATTACCAACTGTGGGAACCTCCTGTGAAGTTCAGATGTGTTCCTTACAGCAGCTTTATGGCCAAGACTTCATAATTGGATTACATTTACCTCAATTACTTAAGAACTCTGAAGGCAGCTGCAGACTCGGGTTCATTGGAGATGCTTTTTTTGCACCCTCTCCAGTTCTCGCTTCTGGCAAATTTGAAATTGAATAAAGACCCACTGCTGGCTCAAATTCTTCTGTGATCCAAATTTCCTTGGCATCTGAGTGGTGTCTACATCAGGATCATAAGTCCTATTTCATAACCCCAAAGCCCACTCCTTTCTGTACATAGTTCCATAGTAATTGTACTATCTTTTCATCTTTTTAGTTTGTTTTTGCAAGATAACTTGATTGGGACTTGTTTGATTTTTACCAAACTTTATTTGCAGCTTATCATCAGGCATTGAAAGGGCTTGATTTCCACTTCCTACTTCCCCATCTAGAATAGGTATGGTCCATGCTTCTTTTTTTTTTTCAAACCCTCTTCCTCATCCCCTCAACTTTCATTTCTGCAGCAACTTTCTGAAGGATTGTTGGACTCTAATAAAACTAATTTTAGCTCTGTACTGATGAGACATTTTTTAAGTTTGATTTTGAGTGTTTTGTGATATTTAGTGAACTTGTACCCCCTGATCATTGTTTACTTCAGCAAAGGTTTACTAATCATGGATTTCAACATATTAGGTACAGGGCTTAATGAAACCTTGAATAAATTAAATATCCAATGTTCTAAATTCATTTTCTGGAGTTGAGGTCCCAATTGCCCATTCTCCAGACATTGGTTTCAAAAACGTAACTTTAACACATTCTTTGATTGGCATTACATTTAGGACTCTGTACAGCACTTGTTGGGAGGCAACCTTGATACATTTTTCAGCAGATAACTTGTTCCATTTTTTTTTTGTCCACCACCCCCTGCACCCCTTATCCAGTTATGGTCATAACTGATTCATGAAAATACAATATTTATGTTGATGTGGTAAAAAAATAAAAAATAAAAATGCATATAAAATGTCAAAAAATTGCTCAGAACTATTGTATAACCCAATTGGTCATTTTGGAAGGTATGTTGGTGGTGTATACCCAAAAGACCTCCACATTAGGTCCTACTGGTAATTCCACTAGCTTTCTAATCAAGTTTACTTCCTTTTATCCTGTGATGTTTTGTTTGTTGCATAGGGTAATTGCTAAATTCATGTAGTGCTCGCTGATAGTACTGATAGAATTGAATTGGGGGCACTGATGGTTGTGCATTTTTTGTCAAGTAACCATATCTTACCATACAACTGAAGAGGTTGCTTCCTTGCATCATGGTCATTAGTAATTTCCCCTACTCAAGAGAATAAATATCTTAAGAATTCATCAGAACTAACAGTGCATTAATCATCATCATAACCTAGTCAGTGCAGATGGTCTCTTTTTATAAGTATATACTGTAATAGCCAACATCTAGGGAAATGACCTTGTATAACTTTAGCAAATGTTTGTTCTGTTCCTCATTGTTGGATTCATGGGTAAAACTTGTATAAAAAAAAAATGGAATCCAACACTGTTGATTAAACATTTTTTGTGAAGAAAGACATATCTAAAATCTTTTAAAGCACTTGTACCAATGTCATATACACATCTACTGTTAAGGGATCATTTTACTACATGAAATGTTTATTTACTTGCTTGCCACAATTGCAATAAACAATATCTTGGTGAGACCAAAATTACATACTAAATTACAAAATTACATACTCTGCGTTTGACAGAGACCAACATTCATATTTAAATGGGCATTGAGGCATTTTAATTTAATGCTTACATTACAAGTTTGATCAAAACTGGATTAAAACTTTGTCCTCCAGAGTGCTAACAATTTTGGTCATTCAGACACAAAATCACCTCATTAATATCCATGCATTGGCACAAAACAAGATTTAATGACATACTGCATTTATTCCGAGTTGAATAAAAGTCAATTAAAAATACATCCTTCAAAGTAAGAACAGGCTCAGGCAATCAGATGCAAGATGACCTCATTGGTATGCATACCATCTTATCAACCTTGTGTATCTACGTTATAAAAAAAGATCTTGATATAAACACTGATTCAGAGTGTAATCCAAACTGGATCAGAAATCTGATATCTGGGTTGATACCAAGGTCAGCCAATCAGATGCAAGATCAACATGTGTGGAGTGCACTTGTAGAACTCTTCTGAGATGTTTTTCATCGAAATTGGGCCAGAAATTTGAACTTGAGTGGTAACGAGCAACAGCTGATCCAGGGCTATAGCATCAGCTTACTTAATTTTGTAGCCAGGTAAGCTAAATATATCTACACCAGAAGCAGCGATTTACTTGAAATTATGAAAATAACTTCTGAATCAAAGAAAGCTCCATCATAAAATGAGCAATTGAAATGTTGATTTTCCACATCAGTTATCAATGTTTAGCCAATTCCTTGTCTGATATCACAGCTGGCAAGTGAAATTACTTCTACATACCTAATGTGTGACTTCATTAAAGCATCTGTAAATCTAAAGAATTAAAGACAGGTCCTTAAAATGAAGTTCATCAACAGGAATCTTGAAAAGGTTAATTTCAGAAGAAACTGTAGTTTCAAACTTTAATCTTAAATTTACACAAATGTAAGATTTCTATCTATCATCTGACAAAATCATCAGGTTGTTCCATATATCAACGGCTAACATTTGTATGCTGACTACTCTGAGACTTACAATAATGCATGTTTAACATGTGAAAAAGAAGAAATCATTGAAGGCATTGTTTCAGTTAAGTTACATGATAAATGTAAACATATTCACCTGCATGTAGAAAGCAAAAAGATGTGCCAGATAAGATTCTAACATGAATCAATTTATTTTAGATGGAACATGCATATGCACACATATATTAGGAGTATACAATTTTTAGTGATACTACTGGGTCTGATTCAGACCATTTCAAATATATATAAATGAAAATCATTAATGTACCAGACTTTAATGTAAATGATTAAAATAATGCACTGATGACAAGGCAATTTTGATCCCAACTTAAATCATAAACAAAAATTGTAAAGACGAGTAAAGAGATACTGTAAAACTAGAAAAATAAAAGCTCATGCTTATTATGAGCCACAACAAATGGTGTGACCCTTGTCTGTTTATTACACCATGGTTAAATTTAGAATTTAAGCTGGTTTCTCATGCACTGTTATCTGCATGGTCATAACTTGTGCAAAGAAGTGTTCCCTGAACGCACTATTTTGTATTATAATGATATATCTGCTGATACACTCAGGTGTGTGTGTGTTTGGATTTCTAACATAGCTTTAACAATTTTTCAGTCATACCTCTACGATGTCTGCGGTTTGGCAGTTTATAGTGATGTCTAGCACCAGGACATCATGCTGCAAGCATGTAGCATGATGTCCCGTCCAGTCACATTATCCGTACACCAGGATGACCAGTCCTAACACTAACCTCTTAATTCTGTGTGCCCAGTGAGGCAGCCTTATATAGGTGAAACCAGAATCCTAGCATATCGAGATACAAACTTGAGACAGTAATATAATTTCTAAGTTTCAGTTTCATACAGCAATACTTATAAACATTGTTGATACTATTTTGATGCCACCATTGCCACAGAACTTGTTATATGTGACTCATCATTTACAAGCAACATAATGCAACATTTGGTTTGAAAAACTCTAAAATGATGTATGAAAATGTATTTTGCAGCAAAACACTTATCTAATTTTAATCAGAACATAAATGTTATGTGACTCTATCATCTAAGAATTTGGTAAAGTTGTGCTTTTATCAGAGTCTGGAGGCAAAATCTTACAAGATAAGATAGTCAAAATTAATATCTTTTCATGCCAGGATGCTTTCAGTCAAATTTGGTCACATTCTGTTCAGTTAGGCTTAGAAGCTTTTCAATTTTAAGTAACAGTGGCCATCTAATAGCAGATCTGCATCAGTTGTACAGTTTATACCAGGATACTTTCAGTAAAATTTGGGGAAACTATGTTATTCATTTTTCGAAAAGTCATTAAAAATTTATTACTTTTGCAATGGCAGACATTTAATGGCAAATCAGCATCATTTATAGAAAAACACCTGAAAACCCCTCATGCCAGAATGTGTTGTGAAATTCAGAAAAATCTTCATGTCTTTAGCAGTTTTTGAATCATTTTAAAGTTTTGCACTTTTATCATTAATACAGTCTTGAAAGGCACCTATATACCTGGTTTTCCAGCAAATCAGGTCAAGTTCTGGTGACTAGTTTTAAGGAAAAGTTTTTTTTTTTTAAAGGTTTATCTATTTTTAGCAATAAAGGCCATAATTAATGGCAGAGTGACAAAATTTGCATTAATTGGAACACCTTTGATAATATTGCTTTTTGTAAAATTTGTACAAATTCAATGGAGCAGTTGTCACGTCAAGATTTTTCACATATTTAGTAATGGTGGCCATATTTGATGACAGATTGTCATCATTTCTACAAATCTGTAAGCTTTTCAAGATTTTTGTCAATTTAATACATTTTGTTTGGCAGTTTAAGCTAAATAAAGGTTTGTCCATCTTTAGTAATTAAAGTCATATTTGTTTCAAATATACCCTGTAGTCTTTGAGAACTTTAAATGGGGAAATGTTGATAGATGACACAATGATAAATACTGGATGTAGGGCCATGCCATAAATTTGCTTGACCTTTGGATGGGAAGCAAGAGTCCTTGCATCAAAGTCAGTAGAGCAAGAAAAGTAGGTCACAGTGATCTACCTTTGCATGTGGTGTGTAATACTTTTCCAATATGAACACATCCAGCAAGTTTCATGATTGTATATACAAGTATCAGAAACTAAACTAAATGTACAACCCTAATGTAATGTAAGTCACTTTGGGTTCTTTTGTCAGTGGTAAGTAGTGGTGTTGTTGTGATTTGGATTTTTAATGTAACTTGAAAATTTTTTCAGTCATATCGGTATGATGTCTGCAGTGTGGCAGTTTATAGAAATGTCTAGCACTGAGTCATCATAACGTAGACATGTAGCATGATGTCCCACCCAGTCACATTATCTTCACACTAGGTCTCATATTCCTAACACTAACCTCTTAATGCTGAGTGCCAAGCGAGTCAGCTGTTAGTACCATTTATATAAGTCTTCGGTATGTTTCGGCCCGAGACCGAACCCATGACCTCCCACATAAGAGGTGGATGCTTTAACCACACCAGAGCAGTCTCAATGACAAGTAGTAAACTGCTAGATGAATAAACCCATCAAGTCTCTTAACAGCCAATTCAAATGCAGAAACTAAATGTAATAGCTCGAATATGAAAAGTGGGTTATTGCAACCAAATTGTTTTGTGGTGAGTGGAACCTTTCAAATTAATTCAGCCATCAAGTTTAATGATTACATAAGCTAAGGAAAATGAACAACATACAACTAGATTTTGGAATCAAAAATGGGTATACTATCTCTAAATGAATATAAAATGTGCCACAACTGATAACTGATTCATGTCGTCAAAATTAAGTTCATGAAATGTACATACAGTACTGTCTTGCTAACCTTCAGGCTATGCAAGGTAAAATTCAGGATATGCAAGACAATCTCTTTCATTTATAATGATTTTTATGAAGAAAAAAATATTCTTAGTGCTTTTGTGCTTTATTTAACATCTCATAAGTATGCCTTTCTAAAGTATGCCTTTCTAAAATCTCCTAGCTATGCCTTACACAATAACTTAGGCATCTATATAATTCCCCTTCCTCTCTTTTTATTTCTTCCTGGAACTAAAAAGGTTTTGAGGTATAAGTGACATAGTTAATACTTAATCATTAAAAAACAGACACAACACAGATCTGCACTAAATGGATTTTCCTATTTACAAAATATGTACATGAGCATGTACATTAAGAAAAAAAAGTATTGTTTTGAAAATTTGTCAAGAATAAGTCCTCCAACAATACACTATCAAGTTAAAAATTACAAACCTAACCCAGTAAGAGAACTCTAGAAACCATAAACTATATCACAATGATCAGGAGGTATAGAATGGACATAATAAATGCATAGTAATAAATACAATCATTGATGTGTTCCATGGAATGCAGTATCTTGTCTGTGAATGATGGTAAGATGACATTACCTTCTGTTCGCAAAGGTGAGACAGGAAATCCTTGCTTATTCGAGTACAAATGGTTAGCTTTCTCACTGCATTACACTTAAGTTTTAGCTGAATACAGCAAATGATGCAAAAAGATAATATGACTTCTCAAAACTGTAACATAGTATGTTAACACCTCTGCAATCATCATTGATAAAGCTGTTGAAAAAAGATCTTTATGTGAAAAAGCAATCTTATATGAAAAAGTATTCTTTATTCACAGGTGAACCAAATAATGCTTAAAAAGTGATCTTTTTTTGGTTGCAGAAATTACTTTAGTGGTTTTAACAATTAACAATTATTACTTCATAATATATGATTCTTTAGTCTCAGTTAAGAATTTGATATGAAACAATATATTCTTCCAAACAAAAATAATTAACAGGAAGTCAAGGTGGGCATGATTTTGATTAATTGGCTTTAATTTTTACCTGACAACCTTTTCACTAAACAGGCACAACCCAATTTAAACAATCTCGCAAACTTTATGTCATGTCAGTTTATTCTAATTCACTATAGTCAAATAAAAATTATTTTGTATAAAAAATGGCATAATTATATAATATAAACCTGTAATTAGTTCAATAAAAACTGGGTAAGAAATATAGTCTTTCAATAGTCACTTTCTCAGCCAGTCACTTTATTAATATATGCTCATCTCATTTAGTGCAAACCCTTAGTTCATAATGATACAAGCTTATGTATCAAATCTAAGCAAATTTCACCAAGTCATTCCTAAGAATTGTGACAAATTCAGCAAATCAGACACAAGGTGTGATAATAAATATACACAGATTATACATTTTAAGTTCAAATTAAACTCCTCCAATCAGATTATTTTTATAAAGTTTAGGTTTAGACTCGATCGAATGAGATAAAAACTGCAGCTAACTACTCTTTTTTGATCAAATTTTGATCAAACTTGTTAAATAGTCCTACATTATAAAGAGGTTGGATGAATTTGATTGCAAGTATGAAGTCTTGACTTGATTAAGACAATGTTAGTGAAGTTACAGCCTGTACAACTAAATTTCCTAAAACATAATTTTCAAACTTTTGTAAATAATGTTGACTTATCATGATGCATACTACATTACTGGAAGTGAATTTAAACCTCAAAGTCATGGATATGCGAATTTGATAAGGTTGTGACAATTGTTGAGGTCTAATAATTGAATTTATAATTTCCCTTCCATGAATTTGTTTCTAATATTAGTGTATAATAGTTCTACCATTTGCTGTGAGACCCTCCTACTCTTGTTCACACTGGAGAAAATCTTCATTAAATAGGAATTTTTTTAAACATCTATATGTCTTATGCTTTAAATCAAATAACCTAAATTCCAAACTTGACCTAAATCTGAGCAAATCTGTCTTATATTTTAGCCTTGGTGGAACCATGTAAGTTTAATGTCACTACACTTTAACCTGTATAAAGTACTGTGCAATGACTCACACCATGCAACACCTGGCAGCCATTTTTTGTCACAGACAATTAGCTTAGGAAGTGTCAGATACAGATGAACAACATAGAGTCAATCCTGACATATAACCACAGCAATCTTGAACTTGGAACTGGCACAGAGACAATCCTGTAGACTGAAAGTTTCTGATGTAACTTTTAAACACCTTAGGAGTGAAGATGAGAAACAATCTTGCTGTTGAATTTCTTGAACCTAATGGCCATACAAATGTTCAGTCCATCTCTGAAGAATAGTCCTACTTAAATACCTTGTATATAAAGTCTACACCTGTTATAATGACATGCATTATACAGACATCCTTACTTTTTTCTAACTAATTGCCTAGAGTGGATTTTTCCTGTCTGGAATTCCAACCATCCTTGCAACTTAGCCTACAATCTGGCCAAATAGGTCATTTTCTGTACTAATTCCTCAATTATATCGCCCACTGATTCCAAAGACATTAATCAGTACCATCTTTCATTCAATAAGTTATTCAAGCAATTGCTGCATTTATATTCACTAACAGACACGGAATACAAAGAGATACTAAAATGATTCAAAGACTGCTGCAAAACTTGCCCATAAATGGTCACGTTAAACAATGTCCAAACATCTGATTTCCATTTTTAAAATCCTTCTTATCATGGATTTAAAATATAGACTTCAAATTTCATAATATCAAAAATTGTTCATAGTGAAATGAAATCTACACTGAAGAAAGAAATAGTTAAGATCATTAAAATGATTTATAATTAAAGTTATATTTATTGCATCAGAGTTCAAGTGACTATACTTTTTATGATACATACACCATTTACAATTTGGTAATTAAAAGTGATGAAATTAAATTGAATTGTATGATGTACTTTGTACATTGTGTTTTCTTATTATTAAAGACTAATTTTAGACCTGATCATACTGAAACTTCATTATAATACCATTTATCTAAGAATGTTGGCATTATTGTTATTGTAGGGTTTAATGCCATTTTCAGCAAAAAATAGGCTATACATGGAGGCCAGTATAATGGTGGAGGAAGAACCTGGGAAAACCCCAAAAAGAACCACCAACCCATGAGAATATACTGGCAAGCTTTCTCACATACCCACATTGACCAAACCCAAAACTCAAACCCACACAAAGGTGAGATGGCAGTGAACTGTAATGGTGAATGCTTCAGTCCACTCTGCCACTTGGGGCCCCTGTTAGCATTATAACAAGTGTATACTGAAATTTGATTAAAAAATGAAATCTATATGGGAAACATTCAAAATTACAGGCTTGTGTTTCAAAACATTGTTTATTAAATTTCCAAGCTGATTGAGAGTATAAAATGATGCAGAAGAACCCGTGGAATATTCTAGGATTTCAAGATAAATGAAATATTTCACTACCCACTGAAGGAAAATCTGTTTGATATGAACAAGAAACAATGAAATATGGCAAATTTACATACATTGGTGTTAGCAAACAAGTTCACCAGTGGCTATTAAAATTTTCAGATGTCAAACCTTTCAATAAGAATGGTGATTTAGTGCTGTCTAGAATTTTGGCTTTGAATATAGCTGACATATCAAACATGTTTTTTTTTATGTTGTGCACACAATGCAGGTAGACTAAATTTATTGACATAGGAATAAGCAGAAAATCAAATAATATAGAAATTTTCTGCTGTAATACAAAACTAAATACAATTTATTGTTTTGAGGAAATTCAACTACCAGGGAAATTCTAGCACAAGTCTAGCATCCAGAATATACTGTTTAGACTTGATTCTAAGGTGAGTTCAACTGCAAATTGGAGAGACCCAGATGTGCCATAGCATAATATACCTGCAGAAAAGTGTTTATGTTGTTTGTTCTACTGATTATTCCTAACAAACTGCAGAGATCCAGATCATCAGGCACATTATTTGCAGGAAGGTCTGGGTCTCTGCAGTTTTCAGTTGGATTCGTCTTGTAAATAGATATATAAAGTACTATTTTTTCATACTGACTTTAATCAATCCTTGCTTTCATCATATAATGGAAACAATATGAAAAGGGTTCTAAGGCTCACTTTTCATCTAGAAAATGAACTGCAAAATTTCATCATAAACGAATGATTTTTTATCTTATAATGACTACTGTGATATAATAGATCCCCTGCTTTCAGAATTCTGTTAATTTGTGATTTATGTTGTACAATGGTATTATATACATACATATGTATAGAGTTTAATGTCTAGTCAATACACTCCAGGCTATATAGAGCTAATTAAAAGTTCTAAAAATATAAAGTGAAACTTTTGTAAACCTTTAGGAAGATTAAACCCTTCCAAATAAAAGTAACTATGTTGTCTTTTAAGATAAAAGGCTGTAGAGAATCAATTTTTATAATTAAAGACTCGAGGAGCCTACAAATAAGAAACCACTAAACCTCAACTGTTTCATTGATATGCAAACTGAAACAAATCTTACTATATGACACCCCCACCTTTTGTCCAGTCAATTATTAATATAGCTAAAAAAGACATACATGAAAGGAAAGCATTTTTATGTTGAGATTAATCATGTGTACATACAGATGGATAGATGTGCACACAGACATTAAAGATGGACTCAACAAAAATTAACTTGATCTAAAAGAATTTATTTGTCACAACTAACAATTTCAGGCTTGATGGAGGTATGAAAAGCTGCATGAATTTTTAAGATTATCCTGCCAAAAATCTTAGATTTTTAAAAACAAACATTCATCAAGAATAATAAAAATCAAACTTGATTTTGTATGAATTTAGAGAATTTAATACTTTTATCACTGTATCTCAAGGTTGTCAAAGATCTGATCACTGTATCTAAGGG
The DNA here is from genome assembly GCA_016746295.1 of Potamilus streckersoni. Taxonomy (NCBI): domain Eukaryota; kingdom Metazoa; phylum Mollusca; class Bivalvia; order Unionida; family Unionidae; genus Potamilus; species Potamilus streckersoni. The sequence continues at coordinate 926,095 of JAEAOA010002240.1, forward strand.
GCATCAAAACCTGATCACTATATCCAAAGGGTGTCAAGACCCTATCACAGTATCTGAAGGTGTCAAGACCTGATCATTGTATCTAAAGGGTGTCAAAACCCTATCACTGTATCTCAAGGTGTCAAGACCTGATCATTGTATCTAAAGGGTGTCAAGACCCTATCACCATATCTAAAGGATGTCAAGATCTAATAACTATCTAAAGGGCATCAAGACCTGATCACTATATCCAAAGGGTGTCAAGACCTGATTACTGTATTAGAAAGCTGTCAAGACCATATTACTTTATTTAAACAGTGGGAAGACCTGATCACTTTATCTAAAAGCTGTCAAGACCTAATCAAAAAGCAACTGCTTATATTAAACATCAAACTACATTATGTACATATCCAGTACATACATCACTTCACATGCATTTTATTCTAAATTTTACATTTCAAACCAGAGGGTCAATAAATCATCAATTGTGTACATGTTAAACATAAGCAAAGAATGAATCGATTCCTTCAATGGCCAAATGCCATGTTGCAGGTTATAATTCAACTTGAATGAAAGTACAATTTGTTTCAAACCAGATGGATATGATCTGGAAAAGAACACATACCATGTATTGATACTCTGCATTATTTTCTCTTCCCTGAGACCAATGTCTATCCTACATAACAATTTGCAGACTCAGGGAACAAAACTAAGACCAATCAGTAATCATTACTTTAAAGAAAAGCTTAAAATAAAAGATGTATTTTAATTTTATTCTTCAGAATAAAATGACAATTTTCATTGATATCATACTGTATGCAAGGACATAGAAGACTTAACAGATGATTGTGCTAGTTTAAAAAAATATCTATTAAGACCTTGAATACAAAGTGGTATCAATCAAAGGTTATCTTTAATACCTGTACGTACATGTATGTATATATGTACACGTGTATGTATGTGTGTGGTTTAATAGCACATCTGCAAAATCTTTGATAGACAGTACAGAGTAATTTTACATAATCACAAAAAGTATACACAACAAAGTCCAAAAATGATAAAATCATTAAAATACAAAGTCAAAATTATTATATAAACTTCCTTCATTCAAAACATCTGTGTCCATCTCAGCTAGAGTATAATCATGGAACAAATCCTAGGAAAAACGACTGCCTCTACAGACCGCTTATGACATGCTAGCTATTCTACACCCCCAAGCCAACCAGGGGGAGATAATGCATATTGCAAATTTTACTAACTTATGATTTAAAGAATCATGTCCAGATAATTCAAATCTTTTTGTTTGTTTTCACTGATTTCTGTATTGTTTGTGTTTAGCTATTGGTTTGTGTATTATTTTAAATAACTCCAACATATCACAAACACCGTAGCAGAATATATACAAATTCAAGAATATAAAAAGAGATCTAGTGTATCTACCTACAAAACTTTTAAGAAAAAGCATCATGAAACACACATAAATAAAAAAATAGAAAATTCAACAGTACATGTATAGAGTACAGTACTCATTTTTTCACAACATTATGATAGACATCAAAACACATTTTGTACAATATCTTGATCTCAAGCTCAGTAACGCAAATCAAACAAAAATATTTCATTGCATGACCTTCAATTGGATAGCTAAAAAAGGACATGGCATAATCATTAGAGAGCTTTACTTTCATAGTAATGAAAGTAAATGTGGTATCAAATGTTTAATAATCTTTTCCCCAAAATAATTTTTAAAATGATCTTTCCTTTTCAGATTCATTAATTTATATTTCTGATTCTGACAAAATTCAGTCTAGTTCATTGAATATGAACTTGAATATTAATTTTCAGAACTCAATTCACAATTTGTTTTGGACATACATGTACTTTCATAAATACATAACACTCAAATATTTAATATTTTGTATTCTCAAGCAGTGCATATCTACAATTGCTGGATAACAGGTAAACATGGATGTTCATGTTTCAAATCAATAAAAGACCACCAAGTATATTTTTGGCATTGTGCAGCAATGCTATCATCTTGCCCATTTAACCACATCCAACCAAGTTGATCTCTTGTGATAGATACAAATAAATTTATACAATATATCAAACTGTCTGTTAATGTACAAAAATGTTGACTCATTTTCAACATAAACCAAACAGTGATCAGCACTGACCAAGTGCTACCATTGTATAATTCACTGACATATCAGTCTATATTTGCACTTTACACCTGATATCAAGGAAACACTGATGTGCCATTGCAGATGTATATCTAGGTATACACAGCAATTACAAGCAATCTATAAATTAATGTATACATTATCTCTAAGAAAGCATTTAGAGTTCAGATACATGACCTATCCTGTGTTATTTCCCATCTGCTCTTGCCCTGATGTACCAGATGACCCTGGATTGGTGTGTTGCATTGGGGAATTCCCCATCCCCATACTGTTAGAACCTGGCTGCATTCCCTGAAGGCCTGACATTTGACTGTATGGATTTGTAGGTATGTGCATGGAAAAGTACATTGGCCCACTAGGTCCTGTCTGTGCTGGGTACATCATTGGGGGCATTGAGAAAGGATATGGGGTCATTGGGTATCCCATGTAAGCAGGTTGGATGGACATGTTGGGTTGAGGGACCATCATGTTAGACAATGAGTTTGTGGTCAGTTGATTATAAAGGCTGTTGTTCTGATTGTTATTGCCTGCCATACCACTGTTACTGCTATTGCTTTCTGTATTATTCACAGAATTTGAGTTTTGCCTCTGCCCTGATGGATGGGGCTGGTGATAGTCAGAAGTGGATCCCATCCCCTGGGATCCAGGGAATGAGTAGGATGACATATAGGGTGACTGATGTGCACCTGTCATCTGATTACCATAATAATTCATGTTGGGCATGCCCATATGGGGTATGGTCCCTCCCATATGAAAGTATGGGTTTGGATTGTATCCCATTTGTGGTGAGTTATAAGACAAAGAATTTGGCACTGACATAGAGTTATAGGACATCATTGCTGCCGAATCGGTTTCCATCAGGTCATAACTTACAGGTGAGGTAGAGTTTATTTCATCTGATGGGGCTGAGGTGGCCATGGGGAAGTCAGAGGTAGATGCACCTCCTGTGAGATTCAGAAGAGCACTAAGGGGAGATAAATCTGACCTGAAGTCTCCAAATGGGTCAGAGTCTGGATTCATAAACTGATAACTAGAACTATTTCTTAAAGAATCATCTCCCTGAGCTACTGAATTAACAGTGTTGGTATTGGAGTACACTGTTGATGTCAAACTGGGTACAGACTTGCTGGAGGTCAGAGTTGTCAGATTTGTACTAGGAGTGTAGTCAAATGGAGGCTGGTTAAAGTTTTGCATAGACATACTATGGTTAAGATTTGACAAGCTAGTGTTTGATGTATGTAAACTAGACACTGATGTTACTGTTTCAGATTTCTGTCTCTCCACATTGATGCTGTCAGCTTTTGTACTGCTGTCAGGTCCCTTCATAAAGGAGATTTTGGATGTTGTCACAGCTGGCACAATGTCTGAGGTAAAAGGGTATGATTTTTCTATGTTTGGCTCAGACTTTCCTGATTTTTGAGTTGACATCCATTTTGAAATCCCAACATCTGCTGCTGAAGAACTGTCATCAGAACTTGATTCCATTGCACCAAATGATGGCTGACAAATTTTCTGTGCTTGTTTTGAGTCATAAATAGTTGCACTTAATGAGACACTAACACTGGGTGCTGGTGAACTGTCACCAGGTTGTGTGTTTGTATTAACACTGACACTGGGTGTTGATGTACTGAAATTTTCATTTGACATGCTAGACTTTTCCAATGGGTTGCTTCCAGACACAACAGCAGCTGGTACAGTTTTTGATGCCATTCCTTTGGAAACAGATAAGACAACTGGTTGTGTGACAGTGGCTGGCTTGACAGGAGCTATAGGCAGTTTAGTAGATGGAGCAACCTTTACCGCAGGCACTGATGTTCCTAACAAAAACAAACAAGATGTTATTATACTGTTCAGATATAATGGGTGAAGTTCATAACATCTGACATTCAAGGAAATAAGTTAAAACTGTGTTACAAATACTACGGAGAACATTTAAATCTAGCAAACTATATACACTATCATTGCTGTTCATGTTTGATCAATTACCAAAAATATAAACAAGAGGCCAAAGGGGGCTTGATATCACCCACCAGACTTACATAACATAAAAGCTGACCATTTCAATAAGCAGGCTCATTGTAAGAATACAACCTATGTAAGCCATCTACCAAACTTAATATATCGATTTTACCTATTTTATTAAATCCAGATAAAGGTTCTTTTTAAAGATAAACACATGATACATATTGTCTCTTATTCTGCTTGTAACTGAAGTTCTTGATGTTGACCTATTTACCAAATTTATAGAAATTGAATAAGAAGTATAGTCTTCAGATATAAAAATATAACTAGTTCTGCCAACTGAATGAAATGTATTTAATTAATATGCCAAGATCTGAATTATAGATCCTCTCTATGACAGTGATAATATAAACTTAATGTGGAGAAAATCTAAGTGGAAGTTAACTTCCAAAGTGGCAATAAGCTCAGTCAATTAGACACAACATTACTTCATGCTCATATTCAAACTTGTCCAATATTTTAATTTTATAAGACTACTTAAATTGTTGTAACAAAATGTGATCCAAAATGTTGCCTGATTGTTTACAGGATCAGTCAAACATAACTGGTGTGATGTAATATGGCACCTTATGTAAAACACATATGGTATCCCTTCCCATTGATCTGTATTCAAGCTCTGGAAATATGTAAAGAACAGTAACTCTGACCAAATAAAAAGATTATGAAGAAAAAACAAAGTTTTATTTCGAGCTTCGTGTGCAAGTGCACTGCTTGAACCCAGATAAAAAATCTTATTATGATGCATGAATTTCACATGACTTGTGACATATTATTAATCACACATTTAACATGGCTTGAGTAGGCCCAGATCAGACAGCATGAATTTCACATGACCTGTGACATATTATTAATCACACATTTAACATGGCTTGAGTAGGCCTAGATCAGACAGCATGAATTTCACATTACTTGTGACATATTATTAATCACACATTTAACATGGCTTGAGTAGGCCTAGATCAGACAGCATGAATTTCACATTACTTGTGACATATTATTAATCACACATTTAACATGGCTTGAGTAGGCCTAGATCAGACAGCATGAATTTCACATTACTTGTGACATATTATTAATCACACATTTAACATGGCTTGAGTAGGCCCAGATCAGACACGGAATCTTACCATAATGCATGAATTTCACATGACTTGTGACATATTATTAATCACAAATTTAACATGGCTTGAGTAGGCCCAGATCAGACATGGAATCTTATTATGATGTATGAATTTCACTCAGAATCATACTCAATCCAAATCTTGATGACATTGACTATTTACCTAGCTGATCAAAATCGTGTCAAAAAGACAGTTGCCAGAATGGTAATAAAGAATAAAAAAAAAAACCCGTTATATATTTTGATGATATTAAACCTATTTTCCAATAAATATGACCAGAAATAGAGTCACCAAAAAACTGAAAAGAACAACCAATCAATTGCAAAATCACCCTGTTTGCTTGGAACTTGCTCTTAACTGTATTTGTTTAAGAGCTTAATGACTTAAGCCTACTTACCAAGTTTGATCATAATAGGATTAGAAAACAATCTCAACAAGTTCAACCAATCAGATGCAAAAATCACTTCACAGATGTATATGAATCTCATTCATTGTTTGACCAAGTCAAAGATTATAATGATGCAAGTATATTCCAAGTATGATCAAAATCTTAAGAGAAATATGACCTTCAGAATGTCAGTAAGCTCAGTCAATCAGATGTAAGATCACCTCATCAGCATGCATGGGAAAAACTAACAAAACTTAATCAAGATTTTAATGTTGTATGCAGACATTCCACATTTTATCAAAATAGGATCAGAGTGAGTGAGTGGGTGATTTGGATTTTTAATATAGCTTTAATACTATTTCAGTCATGTTGCCTCCATGTCTAGAGTGTGGCAGTTTATAGTGCTGTTGAGCACTGGAGCATCATGCTGCAGACACCTAGCATCATGTCCCATCCAGTCATGTTATCCTAACACCAGACCATCCAATCCTAATACTAACCTCTTAATGCCAAGTGCCAAGTGAGACAGCTGTTAGTACTATTTTTATAAGTCTTTAGTAAGACTCAGCCAGGGTTCAACCCGGCAAAATCCAATATCCAAGGCAGATACTCTAACCACTTATCCAACAGAAGTGGTAAAATTGGATCAGAAATAAGGTTTCCTGAGAAGTAACAACATTCATCAATCAGAGGCACATTTAGTAATTAATATGTGTATGAATCATTCATCGATCAGAATCACATTCAGTAATTTGAATGAATCTGACTATTAAATTTAAACCCATATTCCAAATTCAATTGAAATCAGATCAGAAACAGTGACTGAATGGAAAGTATGAAGACATGCTGCCAAATATATACCTTTAAGATAGGACCCTCAATGTGGTATGTTACACATCTGTTAATGATGATATATGAAATATACTATGTTACAGCTCATAATTTGAAATGGATTTGAAATACTCTTTAATAACAATGTATAAGTATTCCAAGTTTCATCCCAAAAGCTACAAGAGAAAAAGATTTTTTTTTTTAAAAATTGAGAAAAACTTAAAATATTGTCTACGACCTTAACCATGAAAATCTGATTTATGTGTGTGTGTGTGTGTGCAGTGTGGCAGTTTAGAGTGATGTCTAGCATTGGGGCATCATGCCACAGACATGTAGCATGATGTGCTACCCAGTTTTATTATCCTGATACCAGGCCGACCAGTCCTAACACTAACCTCTTAATGATGAGTGACTAGAGAGGCAGCTGTTAATACCATTTTTAGAAATCTTTGGTATGACTCAGCCAGGGTTTGAACCTATGACTTGTATCTAAGGCGGATATTCTAACCACTAGGCCACCATAGCGGCACCTTAAAGATTGGACCAACAATGTTGTACTCAACACATCTTCTAATGATGATATACAAGTATACAAAGTATCACTTAATCTCTAATAGGCATAAATATATTCACTGCAATGGAAGGTGTGACAGAAAGCTTTAGTTGTGACCTTAACCATGAAGATATGATATCCAATGGGTAGGATCTACACTTTTTAATGATGATGTGAAAGCATATAAAGTTTCATACCACAGTCTCGGACAACTATGATGGTAAAAACTGAAAGAGAATCTGTGATGTAGAGCTTAAAAAAATGAATAGTAATCTGGAAAATAGGACATCATAAATTCCTCATTACAAACCTTCTAATGATGATATACAAAACCATCCCTCATAATTTATCTGTTCATATCAAATACGAAGGAATTCACACAGAAAAAGCAAAGTGAGCAGGAAAACTTAAAATGGTGAGTCATAACCTTAAATCTGATGATTGACCCACTAATGAAGTCCTGACACAACTCCAAATTAGGATATACAAATATACCAAGATTCAATCTTAATATCAAATGGCTTTAAAAGTCATAGAGAAATCTGAACAGATACCATTTGAATCTCTCAAGTTATTTCCCCTTACTTCCTTGACAACGACAAAACTGCTGTGATGAAATGCTGAATTGGAATTGAATTGTTTTCAGACTGAGTCAAATACTTCACAGAATGACAAAAATGTAATTTACTGCAAAAGATTAGGTCAACCCAATCCTACCTTCTTAAGTCATGTATATTTATATGATCTGGCTATGAAAGGGAGGTGAATTTATAAATGGGGAAGGGGTGATCATTTTGTGCAAAAGAGAGAGTTTAATCTTCTAAACTCTGATTCTGGAGCAAGTCTGGTATATAATAAAAAGAGAATTTTCTTTTTCTATGTTAATTTCAGATATATTTCATCCTGTGGTATCAAAAATGATTTATCTTAACTCGTGGCTATAACCATAGGAAAAGAAAATATCCTCTACTTATTACAAAAGAATGAAATGATGAGAAAAAAAAAAACAAACAACAAAATTGGTGAGAAAAATAATAAATCAAGTGACTGGTAACATGAGAAAAAAATTTCCAGGCATTTAGTTAAATTAATGTAGCCAATGCCAAACATTGAGATACCAAATATACTCATAAGTTCAGCCAAACTGCAAACAAAGATCATAATAATCCTAACAAACTGCACAGACCAAGATCTGCCAGCACATTATGTGATGGCAGATCTGGGTCATCTGCAGTGTGCAGTAAGGATTGCCTTAAGCGAGTATATATGGTAATTCTATCCAGTGGGGCAGAATAACTGACCAATAAAATCATAATAAGTAAGTCTTGCTTTGTATTATTTTTCACAATCAAGATATAAATCAGGAATATGTACATTATGGTTATTACCTGTGCTGGTGGTCACAGTCACAGTTGGAGTTGTAGCAGAACTTGCAACTCCTGTGGTTATATTTGAAGTGGAGACCATGGTGGTGGTGGTGGCAGTGGTGCATGTAATAGTAGTTGTATTTGGAGTGGTGCTTGCAGGCAGACCACCTGATTTGGATCGAACAGCAAAGATCTTTCCATCAGTTGTTCGGATGTAGATCCCTTTAGGAGTCTTGATGATGAGAACTTGCTGACCAGCTGCAATCTTGTTAGGCTTGGGAACTCCCGAATTGGTAGCTGTGTTTGTTCCTGGCAGTAAGATATCTGAAATACACAGAAGCAATTATCAAAAAATGTATATATATAGGAAAACAATGCCAAAGCATGAATGTTAAACCCATGACAGAAACATATCTGTAAAACATGTGTCCTTGACACCAAGGTCAAAAGGTTAAACTTGCATTTAGCCAAATAATTTGTCTTAGCAATCATAATGTATCAAAAGTATGAAGAAATCCATAAAGGAGTTTTGGAATGAATGGGTTAGGAATTTTTTTTTTAAGAAAATGGAAAAACATAAAACCAAAATACAAAATTTCTATGACAATGACCTTGAAATCTGCCCCAAAGTCAAACGTGGTCAGCAAATGTGTTGTCAAATAAGTTGTCTTGGATTTATAACAATTCATCCCAAGTATGAGCAAAATGCATTCTGTGGTTTAGGAAAAATGAATTCTGTGGTTTAGGAAAGAACTTCAACCTAAACCTTTGTTTAAATTTTCTATGATAGTGAGACCTTGACCACATGGTCAAATCAGAGAGCAAGAATTTTACAGAATTAATTGCCTTAGATCCATCCTGATTTATTCCAAGTGATGAATAAAATGTATAGAGTTTTGGAAATATAAGCAAATGAAAACTTTACTAAAAATGTTAAAACAAATTTTTTATGACTGTAATCTTGACCAAAAAGGTCAAATGAGCAAAAGAGGGCCTTTCTTAATGAAATCATTAGGATTTATTCCAGGTACATAGCTGCTAACCCTCCAGATTCACAATTAGTGAAATAGGGATAAAAATGAGTGAATTCTGACATGCATTTGTGAAGTGATCTTTGAATCTGGGTTTGTTGGGACAAATGTTTAGCATGGGATCCAACTGATAAAGGTAGATTGTGTTCGACAAGAAAACTCACAATGTTTCAGCATTGGTAGCTTGCATCGATGGTTTAAAATATTCCAGAGCTGAAATCTGCTGGAGTTCTTAATTTTCTTAACCTCTATATGCTTTTTGCTACCAAAACTGTGACCAGCAATTTCAGACCGTTTTTGCAACTGCCAATATCACAACTAGCATTTAATGGGAAATCAGTTATTTTATTACAGATTTAAAATAATTGAGAATTGGGGAATTCATTATTTTTTTGCATGCGGCATGCATCTGTAAATCACTGAAAAAGTCATGAAATTCAAAAAAAAAATGTCAATTACAACACTACTAAGAGACAGAAATTTTTAGCCGCTTTGGTTTGATTGTTATCCCTAGCTTGAATAAATTTACTCGAAAGGAAAGATGTTTTGCAGTTACTGCGAACAATATCCAAATATCCAAAACTGGCACAAGTAGGAAATTCACCCAGATGAACATTTCTGCAAATGGACCAGAGCTTGAGAACTTTAACCCAGACACGGCTATCAACTGTTGGCATAGTGCTGGTGCAGGTGGCAGACATATACATGGACATATTTTCAAAACCATCAGCTAAAATATATACATGAACCTGAAGAAGCCAAATGTATAACAACCAATGTTTTTGAAAAATTAAATTCTTTTAAGAAATAATTATGTTGAAGTTTATTTCATTTGTTTTTTCTATGTATTAAGTACATACCTATAATCAAATCTTCTTAAGTGTTTACTGTTTTGAGACCAGTGAAAAGTAAGGTGGGACTAGTGAAGAAAAAGGTGGGACTAGTGAATTTTCTGAAACCACACTAACATTAAATTAAACACACTAACATTCACCCATTCAAAATGCAGCACTATTAATATCAGGTAGCCAGACAGATTGTAATAATTTTTGGTTTTTAAGCCAATTATTTTACCTACTTAGAATGTTACCTGTTATATTTCTGTTTTACACTTTAGCTCAGATATAAGTTATGAATTATTAATTTTAACTGCTTAGGTGTATTTTTTTTATTCTACAATTATCTGTTCTGATGCTGCAAATACTTTCTGTTGCAATTTCAAATAAAGCTCAGAAGAAAAAAGGAATGAATGTACAAGCACTCATTCACAGATGTGGGTGTACACACCCACACACACACTATAATGAACACAATATCCATTAAAATAATTTGGAAGATCTGTATGAAAGTGAAGTCATTCTAATGTATTTTGTAGGTCAGTGGTACCTCCTGAAATGCAGATCTATCAAGAAAAGATCTTGTCAGCATTATGAAGTGGCATACCTGTTGTAGTAAGAACCTGGTGTACAGAAACTCCTGGCCTGACAACCTGCTCTCCCATTTTGGGTCTCATTGGGATGGGAGTACACATCATTGGTTTGACACTGGCAACTGGGCGAGTGATGATTTTACCCCTGTAAACGTAGTCATAAAATATATTTTATTTTTCAGTGGTATGGTTGGTAATGACTGGTACTCCATACTCCAGGCCAAAAGTTCACAAGTTAAAGTCATGCTATGAGTATCACCATATGTACTCGATTATAAGATGAGTATAATTGCAAACTGCACAGACCTAGATCTGCCATCGCTTAGTATGCAAGTGGATCTGAGTCTATGCAATTTGTTAGGAGTAATCAGTGGAATAAACAACATACACCCTGATCTGCAAGTGCATTATGCTAGAAAAGGATCTTCTGTTGTTTGCAGTTTGACTCAACATATAAGTGAGTATATATGGTAATACTGTGAATGAGACAATGCACTTAATGAAAAGTTTACCAGGCAATTTATTAAACAAAAAGCTTCAGCTACTGGCAAGGTATCTTTATGCTGCATTGCCTGAACTGCTTTATCAAAAACTCTTACACATTGCTTGAATGCTGTGCAAGCTTTGGTTTTACAAGCAAATTGTTAAGCCTAGGAAGACCTTTTTTGTTTAAAATTGACACAGACTTAAAACAAGTGCTCCACAGATCATGGAGCCTTGTTTAAGTATTGGACCAAAATTTAACGCTGAGTATTTGATGAATTCCTTAGTATTTAATTCATATAAGGTCATAGACATAAATATAAATGCAAGTCATTATTACATTACAAAACAAATTGCTTGATTATAGGATTTTGGGAACAACATGATAAGGGCATAGGTGAAACTGAAATGAAATCAGACTATGAAAGTTCAAAACTTTAAAGTCGCTCCACATTACAGTATATGTTCTTAAAAATACAGTCTCTTCTTTATGAAAGGTGTTGTAGTGACACAACTTCCTGTTGCCACAGGTTAGATAGAAAATTAGAATACAAACTTTAGGCATATATAACTATTGCACCAATTTGTTGACTGAATGCAAATAAAAAACCTAATGTAGACCATGTAATAATGATTGGGTTTTCCAGCACAGAACAACAATGCTGAACATTTATACAATCAAGAGAAACAATAACTGCAAACACATTTACATCCCAAAATGTGCACTATCCTTAGTCTCACATAACAGGACGTTACAATTATCCTAGTTAAAGTTGAAAAACGCTTTTGTTGTAATCTCTTTCTCAAAAAAGACCCCTTCATTTTCTCATTATATTATGTGAAAGGAAAATATTTTCTAGATCAATGTTGTACCAATAATTATATCATTGTTTTATGTTTGTCTTGTTTAATTTTCTACCTGTTTACATTAGTACTATTAGTATTATTACATTAATTAGTATTATTACATTAATTAGTATTATTACATTAATTAGTACAAAATTTAGACAATGTGTATTGTCATTACCTTGATTGTATCAAATAACTTTTCTTCTATAATGATCTATGTTTAAATGTAATTTAAAGTTCACTCCAAATGTTTCATTGTACAACGAATTTCTTATACTATGTTACGGCGAGAAAATTTACATGCTTTGTTGTTTATAAGTATATTAGCATTATTCATACTTTGCCATTTTAAATTCACTGGCAAGATAAAAATGCTTATGCTAAAGGTGATTTCATACACTGAAAATATAGTATATCAGCTCTGTACAAAAAGAAAGAAAATCTGAAAGAACACTACTACCTGGAAATTGCAGTAGATGCACAGTACTGCTCATGGTATTTAATATTTTTTGGTGGATTCCTTATTATGTGTATTTAGCAAATTTGATTTTTCATGACATTTTAACGGGGCACCGAGTGGCCAAGTGGTCTAAAGCGCTGTCGGTTACAGATCACTGCCATCTCACCTCTTTGGTGAGTCTAGGATTTGGCGAATGTGGATATGTGAGAAAGCTTGCCAGTAGCTTCTCATGGGTCGGTGGTTCTTTCCATGGATTTCCTGGTTTCTTCCTCCACCATTAATTCTGGCCGCCATGTATAGCCTATCATGTGCTGAAAAATGGCGTTAAGCCCCACAAAAACATGACATTTTAAATTAAATGGAAGCTTGTCTCAAAAATATGAAATAACATCAATTCTTATTTTCCTCATAATTAATAGTAGCTACCGTATACATCCATGCATAAGTCAGGTCCCACTTCAAACAACAGGTACTCTGACCTGCCATCACATGAGCTGGCAAATCAGAAAATATGTTTAATCTACTGATTACTCAAAACAAACTGCACTGACCCAGACTTGCATGTGAATAAAGAGTAGATAATTCATTCTGTCCTGCCTTTTCTCCATGTAGAGTTTTATGTTCTTTATAAAGTGGACTACATACCTAAACTGCATCTGTAGACTATTTAAGTTCTTTTTAAAGTGGACTACATACCTATACTGCATCTATAGTCTATAAGTTCTTTTTAAAGTGGACTACATGCCTATACTGCATCTGTAGTCTATAATAAGTTCTTTTTAAAAGTGTACTAAATACCTATACTGCATCTGTAGACTATAATAAGTTCTTTTTGAAGTGGACTACATACCTATACTGCATCTGTAGTCTATTTAAGTTCTTTAAAAGTGTACTAAATACCTATACTGCATTTGTAGACTATAAGTTCTTTTTAAAGTGGACTACATACCTATACTGCATCTGTAGACTATAAGTTCTTTTTAAAGTGGACTACATACCTATACTGCATCTGTAGTCTATTTAAGTTCTTTTAAAAGTGTACTAAATACCTATACTGCATTTGTAGACTATAAGTTCTTTTTAAAGTGGACTACATACCTATACTGCATCTGTAGACTATTTTGAGGATAATAGGCAGCATATGAAGGTCGACTGTAAGAAATATTAAGTCGCTTTTCCATAACATAGCTCTGTTTTGCCAGCCGCTTTTCCTTTTGGGTCAGTCTTAGCTCCTTCCTGTCTATCAGCAAAGACTCATGGGTAAATGGAGCCTGGGAAAATGAAAACAAGAACATTTAATTCCTCACAAAAAGTTAAAAATTCTAATATTAAAGAAAGATGTATATATAGTTGGAGAGATCAGACTGTCTCTGTCTTAACTTCAGCAGAATAATGAATTCAATGAGGTAACTCCAGTCTATGATCTGTGTCAACTTGCCTCTAGCTTTTTTTGATAAGAAACAGTAATGAATAGAATGCCAGTGACTTGTTTTCATTCAATCTCCACCACCTGTTGGTTGATAAGTAAATGTATCTCTTGCTGAAAAACATGAATGTTCTTTCAATTTGATGGTACATTCATTAGATGGGGAGTAATAAAGAGAAGGTGGTTGGATAACCAAAATTCAAAGTGCCTGAGATAAGTCAGTTGAACATCTACTTTACAGAAAAAGATTGATCTGTGACTGAACTGTGAATGTCTTATGCCCACCAGTAGGCTGTCTACAGGTGATGGGAGTCTTCAGTGTCAGGAAGCAGTGCCCACCAGTAGGTTGTCTACAGGTAATGGAAGTATTCAATCAGTGTCAGGAAGCAGTGCCAACCAGTAGGCTGTCTACAGGCAATGGGAGTATTTAATCATGGGCAGGAAGCAGGAGGTTTCAGGGTAGATAAACTTATTTCTTACATTCCCTGTAAGATTGCCTCCTAGACTGATTCTGCTCTTGTCTGCTATCACAAGATTGAGATCTGAATGGCCCTTGGGGCATAAAGACTCCCTTTTCCAGGCTAGCTGCGGCAGGGAAGGAGGGTTCCTAAATGAGGATAAAGGTAGAGAGGCCAACTGGAAATGAGGATAAAGGTGGACAGGCCAACTGGAAGAGTAGTTCCTGAGCTGCCGACCTCTAACCTTCTTCAATGTGGGTTCCAAACAACAATGGTGAGCCAAATGGTGTCACTTTTAAAGTTAGAGTGTGATCAAGTCAAGAATAGCAGAGGCAGTATTTGCAATGCAAGCTTCTCTATTAATGACATGACCAATTCCTGCCATTGACTCACAGGCATGTTAGTAGGCAGATTTTTCTGCCAGTCAGAAAGTTGCCAATGAGTCCATATCCAGCATAACAAAATGAGGCAAGATTTTTTAAATGGATTTGATGTGGCAAAAAACACATTCTTACTTGCCATATAAAATGGTAAAGCAGCCAAGTAAACCATCATTACATTCTTTTCAAATACCAGGAGTTCAGCATGGTAGGAAGTGGAATGTTGTGTACAAAGAAAATGGTGGTGGTACATGTCTTTTTTAAAAGAACGCTTTAGCATTTGCAGGGTCGCAGATAGGTTCAGACTGCTGATGTTAATCTCCAAGAGTTTTGCTAAGTGAGGAAGCAGCTGGGAATATGGAGACTCTTTCTCAATTTCGACATATGCTTTGACTTTAGAATCATTTATATCAGCAGAAGGAAGAGGGTATTCCAAACTTGGAAACACCCAGTTTATCTCTTTAATGCCATCCTCAAAACTAATCTTCATCATCTCCATGGCTGGATTGGAGTAGGGTTCTTGCTCTTAAGTTTCTTCAACTCATTGTGTGAATACTTTTGGTCCTTGTATGCTTCCATTTTGGGATTAGCCATGCAGTGAGGTAATTTTCATGCAATGTCATCATACCAAAATAAACCACTGCAAAAACCCTGAGTGTCTGCTGTGAAAATAGGGAAAGCCAGGTCTACAGGGCGATTTTGTTGCAGGACAGGTGACTGGTTGACTGACTTGGTTGTCAGGTGTGTGGAAACCAGACTGTTCAGTTTCTATACCAGTCAAGACAAAAACATGGTTGGACAGACAGATCTTTCACTAATATTCCATATAACTGGCCAAATGGTCAGAACTATCACTAAATTCCCATACTTAAGTCCAGGTTTGGATAACTGGGCTGGCTGGATGGCCAGAACGGCTACAGATAGTGAGAAAGAACAACATACTGGATCCAATGTATCTCAAAATGCCCCATATGCTTGGCGTTACAAACCCAAAGGCCAATCTTGGACTTGCATTGGGCCTTGTGCCCACTGGGTTGTCTAAAAATGGAGGGGGACAATCTTCCACTGCATCAAATTAACTGCAAGAGTGAAAGGTGAAAAGGAGTCAAGCTGCATTATCTACTACACCAAAAAGCTAGTATATCAAATTAGTACATCCATACTGGTCTTGTATACTTGTCCCCTCTTCTCTTTGGTTGCTGTATATTGCCATTATCTCATCACACCTGATGACTGTGCTTCTTAGAAATTATATATGTTAAAATGTCATTTAATGTTTGCACTTAAGTTTTTAATGTAAAAAAAACTTTTTATGCTTCATCGTAAGGTGAGGAAATTTTCAGTGGGTGTTTTGCTGTTTTAAATCTGCATCTTATTCATGTGTATGTTTTGACTTTGACTCTAATTTTTCATTCAGAAAAGGGACAAAAGTAATCAACATGGATCAGTGCTTAATATAAAAATGACACATTTGGGGATCAGAATTTTCCAATCTTACACAATTGTATATTATGAATTCTTTAATCTGTATATCCAATATCCAAATCTGAAGCTGTAGATATTATGCCAAGCTATGAATAATAAAGCTACAAAAAAAAATGTCTGATTTTGCTAATAATTGGTTTTATGCATTACAACAATAAAATAATATTCAAAAATTCTCTACCTGGGCTAACCAGTAACCATGTTCCTTCAGTGTCTTGATCATGACTTCATCGTCATACTTGTTCTCTGCATCTGAGAAATCTATGACGGGAAAATCTCTGTCCTGCAATATCAAGCAATATTTGATGATGAAAATTATTACATGCAGGTAAGCTTTTATTTACAATGTTTAATGGTATTGAAGAGAGAAAGATATCTGCAGAGATACTAAAGCACAGAAAGCTGCAAAAGACAAGTAGAAAAATCCAGGTCAATGCCTAACAAATCTGGTATAAAACTGGAATGAACTTCAGTGTAATAAAAGTTTTGCTTGCATGTTATCATCTGAATATACAATATGGCAAGTAATAGCTATATTCATGGATCTACCAATCTCCTGTCAAAATATTATAGAATGGCTATCAGAAGAATCACTGATGGACCAAATATTTTCAAATTATACAACCTGGCGAATTGTTAATTTTCTCATGTAAATATACCCCCAGCTCTTTTGCATCCACACACCTAACTGATAGAGCAGATTATATAGTTACGAATAGCACACAACTCTTCCAAAAACTGTACAAATACAACAATTGGTGACCTGGGATAATATGTACCAAGTTTCACAGCATTCCATTAAAAGCTACATGGTTAGTTGCAATCACAAAATTCTGTTACATGCTGCATCCAGCATTAGGTCAAGGAAGGAGAAACATGAAGGAAGCAAAAAGACTTGTCTACACAGGCCTCATTACAGGATGACCATATTATGTATGCAATTTCACTGCAATCCATTCAAAACAAGTGGTGTTCAGAGACTTTTGTCTATCCATCTGTAGGATGAGAGTGTAAACTCTTTAAAAATTGCGTAAACAGTGATTGGCTGATATGTGCATCTTTATATGATCATCATCATATGTACAAAATGTTATGGTGATAGAATAAAAACTATAAAACTAAATGCACTCTTAAAGGTTGTAATGATGACCATAATACAATGTATGTACCAAATGATGACCATAATACACTGTATGTACCAGGTTGTAAATGATGACCATAATACACTGTATGTACCAAGTTTGTAAATGATGACCATAATACACTGTATGTACCAAATGATGACCATAATACACTGTATGTACCAAATGATGACCATAATACACTGTATGTACCAAGTTTGTAAATGATGACCATAATACACTGTATGTACCAAGGTTGTAAATGATGACCATAATACACTGTATGTACCAAGTTTGTAAATGATGACCATAATATACTGTATGTACCAGTTTGTAAATGATGACCATAATACACTGTATGTACCAAATGATGACCATAATACACTGTATGTACCAAGTTTGTAAATGATGACCATAATACACTGTATGTACCAAGGTTGTAAATGATGACCATAATATACTGTATGTACCAAGTTTGTAAATGATGACCATAATACACTGTATGTACCAAGTTTGTAAATGATGACCATAATATACTGTATGTACCAAATGATGACCATAATACACTGTATGTACCAGGTTGTAAATGATGACCATAATACACTTAATGTACCAAGTTTGTAAATGATGACCATAATACACTGTATGTACCAAATGATGACCATAATACACTGTATGTACCAGGTTGTAAATGATGACCATAATACACTGTATGTACCAAATGATGACCATAATACACTGTATGTACCAGGTTGTAAATGATGACCATAATACACTGTATGTACCAAATGATGACCATAATACACTGTATGTACCAGGTTGTAAATGATGACCATAATACACTGTATGTACCAAATGATGACCATAATACACTGTATGTACCAAGTTTGTAAATGATGACCATAATACACTGTATGTACCAAGGTTGTAAATGATGACCATAATATACTGTATGTACCAAGTTTGTAAATGATGACCATAATACACTGTATGTACCAAGTTTGTAAATGATGACCATAATATACTGTATGTACCAAATGATGACCATAATACACTGTATGTACCAGGTTGTAAATGATGACCATAATACACTTAATGTACCAAGTTTGTAAATGATGACCATAATACACTGTATGTACCAAATGATGACCATAATACACTGTATGTACCAGGTTGTAAATGATGACCATAATACACTGTATGTACCAAATGATGACCATAATACACTGTATGTACCAGGTTGTAAATGATGACCATAATACACTTAATGTACCAAGTTTGTAAATGATGACCATAATACACTGTATGTACCAAGGTTGTAAATGATGACCATAATACACTGTATGTACCAAATGATGACCATAATACACTGTATGTACCAAGTTTGTAAATGATGACCATAATACACTGTATGTACCAAATGATGACCATAATACACTGTATGTACCAGGTTGTAAATGATGACCATAATACACTGAATGTACCAAGTTTGTAATTTTACCATAATACACTGTATGTATCAAATGATGACCATAATAGACTGTATGTACAGAGTTTAATGATGACCATAATACACTGTATGTACCAAGGTTGTAAATTATGACCATAATACACTGTGTACCAAGTTTGTAAATAATGACCATAATACACTGTATGTACCAAGATTGTAAATGATGACCATAATACACTGTATGTACTAAGTTTGTAAATGATGACCGTAATACACTGTATATAACAAATTTGTAAATAATGACCATAATATACTGTATGTACCAAGATTGTAAATGATTACCATAATACAATCTATGTACCAAGTTTGTAAATAATGACCATAATACACTGTGTGTACCAAGATTGTAAATGATGACCATAATACACTCTATGTACCAAGTTTGTAAATGATGACCATAATACACTGTATATAAAAAGTTTGTAAATAATGACGATAATACACT
This sequence comes from Potamilus streckersoni, assembly GCA_016746295.1. Classification (NCBI taxonomy): domain Eukaryota; kingdom Metazoa; phylum Mollusca; class Bivalvia; order Unionida; family Unionidae; genus Potamilus; species Potamilus streckersoni. Next base: position 945,616 of record JAEAOA010002240.1, read on the forward strand.
GTGTGTACCAAGTTTGTAAATAAAGACCACAATAAACTGTATGTACCAAATGATGACCATAATACACTCTATGTACCAAGATTGTAAATGATTACCATAATACAATCTATGTACCAAGTTTGTAAATAATGACCATAATACACTGTGTGTACCAAGTTTGTAAATGATGACCATAATACACTGTACATAACAAGTTTGTAAATGATGACCATAATACACTGTATGTACCAAGTTTGTAAATGATGACCATAATACACTCTATGTACCAAGATTGTAAATGATGACCATAATACACTCTAAGTACCAAGTTTGTAAATGATGAACGTAATACACTGTATATACCAAGTTTCACCTTGATGCATTAAAATACTGACTACTGGCATTCTTAAGGTTCTGCTACAATGCAAAATAAGCAGCAACCTTAACACAAGTTACAGGAGCAAAGTGATATCAGATATAATTATCTTCACAACATGACTTTAACATTTACCAATTTTCATGATGATCCATTAAAAATGTGAAACTAGTTGGATTCAAAAGATTCTGTAATACACCTGATTCAGCTGCCTGCAAATACAGCATCAACCCCGATACAATTTGTGGGAGTACAATGATTTGCTAATATGAGCACCTTCAGGTGATGACCAGAATATTTACCAAGATTCAAAGTGACAAAAAAATAAAGTTTTCTGACCTAATTGTTGCTAACATATAAGTCTTACAGAAAGGAATAGCTGTGAAAACAATATCCATGCCCTTGCTCAGTTAATTCACATGTAAAACATCCCATACATAAGATCTAGTCATGACTTATATTACCATCAATAATCATGACTAGGGTCAAAAGGTTTGTAGTCACTTTCAGGGATTTTTATGCAATGACACTATGCTAGTGAAAGTTATGTTGGATCATGACATTATATGACAAAATGGAAACTCCAGCAGCATGAGAATGTGGCTGAATTTATCTAAGGATGTGCCAAGTGGCATACTGGTATCACATTTTACACAAATTTTTCCGAAACTGATCCAACTAATAACAAAACTCGCTCTATCACAGTTGAGTGTGAAACAACAGCAATACAAAATCTGAACACCATAAGAGATAAATAAAGTTTATAGCCTGATGTCAAATGACACCACTAAATAATATTGTTAATGACTGCTAATTTTTGCTATATGCATATCAATGACATTATGATGATCCAGCCTATATCACAAAGGTTAGCTTGTTAAAATTTTTTTCATAAAATAAAACTGGACTTTATGCATTTGGTTTTCACCATTATTTTTGTGGTCTTTTTCACTTCAACAACCCAACTCATATTTTTGCCATCAGTAGCTGGAAAAATTTGGGCTTCATTCTCTTATGCAATAGAGAGAACTCTCTCACAGCAACACAGAGTTATTAAATCAAAAGCAAAATTAAAAAATGAATAATTGTCATGAACTTGTCATGACAGGCCAAGTCAAATAGGAATTTGTTCAAACCTCATAGGCTAGGAGATTATCCACCTTCCTGCGGTAGTTTTGTGGCTGAAGCTCATCAATGACACGATCTGTGGACAAAAGAAAATTTAACTAGAAATGTGTACATATGACATGGCAAACATCAAAGTGAGACAGGGGCCATCTAACTTAGATCAGCTCAAAATATAGCCTGATGTAAAATCTTATGTCAATTTACAAAGTCCTTCCAAAAATATTAAGCAAATATTCAAGGGCAAAGTTTTAAGCTGAACTGGGGCCAAAATATTGTTGGAAATAGTGAAAATCATTTGACTTATCCATAAAGTCCTTCAAAAGCTGTTAGGCAAAATGGACAGGCAAATTTCCAAGCCAAACAAGAGCCACAACTTCATAAACTTTTGCTGAACTTGATCTACATCTATTTAATATAAAGAAACTTTGCCAGGAAATTTTACCCAAATCTCCCTTATATAAAGCCTTGTATCAAATTTGATTTCAATCCATCAAGTCCTTCAAAAGTTATAATGTAGCAATATCATGGAAGGGCCAAGGTTATTGTCAAGCAGGGGTCCACCATTCTGTCATTAAACAATAAAAATTGCACCTTACCTAGGTCTCCTCAATGTCAAGTCTCAAACCAAATTTGATTTCACTGCAAGAAATCTTTCACAAGTTATTCATTGCAGAATAGGAAAGCAAACTGGAGCCATAATTATGTTAAATCTTGCTGGAAAATGGTGAAAAATCATCCTAGGTTTTCTGCATGTAAAGTCTTATTCTTTTCAGTGTTTTTCTAAAAATTTTAAATGTATAAACAAAGATTTCAAGACTGGTGTTCATTTCAAGTAGACATCTAAATTGTGTGGTAAATAGACACAACTGAGTTAAATTTTCCAGCCAATAGGTGAAGTATTTGTAAACACCAATGTTTTGAGTAAAAATGCTTCTTCATTAACACTTACCCCGATCACAGTTTGTCAGTAGTCCATCCACTACCATGCAAATCCAGTTTTCGGAAGTGAAAAAAGACATTAACAATGACTACTGTCTTACATAATCACCAAAGATGTTCAATATTATCTGCTCGCTGTGATGGAAATCAGACAAGATTGGTCACACCTGAGCAGAACTGATACCAAATCAGTTACTGCTGCTGCAAAGGTGCAAATGCATTCAGGGACATAATGTTGTTGTAGGAATGGTAGGGTGTGGCCATATTATACCTGGGTAAGTATTATTAAATAACATTTGAACTTTTAAATAAAAGTCTGCTAAGGATAATAGATCTGAGGTTGATGGAATTACAACTCCTTATCCCAAAGTCAGTCCTGGTCTCCTAACAGCTCAAGTTAAAGTCTTGAATGCAAATATATATCACAGATCGATGAAAAGATCAAGGAAAAATTCATTCTTGCAAATCCAGTGAAAGCAGAGTGGCCTGTGTATTTACTTAGATGCTAAGGTAATTTAGCCTCTGTTAGGCCCTACCAAGTCAAAATGAAGCATGTAAGATGAAAGGTCTTTTAAGCAGAAGCTGTCTAATGGTGTAATAAACCCATGGCTTTAACAATCCAGTCAGAGATAAATTCCACCTGAATACATAACTGGTAATAACTACCCTGACCTCATGAGCTGATATACACAAGATGTTTCTATGGTCTTGAGTTTATTCTTTGTTGACTGAATAAATAACTTAAGAGCCGGATTTTCTAAACTTCTTTGAATGGATTTTCTTTTAATCAACTTATGTACAATTTCAAAGCACCTCTGACTTTCACCTAAGTATACAGACAACACAAACTTTTTTGATTGAGAGGGCTGGATTCATAAATTAGTGGAAGGACTTATTATAATTTGGTAATGTATTAATAAGAACTTGAATTGTGGGTTAAATTTTTTTATTGCAATGCTTAACATCACTGGGAGATGTTAAGATATTTTTAAGAACAATTTAAACACTTAAGAATTTGACATTTTTGATCTACTTTAAAGTTACATTTTATACAGAAAGATTTTTATTTGATATATCATATGAGACTTGGATTTTTATAATGTTATAACCGAGAAACATATCCAAATTCATCATTTTTTTTCTCAAAATGTTGATGTCCATAGTACATGTTGGTAACATTGGACATACATGCAGGAAACAAGTTTTATAATCTGATGTGAAGTGATGTGATTATGATTTTTAACATAACTTTAACGTTTTTCAGTCATATGGCTATGATGTCTGCAGTGTGGCAGTTTATAGTGATTTCCAGCACCAGGTTATCATGCCACAGACATGATGCCCCACCTAGTCACATTATCCTGACACCAGGCCGAACAGGCGTAACAATAATCTCTTAATGCTGAGTACCAAGCGAGGCAGCTGTTAGTACCATTTTTTAAAGACTTTAGTATGACTTGACCAGGGATCAAACCCATGACCTCCCACATCTGAGGAAGACACTCTAAACACTAGGCTACTGACGAAGTTACAATCTGATGAAAGTATCAACATACATGTACCAGCTGCAAACATATTTTCAATAATCATGGCTATTTATTAATCTGAGATGTTTTGTTAATATTTTCCAATGACATGTAAAAGCTATAAAGAGCATGTAGGTGCAATCTAATGTACTGAATGTTATCTAGAACCTTGCTGGCTCCAAGTAGAAGGTTGGTAATCAAGTCAATGTTGTCCTCATCACTTCCAATCGCAGAAGAGTCAGTTGCTCACTAATTTCACAAACAATATTTTCTGTTGTCGGTATCATAGATGTTACAGCATAATTAAAAGATCAGCTTCCTTATTACCAGACACAAGTAGGCATAATAAGTTGTACACTTTATCAATGGAAACATCTTCATCATTGTTACACTGGTAATGACATCTTTTGACTGAACAAATTGTGCCTTAACATTACAGTTTAAAACACAATCTGTGGAAACATTATGACATGATAAAATATACAAACAAACAATAAATTTAATTCAAACTCAATTAAAGCTCTTGCTTTGACTTCAAATTGAAGATTATTCCTTGGAACTTTAGATTTACTTCAGGCTGTACCCAATATTTCAACTACAGGTATAGAATGTTATTTAGCAAAATAAAAGGAACAAAACAAAAGCATTTCTTGTCATGATTCAAGTGCAATGAAAAGGATCCTGTGATTCTAAACAGATGATTATGAATGAGGTGTGATTATCATACTTTTGTTAAATGCTGCCTTTGTTGTTTTTTTTGTGAAAGAGTTATGACTATCACTCCTTTGTTGTCTTTGTTATTTATTGTTGTTGTTGTTGGGCTGAACACCATTTTCAGCACATGATAGGCTATTCATGGTGGCCAGTATTAATGGTGGAGGAAGAAACTGGGAAATCACCAGAAAGAACCACCGACCTTCGAGAAGCTACTGGCAAGCTTTCTCACATTGTTATTTAAATGACTACCTGTGTTTACCTTACTTTTGACACATCCTGTGACAAAACTTTTAACTCAGCAAATTTTCTCTAATGGACAACACAAACCAAATGCTAAAGCCAATTAAACTTTGTATCAAAGGAATGTTATAACAAAACTTTTAAAATATAGGAATTTAGCCAAGAAAATTAAACTTGAATGTTCCAACTGAGAAAATGTTTCAACCAAGAATGTAATAAATAATTTTTACTGTAGTTTGCTCCATACATGTATATTTAAACTTTTACAACAAAATTGTCTGAAATAATTTTCAAATATATCAAATTTCTAATTTTAAGTCCAAATAATATGATTATCTACTATTCTTGTATTATTGCCTTCTGAGAACTGTTACATGTATACTGTTGTTTGGAGGGTTTAAGAACCATGCCAAAAGCAAGGGCACTAAACTCCAGCAGATTACACTGTTGCAATATAGTTTAACCGGAAGACAATAGTTAATTTAGTATTTCACATGATGCAATGTGATAACTAGGTGTAATTACTACAGCAAGGTGGAGTATTCTGGAATCGAAGGGAGTACATACAGTCTTCAAACAAATTCCTGTAGTTAACTAATCAAAACTTCAGAATTTACTATATGATACATCAAATATTCTTCTTTCCTGTTTCTTGCAGCAAAATTCTATTGTAAATTAATAAATTTAAGTAGTCCATAGGGGCTCATTTTAATTAGATTCCATATTATATGGCTTCACAAAAAAAGAATTCTACAATATGAAACTAGTTATATGCTGCAGTTCACAGACTGTAGCTGTATGTGTCTGTGGGTCAATTTGCATGCATGTGTGTATAGGTGAGAAGTGGAAAACTGTACACGAGATAAAATGAATATTGCAAGATGTGGATAATAGGTGCATACATGCCAACCCCTGGCGAGAAGAAAGCGTAATTTAAGTAGACAAAAGGAGTAAGCTGAGCAGAAAAAGCGTAATCCACATATAACATAATAAAATTCAATGTGCATATATACAAAACACATGCATATTTTCTGCAATTTTGGCATCAGGAAGCATCAGTTTGAACACAGAACCAAAGTTGTATTCTACTACTAGTTTTAGCCAATGTTTTATTAAGAACTTGGTAAATAATGCCCCTGCATTTATAAAATTCATTTTCACAATTTAGTTATGCTGTATAAAAGTTACCTTAGTATTGGAGTTAGCAAAATGGCTAATTCACGACTTTGACTACCAAATTCCTACAGAATGGTTCTGTACCTCACATTTTTTTTACAAAACAATATGAGCAAAGATTAAAATTAGAAAACCAGTCTGTTCTGTCCTAAGCGAACATAAACAGAAACAGAGGTCAAAAGTTTAAAAGTACAAACCAGCATGGTTCTTGGAAATAGGGCAGCTGCTATAAAGTCACTGCTAGTGTACAGAAAAATGTTCTTTTATGTAAGCCATCTTTTCTAGAATACATTCTGTGTGATTAGTGGGATGTTAATAAAAATGAAAAAAGCAATTATTAATTTTTTGGGAGGGGGATATACCAAAAACGTGTAATCCAAATACATTTATGCATACATAACACTTAGGAATGTCACCACTAGTCTACAGAAAAATACTTTATTTAAGCCATCTTTTCTAGAAGACATTCTGTGCGATTAGTGGGATGTTAATAAAAATGAAAAAAGCAATTATTAATTTTTTTGGAGGGGGATATACCAAAAATGTGTAATCCAAATACATTTATGCATACATAACACTTAGGAATGTCACCACTAGTCTACAGAAAAATACTTTATGTAAGCCGTCTTTTCTAGAATACATTCTGTGCGATTAGTGGGATGTTAATAAAAATGAAAAAAGCAATTATTAATTTTTTTGGAGGGGGATATACCAAAAACACGTAATCCAAATACATTTATGCGTAAGGCATAATTTAGTGAAAAAATGCGTAATGGTTGGCATATATGTAGGTGTGCGAGTTAAGCAAGTACTGTTTAGAAAATAATCACACTCTGGTCCTTAGTAAGTTTGCAACAAAAATTGCAATATAATGTTTGCAAATGAGAAGCAAATATTAACACGTACATGAGCTCTCTGGGATCAATGTGTTTAATCTTTCTTGGTTATCCTAGCTATATATCTATTCTCATTATGCTGCTCTCCTGTCTTCTTTCTATGATTGATTTTTATTTAATCAATCTCGATGTAATATACTATAACATCAATATAAAAGACTAAATATTTCAATTGTGCATATAAATATACTGTCATGCATTTTCTTGTCAATAAGAGCCTATTAAATTAAATACATATGGACATTAAAATAAAACTAAACAGATAGGCATACACACTTACTATCCATATTTTCAAGTATTTTGTAAAGAAAGAAACAAATATATATATATATATATATATATATATATATATATATATATATATATATATATATATATATATATATATATATAGTGCTCATCTGATTTATTTGATAATGTAAAGGTTTTGTATATGTCTAACCATTTAAACATAAGCATTGAAATTGATTTACCTGACATTCCTTGCTTATTAATCTGTCTGTCATAGATTTTCCTCTCAAGGGTATTTTCTGTAACAAGCCTATAAATGAAGCTTGGCTTCTCTTGCCCAAACCTGTACACACGGCAGATTGCTTGGCAGTCATGGCATGGATTCCATGAGGCATCCATCATCACAACACGATTCGCCCCAACAAGATTTACACCTAGAGAGCCAGCTCTGTAAAAAAACAACAAAAAACAAATAGAGTTGTGACCTCAATTAACTAATAACAAATTGATTCTATCACAAAGGGACAGTACAGCATCCCCCAGAGTTCTGTGTAGATTTAAGAAATTTACAATTTCTACACTAAGACAAAAATCCTGTAAACATCAGTATCGCTAGGAAGAAGTTCCATTCATATTAAGCTAAGAAGTAATTTTTTTACAATGGGGCTGGTAAACATAGCTTATAAGCAAGTTATGTTTTGAGAATGCAGAAAGAAAAAAATGTGTGGGTGTGTAAGTGTGTGTGTATGCTTGCAATTTCTTGTATGATCATGGAGTTTAATATTGCAAACAACAGTAAGAATAAAACTTCCAAAATATGCAAAACATAACTAATGCACCTTGTTGAGAGGAGAAATAGCCATGCCCTGGTGTTCTCTGGAGCATTGAACTGATTGATTAACTTTTCTCGCTCAGTGCTGCCCGTACTGCCATCCAGTCCTGAAAATTAAAACATGGAAGGTGTTTAAATATTTGATGTCCGATGTCATTTATCCATATTTTCTACCACTAAACTCTAACAGCACCTTTATATTTCAAGATTATTATGTGGATGATGTCACAGAATCTGAACATGAAAATAATTTCCACTGGCCTGATCCTGTTAAAGAACTTTAGTTATATTCAAATCATGTGTAGAACATGTGGAAATGAAGTCTTTCTTTTTAAGACAAAAGATATTTCACCTATATTTTTTTAACTTTTTTACATTGTACATGAGCATAATTATAACATTTAAGTTACACCTAAAATTAGTCATAATTAAAAAGAGAAATAAGTTATATCTTTAAAGACATGACTTTATTAAGTTATAATGAAAAATAACACAATCATTATTGTTTTTGTCGATCACTATATTACAAAGTAATATAATCATATTTGGTTCACAAACATAAAAAGGTAAAATAAAATATGTGCAGATTATATAATTAAAATTAAAAGCATTTCACCTAGAATTGGTCAAAATGAAATGATGAACTCATTCAAAACTATGTTCTCTTTTGCAAACTTCATAAAAACACTTTTTGTGCATATAATATTTAGAATGAGGAAAATGAGAATATGATTTTGCTTTTCCCAAATACGTCTTGCTCAGGCACACACCATAGCAACAGACCCAGGTTGGTTTAGTAAGGATTCAAAATATAATTAACCAACTGATTATGAGTGAAGTAAATTAACATATAACAATTATCTTGTTATAAGATAGTCACATCTACTTACTGAAGTAACTTTTATTGCGACACCAATTTTCATCCATATCTGGCCGAGGTACCTTTTGTTTTGAGAGCACTTCTTCAATCCAGGACAATGTGAACAAGCTTTGACTGCAAAATTGATAGATATTTGTAACTCCTTGTGTTCGAATTTCAATCTATATTAACAATGATATGAACTGAGTTTTATTGAATTCAACTTAGTTAATTACAGTTTTAAAGAAAATAAAAAGGCTCTGGACTTAAAATATAAAAATTTTCTGGGGTATGTTTTTAAGGTTTCTATAGCAAGGGAAGACTTTATACCAAAACAAGCAAGTCATTCAAGCAGGTCTGAGAAATCAATAATTTACTTATGAATGTTTACCTGAACTATTAATAATATTCTTTTTTTCAACAATGGCAAGAAGGCTTATCAACTGCAATAGATCCCATTCATATAATTTACCCTCTATTGCTTAAAAAAGTAATCAATGCCAATTTCTGATCATACTAAAGAAAATCAAACTGATGAGAATTTGGAAGAAGTGATACTAGTTTACATTAAATCAGATGCAATAAAATAACTCCAGAGAAAATGACCGGAAAGGTTCTTTCTTAACTATTTCTGAAAGGCCATAAATATTGTTACTATTATAAATAACACAAACTATATCTGGTAAAAAAAATAATGGGTAATATGCCATAAGCATGGTGGGATTTCCTATAAACCAATAAAATGCCTCAAACTCGGCAAATAAATTTATGGTAAAATCATTGACAATGATTCAAATGAAACCAAAACAAATGCAGCATCACAAGCTGGAGTCATCTGTTGAGGTAAGAAAATTAAAATCTGCAATTTTTTTAAAAAGAGAAATGCAACTGTAAGGTGAGGTAATGCAATGGAAATAATTTACTACTTAGGAATCAGGAATGTGTCTTCACTTTTAAACCCCTCATCCATCTGCCTGGGACACATTCAAAACTTTGAGTACAAGTTTTCATGCAACTTGCCTTTGATGGTACTACAGTGTGTAAACAAGATTTTCTCCAAAGCCATACAGACAAAGGTTATTTAAAGTCTTGCAGTGTGCTTTACTATTATGAGCCAATACCTGAAGACAAGGATTTTGTCTCCAACAGCAAGGGATTCCTTGATAATACTGAGAAGAACAACCATTTTCCCACCATTCTCCAAGACACCTTCATTGTAATCCTTCATTAGATCCTCGACCTACATGTAATAAAAATAATGATAATAGCAACAACAATTGTAATAGTAATAATAATAATAGCAACAATGCACTGCAGAGCTGAGCTTTGGTGAAATCAGTACTGCATAATTGCATGAAGAAAGTTTCAGAGTTAAAATGCAGCAAAATTATAATTCAGAGCATCTGCATGTGATCTATCACACACACACACACACACACACACACACAGACATACACACACACACACACAGGGGTCACGCTACAAGGCAAAGTGGAAAGTAGGCAAAAAAAGTCACCTGAGAAACATAAACTTCGCCTTTTTCTGTTAGGAAAGCAAAAATGATCTTTCGGACATATAATGACTGTACATTATGACTTTTGAGATGCCCCCTCACTGTAGCCAGTAAGTTTTGGCACTGATGTAACCCAAGATGAAATGCATTTACGTGCTGTTGATACCAATCAACTTACGGCGACAAAGAAATTCTTGCACATTCACATGCAAGTTTTAACAGCTAACTGACCATTAATCCTTTCCGGAGAAAGATGTTACTGCTTGATTGCATGAAGTTGGGCCTATTGTGCTATGATGAAAATATACCAAATTCTGTTTTGAAATTGAAACATCAATATGCAAATAGTAATTTGTTTTTAAAAAAAACATTGGTGAAGAGCATTTTCTAATTTATTTCTTTATTTTTCATAAATGGAAATTTTAACAGCCGTATTTGCGTATTTTTTGTATAAAATCTGTTTGAAACCGTAAACAAACTTGTAATGGCAGATATCAGTACGTATATGATATACCACTTCATTAAACTGTAAAAATACGAAAAATATGTATAGTAATGAAGCAAATAGTATTTAACCAATGCATGTTGTTATTACCAGTATGCAGACAAATTATAACTATGCAGTCATATTAATGGATTTTTGTAATGAAGCAAGAAATTGAATAGTTATGAGAAATGCCTCCATAAAAAAATTGATGCACTCGCACTGTGCAAGACAATTCTTGGATTTTTGGTTGGGGAAAAAAGGTCCCAGTTTAGTTATATATTGACTTTAGTGTGTCAGTGTGTTGTCCATGAATAGTTACATTAATGTTTTATTGGAAACAAGGAAATCAGTACGAACAGTATGGTTTGAAGTCACTTGTGCATTTATTCCTATGTACATGTATTAGACGTTGTTTTAAAGGATGCTAGAAATCTTTTTCACTGCAGTTGTAAACAAAATATATAGAAAATAAAATAACTAAGTGGTAGTTTATTAAGTATTTTACCAACTTGCAGCTACAAGACTCATATCTTGTTACTGCTATCAGTGAAAATTAATTACAATGTATTGCTTCTGATGTGCTTTTTGAGTCATACAGTCAAAACAAACTGCATTTAATTCAATTCAAACACACATGTACTACAAGTATAAATAGAATGGGTACAGATATAAAACTTTCAAACGTATATGTTAATACTCATATATGACATATTTTTCAAGATGAAAAAAAGGCATTGCTTAAAACTGTTATAAGCATGCTGAGAAATAGAGAACATCATTAAATTAAGATAATGCATCTCTCTCTCTATATATATTTATGTATATATATATATATATATATATATATATATATATATATATATATATATATATATATATATATATATATATATATATATATATATAGTTTATTGTTTCAGTCTCACTTCTCCCTGTTTAACTCCCACTTCTCCCTGTTAAGCTCCTACACTTTTCCCCCGTTGTGACCAAACAGTCACTTCTCCCTAAAATTTAAGTCTAGCTTGACCCTTGTATACACACACACACACACACACACAATCGTAGTTAATACTCAAATCAATATTTTGTCCTGTTATTTCAGTAATATTAATTTTTTAAAAGTCTTCATGCCGTTTATGCTCATTCTCTAAATTTGAAAGAAGCTGGATTAAGACTCAAAACTATGTCTCAAAACGGGGAGAATTAAGATTTTATTTCATTGTGTATAGTGACTTTTTTTAATTATCATTATGCTGAATTTACCCATTCATAAGTAATCACTGGTTCTGATGATCTCCTATCACTGGTAGGGATTCCATCACTTGCAGACACCTTTGGTTTTGTTTCTTTTGTAGTTTTTTTCTTCTTCACATTTCCTTCTGTATCAATGTCAAGATCATTTTCATCTGCATCACCAACCTTTTTTTTAGTTGTGACTTCATACAGAATATCTGGGTGATTCCAAATCTGCAATAAAAGAATGTCAGTGACATAATATTAAATGGAACCCAATCAGTACCTTTGTTTTTTAAGACCCAAGTGCAAATTGAAATTTTTTGTTGATGGCAAAACTTCTGAAACAGGAAACATGGAAAAGAATCTGGTATAAGCACGTTATCTCATGAATAATCTCAATCAATGTATGCTTGCCATTGGCAAATCCCAATCTATGTGTTTTCCATTGGTAAACCCCAATGTCTGCTTGCCACCGATAAATCCCAATCTAAGTCTGCTTGCCATTGGTAAATCCTAATGTCTGCTTGCCACCGATAAATCCCAATCTATGTCTGCTAGCCACCGATAAATCCCAATCTATGTCTGCTTGCCACCAATAAATCCAAATCTGTCTGCTTGCCAATGGTAAATCCCAATCTGTTTGTCATTGGTAATTTCATGTTTGCTTGCCATTGCTAAATCCCAATCTATGTCTGCTTGCAATTGGTAAACCACAATCTACGTCTGATTGACATTGGTAAACCACAATCTATGTCATAAGGAGTAAATCTGACATTTTAGTTGCTGGTCATGTTAGAAGGATGGCCAACCTGGAGGGGTACTTTTGGTAATATCGAAATAATTGGCAGAAAACATCTTCAATGTCAATCATACATCAAGGTTTCAATAATGCTCATAAACTAATTTTTTGTTTTAACTGAGATATACTTAAAATAGCATCTGCATTGTGTTAATTAAACTAGACATTGTAAATGCTGTCAATAGAGTGCCTAGAGTATTCCACATTTCAACTCATGGTGAAATGGAATCAATCACCATGCTAAAACAAAGTGCAACAAAGTTTTAGTTTATTATAGCAAATGATGCAGATGACATACGACTTTAAAATTTTTAAACACAAACTTCTCCATCTTGATGATTACTATTGTCACCACCTGACACAAGAATACATGTCTTTCCATTAACAATTAAGATCAAAGAGGATTTAGCCATCAGAGGATCATTTAAAATGACAATGTTCATTTTTATAAATCTCAGCAGAACATTGATTGGATCACAAGATAACTTGAGTTTCCACTATGGAACTGATATAAAGTTTACAGTACCTTGCAGCAGACAGCAAAAGCCTTCAAGGGATTGTTGTTGGCCCAGGCACAAAGGGAAGTATCTGAAATTGACTCCATCAGATGTTTATAAAGGGCCCTCTGTATTGGGGACATCTTAACCAGGAAGACATACTCCTGTTTGGGTGGCAAGGCTGCCTGCAGTACTGTATGACCACGTCTAAAATAAAAGTGAAAACTGATTTATTTTCAAAGGCATCATTTTTGTGTTTTATCTATGTATGAACATTTCAAGGATACTTAAACTTGTGGATTTGGGAATGGGACCAAATATTTTCAAAGATGAAAGTCTAATAATTAGATCTTTAAATTAATTGCTTCACACAAACAATTGTAAAATTATAAGACATTAGAACATTTATTACATTGAAAATTCAGCTCTTCCATGTGAAAATAAGATGTTACTCACATCATTTGGTTTGTTTCAGAAATTAATATGCAAAACTGTCAAAGTGCTAAGACAGTGGGCAGATGAGAGGGCTTGATGCCAAACCCAGTCAATCATCAGTTACTTCTGGCATGGAATTGCAAGCTCTTCCAATGATCTTATTGTGTGAAGGGCTTGGTAGGGTGCAAGTGTACTAATCTTTGCAAGCCTAAAGTCTGATATATTACCTTATCTACCACTTTGCAGACTGATCAGATATTTATGTATTTTGGGTCAGTGAATTTCATTGGATGCAGTGGCAATCCACCATATCCAATCAAAATCAACTTGCTCAAATCTGAACACTGTTCCTACATGTTCGAGACAAAGAGAGCACACACAACTGAAATTAACTCATAAATATGCAATTTTCCACTGCTGGTCCATGTTCATACAAATAAATCCTTCTTATCAAGTACACCTGTAATGGTTTCTCTCTGGTACATTGTCATACTTTTGTTGTTAAACTTAAAACATCCTTGTAAAATCTGTTGCCTCCAACAATTTTGCCAATGTACACTGCAATGCTGTTAAACATAATTGGTTAACTTATTAACACATGGCACCACATTTGTGTCCGTAGGTAGTACCATACTTCCGAGCTCAGTAGCGTCAAAGTCATTAAAGACACACCAAAATGGGTGGTATTGCAAAAAAGTAGAAAGATGTGGCTCTACAAGGATACCAATATAATCTGGACTTTCTACTCACATTACAAAATACAGTGGGAAAAACATTTTTATACCTGATTTTTTTTTTTTTACATATTAAATTTTCCAAGCATCAGAATCAGATTTTGTGTCTGGATTTTAGATTCTTTGGCTTCAATTCCAAGATAGACTAGTATGAAGTGCACACAGACAGACAAACTTTTGCAAAAAGGATAAGTTGGGGATTTAAAGAAAAAACGGTGAAGTTTGATGATCATGACATCACAAAATTTAAATATTCCTTGTATATTTATAAGTTTGTGCATCAACAATGCACATAAATTACAAAAGTAGCTATTCCTCGACAATTTTTGTAAGAAATGTCCTAAACCCTTGGCATTACATACTATAAGAGGCAACTGATGAAATCCAATATGTCACTAGGACAAAGCACTGAAATATCTGACTAATGTGTAGATAGGATTAATGTATCAGAAACTTGCATAGTGAAGACAAAGTGTATTATGATTGGGCTTGTTTTATTGAAGACATTTTACTTCAAAAGCAAGTTTCTTCAAGTACAAAACCCAATCATAACACTTTAGGAAAATAAAAACCAAGAGCTGAAGGATGTTACATTCCCTTATCCATAGTTGGTTCTGCTTGTGGTCCCTTAAGATACACAAATCATTTTAGAGTCCCATGTGAGATAAGGGCTATTCAGTTCTCAAATCAATTGTATAAATTACCATAACAAGAGTACCATGAATGGCATGTTATATGCCCACCTAGTCCTTTTTGTAACAATTGAAATTTGTGTGCGGAAACAATTTTTTTTTCTTTTAGTAACAGTAACTTTGATCTTTTCACCCCCAAATCAATAGGCTCTTTCCTTTTCATCATTGCTAACTATCCAGAAAGTTATATGGTTTGTACAAGTGCAAGTCAACCACAAAGTTTGGTAACTGTTGATAGTACAAAACTCTTTTATTCAGTGATCTTGACTTTTTATCCCAAAACTTAAAGGATTCTTCCTTACTATGAGCACATGCCATCAACCAAGTGTGATAAATATAGGTAATGAAGAATTCAAGCTATATTGTGTAGAAATCATTTTTCTTCTTTCAGTCTCAGTGACCTTGACTTTTTGAGCTTCTGAACCTGAAAATGACTGGGTTTTTCTTTTGCCCAAGTGCAAGCCATCCAAAAAGTTTGGTCACTGTAGATGGTGTTAACTCATGCAGAAATAAAAAACCAGTAATAGACAGATGGATAGGCTAACAACATCATAACAAACCATCTCCCCTTTATGGTAGGTGTATAGAAACCATGGTAGTCATTAAAATATAAACATACAAGCACTTGAATATGAAAAAAACTACCCAATAAATAGAAAGTGTAGTTTACAACTGCTAAAGACTTACAAGATAAAGAAACATGGAGATTTAATAGGTAGCAACATCTGCAAGATTTACCTTTGTATAAATCCCTCCAGTAAACTATGTAGTACATGGGCTCTGTATCTCATAACCTTAACATCCTGAGGATTACTGTCAGGGCACTGACCATTGTTAATTGGGCGCTCAAACATATTGCTAAATTCAGTTTTTGTTCCAAGGAAGTTAGGCCGCACAAAGTCAACCATACACCAATATTCCATTAGATTGTTCTGTAGAGGATATCCAGTCAGCACCACTCTTCGCCTAGAGAAAAAAAACCCCAATATAAATTAAAGGTTTCTGCATGTGTATGAAATGCTATTTGTCAACATGGGAAGAAAATCCCATCAGACGTCAAAATCAATAGTTCAGATACCTACCAGAATTTTTAACAAAGCAGGAGAACCTTCAAACAGTGGAAAACATATGCTATCAATATAAATGCAATACAGGTATGATTAGTAACATGTCAGACTTTACAACAGTAAACTGCAACATTAAATCAGAAATACAAAATTGTTTCATTTAGGACCAACAAGGCAAGTCTTTAAGTAAAACCTACCAAATTTAGTAACTACAGATGGTGGAGAATCCAAGTTACTATGTGGAAACTTTTTTTTCTTTCAGTTACTGTGACTGACCTTTTGATTTAAACTGATCTTCCTTACCCAAAGCTATCCACAATGTTTGGTAATCATAGTTGATGAAAAACTTAAATTACTATGTGTAAACCATTTTTCTACTCCTAGTTAAAATGACCTTGATTTTTATCTTATATGACCCCAAAACAAATCTGAAGAATTTGTGAAAAGTAATATTTTGTGTGGTTTCTTTAATTCAAATTTAAACTAAACATCGTATTTGGAGTCACAGCAGGAAATCACATCATATATGTAAAGGATAGTATTCAGGCTCTAGGTAAATGTCAACAAGTAGTGTGAGAAGAGGGTACTGGTGAACAGAGGCATAGTGAAGCAGATATGGTCTAATGCTATGGCCTACACTCAAATAGGGCTGTCAAAAATCACGAAAAACCAAATTTGCAAATTTTAACGTGTACCCAGGTACCCATTAGCACATGAATGACATGTACAACCGTAGACCAACTAATTTTGTTATCTCCATTTCTTTAATATTTTTTTATGGCGATAGAGGCTAACCGTGTACTACTCAGTCTGATTCGTCCACACCGACGTAGCTGCAAATTGTTTGACCACACGCTGTTAATTAATAAATTTATTTAGAATGACCTTTGCACAGAGATGGTAGGTATAATCCAACTTTTAATGACCACTTTGATCAGCTGCGTTAAAAGCTTTTGAACACTTGCATTTTTTAAAGTATAAGTCCTTGTTAGAACAGACCACGTTTATTCATCTGCTTTTGACCGCAGATTTGAATTATCCACACATGACCACACAGTTGCATAAGTGTTATTATTTTGGAATTATAATTCTTAAAATAGTTATGGTAAAAACGTAGTAGTATCGAAAATAGAAATATCGGTAAGTGTATGATGGCTAACTTATGAAATTCACAGAGCTAGTCGACTAAAGAAACAATGAGCAAAGATTACTTTGAGACATTACGAAGATTTCAAAGTGCCTAAGTGATGATTGTTCATAATATAAATTGTGGGATTTCTGTGACACGTTTGTTCAGAAATCAAAGGTATCCATCTGGATTTCATTAAAAGAGCATGCAATGTACCGACCATTTAGCACCCACATAAAAATAGTTATCACCTACAAAGAGGTTTATTACCTGTAGAACAAATGTTTTAACCTTGGTATATAATGCCTCGGAGATAATGGTTCGTCCAGTTGCACAACGCCATATAATTTTATTAATCCAAACAAACTGTCTGACGTATTGTTTATTTATATTAAGCAGAGATCTGGTTTCTAATTATAGCCATAGCTGTCACACCTGTTTGAAGTGGTTGGCGAGTGTGGCAATTTTTTTTACGGGTACCCGCGTTTACGTTTCAATACCCGGGTTTTTCTATACGGTCGGGTACCTGGGTAACCGACCCGATGACAGCCCTACCCTCAAAGCAAATCACTTGAAACTGCTTTTAATGTACATTGGGTAGATTTTTTTAAAAACAAATTTTTCACTTAAGCCATCTTCTTTCCTCAAGCCTGAATTTGTACAAAGGTGTTATTTAAATTTGACATTCAACTGATCCATCAATAAAAATTGCCCATTCATTAAAAAAACTTCCATGCAAGTAACAAAAACAAATTCTCGCAAAGTACAATTACATACTTAGTTCTGATGTTCTTCAGTGATTGTGAAATTCCAGCATGGCTGTTTTTGATCCTGTGTCCTTCATCACATACTACCAAATCAGGACCAGGACTTACAAGAGCAAAATGAACACCTGCAAAACAGAGAACAATGGAGACTTACTAAAATATCTTTATTTGTCAGCAAAGCAAAGATCTATATAAAAATATCCACTTTTTGCTCAGGTTATAAATATACTTGTAACCCAAGGAAGGCACAGTGAATGTGGAGTAGATAATTTTAAATGTAATGTTTAATTCTTAAAATTATTTTCATATGAACTTAGTAATTAAAGTACCAATGCATATATCTTTTAAAAAACTGCATTCACTGGGTAACATGTATATTTCAATGGAACAGACCGTAACATATCCTAAAGGTAACATTAAATGGTTTTCAGCTAAGGTCATTGCTTATCTCAATACAATTTCATAACCATGAACATGAATATATTTTCAAACTTGCAAGAAAATGGAAATATCAAATCAGTGACATAGCAAAGCAAAGATAATCCATCTATAACAAGGAAAGTTGTCCATGAATGGGCTGATTTCCCATGAATTCTCAGAAAAGAGTGAAACAGTTATAAATACAGACGAAGCATAGTGGAAATAAGGACAAAATATTACTTTTAGAGCTAGTAATTTAAGTGTGGGTTGGATTTGGCATCAATCACTCCATCCGAGGGACAATCACTCTTGACTGACTCCAAACTATGTGAGCAGACAATTTTGTTTAGCTTTTATTATGGCTAAAATTTCTCTTGGGTGAGCTGGATTTGCAAGGTAGTGGTCATACTCCTGATGTATTATGATTTGGTAATGTATTTAAAGAAGAAACATGGAGACAAAGATTTTATCCAAAGGGTTCTACAAAGAAAACTTTTCAGTGCTACCAGAAATTTGTATGTGCTATCAGTAGCTAACTAGATATTCCCCACTTCTGCTGCACAAATCAGTACTTGTATGAATACTCTATTGGTCATTGAGAGTAGGTCATATCAAACCAGGTTTTGTGTTATGCAGCTACAATGCATGTTTGTTGGCATACAGATGTTGAATTTAAACACCATATTTTAGTAATATTCACAATCTTGTTAAAATATTAAAGTGACCCAGCTTTCATGTGAAATGCCTTCTTTTTAAGATGCACTCTCCAAGCATTTTCCAAGATAATGAGTGCAAAAGGTACAACAGGTGAAAGAGAAAAAGTCACTTGAACATGCTGATTAAAAGTTACACTGACCTAGTTTTGCTATTGTAGATTTTCGTTTATTCTATCATATCTACAAATTTTCATGACAGCTGATGCAACAAAGTCCAAGATATTAGGAGTATAAGAACAAAGAACCAAATATACAAAGGTTACTCAAGGATGCAACTTAGGTTAGAGTGACCCAGTTTTGCAATAACTGTTTTACTCTGAGATGCTCCACATACCATTTTTCCTAAGTAAATTTGAAATTGGGTCCAATATATTAGAGGGGAAATATTAGAAGGCTAATGAACAAACAATGAATTCAGATAATATGGCAATGATATTCAGCTACAATATGATGGTAAAGGCTTCTTTACAGCATCTCCAGGATACAATTAGACAAAAACAGAACTGATTAAAGTACAAATAATTTGGCAACTGTTCACCTAATGAATTTTCCTTACCAACTAAGAGGGATTTGTTCTTGTCTTCTTCATCAACATCAATGATGTCATCATCTGGGGATTTCTTTGTTCTCCTTGGCTTCTTTAGATGTGCTTTCTTACTGGCCAGAAGCCGGTACATTTCATAGCCAATCAAGAGGACTCCCCCTGTCTTGTACCATTCCTCTGAATGAAAAATAATGAAAGCAGAAATCAAATATAATCTCCAAGATTCTATTTCTATATTCCAGGATATCAAATAAATATGGTAAAACAATGAGAATATGTAATTATCCCAATTCGGTACAATTGTAATGTTGTACAACTACTCCTGCACCATCCCAGGTAAAGACTTCAAGCCTTGGAGTGTGACGAGTGTGGATGTGTGTCTGCTGATGTTCCCATGTTTCTAAAGTATGATCCAGGGGGTTTGGGGTGGTTTTACATAAATACTAAGAATATACACAATGTTAAAGGTGAATTTGATTATGCTGACTTTCAATTTTAGGCAATGCAGCTGTTTAAAAATGTTATGCCTGATGCCAATCAACAGTTTTGGAGTCAAAATATCAAGTACAGAATTCAAGTTCAAACTTAACACAATATGATACTTGAAATAAATAGAAGTCATTGATATCTGGCATGTTATAGATGCACCAGAGTCAAGAAGTTCCTGTAAGTTTATGATTCTAACATGAATAACACAATATATTTTTCTTTTGGTTTCTATCAGGTGAAGTTTTGAACATCAGTAGGAATTCTGTGTAAAGAATGTTTCTACAGTATGTGATAACACCATTCGCTACCTTATTTTTAAAATGGTCTGGAGTTGTTAATATCTGACAAGTAGGCAATCTCAAACTTTACAAAACAACACATTAATTAGAAATCATGGCTCTAACCAAATCTAATTAAATCTAAGATTTACTACTAAGTAGATCAGACCGGTACCTGTTTCACCTTCATTTCCCAGTCCAATTATTTTAGTAACCTACCTGACAAAAAAGATGAAATTCATAACACAGAGAATTATCAGAAAAATTATGTTCCAAATTATGTATTCACCCTGATAAATGAAAATGCTGTAATCTGACTGAAGAATCAAACAGTCAACAATACATGACCTTGTAGTGTCAGATCACCATTATAGTGAAGATCTTGATTTTAATCTAATTAGAGTTGTAACCATTCAAAAGCTTTCATAATCTGTAATAATACTGTATGGAAGGAAGGTAGCCAAAGTTAAAAGTTTCATTCATTAATGATCATTAAATTTAGAGACATGACCTGAAAATTTATTGCAATAGTCATCAACAGCTTTGGAGATATCAGACTTAGAAATTTCATACAACACACATCTATACTCTTTTAGATATCTGACCTAAAAATTTCAAGTAAACTCAATATCTGAAATCTTGAATGATTTACAAATACACAGTATCAAGCTACGTATCAGTTACTTGACTTTGGATAAATCAATGGACTTAGCTACAAATCACTTTGGATCAGTTAACAGACTCAGCTACAAATCACTTGACTTTGGATCAATTAATGGACTCAGCTACAAATTACTTGACTTTGGATCAATTAATGGACTCAGCTACAAATCACTCAGCTTTGGATCAATTAATGGACTAAAAAATCACTTGACTTTGGATCAATCTATAACATCAAAATAGTAATGAAATTCCTGGATGTTCATTGATTCTAACTTTATTCTAGGAAACTTACAGCATGTCAAACATATTTTTAATACAATGAAGTTGGGGTTATCATTCAAATATGTAACTAAAAAAAAATCAGAATTTTAATGTAAATACACTGTTGGGATACTAATATCTATAGATTTCAGGATGGTGGTGGTGTTTATAATTTTTAATATAGCTTTAACAATTTTTCAGTCATATTGTAATGATGTCTGCAGTGTGGCAGTTTATACTGATGTCTAGCACTGGGGCATCATGCCGCAGGTATGTAGCATAATGTCCCATCCAGTCACATTATCCTGACACCAGGCTGACCAGTCCTAACACTAACCTCTTAATGCTGAGCGTCAAGCGAGGCAGCTGTTAGTACCATTTTTGTAAGTCTCTGGTATGACTTGACCGGGGATTTAACCCACAACCTCCTGCACCTAAGGTGGACACTCTAACCACTAGGCCAGATTTCAGGATGGTAACAAACTACATATTTTAAGAATAATGAATGATAAGCTGTCTCCATTATTAAAAAGACCCCTCCTCCACCAATAAATTAAGCTACCAACAAAATTTGTTTGTGTGCAAAATAATAAAACCTCCATTCCAAAAAAAAGCAAATTCAAATTGATTATATTTGTTAACCAAAGAACTCCTAAAAGACACTGACAGCAACCATGACTTTTCTGAGCAGCACAGAGCTAAAAGCCTTTCCAAAGTTTCATGAATTAACGCGAGACAAGATACATTTTTTTCTCACTTCAAACAATAATTTTTTTTTTATATCCAAATTTCTTTAATCAGAGATTACATGATTAAAACAAAAGGATCTTTTAAAATCTGTAAAAGAAAACTTTTAATCATATTCCACATACCTATCACTTTACATCTTGCTTCTGTAGTTTTGAAGTTATCATTCAACAAGTATATCTGATAACTCCTTGGTAAAATGTGTGTAGCTCCAGTGATGTTCACAAACTCTTCATCTGGCATCCAAGTGTTAAATTCTGCCAACCAGTTCTGCAGTGTGTTAATTGGAACAATACACAACACCGTTTTGGAACTCGTGTGTCGGAGAAAAATGTCAATAAAGCCAATCATCTGGATAGTTTTCCCAAGACCCATGCTGTGGGCAAGAATGCAGCCAAACCCTTGGCTTGTCTCAAACCGCTGCTTTGATTCCACCATGTTGTCATACAGGAAACGTACACCACCAATCTGAAATGAAGTACAGTGTATAGTGTTAAGACTCACAAATGATGAACTGTGAATTCAGAGTGACAAGATACAGCACAGCAATCCATGGTACTTTATTGGACTCACAGATGAAATGTACTGCAATCAATGTCTCTCTTGATTACTTTGGCAAGAAAAAAAAACAACAAATTCTGATGAATATTGGGGAATTTTAGCCAGTTTCTGTGTGCTATGCTTGCAACAAAAGATCTGATAAAAAAGAGCAATCATGTGAGGAAAGAGAAAGATATCTTCCACTTGGGTTCTACATCGGAAAACATATGAGTATAGGAACAAAAGAAAAAAAACTGTCTTTTTTATTGATCAGGGACTTTTCTGCCTAAACTGAATATGACACTAAAAAGTTCACAAACAAGACAGCATTTTGAGGTATTTCATGGCTAAATGAAACAAAAGGACATGATTAATATCTTGTTTTGTTTAGGGGGTCTAGATTAATGAGGTAATGGATGCCTTCATAATAGACTTTGATTAATGAGGTAATGGATGTTTTCCTAATGTATTATTACTGGGTAATGTATTTGGTAAGAAAGCAAATAATACCTGGTGAGGTTTAATATGTGCTGCTATTTGTGGAGCCAGAAAAATATCAGGATCTTCAGCTGGGTGATTAACATTGACAAGGACCCGTCCCATCTCATCAGGACGATTTAATGCATCATTAATATGGTTCCCACCATTGTTAACATCTTCTGCATCAGCTTCATCGTCATCTTCACTGTCACTCAGCACTGCAACAATATTGTCTTTTCTATCCATTTCATCATCACTGCTCAACTCAATGACATCTGCAAATGAGACAATAAGCACACTTAAATTTGAAAACTGCTGAGAATGTACATTATTTCACTTTTTTTTCTCTCATAAGGGTTAAATGTCCTGAAGAAGAGCTTTCATCTTATAGGTTTCTGCACTAAATATATTATAAAAAATATTCACTGCTGTGCTAACATTAGATCAAATCTAAGAACAAAACCTGATTACCATTTCTTAAATTTCAAATGGTACCTGTAATATTACATTGTATTTCATGCAGTAGTCCTCTGAAAGACTCAAGAAAGAAATTTGAGTGGCAGAAAGTTTCAATATCCAAACATTTTATTAAAAAAAATATTTCCATCCCCAAACATTGTAGTGCATTCATGATTTGAAACTTTATTTTTTTATTTATTATTATTATTATTATTATTATTATTATTATTATTATTATTATTATTATTATTATTAATTTATTCTATATCACAAAACAATGGAACAAACTGAATTCTAACTTATTAGGAGACTGATTCTGTAACATAAGAATGAACATGACCAATCATAATTTATCAGCAAAATACAGCTAAATGATCACTTTTTATGTTTCTAAAGCTAGAGGTCAAAAGTGTGCAGACTACCTTTTTCTGGCTTTATCTTCTCACTGGGTGCTTCATTACTTTCTACCACTATTACATCATCTTTTTCTGCCTTTTCTGCTTCCTCTTCAGCATCTTGAAAAAAAAAATGTTTTCTGTATTATTTCTCAATTAGACATAATGTTATTGATAACCTATGCATTAAACTAAGATCTGTTCATTCGGGTGTGAAATGGGACACTTTCAAATCTTTAAATAGTAATAGCAGACCTCCCAACACTAACAAGACCAACTCACTAATGCAATCAATATTTTCTGCAAGTTAGATGAATATACAATTTTATGTTATTGTTTAATATCTAATAAATGTAAGTGTAATTTCACCAAGACTCAAAGTCTTTTCATGAAAACCCATGTCAATAAAACCATCTGTTCTGGAAGAGATATGATAACATTATCTAGATTGCACCATGGCAGCCATATTTCATTTCAAATAGGCATTACATTAATTTAGGACCAACCTGACATAATATGAGGTCATTAGGTGAAAGCCCACATTTATCTGGGAAAAGCAGCATTAACAAACCTTTTAAAATAGCCATCATGGCATTCATATTGGCTGTCTGATCAGCACTATTTTCAATTAGGACCAACCAGGCATAAAAACACTTAATGAAAATCTCATGATGAAATTACCATCTGGTGAGCAGTAGCAGTGATGAGAATTTCATACAGGGCCAATCCGACTGTGGATGAATGTGTCTAAAGTTTGATGACACTTCTCAAATAATTTAAGAGCAACAATAAGAAACTCATGCTCATGAATGCAGGACAAAAGGCCAATGTGTAAGCTCTTCTAGTCCATCACTATTAAATCTACAATAGTGCAGAATCAAATCTAAATTTAACTGAAATCTATGATACATACAACTGCTGGTGACTAAAACTTGCTTCAACAAAATAATGTCAATGGTCATGGGCAGTTTGCTATAAAGCAATTCAATCTGTACCTTAGATTAAGAAAGTATGTGGGATACAGTCTCCTCCACAATGCATGCTTGCACAAATCACTATTAAATTCAATGAACTGAAATATAAAGAAGTCTCATATAATATGAAAAATGTCCTTCTTAAGTTTAAAATGCTCACTATCAAAAATGCTTGAGTTGGAATTACTAATCTTTATCTGAAAATCCTGGTGAGAGCTATGTATGCCATTAAAAATGAAGAAAAAAATTTGTGGGATAGAGCTGAATTATTTTTTACCTAAAAATTATTTCAGTGATTTGATTATCATTCCTTTCTTCAATAGTAGAATGGCTCATGATTTAGGCAATCAGCAGAAATAGTGGTTCCCTGTTTTGTCATTATATAATATATGCATAGGAAGAGTAAAACCAACTTTGCCTGACCTGCCTCAGTTACATACCTCCTTCTGTTGACATCAAATCCTATAGTATTCTGAGCAAAATAGTCAATAATGTCATAGAAAATAGTGATTCATGCAGCTGAATCTTTTTAATTTTATAGACTGTACAAACTGGATGGCTGGCTTTTCATTTAATCTATAAGATTCATGCTAGAATATTTAATATAATCTTTATGAAACCTTATTAATTATTTATAGGTTACTGCATTTGTATGGGAAAATATGAACAAGTTTTTTGGATGGATATACTGCACAACCTTGGAAGTGCAGTATATCCATTTGACAAAACGAGTTCCTATTTTCCAATACAAATACAGTACAGTAACTTTTTAATTATATGCTCATTTCTTATTCTTCCCAAGGCTTAAATATATAAACAAAAATGCACTACAAGAAACAAAGTAATTAAACGTATGCCGTATTCCAAACTAAATACATAAGCGTTGATGGATCATTACACAATATTATTAAAGAGAGCATAACACCGCCTATGATAAATTTGTAGTTGGTTGCATGCTAGACATAAGTTTCAAAAGGAAAAGGCATTTGTTTTACTTAACATTGAAATTTGGAGCAATATTGTTAATGAATTGCAACAACTTTTCCATCTGATATGGAATGAATACGTTTTGGTATTTTTGTCGAGTCAACACAGTCTTGTGATTATGGTCTGGATATATCTATAAATGTGTTGACATCGGCATGCATGTTTTTTTTCTGTCATTAAATGATTCAGATCATAATGTGGGAAAATTATAAAGCCTTTCCATTTCAATTATCGAAAAGATGCTGTGGAATTTAATGTTTATTTCATTTTGAGTGCAGTAATGATGATGTAACTGCACTTGGAATATACACAAAATTACAGTACAATTTCAAAATGTATAATCAATCCTGAGAACCCATGAAATGGCTCATGTAATTCAGATTTACAGAACTATGAAAGAATATTTTTCAGGAAATTCATTATGTAAAATTGTAAGTATATTTTTTGCCATTTTTATTACCAGCTAAAAGAGACAGTTTATGTGTATAACTTGTGTGTTATTGTGAGAACCCTGTATGGCGTCTATATCTAGTATAAATCTGAAACATTGTATCAAACATCCCACACTATAGACCGCAGAAAAACTCTACATCGACGCAAACAACATTCAACATTACCTCACCACCAAAATCACCAAATAGCAAGAAAAGGCTTCAAACAAATAGGCATAAAAAAGGGTCTGATGACCCTATAAAAACACACAACAGGTTTGAAGACCTAGAGGACATGGATGCGGAGGAATCTGCTTCATGTCCTCAGGGTAACTCCAGATCCAATAACAAAAGATACACCCCCGTACTTCCTCCAGATAAATAACCAAATTATTTGCCACTCGAAAGGTCTAATATACAGCTGAAATGAAGAACACCATTTTACAAAGAATTGTAGAGGACTTAAAGCCAACTACCATGATATTTTTCTGCTTTTAGATGAACATGATCCTGCAGTACTATGTCTTCAGGAAACATTTTTGAAAAATACAGACAACATCACACTTAAAAACTACTCCCTGTTTAACCACTACTCTCAGAATGTTGACAGGGCCTCAGGGGGAGTCTCTGTTATTGTGAACAATAGAGCCCCTCATAAGGTCATTCCTATAAACAAATTTACAAGCCATTGCTGTAAGCGTCACTCTTCAGCGAGTGATTACATTTTGTTCTATTTACTTACCACTAAACACTAACCTAGTCCCAAACGAATTAGATATCCTTCTTCAACAACTTTCTGCACCATTTGTTTTACTCGGAGATTTTAATGCCCATAATATTTTATGGGGATCAAATCATATAAGTGATAGAGGTCACAAAATTGAAGACTTTATTTCTAGACACGATCTGTGTCTCTATAATACCAAAACACCTACATACCTACACCCAGGCACGGGTACATACACATGCATCGATTTGACAATTTGTTCTCCCTCGCTGCTTTTGAACTATGATTGGAAGGTCGCTGATGATCTCCACAGTAGCGATCACTTCCCAATCTCCCTTGTAAATCTTAACTCTACAATTGATGAAGTAATTCCACAATGGAATTTAAAGAAGGCCGACTGGGTCAAGTTCGAAATACTCTGCAAAACTAGGCTGAATGAGGACACAGTTTTCAATGTTAATGATCCCATTTAGCTTTTTACATCTATTTTAATAGAAATTGCAGAAGACTCTATTCCCAAGTCCTCTACCAACTGTAAAAGAATCTTAAAACCTTGGGTCACTAAGGAATGTACAGAAGCCATTAGACTACGTCGAAAAGCATTAAACAAATTTAATAACCATCCGACGCCCGAAAACTTAAATATATATCGCATTGCCAGAGCCAAAGCTTGTCGCACAATCAGGGAAAGTAAACGAGCATCATGGAAGAAATATGTTTCTTCTTTAAACTCTCGTTCCTCTGTGCAGAAGGTTTGGGATACTGTAGCAAAATAAACGGAAAGAACAAACAAAACCCTCTCCGACACCTGCAACTAAACAATAACGTTAATTCAAAACGTGACATTGCAAATACTCTTGCTGACAGTTTCTCCAAAAATTCATCATCATCTAATTATACCGAAGCCTTCCAAAAACTTAAAGCTCAAAAAGAAAAGTCATGTTTAAAATTCACATCCAACAACTCGGAAAGTTATAATCAGTTGTTCTCATTATTGGAGCTTAGGGAGGCTTTAGATAAGGCCCATGATACATCCACTGGGCCTGATGAAATACATTACCAGTTTTTGAAACACCTTCCAAAATCATCATTAACAACTCTTTTGAAACTCTTTAATGATTTATGGCTTACTGGTAATATACCCAAAAACTGGAAAGAAGCAACTGTAATACCAGTTCCCAAACCCGGTAAAGATATCGAAGACCCCAACAGCTATCGACCAATTGCACTGACAAGCTGTGTGTGCAAAACAATGGAACCAATGATCAATTCTCGACTTCTTTGGTACTTGGAAACTAACAATTTAATATCTCCTTTCCAAAATGGCTTTCGATATGGACGGATTACTAATGATCATCTAGTTAGACTAGAAACATTCATTCGTGATACCTTTATCAAAAAAGAACATTTAGTAGCGGTTTTTTTTTATTTAGAAAAGGCTTATGACACAACATGGAAGTACGGGATACTAAAAGACCTGCATGATCTGGGACTCAAAGGACGTCTGCCCTCATTTATCTCCAATTTTCTCTCTGACAGGGAATTCAAAGTTCGAGTGGGCTCTACCCTCTCCGATACGCACCAGCAAGAGATGGGTGTGCTCCAGGGCAGTATTTTATCTGTGACGTTATTTAACATCAAAATCAATAGTATCACCAAATGCTTAGCTCCCGGTGTTGATTGCTCATTATATGTTGACGATTTTTTAAGTTGTTATCGATCAAAGCACATGCATACAATTGAGAGGCAACTTCAGGAAAATATCAATAAGATTCAAAGTTGGGCCAGTAATAACGGTTTCAAATTTTCAAAATCAAAAACAGTATGCATGCATTTTTGTCAGTTGCGAAGACATCATGATAACCCTAAACTCACGCTGGATGGAACACTTATACCAGTTGTTGAGGAAACAATATTCTTGGGTATTCTATTTGACAAAAAGCTGACATTCATACCACACATTAAGAATTTGAAAGCTAAATGGTTAAAAGCCTTAAATTTGATTAAAGTAATTGCTCACACTGATTGGGGTGCTGATAAAAAAGTCCTCCTTAATTTGTATAGAACATTTATCTGTTCCATCTTAGACTATGGATGCATTGTTTATGGTTCAGCTAGGAAGTCTTATTTGAAAATGCTTGACCCAATTCATCATCAGGGAATAAGACTTGCTCTAGGAGCATTTAAGACATCTCCGTGTGAAAGCCTTCTCGTGGAAGCGAATGAACCACCTTTATCGCATCGCAGAGAAATGCTTTCTGCACATTATGCTCTTAAGTTACGATCCAACCCTCTGAACCCTGCTTTTTCGGCCGTTTTTCATCCAAATTACAAAATTTTATACGTAAATAAACCAAATGCTATACCTTCATTTGGTTTCAGAATATCATCCTGCATTGACCAAATCAAATGTAATCTATCTTCAATCCAGAAAACATTTGTCTCGAAAACACCACCTTGGCTCATTAAGCAACCCCAAGTGAATTTTACGTTACACGATCGGAAAAAATCTGAGACAAACATTATCCTATTCTT
Organism: Potamilus streckersoni; assembly: GCA_016746295.1. Taxonomy (NCBI): domain Eukaryota; kingdom Metazoa; phylum Mollusca; class Bivalvia; order Unionida; family Unionidae; genus Potamilus; species Potamilus streckersoni. The sequence continues at coordinate 975,517 of JAEAOA010002240.1, forward strand.
GAAGTCTTATCATGATCTTCTCAACGACTTTACACATTATGCTAGATTTTATACTGATGGATCAAAGGTTGCTGATAAGGCTGCTGCAGCCTTCGTCAGTGGCAAACACATAACCAAAGAGCGTTTGCCAAATGATGCATCCATATTTTCAGTGGAAATCAGAGCAATAGACCTTGCTCTGACATTTATTAAATCTAAACACATTCTAAATAGTATTATCTTCTGTGACTCATTATCAGCGCTTCAGGCGCTACACAATATCAAACTAGATAATCCACTATTGGTGAATGTTCTGGTCAAAAACTCTGAACTTAGTGCCTCATGCAATATAGTATACTGTTGGCTACCTAGCCATATTGGCATTAGAGGTAACGAAGAAGCAGACCGGGCTGCTAAGATGGCTCTATCTTTAGAACCATCGGATTTTAAATTACCATATTCTGATTTTAAACCTTGTATCAAAAAGTATCTACGTCAAAAGTGGCAGGTATCATGGGATGATGCAATCAATAACAAACTTCATGCCATCAAACCAATCTTGGGAGAATGGACTCCTTCCTACAGAACTATTCGTAGGGAGGAGGTTGTCATTGCAAGAATCAGAATCGGTCATACATACATTACCCACTCACACATACTAAAAGGTGAAGATCCACCAGAGTGCGTTCCTTGCAATGTACCATTTACTGTTAAACACTTTATGACCACGTGTTCCGACCTGCAACCTACGCGTGATAAATACTATAATGTACACGACATGCAGGAACTTTTTGATACTATTCAAATCACTAGTATTTTAGATTTCCTAAAGGAAGCAAATCTTTATTTTAAACTGTAACTGTATGATATTACCGAAACTAATTTTTAACTAATGCAAATACCAACTATTATTTACATCTTTTCATCAAGATACATCATTTACATTTCCCGTTGATCGGGAACCAATATCTTTAACTGTTACCAACATTTACCATTTTATATTTAACTACTATGGATTTTTTACTATATCGCTGGTCGATATTGAACCTTTCTTTTTACAAATATGACCTACTGTATGGCGCTAAATAGCCTAAAAGTGCTGGTGCGCCGTTAAAATTAAATCAATCAATCAATCATTGTATCAAAAAAGTAAATGCCGAATGTGCCAAAGCAGTTTGTATATGTCAATCAATGAAACATTTGCTGGTATGTGACAGTCCATGAAATATCTGCTTTAGTTCATAGAAAATTGTTTATGTTAGAAAATAGTTCCTTTAAAATGAGCACAAGGAGTGCAGTATGAAGGTGTGCAATATTGGTAAATATTAAACAATTCTGACAATGTAAAGTTAACGGAGACAAAAAATGAGCATATAATAATATATATTATACTAACAATATTAAACAGCACAAAGCTTGATCTATTGAGGCATTGTGACATCTTGGTCTATGCTACTATGCTATACTATTTAGAGATGGTGCATGTGATAAAAAAGGTAAATGCAATACTTTGTAACAAGGACTTGAGCTGAGAGTCCTTGTTTTCCTGGTCCTCTTTCTTCAACATCATGGCCTTCTTAAGTTCAGACAAACGTTTAATTCTTTCTAACTCTTCCTGCTGGGCAACTAGGGTCTCCTTTTCCAACTGGCCTTCTTTGAATATACCCCTAGAAATAACGAATGTATTAAAGCAATGCAAGTTTTTGGACAACAATGTTAGGCAATTATATACTTCACTTTAAAAAATTTTAATCAAAAACCCAGAGCAAGCAACTTAAAAATTACTTCTGCAACTAAATTTCCCATGCTCCAAAGGTTAACATATTTTGCACCATTATTCTGACACATTGTGAAAATTGATGTATATTAAGTTTTAAAAAAAAGGAAACATTTTCCATTCCTAATTTCCAAATATTCTACTTCTGAAACATCAAATGTGACCTTGTGTACTACAATTTTTATTTGACATTTCATTATAAGCAATGTTTTCTCCATATTTGTCTTGTTGTAAACTAGTAATCAGTACCAAAATAGTTCATGCTTAATTGTATTATGACATTTTATTTTCACAAATTCTTATTCAATTTGACTTAAAACAGTTTTCTGAGAGGTCCTGATATCAATCAGTTCATGCTCTAAGCATTTTGTAGTGCACCAGTTATGTTATATGCTTTTGTCCATAGAACTGAAACCCCTCATTTACATTCAGCTGCAGATGTGCTCATAAATAACCAGAGGAATACAGAGAACAAAACAAAGAAGCATGTTCCCCATTCATATGTCATGTGCTTCGAAGATTCACAATAACTTGGTTGGTAGAGCATAGGACTTGTAATCCAAGGGTAACAGGTTCAATACATGCCCAGGCTAGCCTGTTTGATTCCCTTAGAAAGACACTTAGCTCTAATATCTTGGCATGATATAGCTAATAATGTGTTAATAGTGCCATTCCCCCCCACTCACCTTAAAGTGCTACATTGCATATAAAATCATAAAATGCCTTACAAGATCTAAACATCTGTCCATTTATCAAAAGATATTATGAATCGCCAAAATTTTAATTTAAAAATTCAAGAAACGCTAAGAATCATTCCATTAGAATATACATGGGAACCTGGGAATGCATTTTTAAAGTGGGGTACTCACCATTTGATGCAATTTAAAACTGTTTAATCTTAAAAGCAGAAAGAAAAATATGTGCAACAGTTCTGAAATTTGGAACGTCAATGACAAACTGCTGTTTGGATACATAGTAAGTATTATCTCATCTGGAAACAGCTATTACATAAAAGATGTCAAAATTACAAATGTTTTGATTTTGCTGTATCTATAGTGCAACACAACTATTAAGACTCCAGAAAGAAAAACATCAGTCAATCTTGCATGACAGATTTCCTGGACACTATTTGCTCTGTCCCTAAGGTTTTGAAAATAAAAATGATATTACTTTCTGGTGTCTAAGAAATGAGGGTGAAGATGGTAGCAATGCAAGAATGTTTTAAAAGATAAAGTTAGATGACAACATCAAGGTCTTTTCTCAAAATGGAAATTGCTAGGGTAACTCCCCCTCTATATCAAAAGCAAGGAATGTTTTGAATACTGGAGGTATGTAAAATAAAGGTAGGGTTTGAAAATATCATGCACAATTAATTTTAATGCAATCAGCTAGGGTTTATTTTACAATTTCTTTTTAAATGGATGCGAACTGAACAACTGTGCATTCTAAAATAGATCTTGAAGTATAATGAAATGAAGACAATGAAAGTTTTTTGGGGCAAATGATGTCTACTTAACATTTTGGCCCTTGTACATACATATGCTTCAATTTGAAAGTCTTACAGATCTCTCTTTAGTTTTGACTCTGGTACAAGCCAGATAAGTATAATCACCTAATATTTCTTCTCTGATATATAAGTTTGTTCTTTTTCCTCTCAAGCTGATCTGCCTCCTCATCTCCATTCTTTTTACGCTTCCTTTTTCTTCGCTTCTTTTCCTTTGGTTGTACATCTTTTTGGCCATCACTATTTGCAGTTTTATTAGCTGCATCATCTTTCTCCTTCTTTGGTTTTCGCTTTCTTTTCTTCTTCGGAACAGAAGACGATTCAGACATCTGTGTTGTCTCATTATTTCCAGCTCCTTCAGAAGTACCTTGGTTTGCCTGAGGATCAATAGTAATTTTATTACTAACAGTGGTTTTTAGAGAATCACCTACACTTGAATTTGCTGTACTCACAAAATTGTTATTTTGAGACAATGATTCTAATCCAAATTTATGACTAGTGGGATGTTCTTGATTTGATATGGGTAATGATTTACCCAACTCACTTTTTTCCCTCTTCAATCCAAGTGATGAATTTAGAATTTGTTCAGTCCTTGGATTATAAACAGAAGAATCAGAAAAATCTTTAGAATTATCAACATCTCCTGATTCATCAAAAGATTCTAGTCCCATGAGTTCATCAAGAGATGAATAACTGTTCTCCTTTGACAAATCTTCTTGATTACTACTGCTTTCTTCTGATAGCTGATCTTCATCCGAATCTTCCCCTTCTATGTCCTCCTCATCCTCATCATCTTCATCAAAAAGCTCATCATCATCCTCATCTTCTTCCATATCTTCATATTCTTCTTCCAAATATTCTTCTTCATCTTCCTCCTCCATTTCTTGATCTTCTATATCATACATATTATTGGCACCTCTGTTACCAGCAAAGAGCCCTTTCTGTAGCCAGCTTTGTCCCACATTCTGTGGACCAACTGGAATGTTTACAGAGCCTGCAGTAGGGAGGATTGGTTCACCACCTGATAGATAGGAGGCCAAAGTATGGGATTTAATGGCATCATTTTGTAGTGCTTTCAGTGAGGGATCCATATCTGCAAATACAAGGGAAGAAACAAAATGTAGAATATACTTCAGACCTAAATAATTATCATGTGTGTGTAAAGATGTCACTGAAAAAGAGTATACATCAGCTGTAAGGCATACAGCATGTGACACTTGTTTTCTATATAATATGGTGTTACTAAACAGATCGAGGATATCATTTTTGATACAATCATTATGAAGACGAGTAGACAGAAACCAATTTATTATTTTATTTGATACTGGTCCCCTTAATAAAGGGAAGGAATGTAAAAATGAAACAGTTAAGAGATTACAAATGTAAAAAGTGTGCACTCCCCCCATCCCACCATTATTTCATCTATGTCATACTGCCACTTAACTGATTAGAAGTCATACAAAAGAATTCTGGCTCTCAAAATACCTTGAAAAGAATATTCTTGTTTGCTGGATTAAGTAAAAGTACTTTATATCCACTGTATTAGTTGAGGAAAAAAAATTCTTGAGGTAAAAGAAAAACAAATATACAGGCTCAAAAGAAAATCCCAATGTCTTCCAGCCCCCACAAAAAATTAAACATAAGACCAATCTTTGAATACAAGTACACAAAATGTTTAATGTTCAATCTAATTTATGAAATATGGACATAAGCAAACTTGAGGATCCAATACATGTTTAAAAAATGCTTTGTACAGTATTTAGGAATACATTCATAACAAGAATTAATAAACACACACACACACACAGGGGCACAAACCCTCAAACATGACATTGACTTGAACATCTGGTCTTTGTTCAATGAGAGCATACTCAAGGATAAATATAATTTATATCAGATTTTAGGCTCTCAGTTTATTAATTTAACAACTAATTCAAGGTCATGCAGCAACTGTGGCTGACAATGTTGCCTGGCAATGATAAGCTTTCAGTCTGGGTGTGCACACCCTCACACATGTACACATATACAAATCAAGTTGATGTTGTTGATGGTTTAACATCATTTTTCAGCACAAGATAGGCTATACAGGCAGCCAGTATAAATGGTGGTGGATCAACCATGGAAAATCCCAGAAAGAACCACCAATCCACAAGAAGCTACTGGCAAGCTTTCTCATATACCCACATTGGCCAAGCCCAAGACTCTAACATACACAGCAGATAGTGGTGAGATAGCAGTGATCTGTTAACAGTGAGTGCTTTAGACCACTCTGCCACTCATAGACTACACAAATCAAGTTGACAAATAAAAATGAAAATAAATGTGAAAGACATTCAAAATGCAGTAATTGAACACTGGCAATGCACTAAAAATATGCTTTAAAAGGACCGTCACCAATGCATTTTTCTAGCTAGGGTAATTCACATAGCTGCTCTTTCTGTCTCTCTTCACAAATGCTCTCAGTCAAATATGGATGGAAATATTTATGTTTATGATGACCTAAATTCATGTACAACTCTCTGATGATCCATATGGCTTATGACTTTAAAACTGATGTGCACAAGTCTTGAAACAACTGCCTGTACTCATTAAGGTTGGTACAGTAATATATTTTTGTGGAATAGAGTGGAAACCTTATGAAAATTGCCAAAAATAAATAAACTGTATTTTAGTTCAAACTGCAAGAAACATGTACAACCCATTTATGATCCAACATTAAATTTTTTGGGAAAAGGTGTGTATGCGTGCAGTAGCATGTGATTTTTTTGAAAAAAGGAAAACCATATCTGACTTTCAAATAGCTTTTTAGAAAAGAACTCGTCTTGCTCTCTGATTATAAAACACATAAAAGACCCTATTATACATTATGAATATTTTTAAAAAAGTGGGGTATGTGGAAGCTTATTTCATTGAGCTTTGGAATTGTACTGAAAGGGTCACAGGTGCAGTAACTTCCCATGCCACAGCATGGTCTAGAAGTCTTGGTGTGTCATTGAGAAAGGCACTTTGATTGATTCCACTTCCTTGGCATGATATACCCACAAATGTCTACAGTGTCATTAAAACCCCACCAAATGTAACACCACCCATGGCATTTTTGACAATACTAATGTCTAGCTGAAAGTGTGCCATTTTAAATAATATATTTCCAGAATTATCTTTAAACTACTAATTGAAACCTTAGGATACTTAGCAGTTAATGATCAGAAATATTGAACAGATGGAAAAACAGAAATATAGATATGGTGTTAACAGAACAAGAATGAAGCACAGGTAAAAATAAATAAAGTCACATTTATACTTAAAAGAAAACCAACAGAAAAGATAATAAATAAAGAAAACAAAGGCCATAGTTGGCTATGGATGTCTACTATCCAATGCATAATTACTAAAAACTTAACTGTTTTACACCTTTGGCCTGCATACACATAGCGCTGACATTTTACAACATATAAAACAAACACTCAACAATTTGTCAGCCACATCTTTTATGCTGTTTGAAGTGAGGCAGATTATCATGATGTCTAGCACTTGGGCATCATGCCACAGACACATACAGAGGTCTCAGAAACAATTATGCATATCTGGATGCTAATTTTTTTATGTCTGGGATGCAGAAAAGTACAGGAGTCTTCAATATGCATGCAATAACTGGGTGGCAAATTCAAAGGCTTGCCAGTCCTGCTTCAACCACCTGCTGAGTGGAAAAATGTATTAATCAACTGATCATCTTAGCTATGCTGATATTTACAAAGAGAAAATTCAGTGGCTGAAAGACCCCTAGATGTGCATGTTGTCCTTATAAGAGTACATCAATAGAATATGACAATAGCTGGCTGGCAAGTTTGAAGATTTAGACTAGCTGTTGAGTGGTGGGAAAATGTGCTGATATTTACAATGAGTGAATTCAGAGGCAGAAAGACCTAGAGATGTACATGTGATCATTATAACTGCATCAAATGAACAAATTTAGCTTTCATTCTTGTGTTGGATTCCAAGTGAAGTCAAATAGTGCATGTGACCTTGATATCAAGTCATGCTGAGACTTACACAATATGCCATTTGCAAATTTGTATAAGTATTTTGTTGGTTTAAAAGCAAATTAAGAAGTGATTCAGAAGAGGGATGAAGTTGCTAGAACTGATCATTTGGATGCAAGAAAGTATGTGATACCTGACTTATTGTTTGGAATAAGACCTTTTCTTTGATTGAGAAAATTCAGTCTCCTTCTGATGGACAAACAACAGCTATATGTCAGTGGTGGAAAATTATACCACTGTTAGCCTTGATTATTCTCATCTGGGCATTTAGACACTTCAGGTATGCCCAACATGCTTCTGGGAGGGGACTGCAACTTTTGTTGGTGGGATTCCTTTTTTTTTTACCAAAACAGGAAACTGGGACTTAAAGTTGTAAAATTTTTGTGAGACCTCTAATGTTGCATGATGTCACACCCAGTCACAATATCCTGAAACCAGGCCAACTAGTCCTAACACAAACTTCTTATTGCTAAGTGCCTAGAGAGGCAGCTGTTAGTATAATTTTAATAAATCTGGTATGACTTGAATGGGTTTGAAACCATAACCTCCTTCATCTGAGGTGGGTGCTCTAATAACTAAGCCACTGGAGCAGTGAGGTAATGGAAAAAAACAGCTTCAATTATCTGCATTTTGTTTTGGTTTTTTATTAGTAAAAACTACAAAAGATTTTATATACATCATTGCACTAAGAGTAAACTCAATTTGTACAATAATTCTTTCCTTCAATAAATATTTCTTTGAAATAGCTGTAATCAATTTGATTGGTCTGTTATAGTGCTGGTAGCCTAATGAATGGGTCTTCTTTTAATGGAGTCAACATATGATAATGGTAACCTATGTGCTAAAAAAATTCATAAAACTAAAAGAAATGAACAATGATTGCAACAAATATCATATTTTTACTGGATAGTGCTGATTTCATAACTTTATGAGTTTTATGAGTATGATACACATTTTCACATCATTATCCAGTTTGCTGTTTACAATATATCTGAAATCATTGAAGAGAAGAATATAAATAATAAATGCCAACTGAATATCAAGAGAAAGAAAAAATACACAAGGATTTTGTTTCTTATGATCATTCCCATTTAACAGATTATCATGATCAAAACCCGCACTTAAGGACGATTCTATTTTGTTAATTTTTTTGTTGCTTTGAATATCATTCTTCAGACTGTCTTTTTATATTTAGAAGCTTTCATCTAAATATTATTTGTCCTAAAAATGCAAACAGAACAAGAAAATAATATAATCTCCCATACAAATAGCAATAGACATTTAACATCAATTCTGTTTAAAGTAACACAGAATATTTTGTGTTACTGCCAAGAGGACCTAGAGCTATATGGTTTCTGACATGACAGGTGGTCTAAAAACTTCATCATCTTTCTGCTTGCTATTGATACGTGAAGTCAAGAATATGTATAAAATTAGCACACGTTACATGGTTACAAATATATCTTCTGTCAAAAAATCAAGTGTTGTTACACTTTTAATTTGTGTAGATTTCAATGACCTGGAGATATATGTCAAAAACTGAACTTTTGATTTAACACTGGCCTATTTTGTTACTTTCAAACTATTTCATTAAATCATATGTATTTGCAGTTGAAATAGTGTGAATATGGCATAGCCATAACAAATACTCTTACAAACACTAATTTATTGAAAATTTGGAGGCCAAAATCTGCCTGGATCAAATACTGTCCTTTTATTGCACTACATTCTTGTTACTGACAAATAGTTTTTCTATACCTATTTGGTCTTAAACTGTGTTAAGTAGCATCTAAAATTTATCATCTGCTAAATTAAGAATCTGAGTAATTTCCATATAATACTGAATACTTAGCTTAATTACGTAAGAAATGATACTAAAGTTAGATATAATCAACCGATTCATGGATACTACTTTGCTTTCAAAGATTTTGCAAAATATAAAATACGGATCGTGAATCCAAATAAGGATACAATCAACTGTTGAATGAATAATACGTGGAGTGATGTACAATACACAGGTACATGTATTTTTGTGTGTGTCATTGTCCAGTGCACTCAAGTTAATTATGCCTGAACTGAAGATTCAACTTCCGGTTGCTGTCCTAAAACTGTATTTTTGTTCCATAGCGTAGTAAAGCTTACCATCTCTACTTTACTGTTATGTATTCATTCTTAGGCTTTGACTCAAATTTCTGATTGCCGTAATACTTCAAAGGATCATAAATACACGATAAATTAACTGATTTATGTTGCTTCTCTTGTTCAAGACCTCTTTCCCATTTCGCCGCATATACCCTTACAAATATATACATAGATTTTAAAAGATGAAATTCATATATATTTGAAGGTTTTAAAATTAAAAATAATCTTCCTTAGTAAGAGTGCCAACTTCTTTATTACCGGCATGATATTTTATGTCAGGTTTTATTACTTATTCAATTGATGATGATATAAACGGCACTTTACTTTCATTGACGCATGCGCTTAACAACAGTATACATTCCACCAAAGCTTCATTGGAGATGAGAGCGGTGCCAACTTGGGTGGACAAAGTCCACGATAGAGACAAAGTTGAACAATGGTACAAGTACTTGACTTTAGACTTCATGAAAATCCTCACATTTGCTTTGCATTTTAGTGCAGAACTTACAATTAGTTGCAGGCTATATCAGAATTCTTAAGCCCCCACGAATCCGTGCTCTCTAGTGACCAGTTATCGCGTTAGTCCACTTTGCACGCGAGTTTATTTTTTTTCTTTCTTTCTTATGAGCCTCTACTAAAAGAAGATGGCCCGTGATTGTGTCGTTGTAGTTGGTATAACTTAATGTACATAACCTTAGATAACATTCCTAGTGCTGAAGGAATTTTCGTTGCGATGGGGCCGGGAATCCCGAAATCAGATGAAGTTGAAATTTGTTTCTTTAACGAAATGAATACAAATATACTATGTACAAGTGACACGAGTCATTACTCATTTTCAATTAAATAAAAATTGTTCTTTTAAAATTTAACACAACTTTTCTTAACCCAAAGTCTGTTAAATCCTTTTTTTTTTTTGAATGATCTGCACCTTAACTGTCGTCAAGAAACTTCAGGACGAAAATTATCGACCACTACGGTCTTTTACAGTGGTGGCATTATGCTAAACTTTTGTAAAGAAAAGAGCAATTCTAGTGGAATAGACACAATATAAGGTAGTACAAATTTGTTTATCAATATGTGTAGCATTCATTGTGACATAGCACATAACATTCAATCTGGATTTTACTGGATTACACCTTTAGTAGTGTGCAAGGAAAATTTTGTTTAGACGCAGACACCTGGCTGGTGACTTAAATAAACTCACATGCCCTGACTGAAATTTCACAAGACCGGACAGTTCAGATGTTACCTCTCAAGTAAGGAGAAAACCTCCAGATTTTTGGGGTATTTAAACACCTACCTCACAAGTTTTGCAGAGGATGCTTGATTATTAAATTATGTCTGTCAATTTTTATTTCCTAGAAAGAAAATAACCATACATAGATATGTGCTTATCACATATGCCATATTCTATTTTATCAGATGTGTGTAACAGAATTGAAACTGAGTGGGATTTCTCAGTTTGGACTAAATGAATAACAACAACACAAAGCAATGAATGATTGGATTTATAAAATGCTATACTAGATATACATACACACACACACACACACACACACACACACACACACACACACACACACACACACACACACATATATATATATATATATATAGAGATATATATATATATATATATATATATATATATATATATATATATATATATATATATATATATAAATAAAACAAATACACAGACTCTCACACTACTATCACATGACTAATACAATTTATTCTACATACACTCATGAAATTCTAAACATTCTTTTTCAATGACTAAATAGTTTTTCTCCCTGGGTAGCAATTTCCTACTTGAATAAGCTATGGGCAAATTATTGCCATATTGTTTCTGTAGTAAGACCATTCCCAACCCAGTTTCAGATGCATCCATTCTTAACATAGAGGTTTTGCTTACATCTGGCAATTTCAATATAGGAGCACTAATCAACTTATTTTAGTGCATGAAAATATCTTATCTTGCGGTGGTCTGCATACTAATTTGTTTACTTGCCCTTTCTTTGTCAAGTCAGGCAGTGGGCTAGCAATGGCACTAAACTCAGGTGCAAACTTTCTATTGACTTACTATACCTCTTCCTTCGCCCATCTAAAGGACATACAAGTGGAACCTTGACTGCCGTACAAACAACATTTACGGCCTCTTTTCCTACATTGTCCCTCTGTCACTTAATGTACAGCTTAAGCATGTTGGGATGAAATGTTTTCAAATTACTGTCTATGTCGATTTTAAAATCCATGTCACCCTTGATTTCTTTATCCTCGTAAGGACCTTTCCACTGAACCAATAATTTGTTTGTGCTAGTAGGAAGATGTAGCAGAACCTGATCACCTACAGCGAATATCCTGTTTCGTGCTCTACAGTTGTAATACTTGGCATATCTACGTCCCAATTTCATGAAATCATCACATGCCATCTGACATGTACTTTTGAGCTTTTCTCGCAGATGTAGCATTTTTATTTCCTCGTTCGCTACTTCACCCACCAACATTCGCGTAGTATCTGCATCTGGCCTTGAACCATTCGACTGTACAGCAATTTGAAGGGTGAAAAGCCTAAACTCTCCTGCAGTACTTCACGGTACACTAACAGAACTGCATTCAAGTAGCAATCCCAGTCTTGCGGACATTCCACACATATTTTCCATAGTATTTGTTTCAGTGTATCATTAAACTTCTCTACCAGTCGATTGCACATCGGATGGTATGGAGTAGTGTTTAACTGTTTGATGGACAACAGCCTACCTATTTCACCCATGAGGTCAGAGGTAAATTGGGCACCACAATCTGTAAGGATTTCCTCTGGCACCCCAACCCTACCGAAGATATCAATCAATGCTTCAGCCACTCATTCTTTTTCAATAGATTTTAATGCCATGGCTTCGGGATATCTGGTAGTGTAATCCACGAGAGTAAGAATATAGCTGTTCTTTCTTTTGGTGACTGGTTGTATTGTTCCCACAATATCCACCGCCACCTTCTTAAATGGTGTATCTATTAATGGCATTTGTCCTAAGGGCACCCTTGTGACCCTCTCCTTCCCTACGGTTTTCTGGCATACATTACAAGACCTACAGAACTGTATGACATCATTAACACCAGGCCAGTAGAATTCAGCGACTACTCTGCTGGTGGTCTTTGCATTACCCAGGTGTCCTGCCATACTAAACTCATGTACCACCCTTAGTACATGAGATCTATATCTCTGGGGTACGATAACTTGCCAATACTTCTTACCCTCCGGAGTGACAAACTCCCTATGAATTAGTCCGTTCTTCCAAACAAATCTCGAGCTTCCTCCACCCTTGCAGTGTTTGATGGCAACAGATGCGATTTTCTCAATGATAGACTTAATGGATTCGTCGTGTTCTTTCTCTTGCTTAAACTCTTTATGCAAAATTTTGGGCATTGATTCGGGGACTTCAATTTCTGAAACGCTTTTTTCTCTCGCCAGGTTTGTGCTCGCATTTCTACTGCCTGGGCCAAAGGTATTCTGAAATCTTCCAAAGTTGGAAAGTGGGAACCTTCAACATTACCGATCATCAGATCATAAATAGGGTTTTCCATACACAGGGCATCTACAGTTCCCATTATAAAAGGCATTTATACCATGATGCTTGCTACAGGAATGTGACCGATTGTCTGATCGAGTAGCATACATGGGGACTCCCACCCGAGCATTTGGTTATCGTGCACAAGATTATGTTTGATCACTACTCCCATGCAACCAGTGTCACATAATACTACAATTTCTCGACCGTTCAGGAAACCTTTCATGGTCAGTACACACGCTTTGGGAAAAAGACATGTGCCAAGTGAAAGCATACCTGGTTCTACCTGTGCCAAACTAACACGTGCACGTGTACTCTGTATAGCTATGGCTGCCTTATGTGTAAGACCTTCCTTTTAGGACATTTAGCTTGAATATTACCCCAGTCCTTACACATGAAACATTTTATACCCTGACGAACTGTATCCCTATCTGACCTGCCTGCCTCAGCTGAATTCATAAGCTCTTTAGGCATCGGTCTCGTAGACTGCTTCCAGACTTAAAATATTTTGAAACCACGTTCTGGGTTCCCCATGAGCCTCGTAAACAAATCGGCCTGCTTAGCCATATCTTGTACGTTTGAGAAGACTTTCTCTTTTAGAAACTGACATAGATCCCGACTAACCGTATTTAACAATTGATCTCTAAGCAAGAAATCAGTCAACCCTTCAGGCATTTTCTCTGCTTTGCCGCATTCAGTCCACTGCTGAAAATAGTTCCCTATTCTTTTCTCCCATTTTGGGCTTGTTATACCTGAACTTTACAGAAATCCTGTTCAGTCAGCTCTTACCTTTTTAGGACTGCTTCCTTTGGGACGTCGTACTTAAACACATTGTCTCTAGGAAGTCGTGAGTACACATCTAGTGTCTTACCCTTTAATAAAGCACTGAGATGCAATGCCCAATCATCTTAACCCTTCTTCTGGTTTTAGGTGTAATGCTCAAACCAATGAAGATAACTATCCATGTTATCTTTTTCATCATCAAAGGGGGATAATTTAGGACCCGTTAATTTACTAGAGGCAGACATGTGTTCTCCTTTTCTAGCTTTTGCTAACTCAGATGTTCATGATCTCATTGCTTTGCTCTTTCCTCTGCCTCTATGATTTCCAATCTTGCCCTTTTTTCTAACTCTACCCGCCTTTCCTCCGCTTTCCTTTCTAATTGCTTTTTTCCCTTTCTAATTCCCTTTTTACCTTTTTAAGTTGTTTGGCCATTGCAATCTTTCTTTCCTTTGCTTCCTTTTCTAATTCCCATTTTTCCTTTTCAAGTTGCTTGGCCATTTCAATCTTTCCTCTGCTTCCCTTTCTAATTCCATTTTTTCCCATTCTAGTTCCCTAGCCTTTGCCCTTTCATCCCTCTCCCAGGCTTGTTCTTCCTGAGTAAATTTCCTTACGCTCTCTATAATACATAGTGGCTTAAACATTTTCATTAAAGGCAATATGTAATAACTTTTTTCTTGTGCATGCTTCTATTGTCTCTTTGATTTACCTATAATGGATTGTTCCACTTCCTCCTGAGCCTACCAATGCATATTGGCACAATGGATTCACCCACCACAACCATCAGCAACATCTCGCTAGCTATTGTCACCAAGTTAATATGAAACTTTGTTTTTATACCTTACCTCTTTTCCTTTAATTTCTTCTATTTAAACTGCTCAATGAATAGTTTTATATCAGTTTCAATCATTACAGATTACCATTTATACATACATGTAATGGGCATAGACTGAAAGGGTTTATTTTACTTCTTTGTTTTTTCTTAGATTGCAGAAACTTGTGTTTTTTTGAAAGACGACTGTCTAGGGGTGAATTGGGAGTACAAAAATCATATTTTTAGCAAAGCTTCCATTTGATTAAAATCAGATCTCAATTTCACATAGGACATTGGTAATCTGATTAAAATTTCACTGTGTTATGGCATGTATGTCAACATCTTGAAAGTTCATTTATTCATTTCATTAGCGCGATCAAAGTTTCCTCAGACAAACTATTTTTTTTGAGAAGCCAGATGAGCACCTAGCTTTGAATACATGACAGGCTTGAACTAAAATTAGAAGGGCATTGGGCTATCTGATTTTTATAGCACTAAGCCCTCAATTTCTTAATGCTATTTCTGATGACATTGTCATTTTTTGAGATGTTAAAGATAGATCCTGTTTTTATTTTTATTGCTGAAATATACAACTTCATTAAATTCCAAAAGTAGTAGAGCCTTTATCAAAGTTTTAGTGATAACCATCACAGTGTATTAGTATTTAGTCAGATTGGTACTAGTGAGGTAGATACCATCCAATCAGTATTAAGGCAGTTTAGTACTAATGAAGTTGATACCAACCAGTTAGTATTAAGGCAGATTAGTACTAATGAGGTAGATACCACCTGATTAGTATTAAGGCAAATTAGTACTAATGATGAAGATGCTGCCCAATTAGTGAAGCTGTTTAACTGCACCTAAACCAGCTACTTTCATATATGCACCACTACCAAGTCTGTCTTGAAAACAAATTACGTCTTAAAATAATCATTTTGAGGCAAAATCATGTTGTTACCAGTGTATTTACATTCATTTGTACATGTTATTTTGTATTTTTTTCAATTATACTAACCATTACCTGATGGCATTGTTACTTGGCATAGTGATACAGTACATTATACCATAGGCTATTCAAATAAAGATGACTGCCAATGATTTTAGACTCAGATCTAATGCACTGTCTGCCACTGGTCTATGCTGTTCACTTAAAATTAGCAGAATAAAAGAACAGGACAGATCCTGATCAGCATCATATTAAGCACCAACTTATATTTTGTTTGTTTTAGTATTGGCTGACGATACCCAGGAAATACGGTATTAGTGTATGCTAATTATACCCAGGATATACAGTAATAATGAATGCTGATGATACCCAGGAAATATAGTATTAGTGTATGCTGATGATACCCAGGAAATATGGTATTAGTGTACACTAATGATACCCAGGAAATACAGTATTAGTGTATGCTAATGATATACAGGAAATATTGTATTAGTGTATGATGATGATACCTAGGAAATATGGTATTAGTCGATGCTGATGATACCCAGGAAATATGGTATTAGTGTATGGTGATGATACCTAGGAAATATGGTATTAGTGTATGCTGATGATACCCAGGAAATACGGTATTAGTGTATGGTGATGATACCTAGGAAATATGGTATTAGTGTATGCTGATGATACCCAGGAAATATGGTATTAGTGTATGGTGATGATACCTAGGAAATATGGTATTAGTGTATGCTGATGATACCCAGGAAATATGGCATTAGTGTATGGTGATGATACCCAGGAAATATGGTATTAGTGTATGCTGATGATACCCAGGAAATATGGTATTAGTGTATGGTGATGATACCTAGGAAATATGGTATTAGTGTATGCTGATGATACCCAGGAAATATGGCATTAGTGTATGGTGATGATACCCAGGAAATATGGTATTAGTGTATGCTGATGATACCCAGGAAATATGGTATTAGTGTATAGTGATGATACCTAGGAAATATGGTATTAGTGTATGCTGATGATACCCAGGAAATATGGTATTAGTGTATGGTGATGATACCCAGGAAATATGGTATTAGTGTATGCTGATGATACCCAGGAAATATGGTATTAGTGTATGGTGATGATACCTAGGAAATATGGTATTAGTGTATGCTGATGATACCCAGGAAATATGGCATTAGTGTATGGTGATGGTACCCAGGAAATATGGTATTAGTGTATGCTGATGATACCCAGGAAATATGGTATTAGTGTATGCTGATGATACCTAGGAAATATGGTATTAGTGTATGCTGATGATACCCAGGAAATATGGTATTAGTGTATGCTGATGATACCCAGGAAATATGGTATTAGTGTATGGTGATGATACCTAGGAAATATGGTATTAGTGTATGCTGATGATACCCAGGAAATACGGCATTAGTGTATGGTGATGATACCCAGGAAATATGGTATTAGTGTATGCTGATGATACCCAGGAAATACGGCATTAGTGTATGCTGATGATACCTAGGAAATATGGTATTAGTGTATGCTGATGATACACAGGAAATATGGTATTAGTGTATGATGATGATACCCAGGAAATACGGTATTAGTGTATGGTGATGATACCTAGGAAATACGCCATTAGTGTATGATGTTGATACTTAGGAAATATGGTATTAGTGTATGCTGATGATACACAGGAAATATGGTATTAGTGTATGCTGATGATATCTAGGAAATATGGTATTAGTGTATGCTGATGATACCCAGGAAATACGATATTAGTGTATGGTGATGATACCTAGGAAATATGGTATTATTGTATGCTGATGATACCCAGGAAATACAGTATTAGTGTATGGTGATGATACCTAGGAAATATGGTATTAATGTATGCTGATGATACACAGGAAATACGGCATTAGTGTATGCTGATGATACCTAGGAAATATGGTATTAGTGTATGCTGATGATACACAGGAAATATGGTATTAGTGTATGGTGATGATACCTAGGAAATATGGTATTAGTGTATGCTGATGATACACAGGAAATATGGTATTAGTGTATGGTGATGATACCTAGGAAATACGGCATTAGTGTATGCTGATGATACCTAGGAAATATGGTATTAGTGTATGCTGATGATACCTAGGAAATATGGTATTAGTGTATGCTGATGATACACAGGAAATATGGTATTAGTGTATGCTGATGATATACAGGAAATATGGTATTAGTGTATGCTGGTGATATACAGGAAATATGGTATTAGTGTATGCTGGTGATACACAGGAAATATGGTATTAGTGTATGCTGATGATACACAGGAAATATGGTATTAGTGTATGGTGATGATACCCAGGAAATGTGGCATTAGTATATGCTGATGATACCCAGGAAATATTATATAGTATTACTGCTGGCTGATGCTACCAGGGAAACATCATATGACTGTGTGCTGATGTTACTGATGAAATATTGTATTACTGTGGGCTGATGCAACCTGGAATATGTCATGTTATCATATGCTGGTAGTAACCAGAAAATATAGTATTAGTGTATGCTGATGCTACCTGGGATATATCATATTACCGTGTGCTGATGATACTCAGAAAGTATGGTATTAGTGTATGCTGATGCTACCTCGGATATATCATATTACCATGTGTTGATGATACCCAGGAAATATGGTATTTAGATATGGCTTTATCCATTACTCATCCAGAGCAATATGGTAATTGACAACTATGCAGTGGAGTAGGATAAGTAAAAATATCACTAGAATGTGTTGTTTGTTCTATACCCACCTAGAAATATATTGGAAATTGGTGGACAAATGCTCAGTGATGTAGAGTTGCTAAAAATATCTCTAATGCATAATTGATTAATTACCCTGAAGGATATTGGCAAATAATTATAATATTTAAGCTATTTACATGAAAGTGGAAAACTCTTTAAATATACATCACATAATATCAAAAACTGTGAAATTATACCTGTATAAATATGGTTGGTACTGAGCTATGTTAGCTGCATAGACAGTAAATCTAAAGTGGACTACTTATGATCTAGATTAATTTTAGTCTCTGGCAATCCCAGTAGCCTGTTAATAGAACATATTGATTTTGTAAACCACACAGCTATGTGATGAATGGGTATTATGTGCATCTTTGCATCAACAAAAGATTTCAATAAAAATGTTCCGTTGTTCTTTTTGCCCTAATAATATCATTCTGTAAGCCTTTTTTATCATTTAAACTTGCACAGTTCCAGATTTTTAGCAATTTCTTTCATTTGAAAAAAAATTGTAAATGGTGAACACAATTTTATAGATGAGAAGTTGATAATTTTGTATGTACAATAAATTTTCATGATCTTCATACAGGGGAAATGCAAGTAACACTCAGTTTGACCAGGAATTTGCTGACCTATTCTTCTCACAACACAAAAGTAAAAAATAAGTGAAACTCTTTCAAACCAAAGAACAGGTCCAAAGTGATAATTTGCAACCCTCTTTCAACAGTAGAAAGGTGAAAACCTCAAATTACCCAGATATTGACCTGTTCCTAAAGCAAGCTCTGTCCTGTGTTCATCTGATAATAATTTACTGATATACACTTCAGACAATATTCTTTCAACTGCTGGTTTTATGGCAAACTAAACTTTCAATATCGATCACTTCATTTAAAACCAGGTTGACTATTGGTGAAAGGGTTAGTTGGAGTCCTTGGTTGAACTCTGCCATGGGATGATTGGGAAGAGTTGGGAGAATTTTTATTGCATTAATAAATTTCTTATTTAACATTTATCAAAAGAATTCAACAAAGTGTAGAATTATAATAAGTTAAAAGGAAGGATCACTTTCATAATGTTTTCCTTCATGACAGTTCCTTGCTTGGTGCTCAGCATTAAGAGGTTGGTGTTAGGACTGGTCAGCCTGGTTTCTAGATAATGTGACTGGGTCGGACAAATGTAAATGTACTATTAATAATTGGGCAGTTATATAAATATTACTGATCCTCAGATTAGTTGCTAAGAAAGATTTTATTTTAAATGAGAGTAATTTGTTATTAATGTTTTATTTCAAGAAAATTAATTACATGTACAGGCAGGGCTCAGCAGGTTATTTACAATGTAACACAATTCCCCTAAATTGTTTCTGTTCATATCCCTTTCCATGACATACATACACTTCCCAAAGATACATTTCAGAAAAATTGGTTTAAGAGAAAAAAAGTAAAGGATGCAGGTAAAATAATCTAAAATAATTGTATTTATTGTATAAGAACTGATTGTGAATTTTGTTGTGTTCTTTGAAGTATGAACCTAAAGGTAAGTACTAATTTTGCATGAATATGCATATTCATACAATTTGTACTTCACCAGAAGGTTTATATTTTGACACAAAAAACTTGACAATCCTTTTTAACAAAATCGACAATTAATTAAAGACTGAAAGTAAAAGTGAAGCTGGGAAAGACTTGAAACTCATGTTGCTTACATTTTTGGCCCAGTATCTTGGTTTCATTTCTGCATCAGTAATATGCATGATGAGAAGTTATCTTCCATTAACTTTGTCAAGTCTGTTTAATTTCAGTCCATATTTGCATCAATGGGAGCTCTGATTAAAGTAATTGAGAAATGTAAAAGCTTTGTAATAATAAATTGACAGTTGCCAAATGTACTGCAAATTTGTGAAAAGATCAGTGAATGCGAGTCAAATAGAATTTGTAGAATTCAGCTATTTCTAAACTTATGAAAATAAAAAATATAGTTTTAATGTGGTTAAAATTTCTTTTTCGATGAATTATCAAATGTTTATAAATTATTCCTGGGAAGTTAAGATCCAGAAAAATGTGACTTTTCTTTAGGTCAGACAGCATTATTCTTGCCCAAGGTCACCTGTATTTTCAAGATGGTGCTGCTTTATCGATACATTTATATGCATGTTTAAGTAAGGATGCTAGCAGATGTTTCTTTATCAACTTTCACAAAATGTGAGCCATTGTAATCTATTTATAAAAATACAATGTCAACATAAAAGCTAACTGGTTGCAATTTCACTATCCAGTGCTTTTGTCCTGTCATGACTTGTCTTTAAAAAAAAAATATAAAACTTTGTACTGATCTCTTAGGGTCATGGTTAGGATAGTTAGGTATGACTGTCCAAATGCTGACTGGTTTTCAGGCCAGTGTAATTATGTCCAAATGCTGACTGGTTTTCAGGCCAGTGTAATTATGTCCAAATGCTGACTGGTTTTCAGGCCAGTGTAATTATGTCCATAGCTTCTAGACTAGTTCTTTTTGATGATGTTTGAATTATATTGTACCTTTAGAAATTTAGCCCCCCCCCCCCCGTTATAACAAAGAGAGGTCCTCAACCTTTTATTGAACACTATATTTAAAATCAGGAGAAATATACAATTTCCTTTATTGTTTCAGTATTTGGGACTTGTGTTTTAAGCCAGATGGAACTCAGCTAATTGTTGCTGCTGGGAACCGTGTACTTGTTTATGACACCAATGATGGAACGCTGATACAACCATTAAAGGGTCACAAAGAAACAGTGTACTGTGTGAGCTATGCAAAGGATGGGAAACGATTTGCCTCAGGCTCAGCTGACAAGAGTGTGATCATTTGGACCAGTAAATTGGAAGGAATACTTAAATATACGTAAGGTCCAGTACGGTTCAGACTTTCGGACTTTCCTTTCTTTTTCATCACATGTGAACATGCTGTTAACAAACCCGTATGGGCTAGATATAAATGATATATTTCATTTTATTTGACAAGAAATATATTATATCATGTGGCCCAAGTCACAGTTTAAAAAATAGGTTTATCATACTACAAGTCAATATATGTCAAATACACCTCTCCATTAATAACTCATGAAATGTTTATAACACAAGGTAAGGCATGGATCCCATTTTTGTCTTCTAAAAAATATCAAATAAAATTAACCATCATTTGTTGAACATCACTGCAATCTCAATCAAAATTGGTAAATGAAACCTTATTCATCCCAAAGGGCATTTAGTATACATATA
The DNA here is from genome assembly GCA_016746295.1 of Potamilus streckersoni. Taxonomy (NCBI): domain Eukaryota; kingdom Metazoa; phylum Mollusca; class Bivalvia; order Unionida; family Unionidae; genus Potamilus; species Potamilus streckersoni. The sequence goes on from JAEAOA010002240.1 coordinate 997,124, forward strand.
TTTGTGTAAAATCAAGAGATTTGTAACTTTTAATGAAAGTTACATATTTTGTGAAAAAAATATTGTTTGTAAAAAAACAAACAAATTATCAGTACTATGTAAATAGGCCAGAAATATTGATGAATTATAATATCCATAATGCCGATAAGAAATAAATAACAATTAAATAAGTCCTGTCAAATGAATTTTGTTTCAGTTTTGTGATATGCCTTCTTTTATTAAAAATCTTAAAGTTGCCAGTCAGCTGTTATAATGATTCCTGCAAGCATTTTTGTGTGAACCTAATTAAGTACATGTACAATGTTTTCATCTTTGATTTGCAGAAGTGTTGGTTGCATTATTACAGTTAAATGTTGACTTGCATTATATTGTCACATTAATTAGTCTTTTATAATCAAATCAAGTAAAGATAATTAAAAGGCATGCAAGAGCTAGCCGTCACAGATGTGTATTGAGTCAACTCATTTCAATTGACTGTTCGAACACTTTTAGTACATTTAACGTAATTATAGTATCTAACATTATTTATTTGTTTATGATACTCTTTAGTACATATGATCAGAAATAGCAAAGGAACCAAGCGAAAGGTACACTTGGTATATGAAAAGCTTAGATAGGGGGCATTATGGAGAAGCAAGTTGCAAAGTTGATAGTGAATTTAAACTTCCCAAATTGAAATGCAAGGATGAGCAGAAATTTGGCCTTAACATTCAGTGAAATAACAGCATCATTATTTTAGCAATAAAATTCTTTATAAAAGTTAGATGCTAATTAATTATAAATTTCATAAAAATATTAAGAAGCCATTTTTATTCAGACTGCATTATTTCTGAATGTGTGGCATATAAAAAATAAAAAATATTGAAGTCTGTATTCCCCATTATTTTTAATTTTGCTGATTATGGCAGTTGTTATCTTGCATGTTGTAGACAGTATAAATGTAGAGACAACTTATTTTTATCTGTATGAGCATCCACAGAAAAACCATGTACCATGCAGTGTATAACATAGCCTCTGTCTACTATAGAAAGCATTTCTTTAACATTGCTTTTGCTGTTGATGACTTTGTTTTCCAGATTAAAAATGTTTGCACTGAGGGAACAAGGTTTGGTTTGAAATTTATAGGGTTTAAAAGGATTAAGTAATCTTCCATAAATAGTAACTGTGCCAGTACGAATTTTCAAAGGATTGAGGTGGTGTGCGATTCAGATTGGACTGGAGCCAGACTATGAATAGTATTAAGAGGTTTATTATCAAATTATTGTTGATTTAGAGAATATCAGGTTTGAGATGATCCTCTCTGATACAATATATCAGTGTTTTATGACTTTCTATAAAGTATGTAACTACAGCACCAAGTAAGATCAGGTTGCTGGAAGACTGGTGTTAGATATTAATGACAATGTAGCTGCAGGGGACATTACTTTGCAGATAATTAAAAGGTTGTGAGTCAGAAATCTTCTGTGAAAATTGGTTTTCATGTATACCAGGTAATACAAAAATTTCCATCTATTGATTTTAGTCACAGGAAATTCAACTCCACTAGGAATATTTGTTTTGATGTTGCACTGTTTGTTAAGACAATTTTTATTTTTACATGTGCGAAAACATGATATATTTAACATAAAAAATACAATAATAAAACCCCCCAAAATATTTTTTCAGTATACTCCTAAATTGTTATTTATATAATGAAATGTATTTCTTATATTAAAATGTTATCAGCAAAAGGGATAAATTCTTTTTTACACGTAATATGTACATTGGAGCTCCAAGCATTAGTTTCTTTATTCTGTATGTTTTTTCTCCAAGACAATATCATGCTTCTTTTGTATATGCTACAAGTCAATATGCAGTTTAACTTAAAATATAGATGATACTGTTTAGTGCCCAAAGAATCCTGAAATGGTCTACTTACCCAGAATCAATATTTTCATGAAACTGCATTCCAGTTTGGAATTTCGCTTCATATTCTTTTCACAATTTCAAGTAAGAGTTGTTGTTTTACTTTGCCAGGAAGATTTTCAGATTATCCCATTTTGCCAAACATTGGATTGTCTGTCCCTACTGTTATGACTAAACATTTTCAGCTGCTTTTCTAGTAGTGGCCAGTATAAAGGGGTTTTGATTATAATAGGTTTATGGGCATCAAAAAAAAAAGCAGCCAGTCTACAGAGAAAGCCAGGATACAGAAGGGCCAGGTGTATTGTGGCTTCAGATACAATTAAATTGATGATTTATAAGTTTGGTTTCACATTCAGAATCCATGAAAAATGAGAAGTTCCAAATATTTGGAAAGGAAATTAATATAAGTTCTCAAAAACTCTTATAAGTTCAACAATAATATTTTTGTATTCTGTTAAAAAGAAATTACCATGAAATTGTGTGAAATTTTATCAAATTTTTAAACTTTACAAATTGTTAAAACTTGAATAGAGTAGAGGACTGGATAATATTGCTTACTAAATATTTTCTGAGCAAGGAAAGTGTGACAATAATTTATATTTGCTTAAAATGATCTTAACATGCTTTTATTGCAAATAAAAGTTTTTGGCGCTCGAGTAAAATGTTTGAAGTTAATGCCATGAATTTTTTACAGAACAGAATGAAAGTTTTAGGAATTTCTATTTAATCAACCAAGAATATGTGTATGTGTTTTCAAGACAATTTTATTTAGTTTATATCCTTTTTTTCAGCCACAATGATGCCATCCAGTGTTTAGCATACAATCCAGTCACCCACCAATTATCCAGTTGTGCCATCAGTGATTTTGGTGAGTCAGCAACAGACATTGTAACCCAACTATAGCACACTCTGTTTTAACATGAATTCAGATATAAATCAGTCATGGTGTGACTCCTGAAATTTCATATACATGTATTTTTCATACACAAAAAAACCTTCTTAAAAGTATGAAAAAAAGGTAGAAAGTTTATTATCATTTTGTGGAAGAGATTGCATTTGAATAATACAAGATGATTGTGGTGTGGCTCTTGAAATTTTATATGTATTTTTCTTATACACAAAAAATTTAGTTTTTTCTTCTTAAACATATGAAAAATGACATATAAAATGTTTAGTTAGGGATCGCACAATGCTTAACCAATGTTGCAAATGGAAAGAAAATTGTTTTGGGTACATGCATCATTTTCTTCATCTAAGTGACCTGGTTGCTTATAACACCTTTAAGTCTATAACACGGTCGGGTTCTGTGGTTCCCAACTACCATGTTATAGCAGGGTCACACTATTATTGTAAGCATATATCTTTAGACTTGTTTGCAGAATCCACAATGACATTTTGAGAATGTAATGCTATTAATAACCACATGAGATTGGAATTTGCAAGTGATCCTTATAAGATGTGCATGAAGGTAAATCTCCAGCAAAAAAAGAGTGAATTACAGCTACTATCTACTTCATGTGCATTGGTTATTAATATATTTTCATTGATTAGAACCTCTGCCAAAAAACAGACCATTTTGTGATATTTTTTTTTTAAACACAGTCAAGACTTTTGTAAGTCAAACCAGTTAGCTAAGCAGATTAAAGCTTTTGTTATATTCAGCAGAATGGTTAAACTGACATGTCATTCTTTTTAACCAATAACATCAGGAATCACAGGTCATTTATAGTAACAATAAACAACTCCATATGTTTCATCTAATAGAAATTGTGTCCCATGCAATTTGGCAATTTGTACAATTTCACTGTTTCTTCAATATTTCCAATTGTAAAAACATCTGGAAAATGAGCTTGCTGCATTTTGTATCCTGCTTTTATGAAAAGATGAAAAATTCATCTTTTTTGTCACTATGTCCAAGGTAGAAAACTTTTACCAATTACTTCTCCTTGACCACTGCTAGGTTTTGCTAATTTTAAACTTTTGCTTGTAATTAATGTTCTCATTCCTCCACATGCATTACATGTAGTCTTTGATTGGAAAATAACTGGTCCACTCCATGGTGTTAAGAAAGAGCATTAAAAACAAAACATAAATATGTGTAGTCTTGTACAGAAGAGGGTGATGCATCAGTTGTGAGCATAGTGGGAAATGTCATGATGGTTTCCTCCATTCCAATTTAGGAATATATTGCCAATTAAATCAGCTAATTTGGAGGAACATAGGGTTTTGGATTTGCCTGCCTGAAGTTCATGCCACTCCTGCTAGAGCTACAAGTGCATCAGCTGATGTAGGGGGTGATGACACAGTTACTAAATTCAGGGCAGTTTATGCTGGCATATTAGTTGCAATCCATAGATAATTTGGGACCTTAATGGAGAGTGATTTAATCATTCCTAGGCATAGTTTCTCCCACATATCCAAGCATGGCTTTTGTGCCAGTAACTCTGATCACATGGGTTTGTATTGGATCCATTTCAGCAGCCTTTCATACTGTATGATGCTGTTGTGACTGGTGACCAGCCAGTCTGGACAGTGTTTGTGCCTGGAATCAACAGCTAGAATCTTCACAGTTATTAACAGGGTTGCAATCCAATATATGATTAGCACATTGATGACTCTTGCCAATTTGCATTTGGTGAGATGAGATGCCAGTTTTCACTCATCATCTCTCAAGTCACACCATTAATTTGCACTTCTTGCCACATCCTTTGGATTGCCATTACTATTTGATGGTAGGACAGAGGAAGTGAGGTGGGAGTTAGCACAGGAAATGACCCTCTAAATTGGCCATTCCTTCTGCTTAGATATTCAGGTGGATTCAGTCTTACTCTTAAAGGAGAGATTATCATCAGCAGAGAGAAGAAGGACCAAATGCTGCTAAGCAACAGCAACAGCTTCAACAACAAATTTCAGGAGACATGCTCCTCAATTTAGGCAGCAGTCTAATAAAGGGGACAAGAAACAAGGTTTTACTTGCAATTCTCCTAAGAACACCATTGTCTCACCACTCAAGCCACTGGCAAACAGCTTCTGGTTGGAACCAGACTCTGTCATTTCCATCAGCACTGAATCAACTTACTTTCACAAACTGAATAAGTAACCTGTGTTGTTTTGGAGGAGGAAATTATCCAACCCCATCTCCTTTCATCTTTTTCTTAATGATGATATCAGATTTGGAGAAAGCTGCAATTATGTTAATGAGATCAGGTCATTACATAACAAGTGATAGGGTGATTGCTTGTTTATTCCAGGCTCTTTCTAGTGCAAAAAGCCAGTTGAAAGCTCATGCCTATCACTGACCTCAGCCAGCTCAATAAATACATTGCAGTGCTGAAGTTTAAGATGGAAACAGTTCAGTATACCAGACTTTCCATCAAAGGAGACAAATTTGCAATCAGTCTAGACTTGGTCAACAGATACTTTTATGTCCGTATTCACCAAGGTATCTCTTTTGTAAGGTCTCATTTGGTCTCCACATAAATCTTTTCTATTTTATTGTTTTCTAGGTCTCTGGTCTCAGGAGCAGAAGTCAGTGTCAAAGCATAAGGTCAGCAGTCGAGTGACATGCTGTAGTTGGACTAATGATGGACAATACTTGGCCCTTGGTCTGTATAATGGCCTGATCAGTATCCGCAACAAGGTGAGCAACAAGTCAACCAGCAGGTTGCCAGTGGAAAGTTGCATATGATAATGAAATTATTTTATGTGTTATCCCAATAATTATGGCTAAATGTGATGTAGCATCCATCTGTCAAGTTTCAGAAATTCATTTTAAATAAATTAGTATATATTAACTTATATATAATGGCAGCTTGCACATAAAGACCACTTCTAGCTTGTCCTCTGAGTGATTGCCATTCAATGTTTTGACTGTATATCAGAGACCAGGCTGAAAGTCAGTACTAGTTACCATCACCATCAGTAAAACTCTTTCGAAAAATAGACACATATATTGGAACTTCAAAAATCTAAGCAACATGGGACTAGTTTTAATCTTTTAAAGACTGCAGACAAAGGAATGCTTTATGAAGAGACTGAGTGAATGATTTAAGTTTTGGTTGGTAAATCTGCTCTGCCTGACTGCTGAGGTCACTAATGAAGCTGATTTGCATGCTGACTTCCTGAGCTTGATGCAGCTACAGCCAAATGATAACTTTTAGTTGATGATTTGGGAATATAAGCCAGTTGTTTTTGGTTATTTTCTTTTTAATTGACTGATTTACATATTCACTCCGACTTCCACAAGTTTAATAAAAAACATCAGTGAATTGAACACATAACATATTATTTGTAACACAATAATTTGTCTGACATTATTTTATACAAAGTAAAGTGCCAGATTGTACACAGTTTTTTTGGGAAAAAATGTTTAATTGGTCATTATGTTCCACTTGTCCTAATTTACTGTTGGTGATATTTGTGACAGCAGTTTTACCCAAAGGCAAACATTACACTGCTAGGTCATTAAGAACACATGCTATGCCTTTTTTAAAAATATAGTCATGCTTCTCTTTAATACATTTTACTTCATAGTTTGTTAGTTTCAACCACAGTAATTTCACTTAATAACTGGGGAAAATATTTATACAAGAAATCTGTTAAATTTTTTCCTCTCCAAAACAAATGAATGACCTCTGCTTTCAATGAACTTAGTGATCTGCATAGCATGTGGCTTTCTTATCCACACTGCATTGTTTTCTTATTCTAATTCTGTCACAATTTCTGACAGACTCGACAAAGATAATAGTTAATTGTCACAGCTAACACTTCACAAATCAGTTTCATCAAACTTGTCCTCTGATCAACCTGAAAATTACGATTCCAAATCAATTGCAAAAGTCACTATTTCCACTGTCAGCAACTTCATGTATTAACTATCACAAAATTCCAGGAAATACCCATATTTAGTAGCCATATTTATTCTATGACATTTTTCACAGCATGAAGCATTGCTTGTAAACTCTAGTTTGATTGGATAAGTGTTCTTTTACTGCCCATTGTTGATGAATTAGATCATTTGTAACATTAGCATACAGAGCAGATCTCTTTGTCACAGAGGTCTAAAGCACATAACACATACATGCCAAACAGTACTCTTTTGGAGTAATCATTACACTTTTTTTCATGCAATTATGCCTAGCTCGTAAATGTATATGGATTACATGATTTTGGTATATTCTCCTTCCAAAAAATAAATAATTTGTTTTTCATTTTTGTTAACATCCGTTAATCTCACAGACTGTACTTTAGAAAAGACAGCTTCTACGTAACTACAATATTAGAGAACGCTTGTCAGTTGACTTGCATGCTTTTTCCTAAAAGTATTATGTTCTATTTATAGTGGCTGTCCTATTTAAAAGAAACACTGGTTTCTGCTGTCAAACATTTGACATTAGATTCTATTTATAGCAGCTTTATGGCTTAGTGAAGAGAGAACAGACTGGTTTTTTAATTTTTAATCTTTACTCACAGATTCTTTGTTTTAATTCATATTTGGTATAGAACCAGTCTGTTGGATATTTAGTGCTAAAAGTCGGTTAGATTTATCCAAATTGATGTGTGTCCTAGAGCAAAAATGTTTTCAACCAATTTCACAGATGGATTAAATAAAGACAAAAAAAAAACAAATATGAGACGAACACATAACACAGCATTCCATTTTAGGGCAGGTTCACGCCTATTGCAGGCTATGTAGAAAGGATTTTAATATTATTCATGGTGGTAAATTTGATGTAAAGATACACTTGAGAAATGTTATATTCAGTGGGTGTAAGAGAATTTGACAATGAAAACAACAAAGTCAGAGTATTCTTATTAACTGTAAATTCCACTGTAGAAAACATTTTTGATTTGCATGTTAATGCTTTGAATAAACATATAAATTGGCAGAGCTGTATGGGGTTTTCAGCTGATAATGCATCAGTGATAACTGGAATTCATAAAGGAGCTGCATTCTATATTTTGAAAAATGTCTCATTGTACATCACAGGTTGTTTCATTCATTTGATGCATGAAAGGCTGCCAATAAATTAGAAGCAAAATGTTAGAAGTATCAAGCTGGCATTTTACATGACCATGTACTTCATGCGGGCAAATTTTTTTTCATTTTATCTTATTTCCCAGCTAAATGACCCAGTAACTGGAAGATATAAATTTACATATCTTTGTCAGGTTACTAAAGGAATATTGGTTCTTTAACATTCTAATGCTGGCAGTGAAAGATTATTCTGTATTGTGAGCAAAAGTAAAACTGAATTCCGATACAGGCTCCATAATCTAGTACTTAGTGCTCTACTGATGTGCAAAACATTCATAGTCTCAGCTGGTACAAAGTGTTTTGAAATGCAACATGAGAGTATGTTGCTTTTTAAATAAGTGCTACATATATGTAAACTTGAAGCAGTAGTTGATGTTAAAAGATGATAGGGGTAAAAAAATCATTTTGTACATATGCTCATTGAATTTTGTATCATGTTGTATGTGGATTACTCTTCTTCCTCTCGGATTACTGCTATGGCAGATGTCGTGTTTACCAGAGGATTTATTAGTCACTGCAGAGGCTAGACACATATATGCAGCAGATGTGCATGTCATTGATAGGGAAATAGTTAAGTAACTTATTTTTGATTTGCCTAAATGTTACTGCAGTTATAAAAATTGACATTAGACCTAAGTCATGTAATATCATTCAGTTATCAGTAGATTAGAAAGTGCAGCAGTATTTACTTAAAAGTTGATAGATGATATATTTAGATCTCTAAACTTTCATTGCCTGTCATATGAAATGAGATCAATTTTTATTTTTGTATTTACCTGTGTTCATTCACACACACACACATACACACACACACACACACACACACACACACTTCACATAATTTAGAGATTTGCTACCACATAATTTGCCTGTATTTCAGGGTCCCAACTCAACCTCCAAAGGGTCAAGCAGGTACATCCTGACCTGCACCAAATTTAAATTCATTATTAATAGCCTTGAAAACATGTTGTCTCAACTGTAATGAATTTCAGTTTGGATTCAATAAGATTTGTCACAGATCAGATGATATGTTTGGAAATTCTTGTATAAATCAGCCATATCTGCAAGTCATTCTGACTAAACTTCTGCAACAGAGGTGTAAAACTGATTCTACATTTTTTTTATTGCTTCTGTGCTTATTGTATCAATGAATTTTTCAAAATTAATATCCTGATACCAGTCATTCTCAAATTCCATGTGAAACTTACCCATAATGACTTGTAACGATAATGCAAATTCATGTACTAATTTTGGTTAAATTTATCATTGTCTGTTACAAGTCGTACTTCTTTCAGAAATTGAAATTTGTTTACATTTTCATAGTAATTGGACTCTAAAGGTTGTAGTTATATTTTATTTTGTTGAATTATTTTTATCAGCAAGCTAAAAGGATGTTTCCGCTCAATCATTATGACTGGGATTTATTTGGCTTATAATTGAAACAGGATAAAGCTTAATCTATTAGTGCATTGCATATTACAGATCTGAACTGTGCTTTTTTAGTTTAATATATGGTATATTCAGGTATTTTACTCACACAATATCTCTTGTGTTACAGACTGGAGATGAAAAGGTGAAAATAGAAAGACCAGGGGCAAATACGAGTCCCATTTGGTCCCTTGAATGGAATCCCTGCAGGTATACACTAATGCTTCTTTAACAAATAATCATATCAATCTACACATGCAGCATGTACCCATTTACCCATTTTGGAATATGTAATTATTAATTGTTAACCTGTGGGTAGTAGAGGTAAGCTATTGTATTAGCATTGAAGTCAGAACAGATAAAAGCATATACATGTGTTCACCCTTGCTGAATGTCGGTCATTTCTTCTTCCAAGTTCCAAGGCAACAGTTTGGAATGGATTCATAGCACCAACCAACAGGAGTGGCTAAATTTATGCATACTAGTATGTAAATTGTATGTGTGTGATTTGGATTTTTAATGTGTCTTTAACAATTTTTCAGTCATATATGATGACTGCAGTGTGGAAGGTTATAGTGATGTCTAGCACTGGGGTATCATGCCTCAGACATGTATCATGATGTTCCACCAAGTCACATTATCCTGATACCATGCTGACTAGTCCTAACACTAACCTCTTAATGCTGAGGGCCAAGCGAGGCAGCTGTTAATACCATTTTTATAAGTCTTTGGTATGACTTGGCCGGGGATCCTATCATATTATTATATGATCCTTCAGTTTTTACTATAAGAATAACTGGTATAGAATCAAATATCTGGGATATAATCTGCGTTACATAAATGTACAAAAAGTAAAAATAGATGTCACTTTGGCTTGTAGACTTTTAGGGAATTATACACCATTTTCAGTTTCCACAATTAGTCTGTACAAGCTGGTTGTATTTATAGTTTTAACACATGTGGAGACAGCCATGTAGAAGTTTACAAACACAACGTTTTTGTGTTTATTTGTTTGTTGTGTATATGTTTTGTATTTGCCTTTGAAAAAGACTCATTAAGAGTCGAAAGCGCTTAGGCTAGATAGTTACTAGTTTCGTACTGTTCGTCGTCAGTTTATTGCATCTATTTTAATCAATCCCTGACACACGTGATCCCTTGGTGGATCCAGTACGCTTGAAAGGGTTGTTATTCGCCATATGATTTGTATTCTTTATATATATATATATATATATATATATATATATATATATATATATATATATATATATATATATATATATAGACATACGTACATGCCAACCATTACACTTTTGGCTTAATCATTACGCTTTTTTTACTAAATTACACCTTATGCATAAATGTACTTTTTTCACTAAATTACACCTTATGCGTAAATGTACTTGGATTACGCTTTTTAGGTATATCCCCCTCCCCAAAAAATCGCACAAAACGTATTCTAGAAAAGACATCTTCTACGTAACTATGACATAGAAGTACACTTGTCGGTAGACTAGCTGTGACTTTCCTTAGTGTTATGTTCTATTTATATCAGCTGCCCTATTTCCAAGAAGACCTCTGTTTTTATTTATAGCATCTGTTTGGCTTAGGACATAACAGACTGGTTTTCTAATATTTAATCTTTGCTCACATAATCTTTGTTAAAAAAATGTGAGGTACAGAACCATTCAGTAGGAAATTGATGGTAAAAGTTGTCCTATTTATTCTAGTCAATGTGTATGTTAAGCAAAAATGTTTCTCAGATGATTTCACAAATGGATTAGAAAGAGGAATAAAAATGAAAAAAAAATGACTCAGAGATGAATACATGAATACCACAATACAGTGCCATTCCAAAGGTAGCTTCACACCCATTGCAGTCTGTGTGGAAAGGATTTTAATATTGGTCATAGGGTAAAACAAAGACCCCTTGAATTAGCTTATTTTGTTAACTCCAAATTAAAAGAAGAATTAAGAAAAAAAGGAAGAAAAATACTACATGTACAGTACAAACACAAGATATACACAACACATACATAGCAATAAAACACACAAACATACTCAAAACCCACAAAAACAACATAAACGTGAGACAAAAATAAACACAAGAACACCACAGACTCCTTTTTCACCTTTTTTTCACTCCATTTGAGTAGAGACAGCCATATGTGAGCTCGCATATTCAAAGTTTTGCGCACAAGCAAATGGCGGTTCGGTTCATAACCCAAAACACTATTGATAACCGGAGTAATTTTTTGGGCTGGCCTGATGTTCATAACCCAGATTGTTCATAACCCAGTGTGTTTGTAAGCCAGAGCCCCACTGTGTGTGTATATGTGTGTACGTGTGTGCATGTTCTTATATGTTATCTTCAACAAATGTGTTGTACAAGTAAATAAATACAGGATTTAAATGTGCTGCATGCTTATCCTATGAAGCCTCACATGAAGTGGTTACTCAAGGTAATTATTGATGCAGAAACTTTGTACTGTTGTTGCTCCAAGGTGATTTAAAGCTTGTGCTTTAAACCCAGTAAAATCTGGCTTCTGGGAGTGGACAATGATAATATTTTTCAAGCAGATTTTAATATCAGTCATTTTTTAAAAACATTGATACAAAGTCAGTATTATACTATTTCTTAACAACTTATTATTTCTACCTTGATAAGATAGAAAAGACTTCATTTTTTATTCTTGTATGCATTTCAAGTAGGTTGGTAGGATTGGTAGGTGTCATAATTAGTAGGTGGGTAGGTAGCCAGATAGGTAGGTTGTTTCACAATATCTCAGCACAATACTCTCTGTAGTGTGCCAATTAAAGTTCTAAAGTAAAGATCAGAGAGTGTAAAAATTGATTTAGTTATAAAAATTGGTCAAGATAGTCAAAATTTTTTTGCATGACAATGTTTGCAATAGCTTAAGGAGGCTTGACAAAGATGAAGCAAGTTATGTAATAGTTGATTGCACTCTGGTTTTTGTTTTACTTAAAAAATAGTGTGAAAAATATTTTCTAAACTTGTATGTAAAAAAATTCTCTTTGGAATAAAAATTATACAGACATTTGCTTTTACACATACTATGTATGTTGTTTGGTATGAACTGTAGAACTGTGGAACTGTTGCTTAAAAGACACATATAAAATGAAGAAAATTTGGTTGTCATAGCTCTAAGAGGTGGGAGTATGCAGCAGTCTTTGTGCTTACTTATCTGTTCTTCCATCTGGCACACAGCGCTGTTCAACTAATCTTGTAGTTTTAGTTCACCTAGCTGCAGGAGCATCTTTCATTCACAAATTCCATTTAAAAAGTCTTCTAAAAATCCGTGCTGTAGAGTTTGAACAAATTTGACAAAAAGCATCCTTGCATATAGACCTTTCCATTTTGTTCAGGTAGTGACAATCTGCCATCAGTTATGGCCAATATTACCAAAATTAGAAGATATTTCAAAGATGGACTGTAAATTAAGAAAACTACTATATTTTTTAAATCACATAGAAAGTTTTAAGATTCAGATCTAAGCCGATTTTTTTGTTTCATTTATTTCTAGAGAATAAATTAAACACTGCACAGTGAAAATGTTGAATAATGGTGATTTGACTGCATTTAGAATGACTTAAAGTTTTGTTATTCTAACTTTTGTTTGAAGTCAGTTTGTTTGAAGAATTGCTTTTATTTGTTTCAGAGATGAACCTTATGATGTTTTAGCAGTAGCTGATTGGGGACAAAGACTTTCATTTTACCAGTTATCAGGGAAACAGGTTGGGCAAATGCGTTATCTTTCATGTTTTGATGGTTAACTGGAGTGTTAAGTCAGATTTTTTTTTATTTTTAAAAATGATTTCAAACTCAAATTTCTTAAAGTTAATTCTGTTGCATGAATCTCAGTTAAAATACAGTAGAACTGTGTTTATCTAATCTTCTCATCATCTAAATGTATCCCTAACTTTGTCACTACAGTTGGCAATATCCATATATCCAAGCTCCAACAAAGCCATGCTAAATCAATGACCCCAGGTTAGTTCAGATAAAAGGATGTGAGTTATAATATATTTTTGTTTACATCATTTTTACATAAAAATGATTGAAGCCTTAGTTGCACGGAATGCAAAAAGAATTTTTTTTATTCTATGCACTAAATCAGCTTTATTTCAGTGATATTGTTGGCTTTCAAATTTACCTTTCATTCAGTCACTATCTGCAGTAACCGTGCTAATGAATTAATTCCATAACAAAATTTCAACTTTGAAAATAATGTTTTTTTTTAAAACTTGCATGTTTATCATCAAAGTAATAGCAAAGAACTATTTAAGGTACATTGTATATTTTTAAATATATGACAGTACTTTTTCCATCATTATGAATGTTAGGAAGTGTCACCCAAAAGATTATGATCTCCTTTTTTGAGGTCCAAAAAAGCTGGTTTACTCAAGACTATAAATGCAATTATATCTATGTGTGTACAATGAAAAAAGTATAAGAGGTGCAACAAAAAAAATGTACAACAGCAGCCTTGCTGGGCTGTTCCTATGATAATGACTTGAACCCATGCCTATCTAGAGAGTGTGGGTGTGTGTGGAGTGTAATTTGATATAAATGGTATTAAGTTTAGTCTTGAAAAATGTGGCTGTGTTATAAAGGTTGCTTTTTTGGTTTTTTAAAAGCAGGTTTGACTGTATATTGTTTTTTAGATTGGCAAGGACAGGCAGCTAGGTTGTGACCCTTGCTTTGTCAACTGGTTTTCTAAAGGAGAATATGTGGTGGTAGGGGGATCCAACAAACAGTGTAACTTGCACACAAAGGAAGGGGTCAAATTAGGGATCATTGGAGAACAAAGTTCCTGGGTTTGGTGTGCAGCTGTCAGGCCCGACTCAAGCTACGTGGTAAGTTATTATGTTCTGTTTACCCATGTGTAATATGCACTCATCTGCAAACAGCATATACCCAGATGTGACAACAGATCAAGGTCTGAGTGGTGCATTTTTCTACTAATGATGATTTTGAACAAGCAGGTGTGACAACACATTAGGGTCTTTGTGGTTCATATACTACTAATGATGATTCTGAACAAGCAGATGTGACAACACATCAGGTTCTTTGTGGTTCATTTTACTACTAATGATGATTCTGAACATGCAGGTATGACAACAGAGCAAGGTCTGTGTCTTTTATTTTACCAAAAATGATTTTGAACAAGCAGCTATTTACCCAGATGGGACAGCAGATCTTTGTTGTTCATTTTACTACTACAGATCATAGTATAAAAAGCAACAAAGACAACAGATCTGGTTCATCTTACTACTAATAATGATACTGAATAAACAGCATAGACCCCAATGTGTCCACACAGGTCTTAGAAGTATGGAGTTGGCTTATTATCAGAAGAAAAAAATGTCTATAGTAAAAATTTGCCAATACTTAGTACAAATGGAACTTGTAAGAAGATCAGGATCACTTTGTTAAAAATAAAAATGTTTTATTGAGATAAAGAAGCATGAAGGTAATATATCACGATATACAAAAATCAGATTTGAAAAAAGAAAGAAAAAAAACTGAATAGTTGTCTCTCCAATAAAAGTATTAGACTTCAGTGCTTTTCTTTTGTTTAGTATCATCTATCTGTTTGATATTAGTTATCAGACTGGTTCCCATGTACAGAAAGAGAAACCACCTGTCTCAGTAACAAAGATCAAAAATTATTTTTAGTTGGATATGGTTTTTTGCACTGATACATGAATCTTCAAGTGAACATTTCTTTTTTTTATTACCAGTTTAGATGTGAAAGGTGATTTGTATATTTACATAAAAGTAAATTCCAATCCCATAATGCTTTGCTAAGATAAAAAATGGCTAACAAAATCTTCCATGTAAAGTTCTCAGCTGAGGCTCCTGTCTGGAAATATTTTGGGTTTCATGTGTCAAATAATAAAAAGTCACTGTACAGTTGGTAAAAAAAAATCAGTTATGCATAATCTGCAAAATATTCAGAATATGTTCAGCAATATAGACAATTCATGCAAAGAAAAGCACACATAATAGGAGTCGGTATCATCAGATGTGTTGTATTGTCATTCCTGTATCACAGTATGTATTGCAATATGTTATGTGTTGTATTGTCATTACTGTATCACAACATGTATTGCATTGTGTGTTAACTATATCATACACAATGTGTTATGTGTTGTATTGTCATTCCTGTATAACAGTATGTATTGCATTGTGTTATGTGTTGTATTGTCATTCCTGTACCACATTATGTATTGCAATTTGTGTTAACTATATCATACACATTGTGTTATGTGTTGCATCACCTCACAAATAACATAAGTGGCATATCATGTCCAAGGAGGTTACACACAGCTCAACTTCATGGAGTACAACTAAACACAGGGCAGGTGTAATGTACAATTCAAAGTACTCATGTTTTTATTAAGAGATATTTATTTGTCTGTTGTTGCTCAGAGTAATAATTGATTGATGATCTTTTCTACAATTAGGCCGTAGGATGTCAGGATGGGACTATTGCATACTACCAGCTGATCTTCAGCACAGTGCATGGTCTGTACAAGGACCGTTATGCCTTCCGGGATAACATGACAGATGTCATTATACAGCATCTCATCACTGATCAAAAAGGTATGACCCAAGTCACAATGAATCCATTGCTCTTACACAAAGATAACTCAGCATCAAGTTTGTTTACAGGATACACATAAATATATTGACCATTTTCTAGTGATGCCTGTAAGTTACTACATATTTACACTTTACAAAAGGTAATCTCAAAACCAGGAGGAAGGGGGGTAGGGGTAAATGTCATTTTGGGCTGGAATGTTGAGTGCAGTGGAGTGATGTTCCTTTTACTGGTAGCCCCCAGCAGGCTAATAGATGTATAATTGACCAGATGACCACTTCTGATTACTGTAAGAGACAACATATGGAGGAAGGACCCATGGTGGCTGCGGAGTGGTCAGTGTGTCATACTTTCAATCTAATGAGTGAGAGTTCGATTGCTACCATTGGATCATCCAAGCTGGCAACCATGGTGTGTTCTTGGGCAAGGCAGATTACTCTTGTTGCATTGACACTGACAACATTCTTGTTTTGCAATGCCATAAACCATCAAACCAAGCAAAATTCTTATGTCAACTGTGACACAGTAAGTCAATACACCTTTATATATGTAATTAAGGTATACTGATAGAGGATATTACATGAATTCTCATATGAAATAAAATTTCAGAAATTAATTGAATTGTTAAAGATTTTTTATTGTTTTTTTTTTCATAAGCCTTGGAGAGCAAAATATAGAATTCACTAATTGATTTTTATTCATTTCATTTGAAATTAACATTACTGTGAGAATCTCAATTTATGAAAACATTTCTAAAACAAACATTTAAAAATGGCATTAGTTTAACTAAAGATTAATTTGGACCCTGCTGACTTTACACACTTACTGGAACCAAGACACAGTATTATATTATAAATGAATGTAGAAAATCTGAAATGGCTCCAAGCAGTGTGATGGCATATTGGTATATCAAGTCATGGTAAATCAGCACAAGTCTTGAACAGTCAAAACATTTTTGTCAGGAATGTTCATAAAGCAAAAATATGAATAGGATTGGCTTATTCTGGGCTTATTCACAGTGGATGACTAGATCACAGGATTTTTCACAATTAACATGTATGTTATCATTATGACCTGCATTACTGGAGTTATGGCACACACTTTCATATTTGTACAGTAACTGTTAATCATTATCAGAATTTGAATGAGTTCTTTTGTCAACATTTATTGTTATCAGTTAGTGGAGTTATGTTCCTAGATTTTGACATCTTTTTCATCAGTTAGTGGAGTTATGATCCCAAAATGACAAACACACACATATTATTATTATTATTATTATTATTATTATTATTATTATTATTATTATTATTATTATTATTATTATTATTATTATTATTATTCCACCTGGCCAAAGGCCAAGTGAGCTTATGATATAGCCTATCATCTGTTGTGCATTGTCCATTGTGCATGGTCCATTCATCAATATTTGCTCGTGAACTCTGTAGGGGTTATATTGCTGATCAGAATTTGTTTAGATGTGCTATGTTAACTTCTAATATCAAGATATAAGATGCATTAATTTATTGCTGACAGCCTTGCATATTGATGAGGGATTTTACATCTGATTGGCTGAGCTTGGTGTACATTACAGAGATCATATTTCTAATCAGGTTTTGATAACATTTAGTATGTTAGCTTGTATTATGAAGATCTCTGATGAATTCAGTAATGGGGCAGGTCCATGCATTTAAATGAGGATCCAGGCTGATTAGATGGTGGGAAGTAAAGCCATAACCTGCTGGTTTTGAGTTCATCATCCTAAACATTAAGCCACCACAGCTTCCTCAGGTGTGGATGTTTACAGGAAGTCAGGAAGGGCACATGATCTGTATAAATGAATAGTGGGTTAAGATTTCTGGGTAATTGTCCAGGAGTAGAATGGGTTACACTGAAACTATGAGTATGGAAGGTCCGAGGATAACAAAAATGCAGAGCAGGAATCATTGAGTACAGAAACCCTGAATACAAATCTCAACTTCTTGCAAGGCAGGAAACTCTGAGTATGAACATCCTGAATACACATACTAAAGCAGGAAAACTGAGGTACAGAAATCTCAAGTACATATCGCAAGACAGGAAATTCCTAGTATTGAAACCCCAGATACACACTGCAACTGTGTTTATATACTTGAGGTAGAAATGAATAGAAAAGTCATCATGTGGTCCAGCTCATATCTGGGTCATTGGCATCATTATTTGTCCTATCAGTGCGATGGAGAGTTTCCACACATAACACAAAAGGTGCATCAAGAGATTGTATCCTAACATACATATTTTTCTCACTCACCTGAAAAACTGCACCATCGACAACATGGCTGATATTAATCAACCTCACCAACGATTGCTCAACTCTAAGCAACAATTAATGACTTATAGCTATAATTATTTGACATTTTGACATTATATCTGTCCTGGACTTATCATTCTTTTTTCCAACATTTTATTCATAACCATATGTGAATAATAATTTCTTGTATGTGTATTTTCTGTCTGTCTTAAGACATGTGCCTTGTAATATAGCTATACTTTTTTTTTTTCAATTTAAGAATACTTCCAATTTCTTAAGTTTTTTTTAGTTGTTACATAACATTTCTAGGAGAAAATTACAAAGGTAGCAAAATCCCCTGTTGGAGATAAGAGTCAATCTGTTGTCCTGCACATACTGTCCTGCATTGCAATGTGATTGGACTTCATACTGGTGGATTGCAGTCTGGTGAAGTGTACCAGTCTCATTGTTCCACACTCACAGATTCTTGCCTTGTCAGGTACATTCAGGGTTTTGTTACTCATGGATTATTGCCTTGCAAGGTGTACTTGGGGTTTATGTATGCACAAATTCCTGTCTTGTGAGGTGTACTTGGCATTTCTGTACTCACTGATTCCTTTCTTGTGAAAAGTTCCAATTTATACTCGTTTTTTTTCTGTATTTACTGATTCTGTAACTATGGTTTCATTCCACCTGTAAGATGGCAAAAAAAGGGTGTATGTTTGTAATTTTGTACATTTGGTGGTGAGTAGGAATGGGGATTTGCGATCGAGAGCCCTTAAAGTAGTATTACTTCAGATTGATTTCAGTCTTAATCAGCTACCATCGCCAAAACTATCATTTTGTAATGGCATGACATGCTATCCTCTAGTTACCATTATTATTATTATTGTAATTATTATTTATTCTCAATCATATTTAGTATTTTTTAAATATGAGGCCACAGATACTTACCAATATTTTGTGGTGTTTTAGCCTCTGATTGTGTACAGTATTGTTTACCCACAATAACTTAATTGAGTTTTAGTAATGGTTTTCAGATTCCATATGAATTTGAACATGAACTTTATATATATATATATATATATATATATATATATATATATATATATATATATATATATATATATATATATATATATATATATATATATATAATTTGGGTACACTCCAGTTTTCATAAAAAACTCTCTCTCTCTCTCTCTCCACATGCATGTCATCTGTGTGAGGTTCCATCTTTACTACAAAAGAGCATGATATTTTTTATCATGTATTTTTTTATCATTTACCCATGAAAATACCTTCTTTATCAGTATAGCTGGGGTTTTGTCCCTGATTTATTGCTGTACTTGTTTTAATGCAGGCCAACAAATATGTCTACATTCATAAGGTAGAGATTTACATTTGGTTGTCTTTTCCTTTCTTTGAACAAAATTTGTAAGAAAGTTTAAAGAACTAAATGTTTTTAATTTTATTTTAAGGATACAATGACACACATTTTATGTCTAAAATATTCATTCACAGTAAATGGATAGTTTTTGTATTTTAGTTATACAGAGCAAGATACCTGCATCACACGGTACCAACAAAATGCTTGTATTTTTTAAAATTTAAATTAAAATTGCTGTGATTATTGCATGCATTTAAGTGTGGATTTTTAAGAATCAACTTTCACTTAAGTTTTCTTGTCTTTATCATTTGAGTGCAAAAATATTTTACTAGTTTTAGGGTATTGTTCTTTATTCAATTAGAATGAATTATTACTTAATACAATTTTGTGATTGTGTCTAATGCTTGTCTGATATATCTTTCTTGACCTAATTTGTATTTTGTGTATGTTTAGGCCTGACCTGATTTGTATTTTGTGTATGTTTAGGCCTGACCTGATTTATATTTTGTGTATGTTTAGGCCTGACCTGATTTGTATTTTGTGTATGTTTAGGCCAGATAGATGTTCAGGAGCCTAGATTTCACTTTTTAGCACGATTGCTGTGTGAAAAACCTGAGGGGTCATGGGATAGTCTTAATGCACTGGCTGCCAAGGAGGTCAGGAAAGACCTAGGGCTTCAGGAAAGAATTCCCTACCATGGCATAGGTTTTTTGCATTGGCCTGTTTATTCGTTACTGTTTGAAAGTTCTTACTAATAGTTTTACTGTTGATGTTTTTATTTTTGCCTCATTTGTCAATGGCTAGTTTCTTTCTTCAAGTTTTTGAAAGTCATATATCTTCTTTTTTGTGTCTGTATTTAACTAAAAATTTGATGTAATGTTACCATCTGTGTAATCGCAATCTTATTGCAGTTCATAGGCAAGATATCACATTCCACCAAACACATGTCAGTGCTACATCATCATGATGCAGTTCATAGGCAAGATATAACATTCCACCAAAAACATGTCAGTGCTATTTCATCCGAAAACAGTTCAATAGGCAAGAAAGATATCGCATTCCACCAAACACTTGTCAGTGTTATATTATCATGATGCAGTTCAATTGTCAAGATATAACATTCCACCAAACACCTGTAAGTGCTACATCATCTTATTGCAGTTCATAGGCAAGATATCACATTCCACCAGACACTTGTCAGTGCTACATCATCTTACTACAGTTCATAGGGCAGGATACCATATCCCACCAAACACTCATCAGGCATGTATCATCATAATGCAGTTCAGTAGGGAATATATCACATTCCATCAAACACTTGTCAGTGCTACATCATCATAATGCAGTTCATAGGCAAGATGTACCATTCCAACAAACACTTGTCCCTGCTACATCATCTTACTACAGTTCATATGCAATATGCCATATCTCACCAAACTCTTGTCAGTGCTGTATCACCATAATGCAGTTCAAAAGGCAATATATCACAGTCCACCAAACACTTGTCAGTATTATATGATCTTAATGCAGTTCATAGGGAAGGTGCCACATTCCAACAAACACTTGTCAGTGCTCTATCATCTTGTTGTTGTGTTTATATTTTTTAATGTAGCTTTAACAATTTTTCAGTCATATTGCTATGATGTCTGCAGTGGCCTAGTTTATAGTGATGTCTATCACTGGGGCATCATGCCGCATACATGTAGCGTGATGTCCCACCCAGTCACATTATCCTGACACCAGGCCGACCAGTCCTAACACTAACCTCTTAATACTGAGCGTCAAGCGAGTCAGCTGTTAGTACCATTTTTGTAAGTCTTTGGTATGACTCGACTGGGGATCGAACCCACAACCTCCCACATCTGAGGCAGATGCTCTAACCACTAGGCCACCGGAGCGGTGCTACATCAACTTAATGCAGTTCATAGGCAAGATATCACATTCCACCAAACACTTATCAGTGCTACATCATCTTACTACAGTTCATAGGCAAGATGCCATATCCCACCAAACTCTTGTCAGTGCTGTATCATCATAATGCAGTAAACTAGGCAATATATCACAGTCCACCAAACACTTGTCAGTATTATATGATCTTAATGCAGTTCATAGGGAAGGTGCCACATTCCAACAAACACTTGTCAGTGCTACATCACCATAATGCAGTTTAATAGGCAAGATATCACATTCCACCAAATACTTGTCAGTGTTATATCATCTTAATACAGTTCATAGGCAAGATATCACTTTCCACTGAACATTTGTCTGTTTATATTTTGTATCGATGAAATTATGTGTGGGTTGCTTTTTCTTCACATATATTACCATAAGGAGAACTATTTCTACCTTGCAAATCCAGTCCTCCCATATTAAAACCTTTTAGCTAAAAAGCTAAAAGTTATTTGCCCACCTAGGTGGCATTTTAGATAGAGTGATCTTCACTTGATACCAGGATTGACAACAAATCCAGTGAATTAGCATTTATTATTTATGTTCATGCTGAGTAGCACACTCTCAAGTTGTTGACAGGAACCAGTTTTTTTTTTTTCTAGTAAAATGTTTCTTTGATAATACTTAACCAATAACAATACACATACACCATCCCAGCCTCCCCACAATTATCAATATAGAGAGCATGGCTTCCTTCTCCAATTGTAACTAACAATTTCACAGGATTTGGCCCCAAGGTATCATGGGGAGATTGCTCTAACTGTCATCTAGGTGGACTGATAGCTTTTAGCTCTTTAGCTAGCAAGTTTTAGTCTGGAAGGGCTGGATTTTGCTCAGTAGTAGTAGTTATATTGTGATTGGGTAAGTATTATCAACGAAATATATTTTGCTAGAAAAAAATTGGTTTCTCTCAAAAACAACTATGAGTTCACTTCATTACATTCCAATTTATTTAGTTTAGATACCCATATTGGTGATACAGATATGCATTATTGCAGTGAATTTGTTGCTGATATGAAATTAATTTCAATAATGAAACAGATCAGAAATAATTCATTTTGGCATATATCTTAGCAATTTTTAAAAATAAAAATAAAATTACTTTTGGATTTAGTATTGTTGAGTGAATTGTATCTGCTGCAGATAAATCTGTTTTCATCAGGAACATCCTCATATTCGCTACAATCAATAAATTTTGTTTAATTGAAGTTAAAGTGTATGTTAAAATTTTGTCTCATCACCAATATTTATAGTACTGGTTGTCAAAATTGTTGATTTTCCTAATGTATACTATATTTGCCATCCAATGGCTTTTGTTTGGATTTTTAATTCACAGGTGACTGTGAGTTACCTCAATATGTAAGCTCTTTTTTGATTTATTGCAATATGATTCTCCCATAATTTAGAAAATGTTTTCCTAATACTCAATAAAATTTATAAATGCAATCCCTCTGGGCAGTACCAAACATAAAGTAGGATGTCATTGACAAATTTTAGTTGATCAGTAGTAGTAAACATTGAAGTATTTTATAGCAACCATGCTATCCATTTGTCATGAATTTGTAAATATTGTTACTTCATATGCCTTGTCTAATATTTATTTCTGACTTGTTTAAACTACTGTATGCTTATAGGTGTTGAATAGGCTCTGTACACCCTCCCATATATTGTAGTTACAGTTTAAACCATTGGTTTCTTGATGTTGAATAGGCCCATTGTGCATTCCCATACAATATAATTACAGTTTAAACCCATTATGTGCTTATTAATGTAGAATAGGTACCTGTTTCCTCCCATACAAGATAATTATAGTTTAAATCCCTATGGGCATATTGATGTTGAATGGGTCCTGTAGGCTCAGTGTTATAGAATAGATTCATTGCATCCTCCAGTCCATTTTAAGAGGCCACCATTAATTTCAGGAGCCATAGTGGTTCATCAGTTACCATGCTGGACTTGTGATTGAGAGGATTTTGGGTTTGAATCCTACCACTTGTTCATCCCTGGGCAAGGCATTTTACTATAGTTACCAAGGTGTTAAATAACCTACTTGTAGTATTCTGCAGTAAAGGCACATAACTGAATTTTTGTGTAACTATGAATTTTTATTATTGGTTTAATTTACTTATGTTAACATTTTACAATGTACAGAGGATTATTGTTTTAAGTGTACAACTTTGGCTTAAGTTGATATTTTGATTATTTGTAGAGGAGATTGGGTTGGGTTGTTGATACAATGAAATTCCTACTTGTGATGTTTCTTTTTCAGTGCGGATAAAATGCAGAGATCTCGTTAAGAAGATAGCAATCTACAAGCACAGACTTGCTGTAAGCTCAGCTTATTGTTCACTCACACATAATTATTCATGTACTACTATTATACATAATCTTAAGTATCACATGATGTCATCAGTAGCATATTTTATAAATTCATTCTATGCATATGTTGTGTAATCTCACACAATGATATCATTAATAGAACATTTTCATAAATCCATTGTATGCATATGTTGTGTAATCTCACACAGTGATGTCATTAATAGGACATTTTCATAAATCCATTGTATGCATATGTTGTGTAATCTCACACAATGATGCCATCAATAGGACATTTTCATAAATCCATTGTATGCATATGTTGTGTAATCTCACACAGTGATGTCTTTAATAGGACATTTTCATAAATCCATTGTATGCATATGTTGTGTAATCTCACACAGTGATGTCATCAATAGGACATTTTCATAAATCCATTGTATGCATATGTTGTGTAATCTCACACAGTGATGTCATCAATAGGACATTTTCATAAATCCATTGTATGCATACTGTTGTGTTATCTCACAGTGATGTCATCAATAGGACATTTTCATAAATCCATTGTATGCATATGTTGTGTAATCTCACACAGTGATGCCATCAATAGGACATTTTCATAAATCCATTGTATGCATATGTTGTGTTATCGCACACAATGATGCCATCAATAGGACATTTTCATAAATCCATTGTATGCATATGTTGTGTTATCTCACACAATGATGCCATCAATAGGACATTTTCATAAATCCATTGTATGCATATGTTGTGTAATCTCACACAATGATGCCATCAATAGGACATTTTCATAAATCCATTGAATGCATATGTTGCGTAATCTCACACAATGATGCCATCAATAGGACATTTTCATAAATCCATTGTATGCATATGTTGTGTTATCTCACAGTGATGTCATCAATAGGACATTTTCATAAATCCATTGTATGCATATGTTGTGTAATCTCACACAGTGATGTCATCAATAGGACATTTTCATAAATCCATTGTATGCATATGTTGTGTTATCTCACAGTGATGTCATCAATAGCACATTTTCATAAATCCATTGTATGCATATGTTGTGTAATCTCACACAGTGATGCCATCAATAGGAGATTTTCATAAATCCATTGTATGCATATGTTGTGTTATTGCACACAATGATGCCATCAATAGGACATTTTTATAAATCCATTGTATGCATATGTTGTGTTATCTCACACAATGATGCCATCAATAGGACATTTTCATAAATCCATTGTATGCATATGTTGTGTAATCTCACACAATGATGCCATCAATAGGACATTTTCATAAATCCATTGAATGCATATGTTGCGTAATCTCACACAATGATGCCATCAATAGGACATTTTCATAAATCCATTGTATGCATATGTTGTGTTATCTCACAGTGATGTCATCAATAGGACATTTTCATAAATCCATTGTATGCATATGTTGTATAATCTCACACAGTGATGTCATCAATAGGACATTTTCATAAATCCATTGTATGCATATGTTGTGTTATCTCACACAATGATGCCATCAATAGGACATTTTCATAAATCCATTGAATGCATATGTTGTGTAATCTCACACAATGATGCCATCAATAGGACATTTTCATAAATCCATTGTATGCATATGTTGTGTTATCTCACAGTGATGTCATCAATAGGACATTTTCATAAATCCATTGTATGCATATGTTGTGTAATCTCACACAGTGATGTCATCAATAGGACATTTTCATAAATCCATTGTATGCATATGTTGTGTTATCTCACAGTGATGTCATCAAAAGCACATTTTCATAAATCCATTGTATGCATATGTTGTGTAATCTCACACAATGATGCCATCAATAGGACATTTTCATAAATCCATTGTATGCATATGTTGTGTTATCTCACAGTGATGTCATCAATAGCACATTTTCATAAATCCATTGTATGCATATGTCATGTAATATCACACAATTGAAGTCAAACTAGAAAGGAAGATTAACATTGGAGTATGGTATAAAATACTGTATTCTTTGTTAAAAAACAGATTGAGTATTAGTAATAATGCAATTCAGTACAGGCATATGTCTTCGTTCATTTAATTTGAAACATATGAAACTCATTGCTTTGATATTTTCATGGTCATTTTCCAATTAATAACATAAGTTACATATTAAATGAGTATTCAGTATGAATGTTGCATAAATTATCCATGTTTAGATTAGTTTTTGAAATTGTACGAGATTTGTCACATAACTTTCTACTTGCCTTTGTATTTTATAAGTCCCTACAATTTCATGTGAACTCCCAAAACTTTGTATTCTCTGGTATCAAACTTTTTGCAGCTTTTTTAAAAAAAATAACATGACATTAAAAACCATGGATTTTATATTCCCCACATTTTACCAGTTGAGATAGTGTGATACCCTCTCTCTGTCCACCTTTTCAAATTGATATCACATGTCCTACTGTTACAACTCCATGGTCTTGACTACGTAACTGAAAAAGCAAAACCAACAAATTTAATACAATTTAACAAATAATTAAATTCTCCAATATACAAAGTGAAACATTATGAAGAACTTAACAGTATTCTAAATTAAGTCTAAAATAATCCTTAATGTTCTGTCAAAAGTCTAAAGTATAATATGCTTTGAATTGATTCCAATCTTCAATGTGCAGATGTACAAATAGTCTTGAATGTGCCAATGTACCAAGTCTTACTTTATCACAGTGATACAATCCAGAATGTTTTTGAATGAATTCACAATAATCCCAAGGTATTGTTTTTCTCCAAATTGTCAAGAAGTACTTTGTAATTACAATGAATAATTTAAATAATTCCTCTCAAATAATGTCTGAACACAATTAAAAGTTCTACCACAAACAAGTATATTAAAATAGGAATGAAGACTTTGTTTATAACTGCAACTTTATATAAAAATTTAAGATACAATAAGATGATCAGGGTGTGGATAATATTCCCAATCTGATATATAAACAAGCTCACTTCTAGAACTGTCTAAGGTCAGAAGGCCATGTAAACATGTTTACAAGTATTATCTTACAATACAACCAACAATATGGACAAAAGTAAGCTATGTAGTATGTTGTGTACAAATGACCTTTACAATCTATGATCATGGACAAAAGTTAAACATACATTATAGATATACATAACACTAACCAGCTGAGACATTGTGATATCTTCTGTCAGTCCTTTCAGTTATGTCCTAACTCTGTCCATTGTTTCTGATTGCTGTCATATTTCTTTCTTAAACAGTTGAGATAGTGTGTATCTCAGTCCGTCCTTCTAATTGTTATTGTTTCTCCTAATTAAGTAGTAGTTCAAAATTTGCAGTGTTTGCTTGTCCTTATGATAACCATCTTTAATGGGTATTCTCAGTATTGGATCAAGTATAAATTTTCAAATTATTTCTTTGAGATTTTTTAGCATTTTTGGGTTACAGTTCGAAGGGTTAATGGTCACCTGTCAACACTGCTCTAGTTTTTATATACAGTATTGAAGGTGTTACATATCGGCTCATTCAAGGTAACACAAAGAAAGAGGGAAGACAACAAGCTTTGTAAAATTTAACAAAAATAATTTATTTTCCTATAAAACATGGAGAAAAGGTAAATGTATGAAACAAGACTTACAATTTACAAAGGAGATCCAAAAATTTGTTCTAAAGTTTTTAAAACACATAAGTCCTGTGAATAAACAGTTCTAAATTGATAGTCTGAATCTCAGTTCTGGTCCAAGATGTTGGATGATGATATCAGACCAAGGCTAACACAAAATATTCAGAATTTTCACTGTGAATCACAATTTGTATTGTTCTGTTCCAATTTAGAAATAATTTCAGCAAATATCTTTGTCCAAAGCAAGTAGTGTTGTTCTCCAAGAAAGATAATTATTTAGAAAGTAGATGAAATACAGCTACTGCCACTAACAATACACATGTTGTTCCTCATACGTATGAAAGAATAACTCTTTCCAGCACAGAAATACCTGTCAAGGTATTAAAAGTCTATAAGACGATAGTGACTTTCAACTATGACTATGACTGAATCTTTCTTACAGATAACTGAGCATTTAAAACAAGCAAATATATTATTTCATGTACACAAGCACAACCGACGCATGTGATTTTGAAATTATACTTGGGTATTACAAAAACATAAACAAGCTATGACATAGTCACAGCCAATCATTTGTATATCTTTTCCAGACTTGTTTACTTATAATGACAAATTCCTTGTGCAAAAATCATGCTTACACAAATCACATTTATGTTTTAAGTAAACATGATGTTTCTAACAAAATATCAAACCCATGCAAACATATTCATCATAACAATAATTATATTTTATGATATAAAAATGAAATAAAATTAAAAAAGAAATAAAATAGAAAAATTCAAATCTTAACGCAAATGTAATTTAACTACAGGTTCATAACAAAGGTTTTTAGTAATATCTGCTATAATTGGTGTAATTGTGTTTACATCTGATAACTGAGTAAAATAGGATTCTGACATTAGTTAGGATACTGTACTTGTTAAATGCTTTCCTTACTACCTTGTTGCAAGAAATTTTTTTGTTAAAAAAGTGATCAGTTTTCAGTACAATTTTGCTAATAAACATTCAAAATTCTTAACTCAGCATTAAACGTTGAAGTTACTTTATGAATTTCCCAAAATTGAAAAAGGACAGCAATGAATAGTGCATGCACACTCTGCCATAGAGTGTGAACTTATCCTATCATCATGTGTAAGGGAGCATGATTCATTGATATCAACTTGACCATTTCTGGAAACCCATTTAGCCATGAAAAATAACAATCAAAATGGCAATGAGTGTTTTAACATTTGGTGTGTTAAATAAAATTAACTCTTTCTTGTAGGTAAACACTTCCACAATATTATTTGTATATCAAGGAAAAATGTCTAGCCTTAACAAAATTATTTTTGATCTTATTCTCCCATGCACTGTGAATTAAGATATATTTAAAAATGTACAAGTTCATACCTTTTGTATGGGACAAAAATATGCATTTTTTTAAAACATTTTATGTCATGTCAGAAAATGAGAAAAACTGTGGCATATATCACTTTAAAGAGGGTAGTAGTGGTATGAGACTGGCACTTGATTTTTTTTTTTATTCTCACCTGAGAACCATAGCTGTACTGCTTTTATAAGTATGATATATCAACTATATGGATCAATAATTAAGGTTGCAAAGCCATCATGTGATTATAACTTCATACAATTGATTAGTAAATTTTTTAAATATTAAAATATGAAACTTAAC
Source organism: Potamilus streckersoni (assembly GCA_016746295.1). Taxonomy (NCBI): domain Eukaryota; kingdom Metazoa; phylum Mollusca; class Bivalvia; order Unionida; family Unionidae; genus Potamilus; species Potamilus streckersoni. The sequence continues at coordinate 1,026,376 of JAEAOA010002240.1, forward strand.
AAAACTTTTCACAGCTTTCAGCACATTTTTCATTTAAAAAAGATAGAACAACCCATTATGCCTTAAAGTGAAAAATATGTACATGCTAAAAGTTAAATTTGGTAAAGCAGACTTTACAGAAACCATTGAAATTTGTTTGCATTTGTTAGGCTTATCTATGTACAACATAAGCTCATATTCTTAGTTGTGTGATATTTGTATACATGCTTATCTTTTAATCTTTTCACAGGTTCAGCTGCCCGACAAGATTGTAATCTATGAGCTGTATTCTGATGATACCTCAGACATGCACTACAGGGTTAAGGAGAAAATCAACCGAAAGTTTGAGTGTAATCTGCTTGTCGTCTGCTCTCAGAACATCATTCTGTGCCAGGTAAAATTAAACGTGGATGGTTTAACAACTTTGTTTTGCACCCAAATTTAAGCAGTTTTTTTTTCTTAAACTCAACAGTGATTACTAAAGATTAGAGGAGATAAATATTTTCTTTGAACTCAACAAGGACTAATAAAGTGCATGGTATACTTTCTCATTCGAGATAAAAAAGACCAGGAATGTAGAGGACCATTTGCTGATGCAAACTCAGATTGCTCATGTACATCATTCACTAAGGAGACATGGATATAGCTTTGTATATACCATGATATGGCATGAGAAGAATATATCAACAACTTTTGAGCAAATGGGGGGGGGTATCCAAAGATAGATCATTCTGTGACCAGGTGGCACTGCAAACTGCCCATATTAATCTTTAGTCTCAGATCCATGGGGCAATCTACCTAAGCTTTAAATCACTTAAGATGGTTTTTGGGACTGAAACCAAGAATAATCCAGATTATAAGGGAACAGGCCTACACAGTGGTTCTGATATTGCCTCTTGTGTGGGACAAATCTTGAGGGAATGATCTATTTGATCAAGTGATAGAGACAACTCCAGGAAAATCCTGGTGATGCCTAATATACCCAGGTTTTCATCTCTGGCTGTATGGGCTTCTCATACATGACTGGCTTTTGTCAGAAGAGCCTGTGTGCAGAAAGGAATTTTGCTTTTTGATCATGAAGAGGATCACATGAGTTTAAAGCTCATTCATATTAGTGGCATGCAAGGGAAAGTGCTGCATTTTCAGGGACTGATGAAATACCGGTGCATCATTGGCCGCAATCTCTCAACTTGCTTACTTTCTTCTCTGGATTATCTGAAGAGAATAAAGTCATTCCCCATTACTACCAAAGACTCCATAATTTTATACACATAAGAAGTCAGTCCCCTCTACAATTTTATGCACATGAACAATCATCCCTCATTACTCTCATAGGCTCCATGATTTTATACACATGAACAGTCATCCATCATTACTCTCATAGGCTCCATGATTTTATATACATGAACAGTAATCCATCATTACTCTCATAGGCTCCATGATTTTATACACATGAACAGTCATCCCTCATTACTCTCATAGGCTCCATGATTTTATATACATGAACAGTAATCCATCATTACTCTCATAGGCTCCATGATTTTATACACATGAACAGTAATCCATCATTACTCTCATAGGCTCCATGATTTTATACACATGAACAGTCATCCCTCATTACTCTCATATGCTCCATGATTTTATGCACATGAACAGTCATCCCTCATTACTCTCATAGGCTCCATGATTTTATACACCTTCGGACATTATAGTAAGAGGGATATAGGTCATGAAACTTGCTGGTCATTTGTGATTGAATCAACTCCAGTCATTCACACAAATGGAATCTCTACTAGGTTCAGATCTCAACTCAGACAGGTTTAAACCTAAGCTAAAAACTTGCAGAAGTTATTATTTTATTAAACATGTTTTATGATAGGCATAGCTTTGGCATGCATATTGAGTTATTGATTTGCCTTTTCATTGGATCCAAACACTCTATAGTTAAGGTCAGATGATAAAGTTGTTTTAATGATATTAGCCAGGCTTCATAGTTAATAACAGATTTCCATCAGCAGGTAATCAGGAGGTGGTCATTTACTATCTCTCCTCAATTAAGATTTAAGTGTTCTCTGTGAGCCTTTTGTTTTGAATGCAGCATTTCAGTTAGAAACACCATTAAAGCCATTGTCTGTCATACACTATCAAAAATCTAATGTGTCCCATTTTGAGATCTAGCACAACAGGGAAGAAAAATGGATCTGGTGGATTGAGTTGCTACATCCCAGAACACCACCAGCCCCTATTTATGTTAGCAAAACCTTCTCTCGAGTGTTGGTTTATAGTTTTTCTGTGATTCATGCAGAATATTTCTTAGTAAGAAAAGATCATTAGATTTTCCACCAGTGTGTTAATATGCATTATCATGTCACATTACTTTCACTTATGATGCCATTATGTTAGTGAAGCTGTTTATCCTTCACAAAAGGACTCTATCCATTTTTTCTTCGAAGAGTACTTGTAGTAGAGGTTGAATTCACATGCAGTTTCTCCTAATTTTAATATGATTAGGTAATGTTTTTGACAGGAATGAAATTTTATTGCAAATTATGTTTTTCTTTGAGAATATTTATTTGATCACATTACTGTCAAGCACCCCACACCTCCTACAAATTTGAGTAACCTCAGTGATTTCTTTTGCTCAAGCTTAAATTGAATAATATCAGGTAATTGGATGGTCACTTAGTGGACAGCCAGCATGTATAAATTAAGCTTGGAAAAAGCTGTTCAAGCTTCAGAACAACCTCTGGATTAGTCAGATGTTTACTTCACCAAGATCAAAAGACAGCCAGCTTATGTAAAATACATGTGATGAATTGTAACCTGTATGAAGTTCTCTATGGCTATTCATAGTGACCCTGAACTGAAACTTCACCTGTCTTTATAGACAAGTTTTCAGTGTTGACTAACCAATAACATATATAAAAAGGTGTGTAACTTGTATCTCTTCTCAAAGAAGAACTTTTAATCATCACAGATTTATTCCACAGGAAAAAAAATTATGGTATTGAACTAGTCATTTCATTCTGATAAAAAAAAGTTTACTTCCATTTCTGTTATGGTAACACAACTACTTTACCCATTATACAGCAAATAAATTGCTTCAAAACTGTACCTAATGATAAAAACTACCTCAATTTGAAATCTGACATAGTGGCATCTTCAAGCTACATTGACAATGTGACAGGAGTACATGGAAAGCAAGTGAGATAAGAAATGTTTGTCCATCAATGTAACATGATATTCTTTTATCTAAAAAAATGCCAATCTCATGAAGTAAAAGTTTAATTTGCATAGCCTGAGTAGTCTTGTAGATATTATGCATATGCTGGAATAAGATCTTTGGTAAAAAAAAAAAAACAGAGAGAGAGAGAGAGAGAGAGAGAGAGAGAGAGAGAGAGAGAGAGAGAGAGAGAGAGAGAGAGAGAGAGAGAGAGAGAGAGAGAGAGAGAGAGAGAGAGAGAGAGAGAGAGAGAGAGAGAGAGAGAGAGAGAGAGAGAGAGAGAGAGAGAGAGAGAGAGAGAGAGAGAGAGAGAGAGAGAGAGAGAGAGAGAGAGAGAGAGAGAGAGAGAGAGAGAGAGAGAGAGAGAGAGAGAGAGAGAGAGAGAGAGAGAGAGAGAGAGAGAGAGAGAGAGAGAGAGAGAGAGAGAGAGAGAGAGAGAGAGAGAGAGAGAGAGAGAGAGAGAGAGAGAGAGAGAGAGAGAGAGAGAGAGAGAGAGAGAGAGAGAGAGAGAGAGAGAGAGAGTAAGTATATTATATTATATTTATGGACTGATTGCATAAATTACTGTAATAAACTTGCATTTTATTGTTGAGAAAATTTATTTTGTATTTGTCTTCTTGTGTATGATATAGGTCTCTTATTAACCACCAATTGTTTTTTCTCAACAAATAACTCTTAATTTGAAAATTCCCAAGTCACTGTGAGGGAAATCTGAGAACTTTATGTCTCTTCCAAATAAAGAATACCTGTTTGCAAAGAATGAATCATGATACCCCTGACCTGTTGCATGAAGGTTTTTAACTATAGATAAAGACTTGAATGGTTTTGTTACTATGTACTTTTAGGACAAGCGGCTGCAGTGCTATAGTTTCCAAGGTGTGAAGGAAAAAGAGTGGGTGATGGAGTCACTGATCCGTTACATTAAGGTCATCGGAGGACCTCCAGGCAGGGAGGGACTTCTTGTTGGATTAAAAAATGGACAGGTAACTCTTTTTGTTTGTGTTTGTGTCCTTGTGCTTGTGGTTTTTGAAATTATAAAGTGGAAATATATGCATTGAAAAATTGCCACTTATAGAGAACAAGACGATCCTTAGTACTTATGACATCAAAACAGTATGGTAATATACAGAAACAATAAACATTTTCAATAGGGATTTCATGAACATTTATTTGCTTGAATTTGTAATGTACTCCTAATTGGGACCATTGTCATTTAACAATTATAAAAATTATTTGAATTCAAACAGTTTAGCTGAGTTTGGAGATATTGCCTGATTTTTATGTTACTAACCCTGACGTCAGTTGTTTATAATAGCATATATAGGTGTACAGCATTGCTGCATCTCAGATGTTCCTCCCAGGTCCTAAGCAGGAGTCTAAAGTGGGTCTCCTTCCCCATGTGGAGGGTGATAACTCTATACATTTATTTATGTATACATTTTTGATTAAGCTTTTTTATTTAGGTGTGAGACTTAAGCTATTCCATTTAGATGTGACCACTCTGGTGGCCTTGTGGTTAGAGTGTCTGCCTTGGATGCGGGAGATCATGGGTTTGATCTCCAGTCGAGTCATACCAAAGACTTACAAAAATAGTACTTACAGCTGCCTCGCTTGACTCTCAGCATTAAGAGATTAGTGTTTGGACTGGTTGGCCTGGTGTCAGGATAATATGACTGAGTGGGACATCATGCTATGTGTCTGCGGAATGATGCACCAGTGCTAGACATCACTATATACTGCCACACTGCAGACATCATAGTGATATAACTGAAAAATTGTTAAAGCTACCTTAAAAATCATAATCACATTACACCATTTAGGTATGAGCTTTTGCACACATTCTTCTTAGTGCAATACCTGGAATCGTAATACTTGATGAGTAAATGAATCTTGATGGGTAATACACCATTACAAAAGTATGTCACTAAGACCTATATTTAACACTTCATTGCCTTGGAATTAATTTTATGCTAATAGCTTATTTTTCAAGCTCATACTGTAATCATCAAATTGAATGGCTTATTGCATGATATATATATATATATATATATATATATATATATATATATATATATATATATATATATATATATATATAGAAAGATAGGCAACGAATCACACCTAAGGTTATTGTCCCCTGCCTTTTAACATTTTACAGTCTTTTAGATTAAGTCTTTACATTTAGCTAGTTAAAATTTAGGTAGTTACTACGTTTTTGGCACTCTGAATACATACCTGTAGTAATGAAACTTAAGTAGATGTCACCTTGATGAGAACTGCATCCTAATGCTGAAAGAATTTTTCTGTGACCCACATTTCATACTTTTGGTTAAACTTTTGTTAAATTTGTTTCACAAACACTGTTCATGCTAGAATGATTAAACTTGATTGGATTAATATTTTTTTGTACAAGGACAGTACAGAAGATCACTGTGACCTACATTTTATTTGCTTTGGTTAAGTTTTTATGTTTAACTTATGGCCATATAGGCTTGTTGCATGCTCAATAGATACTACCATAACTAGAATTATACAACTTTGTGAGGGATACATGATGATGAGCACTTGTCTCCTATTGCAGAAGTAGTTCATGATGGCCCATATTTTACACTTCCTAAATTTTGTATTTGGTTTTCATTTTACTGTTTTAATTAAGGAATTCTTGGTCTAATACATAGGGGTTTAGAATTCCTGGTCTGATACATTGGGGGATGGAATTCCTTGTCTAATGCATAGGGGATTAGAATTGACTGGTCTGATACATAGGGGATTGGAATTACTGGTCTGATACATAAAGGGATGGAATCCCTGGTCTAATATATAGGGAGCTGGAATTCCAGGTCTGATAAATAGGAGATTTGAATTCCTGGACTGATACATAGTGGGATGGAATTCCTGTTCTGATACATGGGAGGTGGGGTTAATTCCAGGTCCAATACACAGGAGATGGAATTCTAGGTCTAATACATAGGGGGTTGGAATTTCTGGTTTAAGACATGAGGTATGGAATTCCTGGTCTAATACATAGGGGTTGGAATTTCTGGTTTAAGACATAGGGTATGGAATTCCTGGTCCAATACATAGGGGTTGGAATTTCTGGTCTGATACTTGGGGTGGGAGGTAGAGTTCTAGGTCTAATACATTGGGAGTGGAGTTCCTGGTCTGATACATGGGGGGGGGGCGTAATTCAACGGTCAAATACATAGGGAATGGAATTCTAGGTCTAATACATAGGGGCTGGAATTCTAGGTCTTGTACTTAGGGTGTGATGAAAAGTAGCTCCTGAATGTCCTAAAAAACCCCCAAAACAGATAGCATTCTTATGATTGGTTTGTCTAAATTATTTCAGTGGCAATTAATCAGCATATCCCAACTATTAAATATGTACTGTATTTTAAATATGGTGGTTGACTATTGTTAATATGGATGGAAATAGTAAATAAAAAGGTTTTACCACACATTGACTCTATTTCAGATTTTGAAGATCTTTGTGGACAATGCATTCCCAATAGTCCTCCTGAAGCAGAGTACCTCTGTGAGATGTCTCGATACAAGTGCCACACGAGTAAAGCTTGCAGTTGTAGATGAACACAATACCCTCCTGGTGTATGATGTCAACACCAAGGAGCTCCTATTCCAGGTCAGTGAGTAATGTCCCATTCTCATATTGTTAGCAGGTTATCTTCTCTCTCAAACTGACTCGAGATTAAATCATTTTATGTTAATAGACTTGGCTACTCTTTGTTACCTTCCTTTCATCAGTTTGTAAAATATTTAATTTTTTACTGTTTGATGCCACTAATATTAATATAAAGTTCAGATTTTTAATTGCTTTTTGTGTGTATGACAGATGAATTGTCTCTGTTTAACATCTTTACTGCAATCCATTTTCTGTTTTTGCTCATATTACTAATTACTAGATGTACTTGGGTAATTAAAAAAAAGCATAATATCAATAATATCTAGTTCTTCAGTCTTCAACATCTTTCAGCAATGTTATTCTGTATTATGGCCTGTTTATTGTACATAGAGATGGCTGTTCACCTGACATTTTATACCATATATACTCACTTGCAAGTTGAGAGCAACTGCATATAATATGGACCCGAATCTACTATCAAATAATATGAGAGCATATCAGGATCTACTGATTATTCCTGACAAACTGCATAGACCCATATATGCAGGCATATTTTGCAATGGCATATATGGATCTATGCAGTTTGCAATTGGGATTAACATATAAGTAAGTATATAAGTAAAAAAGCAAAGTAAACAAAGCATTAAATAACTATTAAATTTTTTTCTAACATCAAATAAAAAACTGCAGACTACCCCATCTGTTATTTAGGGTTTTTCATATCTTGAATATGTGAAAACATTATAAATTGAAATATATTTCTTGCACTAAAGGCTGTTCCAGTATAACATAAATCCTCTTCGGGGACAGCACTTCAAAAAACTTCTGTAGGAGGTTTTGTTTCAAGCTATTTTGATTCTGACAGTGGAAGGTTGATTAGGAAAATCACCGCTGTTGTGGGTTGGGTTAACAAAATGAGAAATCACTGGTGGGGTTGTCAGAAGAAAAAAAAATATATATATTGAAAATTGCTTCTAACACCCTCCTAGCTGTATAACAGGAATAAAACATTGGGTTGGAAAATGATGCCAGTACACACGAGTGCAAATAATTTGTATAATTTTGCTTACTTTTAAAGCAGTAATACACATTCCACAAATTACATCAGTGTCACAGATATAAAACGTGCTTTGCACAGAATGCAATTTTTACTCAACTTTTAACTTTAAAAGTGCATTTTGCGATGTATTCACGCTTCCAGTTAGCATTTCATGCTACATCCAGATTCAGGAAGGCAAACTCTAAAATGGTTGGATCGGTTTGACATGAATGGATGTTAAACTAAATTTGCTTGGTTCAATGGGCCCTGGAACAAGCATTGTGGGAATTTTAACCTTACTTTCATCATGAAAGTTTTACAAATGCGTGTTTCAAATAAGGGCCACACTGGAAACCAAAATGGCTGAATCACTAAAGGGTTTGTCGTCAAACAACATTTTTAGTTGGCAAATACTGGCATGTGTATCAGTCTGTTGGACATTGGGAAAATGTCACTGGAAGTAACTGTGATTTTGAGCCCAAAATTGATTTTGAGTTCGAGTCCGCTGTACATGTTGGATGGAGGATGCATTATATTATTTATTCAAGATACTCATGTCTGAACAAAGCAGATTGTGGAAATTGTTGGACTTAAAACCCTAGTACAGCAATATAGAAGAGAAAAAGTCTGGTATAAGAGGCAGCAAAACACTAATCCATGGAAGTAAATCTTTGGCAGAGATATCAAAGGAAATACCCTTGGGCCATGCCTATGAGATGTTGAAAATTGCATAAACATAATCTTACAATATCTTGTTCAGGCTAGTTATATATATGCACTTCAGACAGCAGTCGGTTAAAGGGAGTTCTTAGCACAGAATAATATTCATACACAGAGAAGGAGGATCATCTTCAGAAACAACATATTAATGGTAACATCAGAGAAGTGCCATACAACATAATTAAATGTGTGTAGATCTCTAGTTGGCAGAACCACTATGGCAACAAAAGAATAGCAGAACTTTCATATCATGCAGATGTATTACCAAATTAGGTACATGCTCTGTATGTGCAAATGTTAAATGACATTAAGCACAAGAAATTGACTGAAATGTGTAAATGCATAACAAGATGGATACAATTTGTCCTGTTTGTGTTTGGTTATTCCTAGGTATATTTTTAGGATGTTGATATTTTCTTCAGACCTTCTGGCACTTAGTTCCAAGCTATCATTTAGTATTTGTATTAAAAATTGGATTACTATTATCTAGTACATAACATTTTGAAGCAGTGTCATTAACTAATGATGAAATTGATGAAAAAATACTTGATGCCATTCAGATATATGGAGTCTTTACTACACTACTAATCTGTTTCATCCTGATTCACTTTTACCATCTCCTTTAGTTTTACTGGTACGAATACTTTTAATAAAATTGTAACTTCTATTTTCTTACAATCTAAATACTTATGATCATGTATTAAAGGTGTGATAAAGGTAAAATGTGCAGTTTTGTTTTAAAATCTAAAACAGTTAAGTAGCAAGACTAAAGTAAAAAGTGGGTTAACTTCATGTGTGAAAAAATGATTGCCATATTACTGAGTGTTGTTAGAAACAACAATAGTTGTATAAGATGTATTTTGCAAAGCTGTAGAACAAGCACTTGTAACCACATATTCCATTTAAATAATACTATCATTATTTCTGTATATTCCTATCAGTTTTTCCCAAGTGATATCAATTTCCTGATCTGAGGTTCAATTCTTGTTTTATTTTTTAACATCAAGAATTCTCAGTATCATTAAAAAACAATGTAATCTGCACCAGATTGAGTTGTTTGGAAGAAATCCATTTTTTAACCCCCAAATCACTGAACCTTTGTGTTCTGGCAATAAAGTTTCACATTAAATAACATGTAAAGTAGCCATTATAGTAATTTACAATGCAACTGTTCTAATTTCACCTTTGGTATGTTCAAATCTTGAATGTGATGGAGGAGCATGGCTCCAAAATAAACACATCAGTTTTATAACCTGTTCATTGACCATGAATCAAGTATATAATCTGAGTCCAACTGAATTGCTAGAAAAATTTTAATTCTTTTGACAATATCATAATTAGCTGTAATATATGGAGTTAAGCCTATGGACTTTCTGCCATCCCAACCAAAACCCCACCACAACCATGTGACCATGCCCAATGACATCACAGTAATAATCTCTATACAACTAGAGATGACATCTCTTTGAGTATTTTGATTTCAGTAGAACCTTAACAGAGTAGAACAGTAAGAAAGAGTGGCATATTTAAGTGTTTGGGTAGATACTTAACAATGGCTATGCCTCCTGCCACCACTTCCTCATTGGAGATCACACACACACACCACTTTGATTAAATCCTGAAATCCTTGCAGCATCCATGCATGGTAGATAACATGACCATTTGATTTTATTGGTTTTTGGTTATCCCATGGTATTTCTGTTACTTGAACATTATCTTACAGTGTGTCCAATCAGCATGGTTGAACAAAGCATACAACAATTGAGAGTTATTGAAGGACTAGCATTACTACAGATATAAAAGAATGAGAACCATACTAAAAATAGACCAGATAAAATAGAATATACATTGTTTGACTGTCCCTGATTGGTTTTGAGATCTTGGGTTTCAGTAGATCATTTTGGCTCTTACACCATTTTCAGATAAAGAGTATATATGGCAGCCAATTTTACTGCTGACGAAAATCCATGATCCATGTACTTTTGAGATACCAAACACCACTTATGTAGAACCACTGACCTTCAACAAGTAACTAGCAACATTCTCATTTACACATTGGAAGCAAATAATCACATGTTACTGTAGACCATTAGTGATGATGATGATGCTGTTGACTGTACAGTTAACTGCAGTGACATTGATTTTACAAGTTCTTTGGGAAAAAATGATTCCTTGACTTTCATCAATTTTTAGAAATATTATTTATGATATAAAAATGTTTGACTTCCTATATTTTTTAAAAATAACTTTTGTCTTGCAACAAGGCATAAAAATAAGATGTCATTAACTGAAAATATATGTTCTTAAGGGTTGTCTATAAGAGATGTTGTTGTTGTGGGGCCTAATGCCATTTTTCAGCACACGATAGGCTAAACATGGCAGCCAGTATTAATGGTAGAGGAAGAACTGGGAAATCCTTGGAAAGAACCACCGACCCACAAGAAGTTACTGGCAAGCTTTCTCATATATCCACATTCGCCGAATCCTAGACTCGAACCCATACAGACAGAGGTGATGGCAGTGAACTGTAATGGACAGCACTTTAGACCACTCAGCCACTCGGGGGCCCCTTCTATATGGGGATGTTTGCAGATAATACCTGTTTTCCTACCCCCCTTCCCCTTGTCCATTTTTGTCCGCATCCTAGACTAGAACCCACGCAGACAGAGGTGATGGCAGTGAACCATAATGGACAGCGCTTTAGCCCACTCAGCCATTGGGGGGTCCCCTTCTGTACGTGGATGTCTGCAGATAATACCTGTTTTCCTACCCACCTCTTCCCCTTGTCCATTTTTGTCCACATCCTAGACTAGAACCCACGCAGAGCAGTGGTCTGAGGACAGTGCTTTCGACCACTCAGCCACTCGGGGCCCCCTCTATAGGGATGTCAGCAGATAATACCTGTTTTTCTACCTCCTCTTTGTCCACTTTTGTCCGCATGTGGCTTATCCCCACCCCACCCCTGCAGACATTCCCCTCCAGCAGGGCTGATATATGAGCCATGTAATCAACTTCAGACACTGGGGGCCAGACCTATGTATTAATGTCAACCCTTTCATATATATTCTGTGACATGAATCATACAAACTAAAATTAACAAAAAATGTATACTTCTGGATCACCCATAAAGGACATCTGCAAAACATACGGAATACACACAGTATGCATAAAGCAGCTGTTCAACACAGAATATCTAAACAAAAATTACTAGTGTGTGGGGATATGTAAGGTCCTTTACATACCCTCCTTGTCTGCAATTGTCCACATTTGAACAACCTCCCTCCCCTTCCCCTGTCTTTGTGGATGTCCTTGATGGATGATCCCTTATAAGATATAATGTAAAAGTAGGCAGAAATAATGCGATATCACTTTCACAGGCATTAATGATTTTTTTCTGACAAATCATGTATTATAAGTTTACCAAAACATTTATTGAAAAAAAATAACAAGGGAATCATAGCATCTGACCACACATTTAAAGCAATAAAAGATTTAACTATTATTCTTATCAAAAGCAGCATGCCTGAGAAAAAAGAAAAATAGCAAAACATGGTGATCACTTTAGTAAACACGCAATTTAGTAAGGATACAAATGCATGATTTCTGTATTAGAAAGAAATCCCTAAAATAAAATAAAATAAAATAAAATAAAATAAAATAAAATAAAATCTGTATTCAATGACATTAAATTAGTAGGTATTCAGGGACTGATCAATGACATCTACAAATAATAAACTACCAAGAAAATTTGTGAGTTCACAGTATCAGAGACATAGATGGCTGACAGACAAACATACAGATGGACAAAAGATTGGTTATAATGAATTAATACAAATAAAAATATGCATTAGAATATATGATCTATAAAAATTCAATAGATTTCCTCCAGGCAGATGTCATTTAAATTGCTTCTGTCCGCAACCCAATATTAAAATTGCTTCTACCACCCACTAACCGATAGGCAGAAATTATGTATACAAATATGCTTCTGTAGGGGGCAGTGTTTTTCGATTAAAACATATCTGATGGTGTATCAAAATATTTTAAAATTGCTTCTGTTGTGAGTTGGTTGATTTTGAAAGTGCCTTCCTCTGGGGAGTATATGTTTTAATGGAACAGCCCTAATGCAAAATCTATGCAAAAACTATTTTTTTTAAGAGCATAATATTTAGATATGTTTTTGAGATTATGAAAAGTTTGAGCTGAATTGGCTGATAATTTTTTACTGAAACTAGTTGTCAAAACCTCAAGGACTTGAGACATTTTGTCAGCTCAACAAGGTAATTAATACAGATGTCTGATTTAGCTCTCATGCATTTCCTCATTTGTTAGTGACTTTGCATAGTGGCAAACCCTTGCAAGACAGCAATTATTGTGTTGAGTAATTTAATTTAGAAAATGAATCAATCCTTGCAGTCAGAACAATTCTTTTTCAACTTATTTTTAGTTGCCTCTTTAGGTGCATTTCTATATTTTGTAGGAACCTAATGCCAACAGTGTGGCATGGAATACACACTATGAAGATATGCTGTGTTTCTCTGGAAATGGACTTCTCAATATCAAAGCCAGCAATTTTCCTGTACATCAGCAGAAATTACAGGTGAACATAAATTTCACCATATTTACATTCTTATTTCTGCTGAATAAGTTAAAATTCATTTATGATGATATGGATATTTTAATATTTTATGTAAAACAAGTTTCAGTATGTTGAATTAATTTTATATTTGAATATTGCATTTACATATATGATGATTTAAAAAAATCTTTTACAAGCATGACGCTTAATTATCAAAATTGTTTCCACAGTAAAGACTGTGATACACTGAACTGCTGATTGTCCAGAACCACTGTGAGACAGGACTTTCATTCATCTTTAAAATTAATTAAGGACATAAATGGGGTTGGGGGATAGTTGGAGTCTCTACAAGCATATAAGCAATATAATCACATTGTTCATTTTTTACTGTACTTTTTCTACTGTACTTAAATTGTATATGAAGTTGATTATTCATTTTGTACTCTGTATATGCTAAATGAACTTAATTCTCAAAAAGTTATGTGATTTATTAATGTTGGAATGGCTGTACCATCATTAATCTGATGTTGTATCCCTTATTGGTGGCACTCACCAGTTATTAAGTACTTTTAAGAGAGTGATGTATGTAAGGTGAAGTTGTTTGCATTTTAAACATGCACAGTGGAGAGAATGTTGGCATAAATATATGCTACTTTCATGTAATGTGGCTGAAATTTCTTTGGATATTGTACTTTTGGAAATTTTAAATGATTTTAGGACACTGCTAACTAAAATGACTGCTCCCGTGTGCTCCAAAAATCAATCTAAATTTGTCTAAAGTACACTATTCTTGGCAGCTATTAAAATATGGAAAATGAATTTTGCCAAACTAGACAATACCAGCTTCTAAAATGCAATGAATGAATTACCAAATACATAAAGTGTAAAAAAAAAAGTTATCAGCTCTTTTTTTTTACGATTTGCCTCTGAAGTGCGAGAAGTGAAAATAAGCAAGTTGAGCTAGCACTTCTTTGAAAGGTGCACATTTGGAGTAAGGCCAAGCTGTATACTCTCTAACCCATATTACACTCATCAATCATACATCAAAATAAAGCAAATTAAAGGTTCTTTGAACAATAACTTAGATGTACAAAGTCTCTTTTAAATAGCCATTATAACTAGTGAAGAAACCCGGGGAAATTATTTTTCTTTAAAATTCTAACCCTATGCTAAATACGAAACTGTAGAGCGCTACCATTATGATTTACATAAAGAGAGACATTGGTTAGTTACTTCCCTCTGATATTGAATGTGGCATTTCAGTCAAATAGGTCCCTTGCAATTCCAGTTTACTTCATCTTTGTCAACTGAGACTTTCTGAAAAATGCTTGTCTTGCCTTGATGAAAAGTGAGTTACCTATATTACAGACATTTCCATTAAAAAGGATGGTCAAATTGATCAGTCAGTGTGTATGTGATATTTAAATTTGTTCAGATGACTATATATGTCAGGATAATAGCATGCCCAGGATTAGTGTTTTTTTTTTGTTTTCTGGACTCCCATCATTAAATTAAATTTCTTGTATCCTGTATTTTGTATCATGGATCATTTGCACCAAAACAACCACCATCATGTTGATATTGAAATTTACACCCAGTCCAGTTGATTATTATTATTATTATTATTGTTGTTGTTTTTTTGTTTTTGTTGTTGTTCCAGTGCTATTACCGTTTCAGTAAAAATAATAATAATAATAATAATAATAATAATAATAATAATAATAATAATAATAGTTATAATAATAATAATAATAATAATAATAATAATAAAAATAATAATAATATTAATAATAATAATAGTAGTAGTAAGATTATTATTATTATTATTATTATTATTATTATTATTATTATTATTATTATTATTATTATTATTATCACAATTAATCCCAAGTTTTTTGTCATAATTGCTAGTGTTAATGTTTGTTTTTGTTTTTGTTTTTTGTATTTATTATTATTATTATTATTATTATTATTATTATTATTATTATTATTATTATTATTATTATTATTATTATTATTATTATTATTATTGTCACTAATTCATGTTCATGATCATAACTGTTGTTAAAATGCAAATACCACCATAAATATTTTTATCATTAAAAGAGAAATAAATAAACCCACCATGATGGGTTACAATTGCATAATTGTCTTTTGTAAAATGTTGCTTGCTAAATTTGCTTGGTGGTGAACACTTTTTAAATCGTGCTCTACCATGTCTTATGGCATGTATACACACATTCTGATATTCTTTATTTTTGGGAAAGCTATGCCCACCCATCTGTGAACAGTTTGACATGACACATGTAGTTTCAGACATGAATTAATACATTTTGTTATTTAAATGTCAAATGCCTACTACAGAACAGTAGACCCACAATGTAAGATAAAATCAAATGTGTTCCAGATAATGGACCTGCTGGCCTGCAGCACCATCTAAAATATCATTTGAAAAGACAACTCATTACATATGTTCAAGATTATTTCCCTCTCAGAAGCTCATTTAAAGAAAAGGGTTCAGCTATAATGTATGTAGGAAAAATGATTATCAAAACCATTGATATTAAATTGTTTATAATGTCTTTAAATCAAATGCAAAATGTCATTTACTTTCTTAGAATATATTTCATCCTCTTCTGTGATATGTTTTTTACATAACTAACAAATGCATTTTTTTTTTCAATTCCAGGGCTTTGTTGTAGGATTTAGTGGATCCAAAATATTTTGTCTGCATGTTTATTCCATGTCTTCAGTAGATGTGCCACAGTCAGCTCCAATGTACCAGTACCTGGAGAAGAAAATGTTCAAGTATGTTTCTTAACATACTTACTGAAGATTCCCTATTTATCTTTGATTTTACTTCAGGTCCACTGAAGTTATATATTTTACTTCTGCTGGTTCTGATGTTGTACAAATACAAACATGTCTGTTTGACACATGAATGACTGTAATTGTTACATCTGTGATGGGTGGTAATTATAATGATGAGGTTAAGTTTTGTAAATTCAGTGTTTTTTTTACATCATTTGAACAGACATGCCAACCCTTACAATTTTGCTATAAGTCTTAAGAAAATTACACTTAAAATATGGACTTATGGCATAAAAGAAAATGATCGTTGCCAAAAAATTCTGATAATTAGTTCATCCATGTTTGATTTGGATCCAGGTTATTTATAAGAAGTAGTGGAATTAGTCAGGGAACCAGACTAACTTTACTGCAGCTCCTCAGATGCTTTTAACTGCACCAATTTTTTCATGCAAAATGTCTGCATGATCAAACTTTTGATTATATATTTTTTTAAAATGGCATCAAGCAAGAGTTGCATGTTTAAGATGAAAAGGAAAATAATCCTCTTAAAAAGTATTAACAATCAACACAGAAGAATAAAAATGAATATTCAGATTCTTGTAAATTAAAGCAGGAAGAGACACAATTACATTTATTGTACATCACCAGTCAATTTGAGTATGTCTTATGGCAGGAGATATGATTGCTATCATCATGAGAAATGGAAAAAGAATTTCCAAGAATTATGTCAAGAGATAGCAACAAGTCATTGAGCTGCATAGGGTTTGGAACTAAAGTCTGTGCAACTCTACTAGTGGTAAATAAGTTTACAAACATTAGCAGTAGATCAGAATGTTTATCATCACTGCATGTTTTGAATACCAAACTTTTAGTTACATTTTCAAGCTTTACAATAGCAGTTTATGATATTTTCTTACATCTACATCTTACTGAAAATTGGACAAACTTACAGAAAGAAATCACTTCCTTACTAAGATGGACTCGTTGGGGTTAGCAGGTCTAGTGTTAAAATGAAAAGTTGCACAATATTTCTATATTGTATTGTTAAAGTTGGTACCATGATATGTGAAAAGTTCCCATCTTGCATGTCAAAGCAGAAAATAATTTGTACATTTTCATGACACTATTCACAGAATCAGACACCCTAACCTTTGATTCCAGAATTGAAAGTTATTATATCTGATTTCTTATTTAACTTTCACCAAATACTAATTAACGATGAAGAAAGTGTACATGTTCTTTTATTTTGAAAACCAAGTGATATTTCAAAACATATTTCAGCTAGGTTAAAGGTAATGCAAAACAATGATATGAATTGACATTTACACAAACTGCTAGTGTCCCCTGAAATTGAAAATAATTCCATATCTTGATTGTTTTAGGTGGACAGAAATATCCCCATGATATAGCACTGTGTTAAAACACTATATAATGCAAAATTCAGAAGTGTATGCACACAAATTTTGACCACATATTATTGCAGATGTAATTTTTTTTGTGTCTATTTGGCAGAGAGGCATACAAAGTGGCATGCCTTGGAGTGACAGATGGAGACTGGGAGGCCCTTGCACATGAGGCACTGGAGGGACTTGATTTTGAAACTGCCAAAAAAGCTTTTATCAGAATTAGGGATCTGAGATACTTGGAGTTAATACACAACACAGAGGTAAGTAATACTGTATTTTTCAGTGCATAACATGCACCCAAATGTGAAAATATTAAATTCAGACCTTGTATTATATTATTCACCTGCTTGCATTAAATTTTATTAGATTGAACAGCCAACAACCATTGTCTGCCACTTATTGTACAGTTATAATTTTGATATTTATGTCTCAATTATATACTGTGCATTCATTTCTTTCCTTTTGCCTCCCCCCAATCACTGTTAAGTATTGAGAGGATAAGCAGTAGTGGTGTCCATCATTTGACCATCAGATCATATATAGATGAAATGATTTCTGCACCATTACTAATGTTTTCTTTGGTATTTATTCTTGAACCTGTTATGTACATTAACTGTGTGTGGAAGTAGAAGTCTATTGATTTTGATGGTGCAAGGTACAAGGATGAGGCCACTGGAGATGAAAATGTTTTTCCATTATAAGTCAAGTTTCTGTGGCTTAAGTTTCATCAAACTTGAATAGTAGACTACATTTGAGTAGGAATTTTGATTCTGAGGCAGAGTTGAAATGTCAAGGTCACTGATATTATAATTTTCTTGGTTTTTGGTAAATCTATATTCCTCTGTCCAGTTTTATCAAACTTTACATATAGTCAAAACGTGCCCAGAGGAACCACCATATTGAATCAGATGGCCCCAAGATCTGACAGTATCACTAGGGCTTAAAATCTTGTTTAGGGCTCCACATGATAAGTTCACTTTCATCAGATTTCCTGCATCCAGTTTTTTAATCATCTTCACAGGTACATTACTTTTGAGAATGGACAGGCCACTGGATTTGGAATTGCATTCTTGGTTTCTGCATGATAACTCAACTTACATGGACCCAGTTATAAAATTTCATATGTATCCTACTCTTTGATAATAGCAGCTCATATTCATTTTCTGGGGTTGATTAGGTCTGTAGTCAATGTTGCTGGCACAAATTTTGCAATTTTTGCAACACACACACATATGCCTGCTGCATATGTTAAAGACCCCATAAAGCTGAGAACTTTTCATTTCTGGAAAGTTTAAAATTCAAACCTCAAAAGGAATTGAATTTTGATTTTAATTTGGTTTACGTGTAACAAAATCAGGACAGTCCATTTCAGTTCAGTGTCAATTGAGGTGTATTACATTTGCAATAGGAGCTTCAGGAAGTCAAGTGGTCTTAGGCACCGCAGCCTTTACAGATGACTCATACATCTCACCTCTGTTCTCATCAGTTTGAGTCTCATTTTGACCAACAGGGATATGTGAAAAAGCTTTCTACTCACTTCTCTTTGAGTCAATGACTCTTCTCAGGGTTTTCCTGGGTTATTTCCCAGATGTACTAGCTGTCATGTACACCCTACCATGTGCTGACAAATTTAAACCCCACAAAATTAAAGCCAGTACATTTGTAATGGCTGTAGTCAGTCTGGAGTATCAATGATTCTTGTGGCGACTATTTTATTAAATGTGCATCGGATATTGTCTCTATAAAAACAAAATTACATTTTGGATGGTGCTTACATTTGTGGCTGTGATGTCTTATATTCATGGCTGTGTGTCCTTCTTGGTTATGTCTCCAATGAGAAAATATTTTTATTGTCATTACAGATGGATCAGATCTTAATTAAATTCATGATTTTTGACGAGCAAAAAATGTGCAAACTTTGGTACCAATAGTTAATATATATATATATATATATATATATATATATATATATATATATATATATATATATATATATATATATATATATATATATATATATATATATATATGTGGTATTAATACATTTGATGAGTTTTATATACAAATAAAGTGATACCCAAGAGACAATAACATTTTTTTTATTAATCCAAATTGAGTTATAGCAGGTAATGAGAAATAACAACAATACAGAGCATTGAGCATCATAGTTACCAAAATATTATTTTATAAAATTTTCAGGAGAGAAAGAAGCGTGGTGAGAATGACAACATGGTATTTCTGGCTGATGTGTATTCTTACCAGAGCAAATTTCAGGATGCAGCCAAACTCTACAAAAAGGCAGGGCAGGAACAAAGGGCTATGAACATGTACACTGATCTCAGGATGTTTGAGTATGCTAAGGTAGGAGCTACAGGATGTTTGAGTATGCTAAGTTAGGAACTACAAGATGTTTGAATATGCTAAGTTAGGAACTACAAGATGTTTGAATATGCTAAGGTAGGAACTATAAGATGTTTGAATATGCTAAGGTAGGAGTTACAGGATGTTTGAGTATGCTAAGGTAGGAACTATAAGATGTTTGAGTATGCTAAGGTAGGAGCTACAGGATGTTTGAGTATGCTAAAATAAGAGCTTTAGGATGTTTGACTTACTAATGTAGGATTCTACTGCAAACATGCGGATGTATGAATATGCTACAGTAGGATTCTGAATTAAACATACACTGTCATCAGAGATTGTTTGAGTATGCTAGGATGGGGCTCAGTATCACACATGTTCACTGATCTCAGAATTTCTCATTTGAATGCATTTCCTGTTCACATTAACATTATTACAAAGCTCCACTACCATCTTTCCCAGCTGTATTCCTTATATGGCAAAAAACTCATCCCAACCTTTCCCCTTATCTCCCCTTACCATCATAAATGACTACTGTGTTAGCATTTGCTAATACAATAAACATCATATCATATACCTCTCACAGAATTTAATTATTTTGGATGATCGAATAGACACTGACAAAGTCAATATGGTATTGAATATAAAGGTATTTACTATATGTTGCAATCATTAATTTGCAAAATTTGTTGATTATGTAAATATTTCAGAGTTGTGGATGTCATTTTTTTTTCTGACTTTGTGCTCCGTCATGGTATCATTGGTGCTGGTTGTTGGTTGTTTATTTGCACACGCTGTATGTACTTTTGTTTGTTTAAGTAACACATGTAGTTCATTTTATATTTGAACAGTTTGGGTTATTTTATATTTCTTATAATTCTTATCATTTCAGATAAATAATGACAATAAAATATACTAAGTGCAGCATTTGAGTTGACAAGGACATGCATATGTGTCTCTTGCACATAATGTTCTTCCACTATTGTTACTACTAGGTATATGTGAATACTTTCAGATTGTTATTTCTGATATTTGATTATTTTTGTCATTTTATATTCAACAATGACAACATCATTCATGTCTTTCTTGGGGGCCCCATGTGGCCAAGTGATCTAAAGTGCTTATTGATGCCATCTCACTTCTGTCTGCATGGGTTCAAGTCCTGGGTTTAACACCAACATGGGTATGTGAGAAAGCTTGCCAGTAGCTTCTCATTGGTTGGTGGTTCTCTCCAGGGTTTTCCTGGGTTCTTCTTCCACCGTTTGTACTGGTCACCATGTATAGCCTATCTTGTGCTGAAAAATGGTATTAAACCATACAACAACAACAACTTGTCTCTTTTGCACAAAGTATGTGAACACTGTCAGGTTGTTATTTATGATCTTGTTGTTGATTTCAGTTTTGATTAAACAATGACAACATTATGTGCCAAAGTCAATACTGATACATGAAATCCACCACACTTTCACAACATGTTAATTGACTTCTACCTGCAGTGTATGTGCAAATTGGTCAGAAGGAATTGGGCCATGGTTTTGTGTAAAAGGTTGAAGAGACAGGTCATATCTCAGGTCATAGAAAATGATGTAATCTCGAATAATGGCCAAGAGTCAGAGAAACAGTGTCCTCCTTTTTGACATCTCATTGGGTGTAAGTACCCCCCCCCATGTTCGAGATTGGTCTTGGGTGTATTTTTCAGATGAGGATGATCCATTTTGCCATCAGTCCAGACTGGCAATCCATTACTTCAAGAGTTGTGACATTGGCTGTACCTTGGTATGAGGACTTGTACAGGGAACTGGTCTGTCTGAGGAGCCACACAGACTAACCAAGCATTTACTAACTGACCATTTAGCTGAAAACTAGGCTGTCCTTCTAGCTGAGACATCTGTCCAGGTGATAGCAGAATCAAATGACAAGCACACTTACCAGCATTTCATACTGGCACAGCAAACCACATCACTTGCTAGCCACTGATACAACCACCATCTCAAATTCTTATGACTTATCCTTTGAGGAGTTATCAAACTATACACACAGTTTTGACCTTGCTCCCTAAAATATTTTATTCTGATATTGACAGAATATCCAGTGGGAACAAATCCCCACAGAGAGTACAGGGACTTAGTATACGCAGATCCTACATGGAGTGTAAAGAATTAAGTTTTGAAATTACTGAGGTGGAAGTCACCAGAGTTTTACTGATTTCTAATTACCTAGCCCAGTCAGCTGCAAGGCATTTTTATAAGACAAAGGCTTCAGTGGATTTAGCAGATGAATACAAACAGCCATCCTTCCAGAGACAATTGCAGGCAAAAGGATAAGAGGCCAATAATGCTGAAAGGCAAGCATTTAATCCTCAATTCAGCTTCTAGCAGCAGGAGGCTTCTCAATTAAAGAGGCAGTTTAAAAAAGAAGAAATGAAACAAGGGCTTTTTTTACCCAAGGCTTCTAACAGCTGATGTTAACTAGTGGACACAGACCCCTTCATTTCTGAATTGCATGGCTTGACTTCATTTACAAGAGTGAATGGGTAATGCAAGTTGTTTCAGAAGGGCTTCAGAACCCAATTTTCTTTTGACTTCCCCCTTCATGATTTACTTGCCATCCAATTTGGTGAAGACAGGAATTTTGCACAAGGAAACTTAGACACCATATAACAAGAAGGCAGTGGAGATAGATTGCAAACTGAACTCTCCAAGTATTTTACTCCAGATTGTTTCTAGTACCTAAGACCAACAGGAATCTCAGACCAGCTTAACAAATATATAGGTGCACTGAGGTTTAAATTGGAGATGGCAAGATTAGTCAGACATTTTGTTAAAGAGACGAATCTATAGTCAGTTTGAACTAAAATGGATGCATACATTCATATCCTTATACACATAGCCTTTCACAAGTTTATTCAGTTTGGTTTCAAAGGAATTATTTACTAACTTTGTGTTCTCAGGTTTGGCCCATTGGCTTTCACCAAGATCAACAGCTGCATCATCTCTCTCTCTCTCTCTCTCTCTCTCTCTCTCTCTCTCTCTCTCTCTCTCTCTCTCTCTCTCTCTCTCTCTCTCTCTCTCTCTCTCTCTCTCTCTCTCATTGTGTGATGATGGCATATCTCAACAACATCCTCTAAAACCACTTGGTAAGTTATATCTTTTGTAAAGGATATAAAAGAAAAATCTTCTTTCTCTTATTTTAGTCAGTTAGGGTTTCTAGTCAATTGGGACATTTCAGACCTAACTCTGTCCCAGCATTTTGCAAACCTTGACCTTGTTTGCCTCCCTTAAATGGCACAGTTTATTAAGCTCACAGAGTCAGTTCCTGATGGCGAGTGGATCTCGGCGAGAGCGTTTGTGCAACTCTGACTACTCATAAGGGTGGCAGATTTGATTTTCATGTGCACTTTGCAAATGGCCCTGCTAGCCCAAAAATGTCTGTTTTCTGGTCAGCTATGTCAACAAATCGTGATCTCAGATGAAACAGGGCCTTTTTTTTTTTAGGAATTCCTCTAAGCCAGAAATTATGATGTGAATGCCCATCTGCTGCCCACCTTCTTCATTGTTGGTGGTTGTAAATGGGAGCCAGAGCAGATCATTCTTCACATTACTATTCTAGAAATGAAGGCTACTATAAATTTGGAAGAGCCAATTATATGGAAAGGTAGCCCTTGTTTTGTTGGACAAATCATTGGTGGTCTATCTCCTCAAACAGGGTGACTAAATCATCATACATATGTTCACTGGTGTGGGATTTTCTCTGCTGGTGTGCACAGAAAATATAACAGACCAGGGCAAACATATTCAAGGCAGGCTCAGTGTTATGGAGGATTCATTATCAAGAAGAAGCCAGACTATTAACACATAGTTGTAAATGGTCAGTCAAAGAGTGTTCATCCATCCCCTCTCCTCTTTTGATAAATCTATGGAGACAGAGATGAAGAACCCAGTCCAAGTGCTCAGACATGACAGTAATGTGCATCGATAAATGCCCTATGGTCTATCAGTGACTCTTTCTTCTGGTTAAATTGGGGAGTGAAGATATGATCTTCCAAGCCCTGACATCATGGCTGAAGTGACTAATAAACTCAATTTATTCAGAAATCTCATAATCAAGTTTGCCTCATGAAAATTTCAGTTCATTTAATAAGAGCTATTTCAGCAAGATTTTCATTGAAAGAGAACTTGGCTGTCTGAGACATGATAGATGTAGATGGCTGGAACACATAGTCAACTTTCTCAGGCATCTGCCTGGATGATCTAGCTTCTTAGAGACACAAAATGAATCTGGTAGATCTCATGGCTGTAGCAAAGACCATCATCAGGCCAGTTTATACTCAGCACAGCCTTATCATTAGCATAGAACAGTATTCACTCTGAGTGTGTAGAATTTGCATTCAAACCCTGTGGTAATCATGCTGAGATAACAATGCCTTTTGGTGCATATTGAAATATTTAAATTATCAGCATTGAATTTCTGGATTCTTCTTCAAATAACATATCATCCAAGGTCAAATGTTATGGCTC
This sequence comes from Potamilus streckersoni, assembly GCA_016746295.1. Taxonomy (NCBI): domain Eukaryota; kingdom Metazoa; phylum Mollusca; class Bivalvia; order Unionida; family Unionidae; genus Potamilus; species Potamilus streckersoni. The sequence goes on from JAEAOA010002240.1 coordinate 1,050,648, forward strand.
ACTTTTTATTTTAACCATGAACAAAATTTGAAACTGTGGAGTGGAACTTTAAGGAATCTTTAGTATTCCAGTAATGATTGGACTTTTTCTCTTTATAAATTTTTGTATAGGTAGAGGTTGGTAGACAACGGTTTTTTAGGGAGAATTCTGCAGACTAATGCCATTTTTTACTATTATCTTAAAGTTACCAAAACAATTATGAAAAACAAGGCCGTCAGGTGATAAAAAGAATATTTATTCTTTAGTGTCCTTAGATTGTTTAGGCTACACCCTATAGGTTTCACAGAATTTCTTTTTCTGGCATTAAGATATCTTCTTGAGGTTCAATCTTTACAGCAAAAACAGATTTTTTCACCTCCTACAGTCAGAAATAAAATTCTTTACAAGTTAAACTGGTGATTTCATTATATATTTAGTTAGACTATTAGCACCCATTTAAATTCAGCTTGTGAACAAGCAAAGCTGCTTTAAAAATAGCCAGGATTATTTTTCTTTGCTCCATCCCAGGTCCAGCAAAACAGTTTTATTACATCTCATGTATGGAGTTTTAAGAACCTTATTTGGTCTTTTTATAAACAAAATTAAAAGAAAATCTGATTAGTGAACATGTTAATTTCATTTTTTTAAAAATTTGTTTTACATTTTGCTTTTTAAAGTCTGGTATTCACAGTGCATAGTTTTATCATCAATACATATGGTAATCATAATGAGGTAGATGTCCATGTCATCTGGTACTCAATGAATGCTCAAATGAAACTGATTCAAACCAACATCTACATACTTGGATTCTTTATCAAATAACATATCACACATGTTAATGATGAGAGTTGATTTTATTTTCCATGTTTTAACTCTGCAAAATATGAAATAATGAATTGGAACCTCGGGCTGTTTAAGTGTGCTGATGTAGACTGTACACTGATAACAAGCTGTTGAGTGTGCTGATGTAGGATGTACACTGACCTCTGGCTGTTTTAGTGTGCTGATGTAGGCTGTACACTGACCTCTGGCTGTTTAAGTATGCTGATGTAGGATGTACACTGACCTCTAGCTGTTTTAGTGTGCTGATGTAGGATGTACACTGACCTCAGGCTGTTTAAGTATGCTGATGTAGGCTGTACACTGATCTCAGTCAGTTTTAGTGTGCTGATGTAGGCTGTACACTTGCCTCTGGCTGTTTAAGTATGTTGATGTAGGGTGTACACTTGCCTCTGGCTGTTTAAGTATGTTGATGTAGGGTGTACACTGATCTCAGTCAGTTTTAGTGTGCTGATGTAGGCTGTACATTGACCTCTGGCTTGTTTAGTGTGCTGATGTAGGGTGTACACTTGCCTCTGGCTGTTTAAGTATGTTGATGTAGGGTGTACACTTGCCTCTGGCTGTTTAAGTATGTTGATGTAGGATATACACTTGCCTCTGGCTGTTTAAGTATACTGATGTAGGATGTACACTGACCTCTGGCTGTTTAAGTATACATAGGATGTACACTGACCTCTGGCTGATTTAGTGTGCTGATGTAGGCTGTACACTTTCCTCTGGAAGTTTGAGTGTGCTGATGTAGGATGTACACTGACCTCTGGTTTAGTGTGCTGATGTATGATGTATATTGACCTCTGGCTGTTTAAGTATGCTGATGTAGGCTGTACACTGACCTCTGGCTGTTTAAGTATGTTGATGTAGGATGTAGACTGACCTCTGGCTGTTTAAGTATGCTGATGTAGGATGTACACTGACCTCTTGCTGTTTGAGTGTGCTGATGTAGGCTGTACATTGATCTCTGGCTGTTTTAGTGTGCTGATGTAGGCTGTACACTTTCCTATGGAAGTTTGAGTGTGCTGATGTAGGATGTATATTGACCTCTGGCTGTTTGAGTGTGCTGATGTAGGATGTACACTGATCTCAGTCAGTTTTAGTGTGCTGATGTAGGCTGTACACTTTCCTCTGGCTGTTTAAGTATGCTGATGTAGGCTGTACACTGACCTCTGGCTGGTTTAGTGTGCTGATGTAGGATGTATATTGACCTCTGGCTGTTTAAGTATGCTGATGTAGGGTGTACACTTACCTCTAGCTGTTTGAGTGTGCTGATGTAGGATGTACACTGACCTCAGTCAGTTTCAGTGTGCTGATGCAAGGTTCTGTCTCAATCATGTACGCTGACAGGCTGTTTGGGTGTGCTGATGCAGGGTTCTGTATCAGATATGTACCCTGACCTTTGCATATCTGAATATGTTTTGGTAGGGACTGAATGCATTTATAGTGAGGACCTAATAATAATAATAAAGATTCTGTTTTATATAGGAGTCTCAGGATCCAAGCAACAAAAGCTGGGAATATATTTTACACTATTATTCTCTGAAGCAATTTATTGGTGTCCATATTCCCTTTTATACAAACAGAAATGTTGGGAACATAAGTGTCAGGATTACTGGAGTTTCACTGTACAGTAAGGCTGTATTCATCTGAATAGCTTTGTATCAAAACCTAATTTTGTTGAAATATGTGTGGCAACTTTTTGATCATTTGGTCAATCTAGATTATGATCTCATTAGAACAGCAAATGGAAAGATTGCACAAAGAGTTAGATTGTATGAGCAGCCCGTTAACCTGATAGACCCAAACTTGCCCTCTTTCATTGATCTCCTCCTTAATAACTATTTCCTCTGCTTCTCAGTTTTTTGATGCAGATCTTTAAAGAAGCTCACACTTAGAACATTTGTCATTGCAGCTATGATACAGAATAAGGATTTTCATGAATTTTTTAATTACTCCTTAGTTGAAACATTTGCACTTTAACCTCTTGGTTTAAAATATTCCTCATTTATGGAGAGTGCATTTGTGGAGTAAAATGACCCTTTTCTCCAATCCTCTTCCTGAAATATGTACCATGTGACCTGGTCTAAATGTATGACTTTTAACAAATATTTGTTTCACCAACTGTTGTAGGAGTACATCGGCTCTGGTGACCCCTTGGATAAAAAGCTGCTGATTACAAAGCAGGCAGACTGGGCGAAGAGCAGCAATGAACCTAAGGCCGCTGCTGAGATGTACATCACTGCTGGCGAGTTTGTCAAGGCTGCTGATATCATTGGAGAACATGGATGGGCAGATATGTGAGTTGCTATGGTTATATCTGACACTGCTACCTAGCCCCACGCCACTCAGTCCCATCCAGTACCACCCCACATCTTTCTCCGTGTTATGTATATTTGATTTATGTTGTTTTTTTGGCCTTTCTGAAAGATTATATGTTAAGTATATCTGTATTTTGTGCTTGACCGTTGTCTAAAATCAAGTTAATGGTGTACCTGACCAGTGACAATTATTTTGTAAACAAGATAATACATAGCTAATAATTCTCTGTTATTGTGGAATAAATATTGATATCGTTATTAATTATTAACATGTTTACTTCAATTTGAGTTAAAGATAGTTTTGATTCAGACCTTACCAAAATGGAAATTTCCTATTGAGTTGACATAGTATTGTCAGAAAATGTTAATTTGCAACCTAGGTGAAGTAGAGGGGTATATAATCTTGTTTACCTAAGAATTATTCCATTGTTGCCTTAACTTCTGAAGCAGAATTAATGTTAATGTATTGTTCAGTTTTTAATTTGGATAGATTTATATATTCAAATTTTTATTCACTGGAATTACAAAATGCTCAATATTCTTTGACTGAAACATTAATTTGGAATCAAAGTGAATTTAGACAAGGACATTTTGGATTATATTATTATCATACATCTAAAGAAAGTTGACACATTACCACATGTGCATGTCATTGGCACATAAGCACATTTAAGGCTACATGCACATTAGTATTTTTTTGGAATACCACTGGAATTCAGATTGAATCATCATTTGAACTTGTATGACCATTTGGGATTTATCTCACAACACTAATTTCTTTTTAAATTTTCTCATTGCATTTTAGGGAAATAAATTATTTGTTGAAATTTACAAAACCTTTTGGTTTTCAATCTTTTCTGTTACTTAGTTAAAAACCATAGTCATAACATATGTAAAAGTTTCAACTTTTTAATCCTACATGTTCATTTATTGGTCTTTGAACGTGTTGTTCATATGTGTGCATGTAAATTTCTTCAAAAGTTACAAGATCTTTATATATGTAGTATAGTAACTATAGACATGTATTATGGCTTTTTTTTTTGAAAGCATCAGTTCTGATCTAAGGACAGGAAGAGAAGGGATTGGTAGTCATGTTGCTTAGCTGGTGATAAGTCAGAGAGAGAATGTTTTAAATTATCAGATCAAGAGGACATGTCACTGTATGGTATGGCCCTGAGTCCATCATGTATTAGTCATCATTCATCAGTTGTTCTTCCTTCATCCATCCAAATTTGCTATTTTAAACTATTCTAAAACTACTTAACCAGTTAAACTTAAATTTTATAAGTGGAACTAAGACTTTTAAGTGTTGTAAAAATGATGTAGGTGTGCCATAAAATGTGGCCATCATTATTAAAAAATGGTTAAAATAGAAAACTTTAAAATAAATTCACCACACTTGTCCAGTTTTAACTAAATTTTAAACAACTTTTCTAGACCTCTATTAATCTTAAGAGGTGGTAAATCCATCCTTTATTTTTTAAATGTGTTATACAGGATGTTATTCACTGCATTGAAATGTGTTATACAGGATGTTATTCACTGCATTGAAATGTGTTATACAGGATGTTAGTCACTGCATTGAAATGTGTTATACAGGATGACATTCATGATTTACAGAATAAATGACACCAGAAAGACAGTATGATAGTTAAAGTTTTCTTGGATATACATTTTTTTCCTGTTGAAAATACTTTATGATGTTTAAAAATATTTTGTCATCAGGTTGATTGACCTGGCCAGGAAACTGGACAAAGCTGACCGTGAACCTCTGTCCCGCTGTGCCTACCACCTGACCAAGATGGAACAGTATGCCTATGCCGCTGAGGTGTACAGTAAGATGGGTGATCACAAGGCACTTATAAATCTGCATGTAGAGGCTAAACACTGGGATGATGTAAGTTTAGATCAGCTTTAATTTTTCCATAAAGTTCTCTTGGAGAATTTGTTATTTGTAGCAAATAATACATGGTTAGTGTACTTCCTTTTTTAAAGAAAAAGTTTCATATATTACATACATGTATTTTATCCACAAACATATATGAATCATTATGATTGTGCAGTCTTGCTGTTTTAAAAATTAGATTTCTTTGAAGTCCATTTTGTTTTCAGGATAGGATTACATTGAGTTTACTTGTGTTATTTGACTGCATGCACACATGTATCTTTCTTAAATGTTTATATATGATTATGCCTGAACTGTGAAGAAGAAACAAAAGCGGCTAGTTAGAAATATAGCCATCTTCATTTTCTAAAGTTTACAACTGATCTGGGTCTTTAATTGTGAAAATTTTATGCAAACACAGCCCTTTTGAAAGCAGAATTACCAACTTTGTTTTATGTTACAACATGACTTACTAAAGTTGATACAAATTCAAACAAATCTACAGTGCAATTTCTGTAAACTGCTATTCCCACCAATCCCAACCCACAAGGGTTTAGACATGTTACGATGGTATTAAGGTTCCACTCATTTTATCACTAATTGTATCACCCTTTAGTATTAAAAAATATAGTCCATTTACCATATCCAGACTATATCAATTTGAGAAGTCTTACATCAATATAAAAATAAAGTCTTATATCAATATAAAAAATAAAGTCTTACCTCAAGATAAAAAAAGTCATATCAATATGAAAAATAAAATCTTATATCAGTATTAAAAAAAAGTCTTATATCAATATAAAAAAAGTCTTATATCAATATAAAAAAAAGTTTTGTATCAATATGAAAAATAAAATATTATATCAATATAAAATATATAAAGTCTTGTATCAATATGAAAAATAAAATCATATATCAATATAAAAAAGTCTTGTATCAATATAAAAAATAAAGTCTTGTATCAATATGAAAAATAGTCTTATGACAATATAAAAAATAAAGTCTTTTATCAATAAGAAAAATAAAGTCTTGTATCAATATAAACAATAAAGTTTTATATCAATATAAAAAATAAAGTATTATATTAATATAAAAACAATGTTTTATTTTAGACCTTTTTCATTGATGTTCTTTTGCCATTTTTTTTGTAAAATACTGTACAGGTTAATATTCTCAGTAATTACACATACACTGTCATTCAGATGTGTTCATGTTGTATTTGATAGAAAGAGATAGACAGTGTGTGTAGTATTAGATTTTATGGCACTTCCATATACAGTGTAGTTGCTATCGGCACTGTAAATATTGCTGTTGTTGTTATTGTGATGATCAAAATTAATAAATTCTTTGGTTGAATGATGAGTATTGTTTTTTATGTACCAAGATACATGTGTTAAATGTAATTAGTTCTGATATGAGTCACTTTCTATTTATCACATAATGTAGGTAATACCTCTTTTGAATATTGAATCAAAATTAGCAACAATTAGTTTTACATAAGATAATTAGTCATCACTTATCTTCAATCAACTTCTGGTCTGGCTGCTACATTAAGGCACTGTTTCTCTGTGTCTCATTGGCAACTGGGTTACTTTTCAGACATGAGTCTCTTTATTGTAAACATGTTTCTAGCACCATGAGGGCTTTTTCCTCTTGAAATTAATTCCTTGAAGGCAGACTAGTTTGAACAGTGTTAATTAGCAATTATTATTAGTTCTGAACTTAAGATGTAAGATAGTACCTGCAAGAAATGAGATTGAAGTAAACAAAAATATGTGATAATTGACTAAGACAATTCAGGAAAACAGTGCATTAAAAGTGTATAAATATTTTCTTTTCTCATTTTAATTTGTCTCTATTTTATACACATATCTTACACAGTCTCATCTGAGCAATATTGAAAAGTGAAATTCTGGGAAGGTGGAAACAAAAGAACTGAATTATCAGTTAATCAGTTATGGAATTTGATTGAAGGGTCATTAACCATTCCATATTAGTTATACATAGAGGAAAATTTTGTTCCCAGTTCACGTAGTTACAAGTTCTCTTTTTGTAATAATTACACATTTTGAATATCACAACTTGTCACTTATTGTGTTACCTGTGACTGGATATCATTACTTATTAATGGGGTACAGAGAGCGTTGGTCTGTAATGTTCGGTATTCTACTAGTTAATATGTAGAACTAAGATCTTCTAGCAAATAAAGCAGGTTACTAGTTTATTTAAGTACCAATCTGGAGAGGTTTCGCTGTACAAAAATGCTTCTGATTTTTAGGCCTTCACATTGGTTGAAAAACACCCAGAGTATAAGGAAGAAGTGTATGTTCCATATGCACAGTGGTTGGCAGAGAACGACAGATTTGAAGAAGCACAGCAAGGTAATACTGTTAAACTAATTTATTTTATGCAGTGTGTCACTTATGTAATTTACTGATATCAGTAATCAGAATTTCTGAATGAATCATTATTGTTTAGCTAAGAAAAAAATGTTGTTTTCTGTTAACCTGACCAATCCAAAATTATGGCCTATGAAATGTGGACTTGATAAATTGATATATAAAACATACTTAAGTAACATAAAGGAGTAGTTCATTCACAAAGAACAATATATATATATATATATATATATATATATATATATATATATATATATATATATATATATATATATATATATATATAATATTATAGTCTTGATAATTTTGTATTTATATATTAAAACTAAATATTCTTAAAGTATTTTTTAAAATTTCAAAATTTCCATCCTTCTCTAATTTGGGGACATGACCAAAAATGAAACTTTTTGGCAGATACTTTATCGACAGAAACACTGTTTCAGATGAAGATCTTGATCATGAAGGTGGTGTTATGGTGTTGTGGTGCCTGTGGTGTTGATGATGATGACATTCCTTTTTAGGGTTTTCAAGACATGCAGAGAAAGTCAGATAGACAAACAGACATATAAAAACTGAAAGACCAACAGCTAGATAATTATGCATGTATATTCATGTATGCTGTATTTACAATATTCCCAGCATTCCACAAGGCTGGCCTGCAGGCAGAGGCAGTGAAGGTCTTAGAGCAGCTGACCCACAGTGCTGTGCTGGAAAGCAGGTTTAATGATGCTGGTTACTACTTTTGGAAACTCTCCATTCAGTGTCTTGATATAGCAAGAGGTACAGTTTGCATAATTTGAACTGGAAACTCTCCATACAATGTCTTTATATTGTAAGATGTATAGTTTGCATAATCCCCACTGAAAACTCTCTATACAATGTCTTGATATTGTAAGATGTACAGTTTGCATAGTCCCCACTGAAAACTCTCTATACAATGTCTTGATATTGTAAGATGTACAGTTTGCATAGTCCCCACTGGAAACTCTCTATACAATGTCTTGATATTGGAAGAAATACAGTTTGTGTGATCCCTACTGACCAGGCAATGAAACCACCATTTTAGGCTGACTGTATATACTTACACATAAGTCAGATCCAACTGTAAGCCAGGAAGACCCTGATTAGATATTGAATAATGCATTGACAGAGTCTACAATGTTTATTTTCCAGATTACTTCTAACAGACTGCATAGACCCAGATCTTATGCAACAGAAGATCTAGGTCTGTGCAGTTTGCAGCTGGACCCAACATAAACCTGAGTACATACAGTACATAGATTTTGATACCATGATTGCCTATCAAAACAATAAGGCATGTGACTAACCAATTGCCTGCTCAGAGGTCTGACTATTTGCCCACCAAGAAAATTACAAAATTCATTTAGTCCCTCTTGTATACACAATACTTATCTTTAAGATTGTTATTCAGACCAGAACAAAACTGTAAAGGTTGAAGATGTTTTGGTCAAACAATGAGAATTAACAAACATGGATGCTATTGCAAAGTAGTGTTGTGTGTGGGGGTGATCAGAAGGAGAGCTTCTAATTTACAATATATGTGTACAGCTGTGTTTTGGAATATGTTGTACATCCTAGATGTAGACCATGATTGGTCAGCAAAATTCATTCTTGTTGCTCATTGTCTGTCCTAATATTCGCATCGTATAATGTTCTCTCTTCATGAGAGCTGTGATCCATGTTGTGAGTGCACCTTAATTTGAGCTATATTCCAACAAACCTTTGTCATGACAGTTCATAAAATGCAAAAATAAGTGAAATCACACTATTTTTGTTTCAGAACAACTAAGAATTAAAATCAGTTGAAATAATTTATTAGCAGTATAAAAGATGAAATGTAAGCATTTAAAGAGTTAAGCAATTATGATCATACCCAGTTAAAATAAGATTTTAATCAAACATTGATTGCTATTTTTTGTCTATCACAGAAGATGAAGATAAACGAGTTGAGATGCTGTCAAAGTTTCATGATTTCCAGAGGAAGGCTGATATGTATTATGCATATCATTCTATACAGAGATATACGGTAAATGTCAATGGACAGGATCACAAAACCTTTAGAACTAATCTATAGTGATGTATTATGTCTTTCATTCTATACAGATATACGGTAAATGTCAGTAGACTGGATAACAAACGATTGGAGACATAATCTGTAGAGATGTATTGTCTGTCATTCTATGCAGAGATATACGGTAAATGTCCATGGACAATATAAAAAACTTTTAGAACTAATCTGTAGTAATGTATTATGTCTGTCATTCTATACAGATATATGGTAGATGTCAGTAGACTGGATAACAAGACATTAGAGACATAATCTGCTGATCTGTATCATAGCTGTCATTCTATACAGAGATATACGGTAAATGTCAGTGGACAGGATCACAAAACCTTGTAGACACTAATCTATATGAGATGTAGTATGCCTATCATTTTATGCAGATATATGGTAAGTGTCAAAAGACTGTATAACACAACATTGTAGGCATAATCTATAGAGATGTATTATGATTAACATTCAGCACATATATATGTTAAATGTCAATAGATTGAACAATAAAATCTTGTTAACATTATCTTTTGAGATTATAATATTAGGACTCATATGAATACTGTAAGTCACAGTTTGGGTAAAATTCTCATTTTGTTTATTTCTTTGTTATTTGTTTAGCAGTTCAGAATTAATGGATGCATGTTTAATATTCTTATTTGTCACAGGGTGACTACATCTATACCTGTGATACTTTCACAGTTCCAGACTGAGACTTGTTTAAATAATTTTGGATAATTCTGAGATTTTATTTTTTTCCCCTACAGGGTCATTCATTGCATTGATTCAACATGCAGACATATTATCCATGAATTTCGCTTTTTAAAGACATTCAGCAGTTGCATTTTTTGTGCAATATGTTCCGTCATGACCAAAACAATTCTTCTTAAATTCCATCTACAGTGTCATGACCAAAAGGATTCTTGTTAAATTCCATCTAGAGTCATGACCAAAACAATTCTTTTTAAATTCCATGTACAGAGTCATGACCAAAACGATTTTTGTTAAATTCCATCAATAGAGTCATGACCAAAACAATTCTTGTTAAATTCCATGTACAGAGTCATGACATAAACAATTCTTATTAAATTCCATATACAGAGTCATGACAAAAACAATTCTTGTTAAATTCCATATACAGAGTCATGACAAAAACAATTCTTGTTAAATTCCATGTACAGAGTCATGACAAAACAATTCTTGTTAAATTCGATGTACAGAGTCATGACAAAAACAATTCTTATTAAATTCCATGTACAGAGTCATGACAAAAACAATTCTTATTAAATACCATATACAGAGTCATGACCAAAACAATTATTATTAAATTCTATGTACAGAGTCATGACAAAAACAATTCTTATTAAATTCCATGTACAGAGTCATGACAAAAACAATTCTTGTTAAATTCCATGTACAGAGTCATGACAAAAAAACAATTCTTGTTAAATTCCATCTACAGAGTCATGAGAAAAACAATTCTTGTTAAATTCCATGTACAGAGTCATGACAAAAACAATTCTTGCTAAATTCCATGTAGAGAGTCATGACAAAAACAATTGCTAAATTCCATCTACAGAGTCATGACCAAAACAATTCTTGTTAAATTCCATGTACAGAGTCATGACAAAAACAATTCTTATTAAATTCCATATACAGAGTCATGACAAAAACAATTCTTATTAAATTCCATGTACAGAGTCATGACAAAAACAATTCTTATTAAATTCCATGTACAGAGTCATGACAAAAACAATTCTTGTTAAATTCCATATACAGAGTCATGACAAAAACAATTCTTATTAAATTCCATGTACAGAGTCATGACAAAAACAATTCTTATTAAATTCCATGTACAGAGTCATGACAAAAACAATTCTTGTTAAATTCCATGTACAGAGTCATGACAAAACAATTCTTGTTAAATTCGATGTACAGAGTCATGACAAAAACAATTCTTATTAAATTCCATGTACAGAGTCATGACAAAAACAATTCTTATTAAATACCATATACAGAGTCATGACCAAAACAATTATTATTAAATTCTATGTACAGAGTCATGACAAAAACAATTCTTATTAAATTCCATGTACAGAGTCATGACAAAAACAATTCTTGTTAAATTCCATGTACAGAGTCATGACAAAAACAATTCTTGTTAAATTTCATGTACAGAGTCATGACAAAAACAATTCTTGTTAAATTCCATGTAGAGAGTCATGACAAAAACAATTCTTGTTAAATTCCATATACAGAGTCATGACAAAAACAATTCTTGTTAAATTCCATGTACAGAGTCATGACAAAACAATTCTTGTTAAATTCGATGTACAGAGTCATGACAAAAACAATTCTTATTAAATTCCATGTACAGAGTCATGACAAAAACAATTCTTATTAAATACCATATACAGAGTCATGACCAAAACAATTATTATTAAATTCTATGTACAGAGTCATGACAAAAACAATTCTTATTAAATTCCATGTACAGAGTCATGACAAAAACAATTCTTGTTAAATTCCATGTACAGAGTCATGACAAAAACAATTCTTGTTAAATTTCATGTACAGTCATGACAAAAACAATTCTTGTTAAATTCCATGTAGAGAGTCATGACAAAAACAATTCTTGCTAAATTCCATCTACAGAGTCATGACAAAAACAATTCTTGTTAAATTCCATCTACAGTCATGACAAAAACAATTTTTATTAAATTCCATATACAGAGTCATGCCCAAAACAATTCTTGCTAAATTCCATATACAGAGTCATGACAAAAACAATTCTTGTTAAATTCGATGTACAGAGTCATGACAAAACAATTCTTGTTAAATTCCATCTACAGAGTCATGACAAAAACAATTATTATTAAATTCCATATACAGAGTCATGACCAAAACAATTCTTGTTAAACTCGATGTACAGAGTCATGACAAAAACAATTCTTGTTAAATTCCATGTACAGTCATGACAAAAACAATTCTTATTAAATTCCATATACAGAGTCATGACCAAAACAATTCTTGCTAAATTCCATATACAGAGTCATGACAAAAACAATTCTTGTTAAATTCCATCTACAGAGTCATGACAAAAACAATTATTATTAAATTCCATATACAGAGTCATGATAAAAACAATTCTTGTTAAATTCGATGTACAGAGTCATGACAAAAACAATTCTTGTTAAATTCCATATACAGAGTCATGACCAAAACAATTCTTGCTAAATTCCATCTACAGAGTCATGACAAAAACAATTATTATTAAATTCCATATACAGAGTCATGATCAAAACAATTCTTGCTAAATTCCATATACAGTCATGACAAAAACAATTCTTGTTAAATTCCATGTACAGAGTCATGACAAAAACAATTATTATTAAATTCCATGTACAGAGTCATGGCAAAAACAATTCTTGTTTAATTCTATGTACAGAGTCATGACAAAAACAATTCTTGTTCAATTCCATGTACAGAGTCATGAGAAAAACAATTCTTATTAAATTCCATCTAGAGTCATGACAAAAACAATTCTTGTTAAATTCCATCTACAGTCATGACAAAAACAATTATTATTAAATTCCATGTACAGAGTCATGATAAAAACAATTCTTGTTAAATTCGATGTATAGAGTCATGACAAAAACAATTCTTGTTAAATTCCATGTACAGAGTCATGACAAAAACAATTCTTGTTAAATTCCATCTACATGTTTACCTGAACCATGCATCTTATTATGAAAATGGTCTCTGTTTTAAAATTCTATAAAAAAGAAATCTTGGCAAAATAAATTTAGTTTCCTATTGAGTATTTAAGAACAAGGAGTGGAACTATAAGATGGTCCAAATATTCTTTGAGATTTTTCTCACACTTTGAGACATAACAGGTACACACACTGTTGTAGTTTTCTTTAAACTGCAGAGTTTTCACAGTTTTTAGAATTGCTTGTGGAATTAGAAATGTATCAAATTTTGGCTTTTGTGTACTTTATACCTGATAATGCTTGCAACTTATTTCAGTAATTTGGCCCTTCATTTTCCTACTTCAAATCAGTCTTTTTATCTCTACTTTTTTAAATCTTTTGGAGACAGTCTCTTATACATTTATCATCATGGAGAGGTTTTTTGCCTTTCCGTGTTTTCTTGTCAGTAATTTACAAAGTTTTATGGCCATATCTGGTGATGTGATGTTTTGAATTTGCCTAGGCAGCTTGCTTCATCTGCCTAAGCAGCCTGATTAATCTTTTTGCCAAGACAGCCTGTCCATCTATTAGCCTAGACAGCCTGGTCCAGCTATTTACCCAGACAGCCTGGTCCATCTGTTTGCCTAGACAGCCTTGTACAGCTATTTGCCCAGACAGCTTGGTCCATCTATTCGCCTAGACAGCCTGGTCCAGTTATTTGCCCAGACAGCCTGGTTCATCTGTTTGCCTAGACAGCCTGGTCCAGCGTTTTGCTTAGAGAGCCTAGTCCATCTGTTTGCCTAGACAGCCTGGTCGAGCTATTTGCCTCTGGCAGCCTGGTTGAGCTATTTGCCTTTGGCAGCCTGCTCCATATATTTGTTGTGCTTTATGAGTGTTGGAGGCAACATGGCAGCCATAGCTGAACTACAGTTTGAATGCTACTGTATGGAGCCTGTTTATTCCAAGAAAAATTAATTTTCTGGAATGCAGGAGTATATACATGACTAGAGACAGAATAAAGATGAATTGATCATATGATTTGGCCCTAATTTTATGTCTGAATTTCTGTTTTTCCCTACTTTTTACCCTACTTTTGAAAATAAAAATAGCCCTACTTTATCTCTCCTTTTGCACAAAAAGGTACTTGAAAACCTGTATAAAATAACCTCACTTAAAATGTATGACACTTTAATGACCCCAGGAAGCGCTATGCTGTGTTTGAAATCTTCATTATTTTTTCAGGATGAGCCATTCACATCCCATCTCCCTGAAGCTCTGTTCAACATTGCCAGGTATCTTCTTCACAGCATGCATGCCGATATCCCACATGGAATTTCTAAAGTGTATCCTTTACCAAACTAAATCGTGTATCTCATGCTATAGCAAATTATGATAACCTTTAATTTGAGGTACCATTTGAGTTGGTTTTACAAATTCAGATTGGGAAAGCATAATTCAAAATGATTCAATTGCTAAGTAGTGTTCACTTTATTACTTGTACTTGTTATAATGTCACTATCTTTTTTTCATTTTTATGCCCAGCAAAAGAATTTGGAAGGTGCATATAGTATTACTGTTCATCAATCCATCAGCCTGTCACACCTTGTGTTTGCTTTTTGGTCAGTTTCTCAGGCATCGCTATTGACTCATTCATGCAGCTTATTATATCATTTCTAGGAACAACAACAGTGTACCAAAAGTAGGCCATTTTAATTATGTCTTTAGGTTAGTTTCTGAGGCATTTTTTATCTCAAAGCCATACATCTTTGTTGATGTAGCTTGGTGAGTACAAGAGCATCATGCCAAAAATATAGGTCACTGTGACAAATTTTATATTTCAGTGACTTTAGTTAAGCTTTGGGTTTAGGTCAGTTTCATAGACATTGCTAGTCCAGCAGTCATGCAGCTTGGTCTCTGGATACATTTTGATGAGTACAAGACCAATGTACCAAAAACAAAACATGACACTGTGAGCTAAATATCTCACTTAAGATCTGTATCTTGAGTCCCTCTTGGGGCTTGAGGTAGTAGAATAAGTTTGACCTGCCCTCCATTGTATTGTAAGCATCGACTTGTGGAGGCAATCTTTTTGACCTTGGATGCATCACTTTATGATGTTGTTGAGAAGGACTGGGACTTTGAAAGAGGTTTACACAGAAACTTTCATTTTGTATTTTAAGGATTTTAGCCTTTTTTACCTTTATTAGTTTTGTAGGCCTCTTTTGGGATGAATGAACTTAATCAGCCTTATATAGCTAATATTGTGCTGATGTATTTAGGGAATATTTTTCATGCACATTTAACTGCATGGCCATACAGAAAGGGGGTTCTGAGGCATTCATGCTGTATGAGCACATTTTTTGTTTGTGACATTTTTATTAACAACCAGAAATGTATCTCCCTTTACATTGTAAGAAATATGTTTTTAAAATTGTGATTTAAAGAAAAAAATATTTTGATCATGAAGTGTGACTTTTAAATCTAGTGCTATGATTTCTTATTTTTGGCAATTGTTTTATAGTATGAGTTTTGTTCTGTTTTATAGTAGGACAGGGTATGGCAGATAAATGGATTGATACATGGATTGACAAACAGTTTTGTATGAGGACATTGTATGACTGGTAAACGATTAATAGATGAATTGAGGAAGAGTTTTGTAGTAGGACATGGTATGACAGGTAAATGATTGATAGATGAATTGAGGAAGAGTTTTGTAGTAGGACATGGTATAACAGGTAATTGATTGATAAATGAATTGAGGAAGAGTTTTGTAGTAGGACTTGGTATGACAGGTAAATGATTGATAAGTGAATTGAGGAAGAGTTTTGTAGTAGGACATGGTATAACAGGTAAATGATTGATAGATGAATTGAGGAAGAGTTTTGTAGTAGGACATGGTATGACAGGTAATTGATTGATAAATGAATTGAAGAAGAGTTTTGTAGTAGGACATGGTATGACAGGTATATGATTGATAAGTGAATTGAGGAACAGATAAAGAGTATCATACTACATCTGATGTCAATCAGATTAAATCTTAAATTTACTTACATCTAACAAATACTGATAAACGTTCATGTTCTATCAACCTTCAGAATTCCAGGTCAACACATTTTTAGTAAACCCATCAGATAAAGCATTATGTCCTTTAGATAGACCTATCACTAGAAACAGTAGGTTCTGAGTCACATTTTTCACCTTGATAACTGAGAAAGCTGTAATTGTTGAATTAAAATGTCAACAGGACATGATTAGTATCTGTCAGATATCTCAAATTTAATCAGATTGCATTAACTGCTTTCACAAGAATGTGTTGATATTATTAAAGGTATTTTTTAAAGTGCTGTTCCAGTAAAATATGCTCAGGAACCAGGGAAGGTACTTTCAAATTGGAGTAGTCATCCACAGATACAATTTATAATTTTGTATAATTTTCATGCAACCTCTTTTGTATACTCAGAGTACCCATACATACCTTGGATTTTCTTGTGCCTTCCCTATGTACCATGCATGTTTATATGGATCAGCCAAATATGGAAGAGGTTGGATGCCTTTTATTTGATTTCTTTCATTTTTTGCAGTTTCATTTCATCTAAACAAATGTATTTAAAAAGTCTCATTGGCTGACATGTTGAATTGTGAGTGAGATGAAATTGAATGCCTTTGCTATTTATTTGAATGTTTTATGGAATAATTTTATTAAATGCATTTGTTTTCCACAAAAAAAATATGTTTAAAAAACCAAGAATTTATATCAGCTCATTTTCCAACAGAAAATATATGTTAAGAAACAATAGATTTATTTTAAATTTTTGTCCTTTTTGTTTATGTTTATAACAAATTTGAATGGATAATCATGGATTCAGGATTATACTGTGGTTATAAAGTTTATAAATTCTGAAAACAACTGAAACAAAAGGGATCTTTTTGCAAAAAAAACGATATATGCTTTCTTTGGTAAATTCCATATCATGCCAGGTCCAGATTTCATCAACATAAGTCTTAAAATTATGTCTGGACTAAAAGTATTTTTGATCAGTCAGTTTTAAGTTGTACTTCAATTTCATTTGATAAGATCAATAGATTTTAGGCTTAAGATTAAGTCCAGACTTGAGTTTTGTTGGTAAAATCCAGGCCAGAATATGAAAGATTGGGCATACTAGGTCATCATTTAAGTCATTTTATTTCAGGGAGTTTCTTATAAGGAATTAATAAGCAACACATTTGCATTGAATGAAGAATACATTCTTTATTTCCTTAACCATCCACCAGTGCTACATTGTATGCACTCGCCAAGCAGAGTAAGAATCTGAGTGCATACAAATTGGCCAGATATGCATATGAGAAATTGCAAACTCTACGTGTTCCAACTCGCTTCCAGGAGTCAGTTGATCTAGGAAGTATCTCAATTAGATCAAAAGCATTTGTTGATGCAGAGGTAGGTTTGCCTTTATAACATAAATTATCCATGTCATTCTTGCACTTTTTTCATCTTAAAATTTTGTGATAATTGGGATGTGGATCAGACCCAAATTAAAATATTGTCAGTTTTGCCCTTTTCTCTGTCTTGCCAACATCAGTCCTAAAAAATTTTCTTCAAAATTTCCAAAGCATTTATTTTTTTCATGCTGTGTACAAGACTCTTCAGCACCATACCATAATAATGTTTCTTATATAACCCTGTCAGTATTGTAACTTTACATATAAAAAGCTTTTCATTTCTATGAAACTTTAAAAATTATTCCATTGTGCTGACTCAGTCCAAAACTTATGGGTCAGGTAAGAGGAAACAAACAATTTATAACCTTGGTCCAATGTGTAGGTAAATATCTTTACAATAGTCCATTCTTGATGAGGCACTTCACAAGGGTGACCACCACAGATATGATGCCATCTCATGTTGCATGTTTCAGTGAAAGTCAGCAACCATTATTTTAAAAAAAAAGAAAAGCTGTCTTGAAGTACAGCGCAGCACATCAGAAAAGCCATAAAAATATACCATGTTATAGGCAAAATGGTTGACTTTAACTAAGTTATGTTAAATAATATTATCTATTTATCTGTGAAAAATGATCAATGATCATGTCATGTTATATGATGAACCATGCTGTGGTGAGGTGCATAATATTAAAGAACCATATTGATTATACCTGTATTAAAGGGACTATGCTATGGTTAGATGCTTAATAGAAAGGAACCATCATGACTGTACCCATGTTATATGACAGACTGTGCGATGATGAGGTACTTAAAAGTAAGGAACCAACTGTACCCATGTTATATGACAGACTGCGCCACCATGAGGTAGTTAATAGTAAGGAACCATCATGACTGTACCCATGTTATATGACAGACTGTGCAATGATGAGATACTTAATAGTAAGGAACCATCATGATTGTACCCATGTTATATGACAGACTGTGCAATGATGAGGTACTTAATAGTAAGGAACCATCATGACTGTACCCATGTTATATGACAGATTGTGCCATGATGAGGTACTTAATAGTAAGGAACCATCATGACTGTACCCATGTTATATGACAGACTGTGCAATGATGAGGTACTTAATAGTAAGGAAACATCATGACTGTACCCATGTTATATGACAGACTGTGCCATGATGAGGTACTTAATAGTAAGAAACCATCATGACTGTACCCATGTTATATGACAGACTGTGCCATGATGAGGTACTTAATAGTAAGGAACCATCATGATTGTACCCATGTTATATGACAGACTGTGCCGTGATGAGGTACTTAATAGTAAGGAACCATCATGACTGTACCCATGTTATATGACAGATTGTGCCATGATGAGGTACTTAATAGTAAGGAAACATCATGACTGTACCCATGTTATATGACAGACTGTGCCATGATGAGGTACTTAATAGTAAGAAACCATCATGACTGTACCCATGTTATATGACAGACTGTGCCATGATGAGGTACTTAATAGTAAGGAACCATCATGATTGTACCCATGTTATATGACAGACTGTGCCGTGATGAGGTACTTAATAGTAAGGAACCATCATGACTGTACCCATGTTATATGACAGACTGTGCCATGATGAGGTACTTAAGAGTAAGGAACCATCATGACTGTACCCATGTTATATGACAGACTGTGCAATGATGAGGTACTTAATAGTAAGGAACCATCATGACTGTACCCATGTTATATGACAGATTGTGTAATGATGAGGTACTTAATAGTAAGAAACCATCATGACTGTACCCATGTTATATGACAGACTGTGCAATGATGAGGTACTTAATAGTAAGGAACCATCATGATTGTACCCATGTTATATGACAGACTGTGCAATGATGAGGTACTTAATAGTAAGGAAACATCATGACTGTACCCATGTTATATGACAGACTGTGCAATGATGAGGTACTTAATAGTAAATAAACACCATGACAATACCCATACTAAATTAGGGACTGTGCTTACAGAGAAGTATTTAATAGTAAGGAAGTACTATGACCACATCCACGTTATATGAGGAACTGTTTTATTGTGATGTGCTTATTAGTAGAGGTGTACAGTATTACTGGTATACTGGTTTACTGTGTTACTTATTTCCAGTGTAGTTTCAGTCGGTAAGGAATGTTTTATGGAAATTCTCGAGTAATAGTGTTTCAACTTTAGTGATATTAACAGCATGTTTTAATAATTCATGACAAAATAATTTTTAAAATTATCTCATGTTTTAGAAAGTGATTGTATCTATCATACATTAATGGTTAATATTACCAAAATGATTAGATTTAGAACCTTTCATACCATGTTTAACACATGGCATATATGGCAACACAGTGGCCAAATGTAATTTTGTGAAAGACATTCATGCCAAATCCAACATTTGGAAAAAAATTGATTAAATAAAACAACACGTCATGTTACAGTTATTTATAAGCATATGTGAATGTGTTAAGTACAAATATTCCTTTGTAAGACCGAATCTTTGTATGATTTTCAGGAGTGAAATTGTTTTCTGTCTGAAAATTGCATAATTTCTCAATTCCACTGACTATTTTGTTATTTGTTGAGTGAATGTGTTTTATGTTAGGCCTTCTCTGATAAATATCTTGACTGGGTGTAGGCATCCCACACGAAGTTTCCCTGCCTATCATATCAATAGTCTGCTAGTAAATTATAGGCTGTCAACGCTTCCTGTTTTCATCAATAAGTTTTCAACTGTCCGCACTATGTCTTACACATCAGGGATAGTGTTCCCACTTAAGTTCAAGATTTTAGGTTGCAAATTATACAATAATAAACATACTCATAGGAGATTCAGCTTCTATAAGGTAGTAATCATTTAATATGGGAGGAAGTGTTGCTGTGATTTTTTGAGCTGGTGTTATTTTATTATAAATCAGAGCAAGATATTTTTTCCAGCTATTTTTAAAGAGAAATTAAAAAAAACATGTCAGGCCTTTCTCACTGAACATTTAATTGTTGGCCTCTAATTGTAATATACCATGATACATGCCATGTTATGTTCAGAAATATTATAGTATACAGTTTGTTGTGGTACCCAGCTCTGCTTAATCATAAGGAACTATTTGGACCAGACCTGTCTTATATTAAGGACTGTGCCCATTGACATAGGTGTGATAAAGGTGTCACTTTTCCTAGTAAAATTCTTGTTGATGTTGTTTCTGGTGGTGATATAGGCATCATCATTACATTTTTGCAATTAGCACCATTTTTTAACTCTGTTACATGAATTGTCTTAGAACTTGATATGTGCATTTCTCTTGATAGGTGCTATTCAACATAGACAAAATAGGTCACAAAGACTTAATAAGTGCATTTCTCTTTCATGGGTACTATTCAACATAGACAAAATAGGTCATAAAGACCTGATAGGTGCATTTCTATTAATGGGAACTATTCAACATAGACAAAATAGGTCACAAAGACCTGATAGGTGCATTTCTCTTGATGTGTACTATTTAGCAGACAAAATAGGTCACAAAGGTCTAATTTTCTTGCTTTAGTGACCTTGAGATGCTTAGATTGTGCCCTGTGAAGCAAGCAAGACTTAGAAATTTGCAAAATTTTTGTGTACAGTGGCAATGTAAAGACAAATGTAGATAATGAAATTTTTTTACCTTATTAAACATGCATGTGTACTACTATGTAGTATTGGATGATGACATATAGATGCCTCATGTAATGTCATGCCATTTTTTAATATTTTTTTATTCAGGAATTACTGTCAATGTGCTACCGTTGTTCCACCACAAATCCTTTGTTGAACAGTGCAGGAAACCAATGTATTAACTGTAGACAGCCATTTGTACATTCCTTCGTATCTTTTGGTAAGTATATACTTCATTATACGGATTGTAAGTTCTCAACAGAATTTTGACAGCTAAGCTCTTTTGATGGTTAAGCAGAACTTGCTGGACTAATGTGTTTCTTTAGCAAGTACACCCACCCCATCATAAACTACCCTAAAGTGGTGTCGTAAAACATAGAACATAGCATAAGCAAGGGTATTGGGTTTTGAGGTATCTCTAAATAAATTACTAAAGGGATCGGCATCAATAGGGAGAAGATTGGTTAAATACTCATTTTATTATTGCTTATTGAGTAATGGTCACTCATTATTTAAAGATATATAAAGCATTACTCCAAGAAATTTCAGTACACATCATGTGTTCTAGCAACAACATTGTCTATTACATCACTGTTTTTCACATGTGAGTGAGAGTAAATGCTAGTGTAACTGTTCATTTAGAATGGAACTAGATTCTTTTTTTTTTCCAAAAAGATTGACATTTATTTAGAGAAATAAAATCATAAGAACTCAATATTTATATTGTTCTGTCATTGAAGTATTGATCCTCAGATTTAGTTGCAAGTGATTACATTTTTGCTTAGTGCTGATTTGGAAAATGTTAAGTTCACTGCAGATTTTGGATCTTGCTTTACTGTGATGAACACTGTCCTTGAAACTCAGCTTTTCATGCATCAGGAATGCCTTTCACTTCATTAATTTTTGTTTCCTTGATCACATTTGTAAATGATTGTGGTAAACCACTGATTAGGGTTAAATACTGCAATTATGTTATTGGCACAATAACTCTTATAAACATATATCAATTGACAAACAACTATAATCATTATCTTTTACACAGGTGTGATTTCTGTGTTGTTTAACCTTTTCAATTTTTCCTAGTTTACTTGTTTTGATAGAAAAGATGTAATTAATGTTATAATGCAGAGGTCTACTTTTAATTCAGTGTAACAATGCAGTCAACACTCCTGCAAGTTACAAATCTAAACAACAGCATTTTAATTAGGTTCTAGAGGAAGCACTCATGCACATTGCTTTCTGTCGCTTGACACTGATTCCTTTGAATGCAAGAGGGCATATCACATTTAATTTTATGATTTTCTACTGAAACAGAATTAAGGGATAATACTAAAACATGAATTTCACTTGATAGGATTTTTTTAATTCATATTTATTTTTGAAAGTATTGCCACCAATAGGCAGTATCAGCATGTGCACTGATCTATATATTTTGCTTTATAAATATTTACAATTTATTCAGATTGGATGTAAAATCTATGCAGTAAGTTAAATAACATATTTATCACACTTGTGAAGCTTATTTTTATGATATGAGAGAACATTTATGTGTAACTTTTTTGTGAAATATTTTGATACAATGGTAAATATATCAATTATTAAATATCTTAGCAGTAAGTTTAAAATCTTAATGCAAAAAATGCAGTGTCATAAATTAATTTTTTTTCTATTGAAGTATGGTTTTAACATTTTTGCTTGATTCATTGTTTGATAAATTACTTTATATTGAAATTGATCATAATGTAATTTATTCTACTAATTAAGTTCTTTTGATCGATAATGTTTGCATCCTTAAACATGATGTTTTTAGTTATTTTTCACTAGTTTGTATGAGTATTTAGTATGCTTAAACATACAGAATATATTTTAATATAGGATATGGTATTCCCTTTAGAAAATAAATATGACATATTTTGAATGCCTTGATAATTCTTTTGACATGTAAAGAATTTTTTTTGTGAGCTTTGGTGAATTACAAAACAATTAAACTAATCCATGTGACCCATATTTATGAGTTAGGCATAGATGTTAAATTCTGTTTATTACATTATACATTATTAAATAAACTATTCCTAAAATCATTGAAATGCCTCAAACATTACTCCACAAATGAGAGATGATTCTAAAACATGAAATTAATGATATCATGAGAAAAGTAGTAGTAAAATGAAGGATCTTATGTTAGTGGTCTTGTACTTATCTACTCCTTTGATCATGACAGAGGTGCTCCCCCTTGTGGAGTTTGTCCTGGAGGATGGCATTACAGATGAGGAAGCAGTCCAAATTCTGGATCTGGCAATTCCCAAACAGAAGAATGAGAAAAAGTGGCAGGAATCCAGAATGGGCAGTATCCTTGATGAAGTAGTTGTGATAAACTGGTTTGTACAGAAATATTCGTATTTTCATCATACTGTTGCATCCAGCTATATTTATTTGACATGACACATCTTTATAATTCAGTATGAAATCAGTCAAGAAACAAACATCAAAATCAGCAGCAGAAAAGTCACTGATATTTAGTTACGTGGTTTTAGATCATCATGATTCTGCCTCCATACGAGTAACTTCTGCCTGAGATGTATTATGAGGGCAAGCATTTTTGTATTTCAAGATTTTTTTATCTTTTGTAATGGTTTTCTCATCATAAATGACAATGTTACAAACTATGTAGGTCTTGTTGGTAAGATTATATCTGCTACAATAAAACCACCATTTAGGTCTTCAGTGTCTTTGCTTTTCCCCCATTTTATCTTACTTGGATGTATAGTAAGGTAAGCTTATGGCATGTCTGTGGGTCCACCATGTGTTGTGTGTCATGCATCCATCAAACTTGCCATTTTTAACTTCTCAAAAATCAGTGGACCAATTTTGACCAAATTTTCCACAGCATCCTGGCACAAAGAGCTTTCAATTTATACAAATGATGCTAATTCAATATCAAATATGGTCACCAATACTGATAGCTTTGGAACTTTTTAATCAACCTTTTGGTAAAACACCACTAAAACAAAGTTATCAAATTTAGTAGCATTCTGGAATAGGGCTTTCAAATTCATTAAAGTAATGCTGATCTGCCTTCAGATGTGGCCCCATTACTAAAAACAGAAAAAATATTATTAAAAAAATATATGATCCTTCCAATCACTTTGTATCACAAGGTATTGACTCAGATTTGACCAAGCATGACAAAAAGCATCCAAGCATAGAGACCTTTCAAGTTGTATAAATGATGCTGGTCCACCTTCAAATATGGCCACCATCACCAAAAATAAAGAAATCTGTTCAGTACTTTTTTTTAAAAACTGCATAGCAGAATCTGACCCAATTTTATACAAAGTGTCCTGGCACACAGGGCATTCCGACTTGCTTTCACAAGTTTGCATGTCACTTAAACTAGTAAACAGGATCAGGTCCATTGTTTGAATTGTAGGGCAAACTCAACAGATGACAAAGATACCAGATATTTTAACTTCTTTTTTCTTAAGTGCTTCATTATTTAGGGTTCTCACTGGCATTTTACTTCATGGACTTCTTTTTGTCCAACATGTAGCTTATATTGCAATTCTATCCCATGTTGAAAAGATGGCATCTTTTATTTGATTTTGTTGCTGCATACTATCTTTATTTTTTAAAGTCCAATTATAAGTCTTACAGTTTTCAGTGGAAATCCTTCAAGACTTGTGACCCCTATCTGGACCTGACTAAATAAAAACACAAGATTGCTATAAAAAAAACTTAATTGAAATGATGGACTTCTTTTATATATTTTTGAGTTTCAAACCAAGTTCTTGTATCACGGTTAAAACATTGTTGTATCTATTTGCATTTAGATTGGTTTCAAATACATGGAGAAAGAGATATGAAACCACAGTGCAATAGATAACACTGTCTCCACCCAACATCCAGTTTACAGAATTTCAGCTTATTATGTTATTAATTAATTGACTCCTTAGAAAAAAAGAATGGTATGTAAGCTAATAATTTAAAATGTTTTTTTCCTCCTTGAAAGAATGCTAATGTTTGGCAGAGGACCTTAAAGTATGTGAAGAAAATTCAGTGAAAATTGGATAAGAGGTGTTTATCAAATTTAGAAATTGAATGTAGTCTAAATTATAGCCGCAAAGATAACTCACTAGTATAACCATCTTACCCAGCTATAATAAATGTAACCTATTGATGTTCTTGGCTTATCAAGCAGTAACATATGTAACCCATTGGTATTCTTGGCTTACCCAGAAATAACATATGTAATCCATTGGTGTTCTTGGCTTACCCAGAAAAAGCATATGTAACCCAGAAATAACATAATTGGTGTTCTTGGCTTACCCACCAGTAACATATGTAACTCATTGGTGTTCTTGGCTTACCCAGAAATAACATATATAACCCATTGGTGTTCTTGGCTTACCCAGCAATAACATATGTAACCCATTGCTGTTCCTGGCTCACATGACATTTGTATATATTACATTGTTATAGCCACATAGGTGACCAATTGTTCCTGTTAACCCAACAATTGTACATGTTATTTATAAATAATCCCATAGATAACCCCAAGATATTCCTCATGAACACCGCATTTGGAATACATATTCACACTTAATTGTTGAGTAAAGACTCTTGGACTGTCTATTATGTGATAGTTGATTGATAGCTGCCACACTTGACTGAGAGTTGTTTCTTTCTAGAGTCTTGTAAATATTCGAATTAGTTTTTTTTTATTTTCTCACTTGATCTGAACCTAGCTACTGTGTTATACAGCATTCCATATAAAAGTTACTGTTTTGAGACAATCTTTATTTATCAATACATTATAAAAATGAAGACTTAATTATTGTATAATGTTGATTATTATATAATTGTCCTTGACAAAATTAAAGATGTACAGAGCTTGAGACTCGGAGCTGATGAACCAGAAACTGATGAGCCAGATGACCCATTTTCAGCCAAACTCATGACCTTTGATGTAAGATGAGCCATTTACATTTCACATTTAATCAAGTTCTTTGTTCAGCATTGTATTGTCTATATTCAGTCCTGTGTTAGATATGCATGAAATTACAGATGGGAAGATTATTTTTATATATTTAGTTATTTGATAAAAAAAATGAAAGGTAGTAAGGGAATTACTTTGGTTTTTAGTTTGTCTGCTGCCCATTAGATTTTAAAAGGGTTCTCTTTTTCTTAACTGTCAGAGGATATGGAGAGATAGATGAATTCAAAATTGTAAAGAGCTATAATGAAGGTTTAATTGATTTGTATGACTCTTTAGGATATTTCATAATTTGCATCAAATGCTAACCAAGTATTTTTATAAAATTAGAGTCAGTTGGTATTATATACCAAGGTTTGGAAAATATATATGACTCTCAGTATAATTGTTTTATGGTATTTTATTATTTATTTGCAGCAGAACCAAATGAAATGACCTAAATCAGTGATGTAAATCAGTACTACTTCTAAGTTGACCTCATGTTGTAATTTATATACAATGTAGAAATATAATAGACCTTTTGATTAATACAGGCTTCACCTTTTTGTATAACACAACTTGTTGATCACAATTACAGCAAGGAGGTACAGAGTTCAGGCCAGTGGTGGTCAACAGATCAGTATTACAGACAATATCTAGAGCTGAGGTCTATGTTTTAAAATGGCCTAAGCCTCTGCGTTACCAGTTTTTTAAGACGTTGCTGCCTGATGTTACGATAACAAAATGTCCATCATGTAACAAGGTAGGATCAAGTTCCAGTTTTTAAAAGATCCAAAATAACATAGTCATTAAAGAGACATTACAGGTTGAAAAATTTCAAATATTTCCATACCACTATACAGAAGTAATACAGTAACTTTTTATCTCTCTATTGAATCTAGCATACTTCTGGATGTAAGGTTTTACTTTCGGAATAAGAGAATTTCAGTTTCAGCTAGTCTATTTAGCTTACCTGTATAAAATAAAGGAAAGCTGTTATACCTTATCAAAAGCATTAGCATCAGTGTTGTCAGTGTTGACATATATAAAAGCATATGGACATGTACAGGATCACTGCATCTTGTTTTCTTCCTAGGTACTAGGCAACAGTTTAAAGTGTGTTTCATTGCATCTACCTGCTGAGTAGGAAACTAAAGGGGTAGCTTTGTACATGTACTTTATTTGTGGGCTCGAACCCCAGCCAAGTCAAACCAAAGTTATAAAAATGGTACTAGCAGCTGCCTCACTTACCACTCAGCATTAAGAGGTTAATGCGAGGACTGATTGGTCTGGTGTCAGGATAATGTGACTTAATGGGACATGATGCTACATCTGTGTGGCATGATGTCCCAGTGTTAGACATCACTATAAACTGCCACACTGCAGACATTGTAGCGATATGACTCAAATTGTTAAAGCTATATTAAAAATCAAAATCACATGCACACACTGTATTTGTGGATTCCTGGCTAGGTTTTGCTTTTAGCTTATGACCACAGTTTTTTTAGATGTAATCATGAAACTATGTGAGGGATTGCAATTTCATGAGTATTAATGCACCCTCATTACAAAAGTTGGTAATTATGATCCATATTTCACGCTTCAGTGGCTGATGATTTTTTTAATTGCAGTTTCTTTTGTTGTCCATGACAGAATCAAGTTAGATGATTGCATGTATTTTTGATTGCATCTTACCCTTTCATAAAAAGGTCACTCTGACACATTTTATTGGCTGAGGTTAATTTTTTGTTAGCTTTTTGCTCATGACATCATGAGTTTTTTTTTAAAAACAAGCATCCACTGTCATACCTGTAATCGTAAAACTTGGTGAGGGGATGCATTTTGACAAATGTTAAACCTTCTTTGCCTTTGGTTAAGTCTTGTATTTTAAATTTATTTCACAAGCACTGTTCATGCTAGTCAATTACATTAGACAGTTGAATGTATCTGTATTAGTAACAAACCTTTACAACAAAAGAAAACCAGTGTGGGACTTGTATAACATGTTGGGGCTTAGGTTTTTGCATTTTAGCTCATAACCTGATAGTTATTTTACATGAGTTCTATCCTTTCTAGAATCATGAAACATAGTTAGGGCATGCATTTTGATGAGCAAAATGTATGTCATCATGATCCATATTTTAAATTTCACTGACTTTGCTTAAATATTTTGTTTGATGATCATTTCTCAGAAACAGTTCATTAGAATCATGAAATTAATGATGATACATTATTAATACCAGACCCTTACAACAAAAAGAAGATTACCATGACCTATATTTGAATCTTGCTAACTTTAGTTCTATTTTTACATTTAGGTGATGACCTCACATGTTTTTGGCATGCTGTATGCTATGCATATTATCCTACCTGGAGTCATGAAATGAACGCATTGTAATAATTACTTCACCATTTTTTGCAAAAAGAGGTTTCTGTGGCCTGTATCTAGTGCTTCATTGACTTTGTCGAAATTTTGTTTTTTAATTTCATTTATTGGGTTTAGTTATATTAGAGTCATTAAAGTTTAGAACTGGATGGATCTTTGTTAGTATTCTATCCTGACAAGCAAAAATGTCATTTGACCTGCATTTTATGTATTACTAACATAGGTTGTTGAGATCATGACCACACAGGTTTTTAGGGCCCCATATCCAGATGAAGGAAGCCTATAGTAACCTTTTCCATCTGTCTGTCCATCCACACATCTTATAACTACAAAAACTCTGTAACCCTTCCACATATTTGGATGCCATTTAATAAGTGAATTACCTATGACACATAGAAGTGCCTGTTAATGGTTTTCACTTTTTTGGTGCAATATTTGGGAAGTTATTGCCCTTTTTCAATCAGTTTAAGATCACCACTATGGCAAATCATTGTAATCAACATTTTCCCAGAGGCATAAATTAGCATTTTATGGGTTTTGTCTTGTCAACTCTAGCCTGTAATCAGAGTGTGTGTGTGTGTGATTTGGATTTTTTACGTAGCTTTAACAGTTTTTCAGTGATATTGCTACGATGTCTGCAGTGAGGCAGTTTATAGTCATGTCTAGCACTGGGACATCATGCTGTAGACACATAGCATGATGTCCCATCCAGTCACATTATCCAGACACTAGGCTGACCAATCCTAACACTAACCTCTTAATGCTGAGCACCAAGAGAGGCAGCTGTTAGTACCATTTTTGTGAGTCTTTAGTATGAATCAGCCAGGGATCAAACCCACAACCTCCTGCATCTTGTAATCAGTGTTGTTCAAGAACCATTCAACATAATCAGATGCAATTTCGTATGAACATTGTGTCATTGACCTAGATGTACCTTATATGTGTTTAGTCTCTACAACTCCACTTTGGATAGAGCTATAGTCCTTGATAATTAAGATAATGTCATAACATTGGATTTTGCTTGTAACTTGCATATACATCATGAACCAGTCAACATATATTGCTGAAGTCTGGTATGAACTTACATATGCCTTTTATGGGTTTGATCACAACTAATCAATATGGGATAGAGTTATGTCCCTTACCAAGCAAAATCTTGTCTTGACATGATTGGAACTCGTAATTCAGGATAGCTCAAGCAGCATTCAACTTATTCAGATGGAGTTTGGTATGAACATTATCTTTTAAACCTAGAATTGCCATTTAAGTGGTTTGCCTCCTCTCGACCAATTAGGGCCATGTCAGTCAATTTAATAGCTTTGCACATGAACCATTCAGCATATTCTGAGGCAGTTTGAAAAGTGGACATCATGCATTATATGTGAGACTTTGGTTGTAGTGGATAATCAATCGAGTTACTGATGCATGACCTATGCTTGATATAGTGATCATACTGACTGTCACTCTAAGTAAATTCAAAGCCTTTGACTTCTGCCCAGTAAAGTCTGACTTAAAGAGGGGATAATGGCAGCAGCTTTTCCTGCAGATTTTATCAACAATGACTTGAATACAAAAACAAAGAAATATGTTAGTGGGATTTTTTCTTCATCTTATAGTACATCTGCTTTGATATCATGGAAAAAGAATGCCCCTTTGTTATTTTTTTTTGTATCTTTTATAGCCTGTAACAAGGGACAACATTTCATGGGTTGATATCACTTTAATCTAAATTTATTTTCTGCATGATAATTATTGTTTACATTTGCTGGTGGAGGCTACTAAAAGTTTTATATTGGCAATCAATGTTATCTTAGATTACTTTGTGGGAGGGGTGTTTTATTTTGAACCATGATTTGGTCACAGTTTTTATACCTTTTACTTATATAGTTCTTAGTCTTTAGCTTCTACTATCAGAGGTTTGAGTGAGAAATTTCTTTCACTTTTAAAGAGTTCTTTTGTCCAGTTGAAATTGTGATATTTTCTCATATTCCAGTTGTTCCACACAGATGACTTTGAGTTGCAGTACCTACAGAAGGGCTATTGTCCATTTTGCCGTGTGAACCTTGATGACTAGTCACAGTTTTATCTGCAGTATATTGCTATTGTTATTGCTGTTCTTACATGGAATATTCATGCAGTAAATAGCTGTCCTATTTAATGATATACAGTGATGCAAGAGGAACATTCGGATCCACATTAATTTGTCATATTGAAACAGATTATGAGGGTCTTCCCTTTTAATTTCACGGTAATGTAGGGAAATGATTTTCCTAACTTGGCAGGTGAATATGAGAATGGTTCTAATAATCAATGAGTTTGAATAATTAAAAACAACAATTTTTTAAAAATTTTAAATATAAACTAAACGACAGACCTATGTTTAGAAGGTTGTAAAAGCAAAAGTTGTACTGTGAAAAATCTTCTTGACAACTGTATACTATTGGACAAGAAGAAATTAATGCTAAGTCAACTTTTGGTGTACATTTGTCTCTGTATACTATTGGACAAGAAGAAATTAATGCTAAGTCAACTTTTGGTGTACATCTGTCTCTGTTCCTAAAGGCATTTTAAAACTGTTTCTCAAACTTGTTTGGTCATATATGCAACACTGTACAGTGTAATAGATCACCCCTTAATCAAGCTTATTATGTTTGAAACTATTGTTGTCTTGCCTGGTATAGAGTATAGTGAGACATAACCATAGG
The DNA here is from genome assembly GCA_016746295.1 of Potamilus streckersoni. NCBI lineage: Eukaryota > Metazoa > Mollusca > Bivalvia > Unionida > Unionidae > Potamilus > Potamilus streckersoni. The sequence continues at coordinate 1,082,024 of JAEAOA010002240.1, forward strand.
GATACAAGACTGTACAGTGTAATATATCGCCACATATTCACAAAACTTATTATCTTTTAAACCATTTTTGTCTTGCCTGGTAGAGTATAGTGAGACTTTGAGATAAGGATACAACACTATATTATGAGATCACACCATATACAAGCTGCATGACACCTAACACCATTCATGTCTTGCCTTGTAGGATATGGTTTGCAATAGGTATAGTGATTCTTCATTATTGTACAGTGTAATAGATCACCCTGTATCCAAGCTGTATTACATGCAACACCATTATTGTCTTGCCTGAGACATGGGTATAATGATACTGCTGGGTACGGGTTGGGGTTGGTGGTGATGGATGGATGCATCACTGCATACATTACAGGTGAGACACAGTTACTATACAGAATGTATGCAGTTCATTCATGTTATATATGGATCATTAGGAACTGTTCATATAATACATATTAGAAATTAAATGACTGTTTATAATTTCTGGCTCTAAAAGATCAACAAAGGTTACATTGAATCAACTTGCTTGTAAATTATTCTTATGTGAAATGAGGACAATAAATGTTAAAATCCTTGTATTATATGTAATGAAACACTTGTGATCTAAATCTGAAAAATTGATGATAAATCAGCACTTAATGTTACAAAAATATAAATAAGAATACATTAATAAGGATAATGATTCTAAAATTTATGTCCTATTCTAATTGAACATAATTTAATAGTTTTGAATCTCATATTTTTTCCACTGTTGACTTCCAAATGATAATAAAAATGTGTAATTTGTAATTTTCATTAGTGTTTGAACACCATAATGGCATATGTTACATGTGAACCTTAGAACTTCAATCAGTTTGTGTACAGACTTAAGTTTTCCTTATAGCTGATGATGAATCTTGATTTTCGTTCCTTTCATTTCATTATATGCATTGGTGAACATAGAACAGGTATGTTCTGGGCATGACATTTAGTATTCACAATGTTTGGTTCTCTTCAGAGTATAAAAGTGTAGGTAAATAACACATTGCATGTTTTGTATTGTGCATTGAATGCATTGCTGAATAGACTGATAACTTTAAGAGAAAAAGAGCTGTATCGTTTTTTTCACTATGGCCATCCCCAGATAAAATTGACTTAATAGAAAATAAGTCCAAATTAATCATAACACAGATATACACCAGCAAGAGAGGAAATACATCAAATTATACTGTGTTTACTTGATAATGCAGGTAAGTGGCCTATAATGCAACACATTAAGGAATAACAGTCTTGTATTTGAGGGTTTGAAGACAGTAATTGTAGTTTGTCACAACTTAAGCTTTACTATCAATGAATACCTGACAGTAAAATTATAAATCTCTTTTAACTGCCTCATACAAAAATATATTACCATATTTACTTGCTTATAAGTTAGGTCCTACTGTAGATTGTATAGACCTAGATCTGCCAGCAAATAATGCACCCACAAATCTGGGTCTATGCAGTTTTTAGGAGTAATCAGCAGAACAAGCATAGACCCTGAGCTGCCAGTGCATTAAGCAATGAGAGATCAGAGTCTATGTTGTATACACCCAATTTAAAAGGGATTATATACAGTATTCCCAATTTAACATGCATTTAAATATATTGTTCAAAAAAATGTTTAAAATGTGTGGCACTACATTAGCAAGAAAATTTATAATCCACAGTGGCATCAACATTTCAGACAGAATATTATGGTTTTAATGCAGCAAATTTCAATTGTTGTCAAATCAGAAAGTGTATTACATTTACATGTATGTTAAAATTAATGTAGACAATTTTCTGCTCAGTTTAAAGTTAATTATATTGACCAATCTAACAAGGGATATGTGATTATAGAAAAAAAATCGTTCATGGTTTCAGAAACTATTTACATTCCTTTTGCTTGTGTATAATACATGCACAGCTGGAAACAATATCAAATCAGATCTGATGAATTTCATTGTTTAGATGTGATGAATCCAATTATATTGATGTGACAGCAGATCTGATTCTGTGCTGTTCACTATTTGATGTAATTGACAGGTGGGCAAATAAGACATAGTCTACTTTGATTGTAAATATTGTGCTTTAAGGGTTTTGCAAATTTCATGGGCCATTTCATTGTTTCCAAGTATGTTTGAGTTATTCATGCTTTGCTTTACCAGATGTCAAGTGAGCAGACACTCATTAGAATATTGACCCTCATACATCAATAAAAGGTTCTGTAAATTTCTGTGAATAACCCACAAGTATGTTCAAAATTACAAATATACTATTTGCTACTGTATTTGTTTTTTACATAAATAAAAATACAATAATCTACATAATACATGGACTTTGGGGGCCCAGAGTGGCCTAGTGGTTTAAAGCGCTCACCGTTAACAGATCACTGCCGTCTCACCTCTGTCTGTGCGGGTTCGAGTCTCAGGCTTGGCTATCGTGGGTACATGAGAAAAGCCTGCTAGTAGATTCTCATGGGTCGGTGGTTCTTTATTGGGTTTTCCAGAATTCTCCTCCACTATTAATACTGGCTGCCATGTATAGCATATCTTGTGCTGAAAAATGGCATTAAACCCTACAACAACAACAAAATGTACTTTGCACTTTAAAAATTTATCTGATGAATTCATGATGCTGAAGCTGATTGTTGACACGACTTCCTTCCGTCAGCTCTTGCAGCGAAACTGGTGCTAAATGTCATGCTCAGAATTCCTTTGGGCCCCAATCGCAAGAACGAGAGGGAGATCCTGACGTATGGGCAGCTCAGGATATATATAGTCCACGCTCAGGATTGATCCCTGGAGAGGTCACTGCAGAATCGCTCCTGAGTGTGAGGAAACAACACGGAAGCTGGCAGTCTACGGGTTATAAGTCCCACCCGATTGGAGTAGGGCAGGGGCGCCATGGGTAAACTTCGACGGTGGGAGGGATCATCGCGTCGCAATAGCCGACTTACGTCCTCCTCAAACAGAGATCCTCTCAGTCAGTAAGGTGTCGGCTCGCCAACATCTTTCTGCTCAAGTGCGTGCCTGGAGCTCAATGTGATGCTCAGCATGACAAGCAGACGTGTACTCCGCACCAAAAAAAAGAAACAAGAAACCAACAAAGAAGACTTAAGCTTGAGGAGCCCCAAACAAGCATTCGCAAGCTGAACGTACGCACAGACGACCTCAGGAGTGAGTTGGACGACACCAGGAAGACGGCCATCATCGACAGAGTTCTCCAGACTAAATGCCCGAAGAACTGCCCTCCAGGAAACCAGGCTCGCCATCAGCGGCTCTCTCAGAGAGGAAAACCACGCCGTCCTTTCGAAGGATCGAGAACCTGAGGAGCCACACAAGCACTTAGTTGTCTTCTCCATCAAAATCACCTTCCTGGCTTCGGTTGAGCCACCTCCATGGGGCACTGAGACCCTTTTGTCCATCCGCCTTGTCACTGCTGCAGGTCCTGTCAATATCCTTAGTGTCTACACCCCACCCTCACGTTTTCAGAAGTTACAAAGTATCAGTTCTATGGGCAGCTGAACGAACAGATTAAACTATGCCCTAAAGACGAGCAAATATTACTTCTCATCGACTTTAATGCCAGAGTAGGTGAGGACCACGAGTCATGGCCTACCTGATTCAGATACCATGGCACATGGCAATGAAAATGGTCAGAGACTGTTGGATCTGTGTAACTACAATTATCTGTGCGTTATAAACACCTTCTTCAAGTGTAAGCCACAACAACAAGTATCATTGAAATACCCCATGTCTCATCACTGGCACCAACTCAACATGATCATCATCAGATGCTCTGCCCTGAACAGCTTCTTATCCACTAAAAGCCACCACAGTGCAGAGTGCTACTCCTACAACTCCCTCATGAGCAGCAGAGTGCTTAAACATCCACACACGCTACACCAGACCAAGCCAAATGGTTGCCCTCGCATCACCAATGCGCAGATGTCGGTGCCTTCCAAGGTGGCGGAGTATCTCCAGGACTTGCCAGAGCACGATGCCACAGCCAAGTGGAACACCATGAAAGGTACCATTTACAGCACAGTAAAGTCCACGTCAGGTTAAAAGGGACGGCCCAGCCAGGACTGGCTCAACGCACACCTTTAAAGGATGGAACCAGTAATGAAAGACAAACGAGAAACCTTCATAGCTTACAAACAATGCCCCAATGAACGAACGCTTGCTGCCCCCAGAAGTGCCTCAAGCACCTAAAAACGAATTGCTAGATTGTACGCGAACGAGTACTGGCAGGAATGAGTCCAGCGCAGTTCCGATTTTGGAAACATCCAGGGCACGCACAGTGCCATCGAGAAGGCCCCAGGCCCTACAGTAAAAACGGTCGCCCCAATGAAATCCTTGAAGATAACCGAACGCGAGCAACAGATGGCCAGATGGGTGGTGCACTACTCAGGACTGTACTCGCGAGCAACGTCAAACACCGATGCGGATGCTTGGATGCTTGTAACCGAAAATGTTAGAGCTCCATGGACAAATTTAAATGTATTTAATGAGCTTCCTACACATGTTATACGTTGTTGGATAGCTTAGATTATCAATTTCATTTCTATAATATTTGCAATGAAATACGTGTCACAGGTTCTACCAGGCAATGATACAAGCGCATAACAATGTTATATATATTCTTCCATTCGGCTTATTATTTGCGAATCGGTTTAAAATACAATTTTTTGTTGTTTTCATTGTTTGCCAAATTCAAATGGTATTGATCGATTTAGAATGATGCAAAACATATAAAATGATATTAAATATATGTGATAATCGGAAGTTATATAAGATTTATACTAGTTATTTACCGTAACTGAAAATGGTAGAGACGCACAGCAGACAAATTTATGCATATTTAATGAGCTACTTACATAAGTTATACATTGTCGGATAGCTTACATTATTAGCTTCATTTCTATAATATTTGCATCGAAATACATTTCGCGTGCGAAACAAGGCAAAGATACACGCGCATAGCAATGAAATATATATATATATATATATATATATATATATATATATATATATATATATATATATATATATATATATATATATATATATATATATATATATTCTTCAATTCGGGATTATTACGTGCGACTCGCTGAAAAATACAAATATTTTCATTTCACATGTCTATCAAATTCTAATGGCATTGATCGATTTAGAATGATAATAGCCATATAAAATGATATCAAGTATGTGATAATCAGTGGTTATACAAGATTTGTATTAGTTATTTACCGTAACCGAAAATATTAGAGGCGCACTGACAGAAAAATGTATATGTATTTAATGAGCTACCTACACATGTTCCATTAGACTATTGAATTTCTGATATTTTTTAGATGCACAAGGTAGTCATTTCTACTTATCCATTTTCAATAATAATATATATTTAAGTTCTTTCTTTCACTTTCATAGTTATAATTAACATGCAAGAATTAAACTTTCTTTTGTAAAACTAACCATTGTGACAATTAAAACATCGTTATAAAGGGAATTATAGTTTTCTCTATTTTCCATTGTCAACCACTGTGGGAATCTGAGTGTACTAATGTGTGACGTAGATTATGTCAGTGTTTCTGTGTCTGCCTCCTGAAAATATCCGGGCTGGATTTGTCTGTCGTCAAGCATAACATTATCGTACACACCATCAAGATCTTTTACTGACGTGACATCATTAATGTTGGTGATAAAATTAATAATATTATTGCCATCCTCATCCAACGACTTTGCAATTTCATTGAAGTCTTTGAGAACACTATATCGACGCTGCTCATCTACTGATGGTGCCACTAAATAAAGTTTATCCCACTTGAGCCATCTCATTATCAGGTTGAGTAAAAACTGGATTTTTACCAAACCCAGACAGACAGATGATGATTCCTTCCTCGAATGGAGTTTAGCATTGCCGGATGGTCCTTAACTGGTTCAAGTTTGAGTGTTGTAAAAAAGTTAATTAGATGCATATTAGTACAAATAACAAGGTATATAAATTTATATTGTGTTTAATGCATAGGCTTCGCAGATACAAATGTTCTGACAACAACAGTGACAGAGCATCATCGACGTGTGCTTACAGACAAATGCATAAAATGTGGTACAAAAATACAAATTTGTGTCGCCGTCTCAAGCAGCGCATAGTGGTGATATTGCTATCACACTCATGAAATTACCAGAAACTTCATGGGCTAAGTATCCTGGTGAGAAGCAAGTTCCTGGATATAATTATTGTGCTCCTGGAACTCGATTTTTTATAAAGCTTGACGAGCTCAACCAGCCAAAACCAGAAGAGCATCCAATAAATATGATCAAGCATGCCACAATCATGACATCACATATAAAACTGAGATCTATAACAATGACATATTACAGATGTCAATTTGATTCACACGTTCAAGTTTGTAAAAAATAAATCTCTTAGAGATTAACTCACAATTTGGCTGATAAGATCATCAATGAGCGATAACTTGGCTGTAGGAGCTGGTAATAATTCCCTAATAACATGATATGGAATCGCAAAATAAATAGAAAATTTTGGCTATTTTTATACCGCCATTTTGTTGCATCATCTTCACTTTCCTTGAAGCAGCTCAATGTAATTTTAGCAAAGTCAAGAGTGACAACATACATGTACATTATTATGAACTTATTAAAGAGAAAATAAAATATACTCAAAGACCAGAAAAACGTACATTTAAAATCGTGCAAACTTTAAGATCTCAAAACATAAGTTCATTCATTTAACTCATGTCCACCAACTGTATAATATGAATTCTTCTGTATATAAAGACACTGGGAACAAAACAATAGCCCACATATATTAAAACATTCTAAAACCTTTTTATTACACAGATACAGCCCATAATAACGGTTCATATTTTGAAACTACAGGTCATAATTTCAATGTACTGAATTTAGTGTCCGCATGCAGAATCCATCGGTTCACATGGAGACCTTTTATTGTGGCGCTAAAATAGTTCTAAATACATCTTGGCTGAGACACATTAAACTACTTTACTTCATTCAAACATGCAGATATTGCCATCTGACAATATGCACTTGCATACTGTTCGTGTCCTTGTAGTTCCAATGTTGTTATATGCAGAAACATTTTCGTACTGTTCAAATGCATGACATAGCTTTTAAGATCACCAAGCAGTTACATACCATGTTAAAGATAGATATTTGCATTCCATCTTATTCCCTGCCTGAAACTTCTGCACAAGTTAACCTTGTAGTGATCAGTGTTACAAAAGCATCACAAGTAGTTATTTAAAGTGATGATACATTTCACCCTCAACAGTTTACAGCTGAATCTAAAAATAACCTAAGATAAAAAATGTGCTTCTTACAAAAGGAATCATTAACATGGACAGAATAATAAATGCAGAACATAAAATTACTAATCTCACTGCAATCTTATCATTAGCACACTTCAGAAACAATATATTGGACTTACTGTTTGTCACTAACATGCTGCTCATATTCTATTGTTTATAATTTGTAAACTGAGAAATAGGAATGTTACTAATTACTTGTGCTATAATTGGAACAAAACAGCATGAATACTAATCAATGTAGCTTAATTGCTCAGAGTGAACAAAACAACTGGCTTAAGGTTGCCTAACTGACTAAATGTATGTAGGATAAGACAAAAAATGCAACATTATTTCAACTACCAAAGAATATTAATTATATAAAATATTAATTCTGCATAAACATGGCTATTAAATACAATTGTACAATATTTGTTCCTGCTACAGGTTCATGTCTGATAAACTTATAATAATGAAATATGAAAGTTCTGCTGCACTCTCTCTCTCTCTCTCTCTCTCTCTCTCTCTCTCTCTCTCTCTCTCTCTCTCTCTCTCTCTCTCTCTCTCTCTCTTGAATAGGGTGTGTGTGTGCAATTTAGATTTTTCACGTAGCTTTAACAATTTTTCAGTCATATCACTACGATGTCTGCAGTGTGACAGTTTACAGTGATGTCTAGCACTGGAACATCATGCCGCAAACATGTAGCATGTCCCACCAAGTCACATTATCCTGACACCAGTCCGACCAGTTCTAACACTAACCTCTTAATGCTGAGCGCCAAGCAGGCAGCTCTTAGTACAATTTTTATAAATCCTTGGTATGACTTGGCCGGGGTTCCTATTGGATGGTAGATAATGACACAAGAATTATAGTAAATTAAACTGAATAAATTCCAATTAAACCACTTTTATATGACAAAGAGTGGTACACGTATTAAGTCAAAATCATCGCTACATTAATATTTATGATGATTATTTCTGAAGCGGTAATAACGGAGAACAATTTATGGACGATTTCAATTCGTATAGTAGTTTGCGTGAACTTCAAGAAGACTATTCGCCAGGGTTGAAAGCGATTTAAAAAACACTTTAAATTTTGTAACCGTTTTTAATGTGGGATCACACGTTTTTAATCGAGCCCCTATGTATATAATCTACATAACAGCATTTATTTGTCAGGAGTAAAGGAGACAGTTATCGCATTCAATCAATCTGAGAATATAAAAAACGATTAAGGGCGTATAACATACAGGAGATGAAAAACGCATCCCAGTTGAAGGTGCATTGCTTTGGCTCCATTATTACATCTTGATCAAAGTTTGGAATGTAAATACCATTCATTGTTATTGGTTAGGAGATCATTTCTTCAAAGCAATTAGTAAAGTAATAGCTATTGTCGTTTTTCATCGAATAGAAATTCATGACGATTTCATATCAGATATACCAAGTTCAGCTCACATTGGTTTCATTTCTGGTTGTAAATGTAAACACCACATATACAATATAACTTATCCTTCATAAAATACACTTAGATGTGGAATGCAAAGCTAAACGTTTTTTTTCTTCCTTTCTGTACTATCTTTCCTAAAAATTCACATTGATGCCAAATCTTGCTTCAACGTAAATCTGAGATTGATCCCAAACATTTTTTCCACGAAAAACTTGAGATTATTCATAGCAATCCCTCAGCAAGGAAAACTAGAATGAATCTAAACTATTGGTGTAAGACAAACGAGAGAATGACAGATAGTCATTGACTAGCAAATTGAGTTCAACTACCCAAGTATTCATCATGAGGATCCTGACGAAAATGCATTACACGTGGACTCAAGGTCGCATTGAATCTTAAAATATATAATTTTAAATAAAATTTATCATCTTTCAAGAAGAACTGAAGTAAGCAATGCCTAAAAGTTGTAAAAAAATGACAAATATGTTGTCAGCAATACTAAAATTGAATTACATTTCCTGAAAGTTAACATTTCATAAAGTTCAAGTATTGGTGATCAAAATGCAAATACAAATGAGGAATTGTGGCATCTTCCATCAGAATATTATTGGTTGCAAACAAATATTTAAGAATCGGTATATGCATATAAATATGACAGGGCAAAATTAAATACATGTAGTATTCTATTTCGAAGTATGGACATTAATTTGTTTGTGATTTCCAAATGGTTTAATTCAATGTGCTCATGTTATATCTATCAGCTGTCGGCTGTAAGGAATTTGCTGACGCCGAAAATATTTCAATTCAATCATATGCTTTTCTGACCAAAACAATTAAGAATAATGACATAACACTTGATTTAATACAAAACCAGATTCTGAAGTGGATTTTTGATGCAATAATTTTATATCAGCAATATTACGTGTCCCTTGCTCATGGTGACCAATGCTATGGAACTATATAATAATCATGCTCAATTCTGGTAGCCATTGGTAACAATGCACAATTCTACGCATTCATTATTATGTATATATTAACAATGTTCAATGCGATGTATACATGATTAAATTTTAAACATTATAAACCATATTCAATTCATGTGAATGCATGATTATAATTTAGTTCGCCTATATTGGAAACTGATGCGAAACAACACGTGATATGCCAAATGGTAAAACGTGTCCTCTTGTTGTGATCATGCTCTAGTAATCAATAATGTCACTGACAAAAGGTGTATGGGTATTTGTACATTATGCTGCATGACATAATTACGATTATATATATATATATATATATATATATATATATATATATATATATATATATATATATATATATATATATATATATATATATATATATAAAGAGAAACAGACAGACAGACAGAGATAAAGATGGATGACATAATAAGAATAACGAAATAACATAACGGAAAACAAATTCGTAACTTTTCGTATGGAAAAATTATTCCCAACACATGTTGGGGCTTGGTAGCAAATCTTATGAGCGAGAAATAATGATGAGAGCTTTTCCTTAATAAATCAAATGATCAATTTTTATCGGAGAAATATAACATTAAGAGGAACATGTTCTTTCTGTAATGACATCATATCACGAAAGAGATGCACTGGAGAAGAAACTAGTCTCGGTTTATATTTGTTTGGTATATTTGTCTATCAGATCAAGTAGTTCACAAATGAAAATGGTTTCTTTGATGTGTTAAAAGGTATAATGCAGATATCCTTGCAGTTGTAAAGGTAGTAAATAAAGTTGCAATCGAAGAATTATGTACTTTATATTTCAATTGAACAGACATAGATTTCGGAAGAACACGAGGTGTGTACTGAATTAACAATTAACAGTTGCAGATGCGACTGGCGTCGTGGACAAAAACCATTATTGACGTGTTGTATTTCCTTCAGAAGTATAAGGACACGATGGGATGTAGTCACAACAGCTGCGGATGGTGCTTTAAGGAAGGTACAATCATGGGATAATCCAAACAATTCATAATGTCCAGAAGAAAGAAAACAAAATCACACACATGCCTTAGACGCGGGTTTGGGTTTTCTAGGATAGCTTTAACAGCTCAAAGGTTATATTCAGCCAGTTACAGTTACTGAGAAAAGTATCAAACTCTACCGTTCCTAGCCTTCTCTAGCCAATATTTGTAAAAATTGTTTCACCAAGCTAAGAATGAAAATCATATGAGTTCCTCTTATATTTTATTCTCTTTCTCTCGAATCCAAGGAGAGAATCTGAAATAAATTTTGAAATTGATTTAGGAAGTTTTCGATTCATCTTTAACTCGAAATGACCTATCTAAAAGTATTCTTTGTGTAAGCCCCATACAGGTTGTATAGTTGCTGTTATTTCATAATTGAGCCGATTTCAACAGTTTTGTGAGGTATCTTGTACTCAAACGCAGAAAATTCATGTTCGATTACACTCTTTTCGTGTTTATAAACTCTGTTTTGGACGTACGTATGTCCCTACCACTTCGTTTTTGATCATGTAAGCATAACAACCATACACTGTTTGCGGCATTGTTACTGTTCGGGCGTGAATATTTACTTTTGTTAGTTCTTGCGTGTACAGGCTCAACAAAGCTCCATATACAGAATAAACTATAAAGTTTGAGAGATGATTGTTTGGCCATCAAAACTACTTCTACCCCGTTCAATGCGTAAACTATACTTATTCAAATATGCATAGCTGTGAAAACTGCTTCATCGCCGAAAATATATAAACTGCAATATATCTTTGATATCTAAAAGAGTGGCCATAGAAACTACTTCTGCACCCTAAAATGTATAAACTTCAATATTTTAGAAATGTTTGCTTAGCTTCGAAAACTTCAACCCCGTTAAATGCATAAATTTAAATCTTTGAGATATGATTATATAGCTGTGAAAACTATATTTTTTCCCGTTAAATGTATCAACTTCACTGAGATATGATTGCCAATCAATGTATAAACTACAATCGATCTTTGAGATCTAATTCAGTGGTCATCAAAACTGCTTCTACACAATTAAACATATAAACTACAATATCTGGGATGTGATTAAATGACCCCTTCACATTTTCATTCCGCTTGATGAATTTGGATTGGTTCATAACAAAACAAAATGTAGTTACAGTTTGAATGCAGATATCTTGTATAATATACTCTACATGATTCAATTACCAGTTTATTCTGTAATGCAAACGAACATTTAATACAGATTTGTATCGATGAGTGTTTGTTTGATACCTGTTTAGTTATTTTCGTGCATTGCAGCTTGCTTCAAGATGGCATATCTGCCAGATGAAAAAGTGTTTTGAGTGAGTGTTATGTACAAAGACGAAACTACCTCCTCCGGTACTGCCACAGGCAAATAAATAGTCAGGGTTTTCTAGAATTTATTTCGGGATAATTTTGTATTCAATTTTTTATGATTTACTTATTTCTTCTTGGATGGTTAGAAGCGGGATTTAAATCATTATATATTTTAACGTATTTTATGATATGACGTACTGTGCAGGATCATCAAACATGTAAAATAGTTTTTTCTTAACGTATTTTATTATATTACAGATTACGCAGCAATAAGCAAACATTTATTTACCATTCTCTGTACTTAATGTATTATATCACGGATTGTACAGGGATACAATAGTATGTTGTATCAACTCAATATCGTTGATTTCCAGGTTTTTAAAATTTGATGCTGAAATTGATATGCTATTTTTATATTTATTTCATATGTTATTTACATCAATCAAGACACGTTTAAAAAGAATGGAAACAAATGTCCTGCACAGACTGTTCCATTAAGTTTCCCCTGTAAGAGACATATTATGACCGTATTGTATTTCAAATCAAAACAAGGTGTGAACCATCTTTCTTATTTTACAACCTTGCCGATTTCCATCACGTATTTATATTTACACAAGCCTATGACTAAGTAGGAAGGCAAGACCTTCTAACGGTTTTAAGCTAGCAGATGCGAAGATGTATTTAAATGAAAGTTTGTATTGTGGATCGAGAAACGGATGAAAGAAAAGACGGACTGACTGATGGACACTTACATGTATACATTTTCAAATTGTAGTAAGACGATCCACGATTAACAAAATTTGAATATTTTGTATCTTTGTTAGTTATACATTATAATGTCAATATCATGCGTGTTTTGTTTGTAATTTTCCACGCTAACCTTTTCATGTTTTGTGCACTTTTATAGTACCATTACAACTTCTTACATTTTTTCTTGCTCTCTGTCTATCAACCTATTTCTGTATCAGTTGTTATCTGTTGATTAACGTATTTTAGTGACTATTATGAATGTCTTTATTTACGGCTCATGTCTATGAATAGTGCAAGAGAAAGGTTTAGAAAAATTTCTGCATTGAAATCACGTATGTAAAAATCAGCGGGGACAGAGCCTGCTTGGACGTGGAACCATCTCTGGGCTTAGATTCCCAGACCTTCAGTAACAACAGCATTGGACTTTCTAACCACTAGAACTCAGCTTAAGTACTTACATTCGATAAACAATTGGGGATTAGTGTTCTATTTGGCGAAGGGTAATATGAACAATGTGTGTCTTGGTCGTACCCGTAGACACGCTATTAAACGATATGAAGAAAAGACTGAAAACAACACATTTCGAATAAAACTCCCCAATAATTAGGAAATATTTTACTAGAACTGAAATTTTTATTAGCCTTCTGAGATTGTATGGAGACTAAAATAAAGATTTTTATGTAGAATATTTTCTCCCGATTTGTTACTGATCAACCGAACCTGAAATATTTCGTGCATTGAGCATGATGCTTTAAATAGTGTGCATGCACGCGGCACACACACGCACAAATATTTTTTTCCCTTTAATACAAAGTGAAAAATGTAAACGGAACGTAATGTATTGCTAACCAAATAATTAATGGATAACTGACACAAGTCATAAAGATTACAGTTCTGAATAAACGTAAATAGTAATAGAAAATAAACACAACGGTAGATGTATTGACGTGCCTCTGGTTGCCCATGACGTGGTGACAGTAATTTGTTGGATCAAAATAAACCAATTGAGGAATAGACCCTTTTTGGAAATTTCACTATAAATTCAAGTCCCTATTTCCAGGAATGTTATTTTTGAGCACTTTATAAGTCCAGAAAAGATTAACTTGAATTAAATAATTTGAATAAATAAACTCCAGTCACATGAATTGATGGATACTATAAAAAAATAGAACTAATTCTGCTAAGAACTTACATCACTAAAAATTAATTTTGCTTGCTTGACCACATGGAATAATTAACTTTTTCTATAAAAAAGAACTATTTTCTAAAAGAAAATTGCAAATTTTGACAAGATAAAATCTTAGGTGTATCTAGAAAGTCTATTACTAAAATTATAATATAGTAAACTCAATGTCCTTCGCTAAGACAAAGATAATAATCACAATAGTTAACACATGCTCAGAGAGAAAAATTTTATCCATTTACGAGTTGATTACAGAATTAACAAAATATCAATGATTCGTGTCTAGTATAAAATGTACATGATTTGTTTGGACGATAGTCAAAAAGAGAAATGTCCATAGCTTTTAATTAAATAACAAAAAGTAAAAAAACAAATATTGCAAATTATAAATATATAACAATTCCTACAAGTTGCCGTAAGTTGCTCATTATTGTTTGAATAGCAGATCAAAAACCTAATTTATTTTAGATTACAGTTTATTTTTGTCATTTTGTTTCATTTTGAAGTAAGTATTTGAAAAATACTCATTAGGAATGTCCACACAATTGCAAAACTTGTATTATATGAACTTTGAATAATATGTACGTTTTACGTTTGTCACTGATTTCTCGATAATGCACGTTTTTAATATCAAATTAAAACTTTGTTGAAGTCTGTATCACCTTTAATCATAAGATTTTCCGACTCATTATCATCATTACTGTGCTGCAACCGTGTCTACAGGTGATTATTGCTTCTAGTGCCGACAGCTACTGTTGAAAGGTTCTTAATCTTAAATTTCATCATTCAATTCCTCAAATTTTGTATGCACTTAGGCTTGAATTTTATTTCACAGGGCTTAAGTAATGTTTCCTTTCGTCAAGTATCGAGAAGCATAATCTCCTCCCTGTATTATAAGGGTACCTTTTTCTATCTTCGTTCATTTCTCAATATAGAGATTTATCGTTTAGGAAAACCTTGGCATACATATGTATAGGAGGTTTGTGTAGTGTCATTTTTGAATTTACCTTGTATGAAAGTCATGTGAAAACTACAGCACGCATCCGCGCTCTGCATTTGCGTGGTTTCTGGTGTAATATACTTGCTATGAACATCATTGAAAACGTTTTAATTATTATAATTATTAACAACAGAGGCCCACTTAGTCAGTTTTCCTTTAATGTCTATTTTCGCGACGAACATATATATATATATATATATATATATATATATATATATATTTATATATATATATATATATATATATATATATATATATATATATATATATATATATATCACGTTTCCTCGACTCCATGTCATCATCCACAATCGTATATTCTTTTTCAATCTTCCAATTTTTATATGTACTGTGGTAATTATGGTTCTGTTCGAATATCGATCACTACAGCAAGCGATTGGACTTACGCTGAGGTACATCATAGATTTATATGAATGTCAGGCATTACGTCAACGAATTGAACTTTCGTTGTGGTCCATTATTGTTCTGTTCAAACGTTAATCACCACAGCAAGCTAAATATATTTATGTTTAGGTGTTAGCCTCCTAGCATTTTTCGATTTTCAAAAGCAAATTATTTGCAATCTTTTTAGCCAACTTTATGCATGATTTGGTAACAAAACGTTTTGTTTCAAATTGTTTACATTTCCTAATCGATTATATATGTGTTTAAGTCTTCCACTGAATTATTTATATATGCGTGAACGGAGTGATGAAAAAGTATATGGGGTATGAATAATCTTCATGGAGCAAAATATACAAATCTGGCTGCCAAATCGTACGATCTGTGGTCATACAATCATACAGGTTAGAGAAATTAAATTCGTACTCTATGGAGTTTCGAACCCAGGTCCGCGAGTAAATCGCACCCATCGCCTTGCCTGTACTGCACTGTACCGTCACGACTAAGCACGCATCACCAAAAAAATGATGGCACTGAATCGGTGTTATATAAGCTCGTGCATAGCAGACTCACTTGCATGACGACCTAGTAAATAATTCTCATATATATATATATATATATATATATATATATATATATATATATATATATATATATATATATATATATATATATATATATATATATTATAATATATATAATTCTTATATATATATATATATATATATATATATATATATATATATATATATATATATATATATATATATATATATATATATATATATATACATACACACACACACAGTCGTTCCAGATTTCTATGAAAGAATTCAAGGTATATAGGATATTTGTATTACAAATAATTATAAATATATACCAGACAGAACAGACTGTGCTATCCCTGGATTCTGTAATAGAATCTTGATAATAGCGGACAGAAATAATAGTTTAATATTTCTGCCCACTATTATCAAGATTCTACTACAGAATCCAGGGATAGCACAGTCTGTTCTTATGACTGTTTTATATATATATATATATATATATATATATATATATATATATATATATATATATATATATATATATATATATATATATATATATATATGTATATAAATAATAAAGGTAATTGACAGCACTAGTAAAATAATAATAATAATAATAATAATAATAATAATAATAATAATAATAATAATAATAATAATAATAATAATAATAATAATAATAATAATAATAATAATAATAATAATAACGATAACACCAATAATACTGGGCTGGGTAGGTTATCAGTATTACACTTGGTTCTCTCTCTATTGTCTTGATTTCAGTGCTATGTTTCAGAATCAGCATTGTGGATGAGCATGTGTCGAATGACGATACCTTTCCTAGTGTCTCCACCTCAAGGACTTCTAATGGCAATCCAAAATAAAACTCTTCTATAGCATTTAAATACGTTGCTGTAGCTGTTTGTTGCAAAAGTATTCAAAGTCTTACGGAACACAAACTTTCATCAGTTTTGAATATTAGAAAATATATCGAAATGCATTGAGTCGATTAAATTTTTATTTTCATTATCTCTTTCTCATTCTGTCTCTCTCTGTCTCTATCTCTTTCTCTCTCTGTCTCTATCTCTGTCTGTCTGTCTGTCTCTCTTTCTCTCTCTCTCTCTCTTATCGTATTTGTGTTATGCAATAAGATTTGCTAACGTTGGCCGCATATTGTACAAATACCCATACACCTTTTGTCAGTAACAGTACTGAATACAAGAGCATGATCACAACAAGAGGACACGTTTCACTATTTAGCATATCACGTGTTGTTTAATATCCATTTCCAATATAGGTGAATTAAATTATAATCATGTATACATCGCATTGAACATGGTTAATAATGTGTATAATGTAATCATGTATACATCACATTGAACATTGTTAATGTAAAAATAATATTGGATATGGTTATTAATGAATCCGTATACTGATTAATATAAGGATCCATATCATTAATCATGATGAACCAGGAAAACGTAAGATTTCAGCACGGTTAATTATAAATGAATGCCATTGTGTATGGTTTATAGATGTATTTCTGTGTAAATGGCTTAATGTCGATTTAAAAAATGCAATCTAAGTCAGCAATATTATATATATATATATATATATATATATATATATATATATATATATATATATATAAAAGGAAAAAAGGATATTCATGAGAAAAGTTAGTGTAGTTTTACTAACAAATCTATCTCTGACACTTTTCTATCATATTGCTTATATAAAATTTATTGCATCGAAAATCACATACAAAATCAGGTTTTGCATTAAATCCAGTGTTATGTCATTATTCTTAATTGTGTTTTTCAGACAGGCTTTTGATATGATTGAAATATCATCGGTGTTATTACATTTCATACAGCCGACAGCTGATATATAAATTGAGCACGTTGCATTAAACCATTCGGAAATCACAATCAAATTAATGTCCATACTTCGAATTAGAATATTACATGTATTAGTTTTTCATGTCATATTTATATGCATATGTCATAGATAGATTATTAGTATACTGCGTCGAATTATATTCTAGACGAATACCGATTCTTAAATATTTATTTTTAGTTGTAACCAATAATATTCTGATAGAAAAAATGCACAATTCTTCATGTTTATTTGTATTTGCATTTTGATCACAAATACTCGAACTTTATGAAATGTTAACTTTCAGGAAATGTAATTCAATTTTAGTATTGCTGACAACATATTTGTCATTTTTTACAACCTTTTGGCATTGCTTACTTCAGTTCTTCTTGAAAGATGATAAATTTTATTTAAAATTATATATTTTAAGATTCAATGCGACCTTGAGTCCACGTGTAATGCATTTTCGTCAGCATCCTCATGATGAATACTTGGGTAGTTGAACTCAATTTGCTAGTCAATGACTATCTGTCATTCTCTCGTTTGTCTTACATCAATAGTTTAGATTCATTCTAGTTTTCCTTGCTGAGGGATTGCTATGAATAATCTCAAGTTTTTCGTGGAAAAGATGTTTGGGATCAATCTCAGATTTACGCTGAAGCATGATTTGCATCAATGTAAAGTTTTAGAAAAGATACTACAGAAAGGAAAAACGTTTTGCTTTGCATTCCACATCTATGTGTCTTTTATGAAGGATAAGTTATATTGTATATATGGTGTTTACATTTACAACCAGAAATGAAACCAATGTGAGCTGAACTTGGTATGTCTAGTATTAAATCATCACAAATTTTTTTCGATGAAACACAATAAAAGCTACTACTTTTTATGTACTAATTGCTTTGATTACATGATCTACTAACCAATGACAACAAATGATATTTACATTCCAAACTCTGATGCAGATGTAATAATGGAGCCAAACCAAGGCACCTTCAACTGGGATGCGTTTTACATCTGCTCTGTGTAATACGCCCTTAATGGTTTATGTTCTCAGATTGAGTGAATGCGATAACTGTCTTCTTTTCGCCTGACAAGTAAGTGATTTTATGCAGATTATATACATGGTGGGGGGTGCGAATAGAAACTTGTGATCACACATAAAAATGAGTTACAAAATTTAAAGTTCTTTTAAAAGCGCTTACATCACTGACTAATATTGGTTTCCAAGTTCAAGCAAACTATTATACGAATTGAATCGTCCATAAATTTATTACCGTCATCTCCGCTTTATATCCTTCGTGGGCAAACGTCCCATGCAGAGAAGTTATTTAAACATAGCTAAACTGAGTCATAAAAGTAGACACACGTCCCTTTTCCACTGGAAGTCAACAAACCTTAGTGATTTGTATGTCAGGCTATTGAAATTTGTGAGTATTTAAAAGGTTTTAACACCAAACTGTTTTGTTTTGTTTGAAAACTTGCGAAATTGTGAGGAAATTCTTTTGGTGCTTTCTATTTAATACATTTACAATACAATTAAGTAAACAAACGTAATTTATAAGAAAGATCAACACAGTCGGGAACCTATGCTACTGAAATAATGTTGTTTTGACCTTGAAATATAACACTTCTGAAGCAAATGCCCCGTCCCATTCGTTGGTAAAAAATGATTTCAGAATTGATTGTTTAATTTCGTTCTTAGTATATCCGAAAGACTTTTGTTTTGTGTTGTTATGCATTTGCAGAATCTTTAACACCAATGACAGATATCGTTATCCCCACAGCCCAATTACTCATAGCAACATCGCTGCCGAAACTTGGGAATCTTCTTAATATCTTGTTCAAAAATTTTACCTTTAAGATCTTTCTCTGTCTGTCTCGTTATCTATAAAAAAAAACAAAATTCATAAATTAAAAGTTTTGTTTATTGTTTCCTGAAATACTTACATTTCGTTGGATGCAACACCTACATATATCAAACTCTATTACATATATAGTACGATCGTTGTGCAACAATGAGGAGACAATATTCTCTATCAGTTTTAATTCGAACAACTGCAAATCGGTTTCATTACCAATTTTTATTAGATTTTAAACACGCAGTGTTCATCTGTGAGAAACAATAGCGAGACTTCATCTGTTCAATACATATTTCAAATAGTTACATCTATGTTTATGCTATGGGCTTTTTCTTCCACATATTTTCTTTGTTTAATAATATTAGATGCATCCACAATAAATAACCTACCATTTTTATAGAATCATTTTGAAGCAACTGTTTGCGTCTATGTGTGAACGTTGGAGAGAGAGAGAGAGAGAGAGAGAGAGAGAGAGAGAGAGAGAGAGAGAGAGAGAGAGAGAGAGAGAGAGAGAGAGAGAGAGAGAGAGAGAGAGAGATTGCTGTCATTTATAATCATCGACGGACAGTCACATTGATAATGGGTTTTCACTAAAAACGTCTTATTATGTTTCATGTTGGTCATTAATAATAATTATGCTCATTGGAGATCTAAAATTCACATTTCTTGGAATGATATAACCAATAATTTTGTTGACATTGAAACTCTCCTCAAAACTATGTATCATGTGATAGACTGAATGAATAAAACCACATATACGAGCGCACACACAAACTGTATGATTTAATGAACGAAAGTATTTTTGCAATTTGTTGTGCGTTTACCAAAACGTGTGCCAAATCCCAAAATTAAATAATCATCTACAACTGGAAAGCCCGACATCTCTTAAGCACTTTTTTAATAAAAAAATAATTATAGACCAGGATGAAATTGATAATTTAACCTTTGGCACTAAAATGGGATGAAGAATGAACGGAATACCAATGTATAATGGAAACTGAAAGCCAACTATATAACGAATGAAAACAAAGATCTCAAATACAGGATGGAAACTATCTACAGATGGACAATAAACCAAAACGAAATAATGTGCAAGTTCTTTTTTCAGAGTGACTATGAAAATATCTGAAACGCTCTGACAGTGCTTATTTAATGAACATATGCTTTATTCAGAACAATACATAAACATATCATCATCGTTTTTATCATACTATCCTGATATACAGTAATGCAAAACCAGCTGAGGATGTGCCTCATTCACCTTGACTTTTGTAATGAGAGACTTCTTTTCTTTAAAACGAACAAAACTTTCTGATTTTTGAAACATTTGAAATACTTGACGTTTAGAATCGTTGCAATTAAAGATTTCTTGCGATGTCAATCTGGTCAAAATGGAAATTGTGCTGATTGGACATGTAATATGTCCTTAACAGCGGTCATTTTGTAAACATTGTTGTTACTATTAACCCTGAATGGATAGTGGTCTTGACATAGGGTTTTCACTAAAAGATGTTCCCTGGTTAACTATAAATGTAAATTTCCCTCTTGGATATTTCATATAATAATTTAATTAGCCGTCTTCAAAAAACATGAATCACTACTTATACTGAATAGCTGCTCATAATAACATGGGGGTTTCGTTGAATGTCTCCTATTCCTTTTCGTATGTTCTAACTTAAATATGTTGCTAAACACACATCATTTATTGTCAGCATAGTGACCATGTTGAAAATCTAGTAATTGCTACTTCTCTTGAATGGAAGGTCAAATCGATATAGGATTTCCACATAAAGGCTTATTATTCTATCTAGCTGATCCTAGATAAAATGGGGCAATTATGACATCTGTTACGGCCACCAAAATGAATGGATAGTCGAACTGACCTGCAATTTTTAATGAAATACTTCTTATAATATCCATTTTGCCCTGAATATATATTAGCTATCTAGGACATCAACAAAACCTGCCACAGCGGCCATCATAAAGTCTTATCATCGCTACTACCCATAAGCATATGACCATGTCTACATTGGACCATTATGGGTTAAAGATACGCAGGAAGATCAGACATAGTTCAATACACAGCAGCTGAATATATCTAGTTTTACGCGTGTCGTTTCTTAATGGCATTTAAACAATATTATTGGTTATATCATTCCAAGAAAATAAAAGCTGCATGCCTTTCAATAGGACACGCCAAGTCAGCCGATTTGGGCTTACATTTACCGGTGTCAAGCCGTAGACTCTTGGATTACGAGTTCAGCGCTCCGCTACCGCTGCTCTAGGAAAATGATGGTGGCCTGACCATACGACCATAGATTGCTTTTATCACCCATCTCTCTGGATTTCTTTTGGTATATTATTCAGTAATACCTCATATATTCATATATCGAGAGAGAGAGAGAGAGAGAGAGAGAGAGAGAGAGAGAGAGAGAGAGAGAGAGAGAGAGAGAGAGAGAGAGAGAGAGAGAGAGAGAGAGATCTGATTTGATTGAGGTAAAACCTTCGAATCAAGAGTGAAATAAGTGAGAAAGATAAAGGTCTTTGTGCACCATAATGCTACATCCGGATTTCAGGCAGAATGAAAAAAGAGCAACAGCAAAATCAAGCATTACACATATTAAACCTAGCCAAGCACAATCTAGTACTACATTAATGTCTCAACATGTTAACGCTGCTTTGAATCAATTTCATTTTCCACTCCCACTGCATACATGTCCACGTTTTTATATTCTTTTTGGCATAAGAGAAACTGAGGAATGTAAAACAAAAAGCAGATGCTATTTCACTGATTTGTGTAAAGTTATGTTCATTTAGAAACGAATATAATATATATATATGTTACTTAGAACGAGCCGTTACGTAACAATATATATATATATATATATATATATATATATATATATATATATATATATATATATATATATATATATATTGTTACGTAACGGCTCGTTCTAAGTAACAAAAGAAATTAACACAACAAGCTTTATAAATTTTAACAATGATATAATTTATGTTCATAGAACACATGAAATAATGTAAATAATTTAAGCAAGACTTAAGGTTTACAGAAATGATACAAATTTTGTTCAAAAAATAAAAATATAAGTCCTGTAAAAAATTGTAAGCACAGTCTGAAAGTGTATGATGTTCCGGTCCAAAATGGCGGTTGACCACGTCAGACGAAGGCTAACAGCAAATTCCAGAATTTACACAATAAAACAATTTGTGTTATCCCGTTCCAATATTAGGGAGAAAATGTCCAAATCTGTAATGTTGTTATCTAGGAAAACAGTTATTCATAAAGACGAAGTGAAAATAGTTCCTCTAACAAGACATGTTATTCTATGTAGACATACGGACTTCTGGCACAACAAATACCTTTTTTTTAAAGATATTAGAAGTTGTGTAACTGTCTCTCGACTACGACTGTCTGTAAGTGACTGTGTATAACGTACAAAAATCTCAAACATATATATGAAGGCTAATGGGTAGTTTGATTTACACGCGCACGAGGAAGCATGCAATTTCGTAATACTTCTAGACATTCAGGAAAGCCTGACCCAGTATCAGCCAATCGTTTTCGTGGCTATTCCTCAATGTTTATTTGTAATTAATTTGTTATCATACACAGCACGTGCTAACACGAGTCACATTTACGACTGAAGTAAACACTGTTTTATGAAAACATGTTAGACGATATTAATATAATGAAATAAAATGAAATAAAAAGAGATTTATACAAAATTGATACATTAACACACATACTTCAACTCCAGGGTCCTAAATATATATATATATATATATATATATATATATATATATATATATATATATATATATATATATATATATATATATATATATATATATATAAGCTGTAAGCGAATCACAGTTTGATATTATAATAGTACTGATATATCAAATTGCTTTATGCCAACACTTTGATATCATATATATATATATATATATATATATATATATATATATATATATATGCGTGTGTGTCAGTGTATGCACACATTTTGAAGCAATTTCCTCAGTGCATTTAGTCTTTTAGGATCAGTCTGCATGGATTTATTAGAAACAAAACAGGAACAATATTCAATATAAGAGCTTGGTTTTATTCATCATACAATCGCAGAAAGTCTTTTTGAAAGGTGTCTTCCTATTCTTTTCTTTGCGTCGTTTAATAGCGTGGTTACAAATGGGATTGAGACAAAAATTGTTCATATTATCATGTGCAAGATAGGAACGCAAATAGTTAAGCCAACTGTTAAATGAGAAAGCATACGTTGTAGAAAGTCTTACTCAAGACGCCCTCAGATAACGTAACGTCGGTATAGATAATATTAACAGCTTGTTTCATATTCTTAAGTTCAATGCAGACCTTGGCATTCGGACGGGGCAGACAATATTTAACATCTTCAGCTGTAAATAAATACATTCACAATAGTTACTAAAAATACGTTAGTCAACATATACCAATTGATACAAAATTATATTGATAGTTAGATAGAGAGATAAAAATGAGAGAGATTGTAACGGTACTCTAAACGTCAACAAACCATCAAAGAGTGGGCATGGAAAAATTACAAGCAAAAAACATGCAAGATATTAGCATAATGTTAAGTATATATAACGGTTCTTGTGAATCTTCAACCATGTTACTGCAATGTGAAAATACATACATATAAGAACCAATCAATCAGATCGTCTATTCTGTCAATCATTTATCAATCCACAATACAAACGTTCATTCATGAACATCTTTGCATCTACCTACTTAACAACCTATATAAATCTTGCCTGCCTAACTTGTCGCCCGCTTGAGTAAATATAGATACGAGATGAACATCGACAAGGTTGTTGTAACAAGGAAGATGAGTTTTTACATCTGGTATAGGCTTAAAGTTCAGGTTTTTAATGAAATAACTTTCTGTTTTGATTTGAAACAGACATACTGTCATATTATGACGACTACATGGGAAACATAACAAAAAGTCCAGTGCACAAAAAACATGAACACTTAATTTCTTCGCAATCATTTTAAACGTGTTCTGATTGACGTGAAGAAAATACGGAACAAATAGATAAATTCCATATCGATCATTTTCAGCTTCAAATTTACATACCTGGAAATCACCTATGTTGTGTTGGTATAATATAACTAAAAATAACAAAATAACTATTTACCTTGGACATTCGTGGAGGAATAATTGTCTCTATACCAAATTTCCAATAGAAACTGTGCACTCCATGGCAGATATGACACAGTGTAACAGGCTGTAATGCAAGACAATAGCTAAATAAGTATCAATCCAAAAGATTATCGATAGAAATCTGTATGAAATGCTTGTTCGTAGTACAGAAGAAAATGGTAATGAAATCAAGTAGCATATATTATACGAGATATTTGCATTGTTTGTCATCTACTCAAATATCACAACCTGAATCAAAATGTGAACTATTACGAACCACTAATCACATCTCAAACACTGTAGTTTATACATATAGGGCGTAGAAGCAATCGTTGAGGGAACTCAACTAAATCTCAAAGATAGTTAATAGTTTATATATTTTCGGGGTAGAAGTAGTTTTCTAAGTCATGTAGTCCTATCTCAACAATTGTAATTTACACATTGAACAAGGTAGAAATAATTTTAATGGCCAACCAATCATCTCTCAAAGACTGTAGTTTCCACTGTAACCATGTATAAGTAGTTTTGATAGCCTTCTGCACGCAAACATTAACAATCATTCACGCACGAGCAGTAAGATAAATGTCTCTTTGAAAATTTTGAGGCAATTAAAATTTGCATGTGTATTGCCAGCATGATGCTGCTAAATATTGCACAGACTGGTACAGTGTTAACACCTTCCAACCACAACATGCGTTATATAACTCTTCTGCTGTAACAAAACAATAGGTGCGTTGATAGGAATAAACCAGTGAATACGTGAATTAATTAATTAATTAATTAATTAATTAATTAATTAATTAACCAATTATTAAACGAATCAATCACTGAATGTATTTCCAATTGTATTATCTTAAATTCAAAATATTTCTCACAAGATGCTCACACCCGATATATTTTGGACTATT
Organism: Potamilus streckersoni; assembly: GCA_016746295.1. Taxonomy (NCBI): domain Eukaryota; kingdom Metazoa; phylum Mollusca; class Bivalvia; order Unionida; family Unionidae; genus Potamilus; species Potamilus streckersoni. Next base: position 1,107,864 of record JAEAOA010002240.1, read on the forward strand.
TATTACAATGTTTAAGTCGTCGTCAGTGGCATTAAAATGGGCGACCTAGCTATTAGAGATTTACAAGGCACAATATTTGAGAAATGGATTTCAATAATTTTGTAAGATTCAATCCAGAACAATTAATTAGTTATAACATATTTTTCATTCCTTTTTAAGTAAACGAATATAAATGTTCAGGCAACTTACTCGGTGTTGTCTGCATTGTGAAATCGTTTGCTGAGAAAGGAATCTTTCTGAGAACGTTTGTTAGCCTCAGTGTATGATCTTTAGTCTTACCTCATCAATATATAAGTGGTAGGGACACCCGTACATCCAAATAAACAAGAAAAATGCTGTAATCAACCAGCACGTGAAATTTCAGCGATGGTGTTCAAGATACATCAGCAACGAAAGGACTTGAATGCAGATGAAATCGGGCCACTTATGTAATAACAGGAACTATACTATTGGATTGTGGCGAAGACAAATAATACGTCTAGATAGGTCAGTTAGACTACAATGTCAATCAAAACCTTGGCAAATCAATATTAAGATTTACTTTGGATTGGAGAGACAGTGAAAGACAACATCTGAAGAACTAAGAATATGTTTCCCGTTCTTAGTTTAGAATACCAGTTTTTGTTGAAACATTAATTACAAAATTGGTTGGAGAAAGATAAAAAGGGTGAAGCAGTGATTTGCCACAGAAGCTGGTAGAATATAACCTTTGAACTGTAATAGCTGTCCTCCGAAGACCCAAACCTCTTCTATGGCATGTGTGTGTGTGTGTGTGTGTTTGTGTGTGTGATTTGTATTTGTATTGTTTCTGCAAGTTATGAATCGTTTTGATTATTCCATGCTTTTACCTGACCAAAGGGACCAATGATAGGCGTTGCGAATGCTGTCCATCACATTCTTTTGCTTCTGAATGTTAAAGCATAGTCTAGGAATGGTGTCATTATTCCCTTGTATCTCGTCTACTGCGTCAATAGCAGAGGTCACATCTACAACGTCATTGTTTAGTTCTGAACCAACCTCCTTATTTTCCAACATCCATGGTTGTCCAACTGAAATGGACAGTATAAATTTGTTAATTGCTACTTTATTTCCTACCTTGTCAACAGCAATGATATCCATACTATACCATTCTACAGACCAGAAAAAATTATTCATCACCTATGACCTACTTTACCTGATAGATAAATGTGCCAAACAAGTATAAACTGAGAATAGTTTTTCTTCTCCAGTGCATCTCGTCAGTTACATTATGTCCTCCCTTCATTATGTATTTATTCAGAGGATTACAAACACATTTATAATCTTAAAATGCTGCAGGAAATAATATTTTCATACGAAAATTTATGAATTTCCTTTTTTCTTTCTATTTATAGTAGCTCGCAAGAGAAGCTTCTTTCTGGTGCACACCAATATTGCTTTAAGCTTTATCTTTTGTGACATTTTCTTTCTGGTTTTGCTCTAAAACTACAAACGCACAGCATTTTAACAATAATTTTGCCGTACTTTGCTGTTACGAACTGTCAAAAATCTCAAGCCTTCAAACGAAAACATACAAATTTATGTCAACACTTATAATATTAAATTGAGTTGCATAATATTAAGACTGAATATATATATATATATATATATATATATATATATATATATATATATATATATATATATATATATATATATATATATATGCGCGTGTGTGTGTGTTGACATGAATATCATCATGCATCATTACCTTTAATATCCTCCAATTCCATTCGAACTGTAGGGATAAGGGAGGCATGAACGCCTACAAGAAAGCTTGAGACCGCAAGAATTATGATCCCTTTCATGTTTGAATATCTACTGTAATAATAATAATAATAATAATAATAATAATAATAATAATAATAATAATAATAATAATAATAATAATAATAATAATAATAATAATAATAATAATAATAATAATAATAATAATAATAATAATTCATTAATAGTAATAGTAGCATTAATAGTAGTAGTAGTGTTAGGAAAGCATCATGGCAACATTTAAATATTTAATAAAATGTACAGAATGCGGATGAAAAAATAAACCAACAGATGCATGAACCTAGTTTAGGACTCAATAAAGGTAAGTCAACCAGTGAACAGAAAGAGATATGGCACTTACATTTCGATTTGCAATTGATACCACCAGAGAAAAGAGTGATCTGCAAACTATCTTTCTGAGGATTTTATACACTGGATGGATCCGGGAGACTCGGATGTCTGTTGAAGACATTTGTAAACTATTTAGTAATACTTGTGTGATAAAAGATTCCTGAAAGAGATCAGCCGGATACATATGAACATTCGTCATCAATATATATATATATATATATATATATATATATATATATATATATATATATATATATATATATATATATATATATATATATATATATATATATATATATATATATCCACAGCAAACAGAAGATGACTTATAATACATATTAGAAAGGTTCTACCTCTCCTAATTTTCAGACTTCTTCTCTGCCCCCCCTAAGTTTTACCCCCTTCTTTTAAGTAGTTCCTTACCCTTTATCATAAGAATGATTGTTTTTAAAATGTGTGTGGCTGCCGCAGAGGATTGTGGTCTTTCCAATGATTTTCATTGAACATGTTTTGGAATATACTTGTAGGAAGATGAAATTGATTATCATCAGGGTCTGCATATTTTAATAAATACAATTTTAGTAGTATAATTTTGTTTTGTCTGAGATATATTTAAGATTATGATACGGAACAATACAACCATTTGGTTCTATAAAATCTCATTTAGATTCATAGTAAAGATAAACGTTCTCACTAAGGCTGAGCCCTTTAACAACTAGTGATCACAAATGAACAGGAGTTTTGCGATTAGTGTTTTCAAATTTCCCGTAGATTTATCATTTACCAAGAGAAGAAATATTGACGATGATTTAATGTTATTGGTAGTCAGTTGCAAAATCAAAATTAAATTAACTGAAATATATAAATTATAAATTAACTAAATTAGTTTTATTTGAATTTACGGCACTAGAGTTGTCTATGTGGCAGATGCATGATTGTTTATCAAGGTTAAAAGCAAATAGCGTGATACAAGTAGATCAATCATGAATGATACTGATTATTTCTGCATTAGGCATACATCCGTTACAGCAACATGAAATATGGCTTTAGGTTTCAATGCAAAAGTGACTCAAAACTTGGCAAGATATTAATGGAAAAATGTCTTGAATTCTCAGCTATGGTTTGAATAGTATTATAAGAATCAATGGGACATTCTACCAAGTGAATCAAATAACATTTATGAATAGCTGCCTTGATGACTATATTTCCAATTTTCAAGGATATCAAGACAATAATTTTACGATAGTAATACACTTTAACATAAATTCTGTATATATTAACTTCTGATGCTTGTAATTACCTAATTAACCTGTTTTAAGAAATATTTTCCCAACTCCGACTTCCATAATAAAAAATAAAAATCACCACAATCCATCAAAGCTATAAATACCCTATGAATATCAATCACACTCCTGAGACATTAGGAAATTGTTCGATTTGTGATGTTTAGTAGTATCTACGTTTTCTCTTTCCACTCCTTGTTTCTTTTTTTCGTAAGACAAAATCCACGTATCTTTTCAGGTCATTCTTTGATCATATACTTATACATTTGTCCGACCACTCAAACAAATATTTTAAAGTGCCTAAGACTGAGCGCTAGATGGCAGATACAAAGTTTTCGCACATTCTTGAATATCAATCAGTATCCTACTCATTTACCTAATTTCTATTCAGGATTAATTACAATCACCTTTCCATCAACGACTAAAACTTTTCAGTGCGTTTTTTTTGAAGAGACGAGTCAGGCAAATAATAACGATTTAATAAGAAGTATTGTCCAATTAGTCTCTATCATTCTGCAGAGACAAATTAATTTTTACAAATGTGCGCGTCATGAGGCAACTTTAGGCACACTACGTTTTACACTATTATGCTTTTTATTTTTTGATAAAACGTAATAAATATCAGCTGTTAATTCTGAAAATTAGTAACAGCATATGAAACTAAATACATATACATGTTGTGAGCATCTACCTAAATGAATGCTAACTGTATTAAAACGAGCTGAATGTGTTAGAGTAACTACTCTTGAGTCGCCATGTGGGGTCGGAGTTTTGAGAGCTGAAAATCCTCTAGATTTTACATTGGGAAATACTTTCTTTTAACGCACGCTATTTCGAAGCTGATTTTTCTTGGAAACAAGTCATGTACCTCCTTAAAATCATTAGAACAAAATCCACAGTGTGTATATGATATAAATGTAATTTAAGAATGCTGACAAAATATACCTGTTTAAAAAGGAATTCACATATTTATCTATTTTTAATTAATTACGTGCTTCTTATGGGATAGTTCATTTCTTTCTTGACAGTTGCATTTGATGAAACGCTTTAAATGACAATCTTCTTTGATGTCATTTCCTCTTCGCGATAATCTTTTAATAAATAGGAAAAACAAAGTTGGGCAAGCAAAACGCAATATATATATATATATATATATATATATATATATATATATATATATATATATATATATATATATATATATATATGTGTGTGTGTGTGTGTGTGTGTGTGTGTGTGTTCTTTTGAGACCAATACGTAATTTGCACATACACATTTATGTGAGATTACATCATTTTGATCAAACAGTTTAACCTATCTTAATTTATGATTGTGAATAATTGGCTTTTCAAAATAGTCAGTTTTCAGGAAACGTACACAATGATGTCATAATTAACGTAATTAAAGTCAGGACACGTACTCCTTTTCTGATGCTGCATTCAGAGCTGTGTAGAAAGCTGGATCTCAGTTATAAAATCCACAATAAAAAATTAATAATATAAAATAAAATTTTAACAAACCGAAATTGAACCCTAATTATAAATTGATTCATAATATTTTGATTTATTTTTTAAGAATCTACTTATTATATCAGAAAGATTTCAAAAATTAAAAATGACCAAACAGTGAATGTCCAGTTTTTTACGAAATGAATGCAAAAGTCACAAAATAATCTAAAGGAATTATTTTCGTTCGAAATGGGACAAGTAGTTTGAAAATTATTTTTGATCTATACATTGAACTCTATATTTACAATTGGGTAATTATGAAATGAATAATCCCATAGGCTTATCGGAGGCATGGCGTTGGGATAGTGTAGCGCTTCATGAAACAAATATAATCTTTGCATTGAAACGATATTGGTGGTCATTACAACATTATGTTCAGTTGCCTAAATGCATCTGTCTGTCTTTGCTAGATAATTGTTTGGAAACTTATTGTAACATTGGAATAAATGATGTAATATTTTAAGAGCTGTTTTGAAAAGAAAATGTTTCTGCAATCGTAAACGTTTAACTATTCACAAAATTCTATTAAAGAAGTTTGCATAATTGATACTATAGTATTAATTTCTCACAACTTTAGAAACATTCTGTTTTGTCTACACAGGACATTTTTAAACGAACTTGTTAACAGTAAATCAGATGCATCTATGAACTTATTTCCAATTTAACAAATATTTGATTCCCATTTTTATATCAATAACAGTAGAAAGATAACATTCTCATCTGTGAATATACAGCACACTAAACATCGTTATATATTTAAATAAATCTACACGGGTTGCTTGTCTCAGATTTGCGTATATATTCATTTGTATGCATTAATATATACATCTGAACACAACGCCTACTAATATTTCTTTCGACATCTTAAAATTTACATGCAAAGAGTACATCATTTGTACACCCAGGAAATAAGATCTTGCATAAAATATTAAGAATTATCTGTTTGTTCGTCAGTGTAAACTTGTTCCTTTTCTGTCAAAATAACGTACACACTGATTGAGAGATTGTAAAACGTCAAACTTTGGAAAATCAAGACATTGTTGTGGATACGAGACACGCAGACAACACGTGATTTGATTAAGCAAAAGTTGTATTCCTTTACATTTCAAAATACAGGAGTCCACGGACGTATCCAGGTAGAGCCAAAGCAAATAAATCTTAATTTTCCTAATGAATTTAGATGTAAATACGTTTGTCAATGTTTGTCTTCAAACACTAAACATACCTTTTTCTGTTTGCATTCTAAAAGTGCTACATATTCAAGCTTCTTTGCAACAGATTTATTAAAAATTTATAAATTTTTTGTTTTCCTCATGTGATATTTGCATGTGGTCTGGGTTTCAAGAGAAAAACTAAACGTTTTCTTCTGTTCAATTTCAAATGCAAACCAGTCTGTAGGATCGTGAATGTGGTGAGAGTAATACAACTATATATATATATATATATATATATATATATATATATATATATATATATATATATATATATATATATATATATATATATATATATATATATATATATATATAAAAGTATTTGTGTATCCTAGGAAAATGTCACCTGAGTGGAATTTCCTATTCTTTAAGAATTCTTTTTATATAAATATAATATAATGGAAATACCAAGCGTCCGAGATATAAACTACAGATAGCTTCCAATGATACAAATATGAAAAAGATATAAAAAGTCCACTTTTATAAATTCGATTAAACGAGATAGGCCAAAAAAATGAAATTGTTCTCGATTCAACCTTATGTCGGAATTGATTTACTATTGATTTATAATAATGAGACTATAAATGGCTTAACAATTACATTAAACAAACCTTTTATCTCGAAACTGTAGTAAAGACGCAGAAAATGTGATGTGATAGGATGTGATATGATTATGATTTTTATCGTATCTTTAACATTTTTTCAGTAATATCGCTACTATGTCTGTAGTGTGGCAGTTTATTGTGATTTTGTGCACTGGGGCATCATGCCACAGACATGCAGCACGATGTTCCACCCAGTCACATTATCCTGACACCAGGCCGACCAGTCCTAACCCTAACCTCTTAATACTGAGAATCAAGTGAGGCAGCTAGTAGTACCATTTTTGTAAGTCTTTGGTATGAATCGGTCAGGGATCGAACCAACGACCTCCCGCATCCGAAGTGGAAGTCAAAATAGTCTAAATCGCTGGATAAATGTCACTGGGATAATAGTATCATACACATATATGTGAAACTCAGAAGCGCGTTTGATGATTCACTTCCGAAAAGGGTTCTACGGTTGTCTTTCGACTATATTATTACGTCAGTGACACGGATGTTATTTTGTTCATCTCAGTTATCATCCGTTATTACGTTGATTGACGCACATCTCTGAACTGATAATCGTAACCTAGTTATCATTGTTAGGGTGACTTCTTAAATAGAACTTCAGTTTAGTTTTGCAGCCATGATTTCACTCTTCACTAGGAACGGGTTTCCAAACTCTCCGTTCCTACTTGATATCAATAATCTACCAGTCAATATATGTGATTTTCATAAATATGCTACATACATACACGCACTTAAAGCTTATACTCTATAACATGTATGTATGTATGTATGTATGTATGTATGTATGTATGTATGTATGTATGTATGTATGTATGTATGTATGTATGTATGTATGTATGTATGTATGTATGTATGTATGTATGTATGTATGTATGCCCTTTATAAAGAATTATATAAGTGTATATGTTGGCATCATTAGCGCCCAGTTTTATCATGCGCAACCCATTTATCACTGGACTGTTCTTGTAATATATCTACTAATAGAAGTCAACATGTTAAATTTGCAATGAAAATTTACCTCACGTGTGGTTCGATGATTGTTTGTGAAAGATCTTAATGATTCAGTTGAAGCAGAGGTAAAGATGACGATCATTCAGTGTTTAGTACGTTGGTTGAAGTTGGTGTTGCCCCAACAGTATTTTACTTCATGAGTTAACCTACATTATATAATGTTAAGACTATGTAATATTTTATTGCTCTTCGGTATGAATGTACTATTGATCTGTCAAGGTGGTAATAGATTCGAATATTATACAGCTTTAAACATAAAAATATCGATGTGAATGATAAATGATAAGTTTCTTCCAGTTTGTTTTTAAATAACATTAACATTTTGATGATTCCCTTGTAAAAGTGCTATATGTTTAATATGCTCACAAAACAACCTGATACCACACATACATTTTTGTTTTCTTTTGTATATGCTACCTGCTTGTGGCCATAGTTTCAAATGTAGGGATAAGTTTTTCTTCTATGTTCGTATTATAATGACCATGCATAGAGTCACAATGGTTAGGATAATATTATCAATCTTAACTTCAATTAAGTTTGTTTTTTATAGATATGATACATATGAATATGAATTATAATGTTTACTTACAAAGCATAGCAATTATATTTATCTTTAATGTATATAGACTTTCAAACTCATAGCCAATCCTAGCAACCAATCTTAACATATATAACCTATTTTCGAAGTAGAGGTTCTTTCGATAAAACGTCTTTTAAAGACTGTCATCAAGTTCTCAGAGTGCTATTATGCTCTTATGATATTACTATTCGTAATTTAAAATACCTACAAAATCATGACGAGAAAATACCATGTATTTCCTTGTATCAAGATGTCTGCAATTTTGGATTAGCATGAGTTTCGTATTTGTGTGATTGTATACTTTCGCATTTGCAATTATTCTCTCTAATTACAGTAGTGTACTGATAAGAAAGTAATTTGCATGTTTTAGTATTAACTTCGTTGCAATACCGTTGTATCGATGTATGAAATTCATGTTTTGACGTGACAATAGCTGTCGTCTGCATTAAGTGCAGAACCCGCGTCTACATGAATCGATTAAATTATTCAAAACTTTAGTTATCATCATAAAGTTCAATTTCACATAAACTTAAACTCACAAAATGTTATTTTTTGTTTCATAGACAAGCTTTATTGTATTCAAAAACTTATTGTTATGTAATTTATGTATTTGTAATGTTGACATTGTAAACCATGCAAAACAAGACAATGATTAGTTACATGATTGCCGTGCATTCAGCGATTGGTTGGATTGTCTCACGTGGTTCCTGGAGGAAGGTTATAAATAGAAGAGCGCTGTCATTGTTGTTTAGACGTCGGTGCCAGAATTCAAAGTGACAGAGAAAACAAAAGTGTCGAGGACGTACATTTTGGATCTTTAAAAGTTGCACATTACAATATAAGATAAACAAGAATTAATGGATTCATTCCAACAAAAATAGATTACAAGTTGTCTTCCACAACACTTGGCAGACTGTGTGTTGTATTAGAATTACATAATCTGGTTGTGCGCAATAACTATAGCTCTTATTTATTTATTTATTTTTAGAATTCATTAAACATTGTCAAGTTGTTCTCGATTTTATGTTGATGATATAACACCTCTTCAATCGCCCCAACTCTAAACTTTTGACCTTTTCTAACACATCACTCTCTGTTCCTATGTACAAATATACGTAGTACCCTTAAGGACCAAACAAGGCTTTACAGTATCAACTAGTCAAAGAAGATAAAGAATGGAACGGGGTGATGTACATGTTTTATTCTCCATCTCTGAAAAGGACCGTTAAATGTGTATTTTGGATAGTACTATCTGCATGACACATATATCTTTTTTTGTTGCTGTCCATTATCGCCCTGTGAAATCATCCATTTTTATGATCACTGAAGACTGATACTCCTTAGAAGATTGACCTTTTTAACATTGTTTTTTGAGACAGATATAAAGCTGTATTTGTTTGTTGAGTTCCCGCTCTAGACTACGGATAACGTTATTCAAGTTTCCATTCATACTATATATTGACTATTATTGAAATATTTACCAAACGGCATGTAAATATTTGTGAGTTTGATAAACATGCATACACATCAATATGCGTACACAGTTAACGTCTATGTCCAATAACATATTCCTCAAACTTATACAATACAAATGCTTTAATCAGAGTTTGGTACGTGTGTTTATGTCGTAAAGGATTCCATCCCTTGCTATATTTGGAATTTATTATCCTCCTAAAGATTTTGGATTCGTTTTAAACGATTTTCAAAGTGAATATTTTTATGGCACTCTAAAGCCAGATTTAAGCTGACATACCTCTACATACATATACTTGCGCACATTTTTAAAAGGGTTGTCGTCTTCTATAATGAATGATTTCCTATTCTCCAAATTCCTAAACTACTTGCAAATTCAAGAGTGCTTTGTCTAAAACGATCGGCTTGATACTGTGAGAAAATGAAATACATACATTTAAAATCAAAACTCCTATCTTTATGCATTTATCTTACCCCTGACAAATACACAGGCCACTGTCAGTCTATTAGGCTCAGTTCTATGCCAAATGTATTTAAATGTATCTAAAAACATTTGTTCACACATTAGGGACAAATTTATAACTACATACATAAATAAATAGGAGAAAGACGAAGGTATTAAAACAAAATGTATCCAGTTGTTAATGAAAACTTATATTTGTTTATTTTAATGCAATTAGCCTTTGCATGGATTTAACAGGGGTAGGTAAAGAGATTGAGAAACGATTTGTAACATATTCTGGAACATGGTCCTAACATTTTTATGCTTTATTTTAAACATTCGTTTCACCAGAAACCACTCAGTTCACAGAAACGCATTTCATTCATTTCTTCAGACATGTTCGCCATGTAAAACACTTAAAGGCATTGACATTTTTAACATAGTTTAAACATTTGCAGATAATTAAAATATTTTCTGTTTCGCAATGTTATTTGATACAATAGATTTAATCTATCTTTGCATCAAAATGTACTTCCAAACCAGATATGTTTAACTTTATCAGTATGTATACTTAGTTCCTGAGAATTTAGAGCACTGTTTACGGATTTATTATTACCGCTCAATATGACAAAATTGTAATCTGCATATTGAGAAATGAAGCTATTGACTATGAATGACTTTTATTTCTTACACAGCTGGATCACCTCTTACCATGTGCGTCCATATATCTGAGTTAGGGGTATATATATATATATATATATATATATATATATATATATATATATATATATATATATATATATATATATATATATATATATATATATATATATATATATATAAACATTTTCTGTTTGAAATTAGAAGCATTAAATCATACATGAATCTAATATTTTCACCAATATATCGAACCCAAATGAACTTAATTTTCTCATCGTTTATAAGGTGATGCAAAATGGTCTTCGTTCTATTGGAAAGAAATGAAAATTTATTTTGTATTAAATCATATGTAGTACTTATGGCCTCCAATTCTTATCAAATTTTCTTTTGCCCCCTTTTGACAAGAAAGTAATTGTTATTTTTTTGTGTTGATAAAAATCAGAATATGCTATAATCGTAATTCATTTATCTGTGGGAAATTATAATGCAAATAATATAAATGTTTAAAACTCTGTACTAATCCAACTGAATCTGAATTTGTATTGCTTGCCGTATGTCTCAGACTATTTAATGTTTTGTGATAAGTTCTACACACTCTATAGGTTTTTTCTGTAAATTATCTCATTTTGCATATAACCTTTGATGTTCCTTGAAATATACTATAATCTACCTTCATGTAGTTACAAAATAATTCAGTGTAGATGCATATAAACTATGAACCCTAATTAAAGATTCCACCGTTAAAAAGAGCTGATAATTGCTATGAAAACAATAACATTCGTGTCACAGAGGTAATAATATAGTGGAAAGACAACAGTAGAACCCTATTCAGAGCTTTTGCGATGACAAACGGTGTTTAGCTGACAACAAACATACATTACCCTACGAATATCATCACGCTCGAAAAACATTAGGAATCTGTTCGTTTTGTTCATTTTGATAGTATCTACAATTTCTCGTTTTCATCGTCTAGAATATCATTGTTTAATCCTAAAAGCACTCAAATAAATATTTTCCTACCACCAAAAGCTTGCTTGCCTAAGCAGAATATTTGTACTTTGTTAAACAACAATCAATAACTCTGCTCACAGATCTAATTTATCGTCAGGAAATATTATAATCACCTTCTCATCACTCTCTAAAAACGTTTCTGGCAAATTCTGCATTCAAATGCCTACGTCATGTGACATCTCTTGGCACACTGTGTTTTACACTGGCAATGGTATTTTTGTGCATAAAACTTACTTGATATTAGCTGTTAATGAAACAAAATAAATATACATGTTGTGAGTGTCTACATGCGTTAGTGTATACCTTATTGGATCTTAAATGTTTTAAGACTAACTTTGAATGAGGTGAATGTGTTAGAGTAAAAGCTCTTGAATCACCATGTCGAGTACAAGACTTGATAACTGGAAATCATCCATATTAGATCTGCAAAGACTACATTTTTAAGTCAATTGAGTGCAAGGTTGAATATATAGACATCGGTAATCACATTACTCTGATTTATATTGGAACCACATCATCTACCAACTCTAGAGCTTTAGTAATAAGTCCTTAATTTGAATACCATATAAAGAAGTAAAACATTTTGATGTAATGTTTTGATTACCTGTTTGAAACGGAATTCCCACACTCTTACAGAAACACACAGAGATACACGCACGCGCGCACGCTCACACATACATACATACATACATACATACATACATACATACATACATACATACATACATACATACATACATACATACATACATACATACATACATACATACATACATACATATGTATATGTATATGTATATGTATATATATATATATATATATATATATATATATATATATATATATATATATATATATATATATATATATATATATATCATAATGATGTGTTTCATATGGACCATTTCAACTTTTATCGACGGTTCTAGTTAATGCAAAACCAATTTTTATGCCACTACACTGACCACTGACTGACGGTGTACCAAACTGATATTTAAAAGGGAATTTAGGAAGATGCTGCATTGAGTAATGAGGGTAACATCGTAAGTGAAATCTTTTGAAAAAATAATTTTCACAAAAACATATGAACATTCACATTTTGTAATAACGTCATGCTTGTATAATCAATAACATATGTTCGTAACCTAATGCACGTTGAAAATTTCAACAATCAAAATGTCTACTATCTTTACACAGACTTAGGTTCGCTAATTAAATCTAAACTTGAATCCAGTCTCGCTGCCAGTCCTGAAACTTGCGAATAAGAAACAATATCACTTGGGAACCGCAAACTTGAAGTAGCATAACAATATTTTTAATGCTGATGAAATTGCTGGAAAATTGATCTGAAACACTGAGTACAAACAATAACTACAAGCAATGAATTTTCAGATAAATAAACTTGGTCAACTTACAAAGGCAAATCTCAGAAAATTTAAAAATAAATATAACACACATTTGGCGCATATGCACGTTCTTTTGCATACCAGGGTCTAGCAACGTTGAACGAATTGCCCACTGGTGCTTTCCAGGGAAAATAAATTACTGATTAAACTCAAACTGCTCGCAACAAAATAACGTTGAGCTTCAAAGGTTTAAAGCACAAGTTGGATATTTCTTCTCAGAAAACGACTGAACAGTAAACTAAGACGCAAAACAGATTCAAGAATAAGGTCACATGACCACCTTCTAGAACACAGTGGAAAGTTTTTAATATGTATAAAGTCGTATACTAAGGTATAGCCTTAGCTAAAATCAATGATTTGTGTTAAAGAAAAAAGTTGTTAATCCAAAGCTGACACTGGTTCTAACTCTAGGTCAGCAAAAGATACAATGTTTCAACAACTTGTTGTTTATCAGGTCAAACAGAACTGAATTGAATTTCTAAAAATAATCAAATCAAGTAGACAAAAATATCTTTACAATAACATGTAATGAAATAAAATAAAATAAAAATAAAAACTTAATCAAAATATTTAATTACATATACATAACATTATAATCTACACTTGATCCTCTAATCTTAATCCCTGAGACCTTACAAGAATGGCATTCTTTAACATTTTAGCTAAGTCAGATATAAAGTTATATTTCATTGTTACGTTCCCGCTCTAGACAACAAAGTTGATCAAGTCTCCATTCATACTCGATGTTAATTATTGATGAAATCTGTCTGGCCCAACTGGCCCATGTAAATATTGGTTATTTTGATAAATATGCGTACAAGAACACACTTAACGCCAATGTAGAATACTATACCTCACTACCTCAAACGGATGACTTTCTCAAAGTTTGGTTTTATATTGTGTATACTTAAAATTTTTAATTATTTAATATTTTCCTGTATATACGTTTGAAGAAGTTTGGTATATTTTACCTGATATACGTTACCTAGTAAGATAAAACATTTTCTTATTTTAAAAAGGTTTCTCACGGCGAAGATCTGGACAATAATTTAGCTTTTGTTTCTTGCTTTGAATTGTTCTTAACAAATTGCATAATCAGCTTTATTTAGAACAATTTATGGAGCTAAAAATTTTGTATTCCTTTAGAAGATATTTTTGAAATGAACGTCTAGATGGCATTCAAAAAGCAAGCAATGAGTTGACGTGCTTTTATATACGTATACTTGCTCATTATATACGTATACTTGCTCACACCCCGAAATGGGATTTTGTCGCCAAAATTGAATGATTCCTTTGTGATTTGTCTGATTTAGATTTCTTAAAGAAGCTTTAACAATTTTTCAGTCATATTGCTACGATGTCTGCAGCGTGAAAGTTTATAGTGATGTATAGCACTGGGGTATCATGCCGCAAACATGCATCATGATGTCGCACCCAGTCACACTATCCTGACACCAGTCCGACCAGTCCTAACACTAACCTCTTATTGATGAGCGCCAAGCGAGGCAGTTGTTAGTACCATTTTAAAAATCTTTGGTATCACTCAGCCGAGATTCGAACCTACGACACTCTCGCATCCGAGGCGGACGCGCTAACCACGTGGCCTCTGGGGTGGTGAAGGATTTCCTGTTCCGAAAACTCCTAAACCTCTTGCAGGTTCAAGAATGCTTTATTAACATGATCAACATGATATTGGACGAAAATGATATACACGCATTTAAAGCCCAAATTTCTTTTTTTAGGCGTCGTACATTTTAATTCCCCAGACAAATGCACTGTATTAGCATTGTCGGCACAGATCTATACAAAATGTATTTAAATGTTTTATAAACATTTATTCACACATTATAGACAAAATTATCACTATATACATAAAAATTTGGAGAAAGAAGAAGAGATATGAACTTTTTCAGTCATACCTGTGTGTATGTGTGTGTGTGTGTGTGTGAGATAGATAGATAGATAGATAGATAGATAGATAGATAGATAGATAGATAGATAGATAGATAGATAGATAGATAGATAGATCATTCAACAATTTAAAACATTCATTTCTTTTTAAACAAAATGTATGATGTTATTAAAGGTAAGTTATATTTGTTTATTTATAACGCAAATAACCATTGCATGGATTTAAAGGAGCAGTTCAAGAGACAAAGAAACAAAATGTTACTTATTTTCTGGAATGTGCTCTTACTATTTTTAAATGATATGTATATAGATCATAATTTTCACCAGAAACGTGTATGGTTCTTTTCACGCCGATAGGGACGTGTAAATAACGAGCCCACCTTTCTTGGCACCTGTTCTAAAATAAATAAGTAGGAAGTCTCAAATAATAAAATAAGTAGGAAGTCTCAAATAATCGGGTGTGGTGAGTTTAAAATAGTCGAGTAAATTGGCTTGAGGTGTGTTTGAGTGATATCGAACTACACATAAGTCAGCCAAAAAGTTGCTAGCTTGAGATTTATCTCTGGAACTTTTAAGACAAGACGACTTGATGGTTATTGATACTGGTGGTATTATGTGCTTAACTTTATTGGAAAAAGCATTGTTGTGTCAATGTTAGTGATACGGTATTACGATGATGCCCTTTGCTAGTTTAATTTTTTCTTTGTCTTCTCCGAACATGTCATCGAAGATGACAAGATATGTTTGACTCGTATCAAACACGATTTTATAGTCTTCGCGAGGAATGCCATAGATTCTTTTTGACTTTCTTGAAGTATTGTGGGCACCGATGACAGCTCTCTGTAACACCACCTGATGTTTTTGGGTGGGTTATCCTTAAAATTGTCTTTTTTATTCAATCGCACGTTTAATTTCGATGATATAATTTTTCGTTGATGTAGAGCAGAGATAGGGGAGGAAGAGGAGGAGAATGTAGCCATAGATGAGATGTTCTGAGAATAACATAAATAGCACAAGAGGTTTGTATAAGTTTCAGGCAAGTTCATTGAGTTTATTGAGTGTTCAAATAAATTTAAAATGACTAAACAGGTAAGAGATAAATGACTATGAACATCAATAAGATACAAATAAAAATTTAAGGTGTTATTTTAGCTTACAAGTAATGCATTTTTGGAATGGATCGTAAGTATGTATGGTGAAAGTGTCATATTTGATGAATCAATTCAGAAATGAATGTATTAAATATACATATAAGCATTTGGGTCCGCAAAATATCATTACCCAGAGGGGCACTAGTATAATGAGGAATGAAACAGAACCAGTTGAAATTAAGATATCCATGTGCTGCAATGTTTTAGTGTAAATGTATACGCCTAACATTATTTTTGTCTGTAGTTATTTACAATGCTTAATGTATATGTACAGTAAAACTTGATTATCCGGATGTCGATTATTGGGATTATTAACTCCTACATATTACTTACGTGTTCTCTGAAATTTCTACTGAGTACAAAGTTGATATATATTTATATGCAAATAATTTGCAAATCACGATACCACAATATAAGAGAAATAAAAAAAAACAGAAATAAATACATGCGAATGTGATCTCATAAAATTATAATTACAATAGTAGTATGAATAAGTAAAATATAGTTTTAAAGAAGAAATAAATTTAATTAGGAAACAGTGAGAGAAAGAGAGTTATATACCAGTAAGAGAGCTAGGTACAATGTGATACAAAATAAGGAATTGTTATACAATATGAGAGAGAGAGAGACGCAAGTTAAATATTGAGACAAATAAGTGAAAGTGTGAGATAGAAAGAAATAACGTATATTCGAGTGCCCATGTGTCGTTAAGTCAGTATCGCTATGACAATATGCAATTTGTATTAAAGACATACCAAGAAATACATGGATAAGTTTCTATAGTTTTCAAAATAACTTTTCTTTATTAACATTAATTTTTAAATATACATACTTGTAAAAAGTCATACAAAAATAAAGTCAGAATTAATTGTTGCTTTTTACGCCGTTTTAATATATATATATATATATATATATATATATATATATATATATATATATATATATATATATATATATATATATATATATATATATATATATATAAATATAATTGTCATATATGTTCATTAGTTTGGTGAGAGAAACAGAAGGGAACATATGGATTTTTTTCATTCTATATTCCATTTTAAAGTTTCGATGAAGAAGAAAGAATAATCTGTAAATTATGTTTTTAAGAAATGCGTTTCTTGTACACATCGTACACCAATATAAAATTAAGAAGTAGAAAAAGGTAGACTCTTTTCAAAATGTTCAACCGATGAATGGATAGATGGATCGATGGATGGATGGGTCGATGGATGGACCGAATGATAGTTGTTCCATTCGCGTTCTTATCCGATTTTATCAACTATAAATAACAATATTAGGTATTTTGTAATATTTTATCACCATACAATCTATAACACACTAACAATAAGAAACAATAAAATGTTTCTATACAATTTGAAAGGTCTCCAAACTAAAAAGTTAAATTCTTAAGACATTAACAATGAAATGGATTTCAGAATCATCTTGGGGATAATTTTAAGGGATACGAAGACAAGATGGGAATCCCCGGACAGCAAAATGGAATATCAATATCTTGAAAAAATAAAAGAGGTGGTGGGACGTTAATAACAACACATGTACTATAACAAAGTGATCGTAAAAAAGAGGTAATCAGATTATTAGGTCACACTTATATACATGTATTTGTTGAGTAAAAGTAACACACCGAGATCGAACAAGAGATTTAACTCCAAAATCAGATGCAAGTAACACAACTATTTATAGTGCAAGTTGTAGCTCCAGAAAGCGCACCAATATATCAAGGGAACTAACTCCATAAAGTTCCCTCTGTACTCTATAGAGTTATTTTCCTTATCATTATATTTTACAAATGATATTTTACAAATGTACAAATGCTGTTCTTGACTGCTATGTTGTTATTTTAACTATGTTTTGCCTTGCTTATCAACTTGCTAGGGATTACTGAATATTTTAAAATAATAAGTCGACATAATTTAGAATCAGATCATTATATCTAAATAAGCGGATTTTGACAATACGTACAATGCAATATTGGGTAGACATTTTAGCTTTTGCTTCTTTTTTAGTTCTTTGTGTGGATCTCTTTAATGAGTGGATTCGTGTCTCCATATATGTACAAGGTCAGTTTTGAAACTGCACAATGATCTAGTATTGATCTATTTTCTTTTATTTTATATAGCAAACTTGTGCGTATTCGAGGTGGCGTTTGTTATTAGTGTCATTCATGATAAAGGACATATTTGAAGTAAGTAAAGGACAGGCATTACTTTTTGTATATTAATTTATTTAAGGAGTATGGACACTAAGACGAGACAACATGTTTTCATTATCTCCTTAAGACGAAAAAATGTCAATACATTGTTTTTGTAGAATACACACATTTAGGTGAAAAATTGGAAATCAGTGTTTCTCAAGTTCAACTATATCACTAGGGATGTTGCAATGTCGCTAAATAACAATTTTGAATTTAAAGAAAAAATAGTAAGACGATTGTTGGTTTCATATTAAATCATGTCCTTTGATGATTTCAAATAAAAATGCACAACATTCTGGCTATTCCAAAATTACTTTTATAATTTATTATGAAGCTGTTATATGTTACTGAATCCGAACTTACTTAGAGTACACAGGTTCATCTATTTAACTGTAAATCACGCGAATACCGTACGTTCTAATATATCTCGATCATGCCTGAAATGACCATCGATGATAAGTAAAGTCTATTACTGTACATACATACATACATACATACATACATTCATACATACCTACATACTTATTATATGCTCATCTTTTTTCTCCGTTAACTTTACATTGTCAGAATCGTTCAATATCCAGCGATATTGAACACCTTCATATTGCACTCCCACGTGACTGATACACGTGAATGAAGAACTACTTTCTATAGTAAACAAACAATGGACGCAGACGCCAGTACTTTAGATTTATTGTGTTTGTCGGTGGATAAAGTAAACCAACTGTTTGAACCATTTGAAAGTATTGATGCCAAAGTTGAGAATGTGGATGAATTCATAGATTCACAGAAGAAATTTTCAACGAAGCTGGCGACTGAACGTGATATCAGAAATTTCAGCGATGGCTGTATGACATATAAACAAAGAAAAAAGGAGTAACAATTTTTTTAGACAATGCAAAGAATGAATGAAAATAAAATTACATAACATAAAACAAAAAATATGGGGAAAATCTGTAATGAATTGTCTGCACATACCAAACCGTTTTCACAATGAAATGCATTAATCAACATTGCCAAATATAAGAAAACTGGTTTTTATGTCAGGTGCATTGGATTATTGAATTAAATATAACATATTCGCGATGCAAATATTAAAAATTGCAGATATTATCTGAGACCAATGGGGGTTAATCAGCTTGGAACTCTGATGAATCGAGCAGCCGAAAGGGCACAAATCCAGGGGAGAATTACCAATCATTCTGTAAGGAAGACTACTGTGACAAACCTGTCAAAAGCTGGGGTCCCTCCAACAAAGATAATGCAAGTGACTGGGCATAAAAATATGTCATCTATAACTGGTAATAGTAATGAGAATAAATCTACTTGCCTTTTTGCCTCTTTAATATCCTTTGTGGACTCATGCTGCTAGTAAGAATTACGTATTTCCAAATACTGCTACACATCTGTGTACTATAATATATAGGCCTATAGAATCCAGACTACATTGTTGAAATCGAAATCACATTCCATAGAAGACTGTACGGAACACCGCAACAAATAAATCTGTTGTTCACAAAAAATAAACAATATTGAAACCAGCATCTTCTTAACAATTTATGTTTAAAAACTTTCATATTCTTCCAGTTTACGATTCCAAACTATCCATGGCAGAACAGAAACAGTTATGCAGATTGTTATCATCGCCAGTCCCTAAAGTCTCACGTACATCGTGCAGAAAACACACAGACGGAGATAATCAGAATTTGGCTGTATTGATCGAGAAACAAAATCTCTCAATTCCTGACCAGCTGGGAACTTTGTTCAATGGCGCAGTCATTCATAATATGACTTTAAATTTAAATTTCAGATAGACCAGAATGGGATTTCTTTTTTAAATGAGCGAGCGTGCGGTACGCTATGAAGTCAAAAGGTCGATGGGCGGAGCTATATGCACATAAATACTATTATTGTGTATTGAAGGAGAATTTACGATTGTCAACTTATTTATTTTAATAATAAAATAATACATTTTATTATTAAATATATTTTGTTGTGAATTTTATTATTAAGTCTTTGGTAATGAAACAAAAATGAGCATATAATAAAATGGTTACTGCATTTGAATGGGAAAATATGAACTCGTTTTTTCGGATGGCTATACTGCACTCTCAAGGTCGTGCAGTATAGCTATCCGAAAAACTCGTTCATATTTTTCCATACAAATGCAGTAACCTATAAATATTATATGCTCATTTTTTTCTCCGTTAACTTTACATTGTCAGAATCGTTCAATATTCCCCGATATTGAACACCTTCATATTACACTCCTCGCGCTTGATGCACGTGAGCGCGCGGTATGCTATGTAGTTAAAAGGTCGGTGGGCGGAACTATATGCGCATGAATAGTATTATTGTGTGTTGAAGGAATCTACGATTGTGGACTTTATTATTTTAACAATAAAGTAATAAATTTTATTATTAAATATATTCGGTTGTGAATATTATCATTAAGTCTTTGGTAATGAAACAATAATAAGCATATGATCAAAGGTTACTGCATTTGAATGGTAAAAATGGACTCGTTTTTTCGGATGCATATACTGTACTCCCAAGGTCGTGCCGTATAGCCATCCGAAAAACTCGTTCATATTTTCCCATACAAATGCAGGTAACTATAATATAATATAATATAATATAATATAATATAATATAATATAATATAATATAATATAATATAATATAATATAATATAATATAATATAATATAATATAATATAATATAATATAATATAATATAATATAATATAATATAACATAACATAACATAACATAACATAACATAACATAACATAACATAACAAAACATAACATAACATAACATAACATAACATAACATAACATAACATAAGATAACATAACATAACATAACATAACATGATATGATATGATATGATATAATATAATATAATATAAATAATATCTCAAATGGGTAATGATTCAATATTGAATTTATTAAACGAGTTGAATAATGTCCAGCTTTTGCGAGTCTTATCGAGCAAAAGCTGGCCATTTTTTAACGAGTTTCATAAATTTAATATTAAATCACTACCTATTTGAGATTAATTTTATCACATTGTTTTTATTCCAGTAGAAATTATTTAGATCAAGAGAAGAATGAACAATTTCGTTCATTTTTTCAGAAGCAGTACCTTTCATTTGTTCTGCGTAAAAAAAATAGTCCCAAACAAAGTTTAAATAGTAAAAGTAGATTATACATTTTTGCTAACTATAAATTAACGAATATGCGTCTATCCAAATATATAGAACATTTTACAAAGACAAATAATTTGTAACACAAAATGTCCAATGCTTGTGATGCCATATTGTTTGATATGGTGCACAGTATCAGATTGAGTTGGCCTGCACAACACAGTGACAGTTTTTACCTTGAAATTCCACATCATAACTAAACATTACATTGTTGCAATATTTTTGTGAAAAGAAGAATACTGGATGCTGAAGTAAACATATTTACTGTAATTTATTTGTTACCGGATATTTTCAGTGTTTGATTTGGAATATTATGTTGTACAGAAGACGTAAACAAATGTCTGTTTGAGTCGTACTTGCATCGCATATTTACCGCGTAAATATGCTGTGGTTTGATAAAGTTCTGTCAGTTGCGGAGACCGAATTATGTTTACATTTTTCTGTGAACAAAGATGAGTTCATTTACTTATGCAAGTTCACATTTAAACCACGCTTGTATATAGGGTGTATTCCATGCTACAGATATACTGCCCTTCCACCTCCACCCTATCCCCGCTATCAACTGAGCAATATCCGTAGATTCACTTGTTATTGTTCTTGTTTAGTGGAATTTAGCCATTTTTATGTTATGATGTGTTCTACTTGACATAACAAACCCCTGTAGAGATAAATTGGCCATACTAAAACAGACGAGACCATTTATGCCCAATTCCCTTTCGCGCGTCGAATAAAAAAAGGCGGTTTACTTCATCCACCGACAAACACAATAGATCTAAAGTACTGGCGTCTGCGTCCATTGTTTGTTTACTATAGAAAGTAGTTCTTTATTCACGTGCATCAGTCACGTAGGGGTGCAATATGAAGGTGTTCAATATCGCCGGATATTGAACGATTCTGACAATGTAAAGTTAACGGAAAAAAGATGAGCATAATATAAATAATTATAGGTTACTGCATTTGTATGGGAAAATATGAACGAGTTTTTCGGATGGCTATACTGCACGACCTTGGGAGTGAAATATATTCATTAGAAAAAACGAGTTTATATTTTTCCATTCAAATGTAGTAACCTTTTTATCATATGCTCATTTTTGTTTCATTACCAAAGACTTATGAATAAAATTCACAACCAAATATATTTAATAAGAAAATTTATTATTTTGGTATTAAAATAATAAAGTTCACAATCGTAGATTCCTTAAGTGAACAATAATAACATTCATGCTCATATAGCTCCTCCCACCGACCTTTTAACTTCATAGCGTACCGCGCGCTCACGTGCATTAAGTGTGAGGAGTACAATATGAAAGTGTTCAATATCGGTGAATATTGAACGATTCTGATCATGTAAAGTTAACGGAGACAAAAATGAGCATATAATAAAGTAAAGCATAGCATAGCATAGCATAGCATAGCATAGCTTAGCATAGCTTAGTATAGTATAGTATAGTATAGTATAGTATAGTATAGTATAGTATAGTATAGTATAGTATAGTATAGTATAGTATAGTATATTATAGTATAGTATAGTATAGTATAGTATAGTATAGTATAGTATAGTATAGTATAGTATAGTATAGTATAGTATAGTATAGTATAGTATAGTATAGTAAAATAATAAAACATAGTTAATATTTCTTTATGAGTGCGGATTAAGATATTCAGATAATTATTAATGTAAATATGTTCACTTGAATTTGAGTTAAAAGGTATAGTTTTGATTCTGACCTCAGAATCGTCTAGAATGGAAGTTTCCATTAAAAGACATGGTATTTTTAGAACATGGGAATTGCCACTTCGTTCACGTACAAATGGTATTTAATCTTGTTTATCTGAAAATTACTCTTTAGTGCCTTAACATCATGAAACAGCATCAATATTATTGATGTGTTCAGTTTTTCATTTAGATTAATTTATTTATTCAAATTTTTATTCGTTGGACATATAAACTACTCATTAATAATATTTTTGGACGAGAAGGTTAAGTTGGAATTATAGTGAATTCAGGCAATAACACTTTTTGGATAACGTTATTGTGATAAATCAAAATACTCTTAGGTCATTCTGAAAATCCAGGCCACTGACACATTAGCACTTTCGAGACTACATATACATCAACACTTTCAATATTGAAATTTAATTGGAATACCAATGAAATTCAGTTTGACAACGTCATTTGGATTTGTGATGAACTTTTAGGACTATTTGAGAATTAATTCACAACACTTTAAGTTCTTTTTAAAACTTTTGTTTTGTATTCTAGGGAAATGTATTATTTATTGAATTTTTGCAAAACTTGGTTTTCGCTCTTTTCTGTTAGTGGCCTAGAGGTTAGAGCGTCCGCCTCACATGCGGGAGGTCGTGGGTTCGATTCCCGGTCGAGTCATACCGAAGATTTACAAAAATGGTACTAACAGCTGCCTCGCGTGACGCTCAGCATTAAGAGGTTAGTGTTAGGAATGCTCGGCCTGGTGTCAGGATAATGTGACTGGGTGGGACATCATGCTACATGTCTGCGGCATGTTGCCCCAGTACTAGACATCACTATAAACTGCCACACTGCAGACATCGTAGCGATATGACTGAAAAAAATGTTAAAGCTACGAAAAAAAATTATAAACACCTCTTTTCTGTTACTTAATTAAGTCGTAAAATGGTAACACATACATACATACATACATACATACATACATACATACATACATACATACATACATACATACATACATACATGCATGCATGCATGCATGCATGCATGCATGCATGCATGCATGCATGCATGCATCCATCCATCCATCCATCCATCCATCCATCCATCCATCCATCCATCCATCCATACATATATACATACATACAAAGCTCTTATTTAGGCCTGGGCTTTAAGTGTATTTATGTATGTATTTTTAGGAAAGTTACAAATATTTTCAGGTCAAATAATCTAAATATCATTAATATTTTATGCTGAGTAGAAATGAAGACATTAGAAACTTTTTTATAGTCTAAAGCGACATGCTACCCCAAAACCTAAATAATCATTTATCTAAAAGCAACGGTATAAAACACAACCCTTTTAAGACTCGACGGATTCCGATTAGCGACTAAAACTTCTGTCTACAATAGTCTTCAGTGGTTCAGAGATCATGATAACGCAAAGGTCGATAATGGATAGCAGCAAAAAAGCATCCGCGTCATGGAGATAAAACCATTACCTCCCCAAAAATCCGAGTACCTTTCCGAGACTGACAATAACACATTCTTATTCCATTCTTAATCCTGTCTTTTATCTGACAACTAACAAAATGATTTTTGGTGACAATTATACTTTATCATTCAGATCTGTTATATCTACCTTTCTACCTTTTCTTCCTCCACCATTTATACTGTGCTAACGTTAAACCGTACAACAACAACAACAACAACAACAACAGATCTATAGTAAATTATACAAAAGAATAATTACCTATAATGTGCACTAAACAGAATATAGTGTTGGCTTGTGATTGAAATAATACAGTTTAACCATAATTAATTGCACCATCAGTATTCTCTCGGGTAACATACAAATCCGAAACCCTGCAATTGTCATCTGTACCAATTATATAAGTAATCTGGTGCAGCTAAATCAAAACGATATTAGGCAAACCAGTCTAGATACATGTGTATGGCAGTTATTTTGATTACACACATCGCAAAGATCCCATAGATGACAGCTTAAAAATAATAAATGGGTTAAGAGTAGTGGATTAAACTTATGCCCACGACACTCTTCAGTTATCCTTATAAAGGATGAATAAACAGCTGACATGAATAAAATAATATCCGGGTCATCGACACAGTAATAGAATCAAAATACAAATATTAAATCCTTTTCGGATATGGGCAATAACACGCGTATCTCAATACTTTATCTCCTGATAGGTGTACACTTAGATTAGAACAGCAGGACACATGGGAAGAGGAGCAAAATTAGGCGGTTAAAACAACATTTTGACAAATTTCTACGGAATGATCGCTAAAACAGCACTTGAACAGTAATTTTCTAACTCGACCAAAACGGCAATCTAATTGCTTAAAAATTAGGTTGCTAGCTTGGTGTCTTTACAATAAGAAAAAAATTGTGTGTGTGTGTGTGTATATATATATATATATATATATATATATATATATATATATATATATATATATATATATATATATATATATATATATATATATATATATATCTTGTACAGTATTTACAAATATTTAAGTCTAACTGCTGCATAAATTATAAATTAATTGACTGCATTTTCTACATTCTGATTGGATGTAAAAGGTCACGTGATATTGATCTGGATTTTTTTTTACACGTGCAGATTGTTTAAATCGTCTTATGTGACAAAATCATAGAATGAGGGAATGGAGTAAATCTGTTTGTTTGGATTTTTTAATTTTTTTAAATGGACTTAGGAAGTTAATGACTTGGTAGACGTTAGTAGGAAATGGTTTTATATGAATCAGTTTCTACATTTTTGCAATTCAAACACATATTTTAGTATCTCAAGGCTTGATACCAGTCGGGTTTAGGCTCAGAAGAAAACACCCGGATCCTGGTATTGGTTCAAAACTATTTTTTACATTCTAGTGGACTAGAGGGGTTGCAAAATTATTTACAAGACATTTATCAAAATTATGGAAATTCGAACTTCAGAATAAAAAGTTCCAGCAAATATGGTGGAATTGAATAGATGATTAACAAAAGAAATTCCCTCTCAGATGCAAAGTAAATTGAAAATTGCAGATAAAGATTCTATATAGAATTATCACAACGAACAAAACTTTACTTAAAATTGTTGCGACAGATAGAAGAATGTGATATTCTGTAGTCAGTTTCTTGAATCCATACTTTTTCGTTTGGAAAATGTAACATTGTTCAGGGTTTAAGCAGACTTTGCGACGCTGATTGCTTATAAATATACTCATATACAAAACTCTAATTTTCTTTTATTGCAAGCAAAAAATTAAATTTGGAAGCGAAGTTGTTAGAACTATCCTCAGCTGTTATTATTTTTAAAACAAAACAATTTAGTGCATCTATTCTAAAAAAACATCCATTATTTTAATATGGGGAACATTTCTTAAGAAACGGATGCAATGTTTTTCAATAGATCGAGATAAACCTTTATTCAACATGTCGTGTAATGTTGTTATGACTATGTGCCAGGAACACTTTATTTCGTTATCTATTTTGTCAAAAAGGTATATAGTTGTAAATTTATACAGTCATGTATAAAATATTCCATCTCGTAAGAATAAAAAAGAATCATAACTTCGCCTTTCCATTTATTTATTTATTTTTATTTGTTTATTTACCCTAAAAGGAATTAATGTGTTAGGAGAGCGGATCAGACTTGTGCCCATATTACTTACGTGTCCTTAATTAAGTGATCTGAATAACAGATGACTTTATAACTTATCGGAAAACACAGAAAATCCTTGTCATCGATAATAAATAGTATAATAAAAGACAAATTAAGAATGATTCTAGGAAACTGTATTTCACCACGATCTTAATTGTGTTGACTATTTAACATTGGCATTGTTAATTATGTATACAGATTAACACTTATAGCTTTTGTTACTGAGCATTTGTTAAAAATAGTTCTTGAAAAATAAAAACACAAAAGATTTCTGTAATTATTTCTTGAACTTGTAAGTCATAATCTCACATGTATACAAGACAAATCAGAAAAACTATTTTAATACATGTTTAGTACGTGCGTTCGATCTTACATTATGTTGACCGTTTGAATCCATTCGTTTTCTTAGGTATATATTATTGTTTATCTGGTATCTCGTAATATATCACATTTACTTATTGTGGAAGGGTTTGTCTTAACAAATAACTCAGCAATATTTCCCTTTCAATCAGATGGTTCTCTTCTATCTCGAATATCCCTAAGTTTATTTGAAATGGTGCCTCCTAAAAAAAGATCTTGCATGTTTTTTTAAAAAGATGTTTTGAAAATGGACATTTCCTAAACCGTCCGCAGATTCATTATTACTGCATCGAACACGTTCAGCTTCATCTTGGCTGAAATTACTTTACGATATATATATATATATATATATATATATATAT
Organism: Potamilus streckersoni; assembly: GCA_016746295.1. Lineage (NCBI taxonomy): Eukaryota > Metazoa > Mollusca > Bivalvia > Unionida > Unionidae > Potamilus > Potamilus streckersoni. The sequence goes on from JAEAOA010002240.1 coordinate 1,135,822, forward strand.
ATATATATATATATATATATATATATATATATATATATATATATATATATATATATAGATTTGTATGGATAAGTAGCCTAATGTATTGATATAAAAATGTATAGAAATTAGAATAAGAAATGTATTAAAATTAGAAGGGTATAATAACAAAATTATGATCATAGTAGATCATTTACTTACAAAGAAAGGGGTCCTGATGTAAAAGAAAAAAACAATAAAAAATACACCACCACCCCAAATACCCTCTATACCAAACCAAACATCCCATTGCCATGGTGACGAAAATTGTGCAACTCACATACCAATTAATAATGTTGCAAAATTTTACTTGCATGGTATTGACACAATTATTATTGCACATTTTTTTTAGTTTTTTTTTCACCGCGAACTCTATATTTATCAACAATTATCAAGAAAAGCTATTTGAAAAACTTTAATGCAGCTAACTGACAGCAAACCCCATCATTCATCATTCATTGTAAACTGTGAGATACTTAAATGAAAAGTTCCGTGTTTCCTAATACTGATTACTGTTAGCAGAGTACATTGTTTATCTTACATTCTTTAAAAGTCATTCAACACCTCAACATAATGTTGCCATAACTCATCTGGATAAAAAAATATTCAAGACCCTGTGCTAGTTAAGATATGAGGCCCCTTGCTTGGGCCCTGAAGGAGATAGGCCTGGTAATCATAAACAGGTAGTCAAGAATATATATACTCAGGAAATTTAGGAGTAATTAAAATAGCCAAAGACTTTTGAAAAATTCATTGTAATTTTTATTTGCCAAGAAGATGAAGTACTGGACTTATCATTGTGCTTAGGTGTGCTTAAGCACAGGACCCTGTTGGCCGAGAAACCATCTTCTTGGCCAAAAAATAAATAAATAAATATGGTAAGACCGACTGCAACTTTATTTTTAAAAAATGGTTTCCTTTTGAAGAGAGAATATACTAAAAATGAATTATTCCTCATGAATAAAGTAACATCATACTATAAGCTTATATGAATACACTTACTCCAGTCTTTGACTTTTACAGCACAACTCCGCGTTCTTCAACTAAAAATCAATATTTAAGTAAGTCCGGTACTGCATCCATCCCAACATACATACATACATACATACATACATACATACATACATACATACATACATACATACATACATACATACATACATACATACATACATACATACATACATACATACATACATACATACGTCTGTTCTTGAATATTGGCCTTATATGTGTTTGCGTGTGCACCTAGATGTCATTTATAATCAATATCGATTAGTAATGAAAACTTTGGAACCCATTTCCGTAGTCTAAAATGACAACTGAACAATAAAATACAGCTTTACTAATAAACAATGTTGAGAAGACCAATAGAATGAGGATTAAAGGATTAAGATTAGAGGATCAAACTTATATCCAAGCTAGCTTTCAGTGATGTACGATTGCCGAAGATGGATAGAATCCCAATAATGTCCTTGTCGTGGAGATAATGTTATTATCAAAAGACACATTTAAAGTTTGCCACTCGTGGAAATACTTTGTTTTTCACCCACTCGAGGAAATATATCCGTTGTTCACTTGTAGCAAACCTCTGGCTAACAATGTGTACCATAGAACGGACTGGAAGAAACTTATCATTTATCATTTAGATCGATTTTTTTAAATTTAATGCAATAAAATCTTCCAATCCGCTAAACATTAGTGTGACAGACACACAGTTTATGCACACCGAAGAGCAATAAAATGTTATATAGTCTTAATATCAAATAATGATGGATCTTTAATGAAGTAAAATACATTTGGACGTAAATTGTACGGAAAGGTTTTATTTAAGGGGCAACTCCCATTTTGACCACCGTACTCATCATCATCATCATCATCATCATCATCATCATCATCATCATCATCATCATCATCATCATCATCATGTTTAAACCAAATCAATACGACATTAGGCAAACCACCCTCGATGCACACATGAGGTACTTTCGGATAAAAAAAAATTGAACTTGTTCCAAAATGAATATTAGTTGATATATCACATGAACAGTCCGGTCTTGAATGGACTGCACGGGACAAAACTGACAGATGGTGTGGCGTAATTAGGCACTTATCTAATTTTGTTTTAAAATGGGCACACATACACACAGACATACATACATGTATGTGCTTTACGTGGGTGTACGCGTTTAGTATAGTTATGACAATCGCATATATTTACTGGTTGGTTGTTAATATCAAGTCGGAAATAAAACTGTAGTACCTTGTTAGAAGTCCAGATCGACGGAATTTCTGCAACTTTAAATTGAACAACTGTTTATAAAGCAAGCATTACAAGAATAAATCGGTTAAGTAGTAATATACGTCCGTGAACCTGAGAACGGATGATGGCACATGTTGATAACTGAGATGAATACAATGACATCCGTGTCATCTAGGTAATAATATAATCAAAAGACAACTTTAGAATCCTTTCCGTAAATAAGCTACTAGACCTGATTTTCATATTTGTATATGTGTAAGGTCCTGTTTTCCAGTGTAGAACACCAGTGTCGGAGAATTTTATCCTAGCTCACAAGTGACCTTTATCCTGACGTGTGGACTACTTTGGCGTTCTACTGCAAGGATATCGCCCCAAAAGTAGCAAAATCTTCCCGATTTCCATTATCATTTAAAGACAAGTCCACAATAATCAAGACATGTATTAATTGCAACTCATTTACGTACCAAAAACAGCATTTTTCGATTCAACAGGACTATATCATTCTACTGCGTCTTTATTCGAATTTCGAGTGTAAAACAATTCTTATAAATGTTTTTTTTTTAGAAACAGTCATGGCCTCATTATTATTTCTGAATACTAAACCAGTTCTAGACCAGGCTGAATTGAGAATGATTTCATTTTTTTGAGGGGGTTGTTGTTTTTTGGAGGGTTTTTGGTTTGTTTTTTTACTATCTCAATTATGAATAAAGTGGAATTTGTGTTTTTGGACTTGTTCATATTTTTATTATTGATCACGCTATCTGTAGTATACATTTCGTACGCTGTATATTGCCGTTATCATAGCCGTCTCAAACACCGTTCCTTGAAAGCCTATACGTCTTTAAGCCTTAAAGTTTACACTGAGCTTATTTAAACGTAGTTTATCAGCCTATAAATTAAGATAAGGTAATTTTAAACAGATTGTTTGCCGTTTGAAAGATACATTAGTATTCACAATACCGCTATCTGAAGCTAGACTCTTATTCAGAAATGTAACGAGAAGAATCCTCCATTATGATTCGGTTTTGAACGGAAAATTCAACCCTTGTGATCAACAAATTCATACTGAAGAACAAACAAATAATCTTGGATATTTAGTAGAACAGTATAACATGGAAACACATACATACATACATACATGCATGCATGCATGTATACATACATACATACATACATACATACATACATACATACATACATACATACATACATACATACATACATACATACATACATACATACATACATACATACATACATACATACATACATACACACACACACACACACACATACATACATACATACATACATACATACATACATACATACATACATACATACATACATACATACATACATACATACGTACGTACACACGTACATACGCTTGGACTAGTGATGGATATGTTTGGACTAATGATGCTAAACGATGATGGGGGATTTTTCGTTATTAAACATACACTATCAAACATATTTGTTGGTAGCTGTATATGATGGTAAGTCTATCTGGCTGACTGTTGTCAAATTCGTTTCAAATAAATAACCTGCTTAGAAGAAAAAAATGGTATTTGTAAACTGGTGAGAAAGTACTACTATCGCGTCTGTTTAGCATATATCCATGTTATAATTTTCGTGAATATTTAGAATTTTAACAACGTAGAAACATTTACCGCAGAAAAGTTTGCATTATAAAGTCTAATTTTAAAACATGATTTTATAAGTTTGACTTGCAAAGACGGACACGTGCAAATAGATACATCAGTAAATTGCGGTATTCGCTACTAGTATCGCCCTCAATACAAAGATTATATATTTGTTTCATGATGTGGTAATTCTATCCCAACGACATGCCTCTGATGGGCGTCTGTGATTATTCCTTCTATATTTTATTTAAATGTAAATATGCTTTTCGATGTAGAGATGAATATTTCGTTTGTAAAGTTAGTGTCAAGCTTCTATAGTTGAACATACTCATACAAGTCATTACAGTTGTCTTTGTGTCAAGCTTCTATAATTGAACATACTCGTACAAGGCATTACAGTTGTCTTGGTGTCAAGCTTCTATAGTTGAACATACTCGTACAAGGCGTTACAATTGTCATTTGTAAAGTTAGTGTCAATCTTCTATAGTTGAACATACTCGTACAAGGCGTTACATTTGTCTTGGAAAGAATCAGCATTCAATCCCCAAAGTTACATGCATATAATAAAATTCAAATTTGAATATATGTATACATACTGTGGTGACAAGTTGGATGAGAGACTTTCCTATTATCTTGCTTACAGAACAAGAACTTTAGAACAAAGTAGTTGCTCTCTAGCAAAGATCACACTGGACTATATGGTTCGATAAAGATTACGTAAAATGCATTTGTTCAAATTACCTTTTTCAGGATAATTTAATCAACAGAACCGCTCGCAGAATAGAATGATAAAATAGATAAAAGAACAGAATTGTTTTCTCTGTTGAACTTCAGAAATTATGTTAAGATCTATATTGTAAATATCCGTTGATGAGTACAGCAAGGAATATATCTTGATGAGTACACAGCATGGAAGCTAGCTTAATGAATACAGTATGAAATCCAATTTGATCAGTACAGCACGAAATCCATCCAAATGAGTACAGCACGGAATCCAGCCCGATTAGCACATAGCTTGGATCCATCTTGATGAGTACACAACACGAAATCGATCTTGATGAGTATAAAGCATGGAATCCAAATTGATGATTACACTAGTATGGAATCAATCTTGATGAGTACAGCATGAATCCCACTCGGTATTCCTCGAATTTATTATAAAAGGGAAGAAAATCCTAATCCTAAGAATAAAATTACAAATTCCTTCAAGCTAATAATCTGAGATTATCCCGTCTAGAGTATCAAGTTCAAAACTAAATATACATAGGCATCATTATATATATATATATATATATATATATATATATATATATATATATATATATATATATATATATATATATATATATATATATATATATATATATATATATATATATATATATACGTTATATATTCATTGATAATTGTACAATTCAGTGTCTTTTAATTTTGAGGACAACACATTTTAGAAGATTTTAATCCGCTATTACGAGAGTCCATCAGAGCACCAGCATCTATATATAAATCAGCAATGTTGCCATTATCGCTTTTGTTTAAATCTTGGAAGAATTCGTGTAGATTATCTAAAAATAATGTTTATTTTGTCCCTTTTGTCTTTTAAACTGGTAATAATTTGCCAAATTTGTTTCAGACATTTGTTTGTTATTCTTCTGAGTTTTACTTTTGTCACTTGATTCAATTAATTATCCAAAAATTCATTGTTTGCTTGTAGTTATTAGTTGCACCTTAGAATATGGTTTTGATGGCCATAGTAGATTTATGTTGTGGATTTTCATACCTATTTGTATTTATTACCTTTTTAAAATTCTCATTACAATATTTTATGACAACGTATTGCTTTCGAAACTTTTAGAGGTGAATCAGTAAATAGTTGGAATCTGTTTTATACTGTTCATTACTTCAGCAATATCGTCAGCATTAATAAAATCAACGTTGCTTTGTTGTTTTTAGTTTTTGTTTCTCAGCATTATTATTTCTGCTAGTTTATTTCTGTATTGGCGGCACTCGTGAGTTCGAGTGTAGGTTTGAATAACGAATCCCTGCCTCTGTCAAGATAGTCGATGTCTTGTATCCTAAAATTGTAAACGTCCATTAGTCGAAGAACAGGTGTTATTGAACATAAAAGCACAGAGATAGTACGGAATATCATTGTTCTTATGTTTTGTGTTTTATGCTTTATAGGTCCAAATAGTTTAGATAAAAACAATGCTATTTCTTAAGATTTTAATAAAATACATTGTCCTCATTTTGTGAAATTATGTTGTTAAGCAAAACCAGATCGGTATGCCGTACATAAAGTACCATAAAAATACATAATTATATAAAATATACATATATGATTATTCAAACATGTTTATTTCATAAGCAGTGTCAAAGTTTTAATAACAGGACTACTGAACCAATTTGTCTGTGAAAAATTCATTTTCTATGGTATACACTTTGCGCAATTACTTCAAAAGGTTTCATGGCGGAATCTCGCGTTTTTGAAAGTGAAATAAATGAATGTAATTAGTAATATATTCAAGCCTAAAACAGTAGAAGACATTATATCGTTGCAGCAATTTTACCGCGTAAAAAAATTGTTATTAGATAGATTTTTGGCAGCCTGAAGACTGTTTTGTATGCATATTCTTCTTTGACAGAGCCCAATGTATTTACTGGCAAAATTCAACATTCAAACCTCGCTTATTATATGATGTGTTCCATGTTTATTTATCCAGCCTGTACTTTGATCAATACCTTTAATTTTATTTTTATCGAGTTCAGGTGGGGTAGATTGACTATATTCCGACAAACGTGACCTTTTACTCAGTGACCTTAGGGCAATCGATTTACAAAAAGTGACAACCAACACGAGGATAATAAGAGTAAACCCAAGAGGTTCCAGAAGGCAGGGTAAGAAAAACTCCCACGGTCGTAGCCTATCAGTAAAGAGAATACTGCGTATGCTTAGATGGACATATTTGGACCTATCATAATCGCATAAAGTGACACGAGAACATAAAAAATATTAAACTACACTCACCATCAAACGGGTACAGACTATGTGATAAAATATTTTTTGTAATAAAACATTTTTTTCACTTCTTTTAGATTTTGAAAACGCGTTTGGTTCTTTGGCACGACCTTGTATATGCATTTATGAACATAATATACGGGTTTGATTTTCTGAATAACCCATATTTTTTCGAAAAACACCTTAATATGGATTAGGAGCAAAATAGTTGCAATATAAAAGTTTTCCCAGAATATAACCCGGGTTGGCAATGCTCTAAATTTACCAGTTTAGGAATGAAACGTTTCTTGAATTGGTATAATGTGATAAAGCGAACTTACGATGATACGATTATGGAAATAAAGTACTTCTTCGTGGCCAAAATGATTAATTACTCTAACAGAAAATAGAACAACAATTATAAGTTTAGTATTATCAATCTTTCTTCTGTTACTAATATCACCATTCAACCCTTCTTCAGCATCTTACAAGACATGAATTCAATTTGTAATTATTGTGTTTATAATTATTTTATTTCAATTGACTAAAGAAAAAATCAAAAGTAATACGATGCTTCAAGATGACAGGAAAGGTGGTTGGAAATGATAAATATTCACTTACATAAAGACTGTCTCCAAAAACCACGAATCGGAAGGTTAATAATGACCGATACAAAATAAACGTGCAGCTTGGTTGCCGATTCATCATCAAATAAAAAAAGAAATGAGGCTACAGCTTTTAATAAGAAAAATGGATTAAAGAAATGTGTGTGTGTTTGTTTGTGTGTGTCTGGTTTGAAAAATTTGTTTGTGCCCAGGCATACAAATATGAATGATGTATAAATTAATGGCATCATAACTTTTTTTCTGTACCCGAGATGAGCAATCTCATTATTGTGTGTTTCATTTTGTACAGCATATAGGGAAACTATGCATAATCTCTATTCATTTTGTACAGCATATAGGGAAACTATGCATAACCTCTATTCATTTTGTACACCATATAGGGAAACTATGTATACTATGTATTCATTTTGAACAGCATATAGGGAAACTATGAATAATCTCTATTCATTTTGTACAGCATATAGGAAAACTATGCATAATCTCTATTCATTTTGTACAGCATATATGGAAACTATGCATAATCTGTATTCATTTTCTACAGCATATAAGAAACTATGCATAACCTCTATTTGCTTTGTACAGCATATAGTGAAACTATGCATAATTTCAATTTATTTTGTACAGCATATAAGGATACTATGCATAATCTCTATTCATTTTGTACAGCATATATGGAAACTATGCATAATCTGTATTCATTTTGTACAGCAAATAGTGAAATTATGCATAATCTGTTTTCATTTTGTACAGCATATAGGAAAACTATGCATAACCTCTATTCATTTTGTACAGCATATAGGGAAACTATGCATAATCTGTTTTCATTGTGTACAGCACATAGGGAAACTATGCATAATCTCTATTCATTTTGTACAGCATATAGGGAAACTATGCATAATGTGATTTCATTTTGTACAGCATGTAGGTAAACTATGCATAATCTCTATTCATTTTGTACAGCATATAGGGAAACTATGCATAATCTGCATTCATTTTGTACAGCATATAGGGAAACTATGCATAATCTCTATTCATTTTGTAGAGCATATAGGGAAACTGCATAATCTGTATTCATTTTGTACAGCATATAGGGAAACAATGCATAATCTGTATTCATTTTGTACAACATATAGGGAAACTATGCATAATCTCTATTCATTTTGTACAGCATATAGGGAAACTATGCATAATCTCTATTCATTTTGTACAGCATATATGGAAACTATGCATAATCTCTATTCATTTTCTACAGCATATAAGAAACTATGCATAACCTCTATTTGCTTTGTACAGCATATACTGAAACTATGCATAATTTCAATTCATTTTGTACAGCATATAAGGATACTATGCATAATCTCTATTCATTTTGTACAGCATATATGGAAACTATGCATAATCTGTATTCATTTTGTACAACAAATAGTGAAATTATGCATAATCTATTTTCATTTTGTACAGCATATAGGAAAACTATGCATAACCTATATTCATTTTGTACAGCATATAGGGAAACTATGCATAATCTGTTTTCATTGTGTACAGCACATAGGGAAACTATGCATAATCTGTATTCCTTTTGTACAGCATATAGGGAAACTATGCATAATCTGAATTCATTTTGTACAGCATATAGGTAAACTATGCATAATCTCTATTCATTTTGTACAGCATATAGGGAAACTATGCATAGTCTGCATTCATTTTGTACAGCATATAGGGAAACTATGCATGATCTCTATTCATTTTGTAGAGCATATAGGGAAACTGCATAACCTGTATTCGTTTTGTACAGCATATAGGAAAACAATGCATAATCTGTATTCATTTTGTACAGCATATAGGGAAACTATGCATAATCTCTATTCATTTTGTACAGCATATAGGGAAACTATGCATAATCGGTTTTCATTTTGTACAGCATATAGGGAAACTATGCATAACCTGTATTCATTTTGTACAGCATATAGGGAAACTATGCATAATCTGTATTCGTTTTGTACAGCATATAGGGAAACTATGCATAATATCTATTCATTTTGTACAGCATATTGGGAAACTATGTATAATCTGTATTCATTTTGTACAGCATATAGGGAAACTATGCATAATCTATATTCATTTTGTACAGCATATAGGGAAACTATGCATAATCTCTATTCATTTTGTACAGCATATAGGGAAACTATGCATAATCTCTATTCATTTTGTACAGCATATATGGAAGCAATGCATAATATCTATTCATTTTGTACAGCATATATGGAAACTTTGCATAATCTGTATTCATTGTGTACAGAATATAGGGAAACTATGCATAACCTGTATTCATTTTGTACAGCATATAAGGAAACTATGCATAATCTGTTTTCATTTTGTACAGCATATAGGGAAACTATGCATAATCTGTATTCATTTTGTATAGCATTTAATGAAACTATGCATAATCTGTATTCATTTTGTACAGCATATAGGGAAACTATGCATAATATGTGTTCAATTTGTACAGCATATAGGGAAACAATGCATAATCTCTATTCATTTTGTACAGCATATAGGGAAGCTATGCATAATCTATATTAGTTTTGTACAGCATATCGGGAAACAATGCATAATCTGTATTCCTTTTGTACAGCATATAGGGAAATTATGCATAATCTCTATTCATCTTGTACAGCATATAGGGAAACAATGCATAATCTGTATTCGTTTTGTACAGCATATAGGGAAACTATGCATAATCTGTATTCATTTTGTACAGCATATAGGGAAATTATGCATAATCTCTATTCAATTTGTACAACATATGTGGAAACTATGCCTAAACTCTCTTCATTTTTACAGCATATAGGGAAACTATGTATAATCTCTATTCATTTTGTACAGCATATAGTGAAACTATGCATAATCTGTATTCAGTTTGTGCAGCATATAGGGAAATTATGCATAATCTCTATTCAGTTTGTACAGAATATAGGGAAACTATGCATAATCTCTATTAATTTTGTACAGCATATACGGAAACTACGTATAATCTCTATTAATTTTGTACAGCATATAGGGAAACTATGCACAATCTTTTTTCATTTTGTACATCATATAGGGAAACTATGCATAATCTGTTTTCATTTTGTACAGCATATAGGGAAACTATGCATAATCTGTATTCATTTTGAACGGCATATAGGGAAACTATGCATAACCTGTATTCATTTTGTACAGCATATAGGGAAACTATGCATAATCTGTTTTCGTTTTGTACAGCATATAGGGAAACTATGCATAATCTGTATTCATTTTGTACAGCATATTAGGAAACGATGCATAACCTGTATCCACTTTGTACAACATATAGGGAAACTATGCATAATCTGTTTTCATTTTGTACAGCATATATGAAAACTATGCATAATCTGTATTCAATTTGTACAGCATATAGTGAAACTATGCATAATCTGTATTCTTTTTGTACAGCATATAGGGAAACTATGCATAATCTCTATTCATTTTGTACAGCATATAGGGAAACTATGCATAATCTCTATTCATTTTGTACAGCTTATAGAGAAACTATGCATAATCTCTATTCATTTTGTACATCATATAGGGAAACTATGCATAATCTCTATTGATTTTGTACAGCATATAGAGAAACTATGCATAACCTGTATTCATTTTGTACAGCATATAGGGAAACTATGCATAATCTGTTTTCATTTTGTACAGCATATAGGGAAACTATGCATAATCTCTATTCATTTTGTACAGCATATAGAGAACCTATGCATAATCTGTATTCATTTTGTACAGCATATAGGGAAACTATGCATAATCTGTATTCGTTTTGTACAGCATATAGTGAAACTATTCATAATCTGTATTCCTTTTGTACAGCATATAGGGAAACTATGCATAATCTGAATTCATTTTGTACAGCATATAGGGAAATTATGCATAATGTCTATTCATTTTGTACAGCATATATGGAAACTATGCATAATCTCTATTCGTTTTTTACAGCATATAGGGAAACTATGTATGATCTCTATTCATTTTGTACAGCATATAGTGAAACTATGCATAATCTGTATTCATTTTGTGCAGCATATTGGGAAATTATGGATAATCTCTATTCATTTTGTACAGCATATAGGGAAACTATGCATAATCTCTATTCATTTTGTACAGCATATATGGAAACTATGCATAATCTCTATTCGTTTTTTATAACATATAGGGAAACTATGTATGATCTCTATTCATTTTGTACAGCATATAGTGAAACTATGCATAATCTGTATTCATTTTGTACAGCATATAGGGAAACTATGCATAATCTCTATTCATTTTGTACAGCATATAGGGACACTATGCATAGTCTGTTTACATTTTGTACAGCATATAGGGAAACTATGCATAATCTCTATTCATTTTGTACAGAATATAGGAAAACTATGTATAATCTCTATTCATTTTGTACAGCATATAGGGACACTATGCATAGTCTGTATTCATTTTGTGCAGTATATATGGAAATTCTGTATAATCTCTATTCATTTTGTACAGCATATTTGGAAACTATGCATAATATATATTCATTTTGTACAGCATATAGGGAAACAATGCATAATCTGAATTCATTTTGTACAGCATATAGGGAAACTATGCATAATATCTATTCATTTTTATCTGACAGGTTGTGAGGTAATAAAATATAGAGTGCTATGACTCTATGGTCGAACAAAAGCAACAGTCATAAATAAAGAAAACAAGTTTTACCGAACTTAATAAACAATTTAATTATCAAAGTTATAAACAAAAAAATGAGAGGAAAACTTACAGTATTACAAAGTGATTCCAAACCACACCTAATAAAAGTCTATGAAAGTCTTAAATGCGTGAAAAGTTCCTGATGAATTTAAATACTGGAAATGTACTGGTCCTGTCAAGATGGCGTTGTCCATAATTCCTTAAAATAATTTATAATAATTCCAGAATAATATTATAGTCCAAATAATGAATAATCCAAACAAATATTTTCCTCTCGAATAATACCCAAGTACAACAAACACGTCTGCAGTCCTTACAATAGGAACACAATAAGTGTGAATGGCTCCAAAATTCGGAATGAATTTGAATGTCTAATTTTCTCCTTATATCCATCGTATCTTGGGACTGTAATTACGCAATAGACCCCACCTGACAGCATAGACTAATTAATATATATGTAATTGGGCTCATTCGCGTGACCTTGCCAACCAATGGGGAAGTTTTACTTATTCATGATACGTCGAAATACCATCAGTAAATGGGAAATTAGGCGCAATTTTTAAGTCTTATCATTAAAATCATATTAATAACTGTCAGCGTTTAAGTAAACATATATTTATAGAACCTATGCAATTTGAGTTCTTAACAGAGTCAGATCATGTACGCAAAATTGTAGCAAGATATTCTATACAATTTACAACCATGACTAAAAATTACGAAATTTAAATAAATTCATGTACCGCGAGTTACAAAAAGCGTCGATATATATTATTATAGCTTGAGACTATTTTAAATAAACTCACTTAATTTACCATTTTCCCCACTTTATTGTATTGGTGCCTTTAATATTGGATATTGAACTGAAGGCCACATGTACTTGTGAGTGGGGGTGAGATAGTTGGGAAAGGTGGATTCATGATGTTGATACTTAAATGAGAAAGAACTTGCTTAGTGCGCAAAGCTTATTGAATTCGAAACGGCATGTGCAATGGATGTAGTACAATGTTATAGGGTAAATGTAAAGAACGCATTGCATGAAAATAATAAAATGTATGCCTATAATCAATATCACATTAAAATATTATGGCTAATGTACATGTCACTGAAGTAACATATATTCTTTTCATTGCTCACCTATTCTTCATCTTTCCATTCATCACTTTGTAAACAAAAAGCATCAAACAAATCAACTCTTCTACTAAATATAATATCAAAGTTCGTTACTGGGTATTTTTATTTGTTTTTGTTTTCTTTGTTTCTTTTTTTTTTCTTTTATTTAAAACACTTTATCAAAGCCTTCCCAACATATGCCATATCGAGCTCAGTTATAAATGGCCATACAGAATGCTTAACACGGATCTTTGGTTGACAATTCTTTGGAAATACTATGTTTATGGTGTGCAAACATTAATGACGAATGATCTTATGGTTCCGGATGACTTCTATCAGGTAACACTCATTAAGTAAGTATCTCTAAGCAGATGGCAAGTGCTTTGAATAAACATCCTAGTCTCCCGGATACATTCAGGGTATAAAACACACAGGCCTTATCAGGTGTGGACCACTCCCCTCTCTGGTGGCATATCTTCGACATCGCAAAGGTAAGTACCAGACCTCATTTTGTTTATCAGTCCGTTTACCTATATTCAGTCCTACTGTACATTCGTGCAAATGTCTGTTTGCCTTTTCATTTCCATTCTTCCTGTCTATTATGTTTGTCTGTGTTTCACTGTTTTTTCTTCCAGATAATAATAATAATAATAATAATAATAATAATAATAATAATAATAATAATAATAATAATAATAATGTTTTATTATTGGTATTATTATTATTATTATTATTATTATTATTATTATTATTATTATTATTATTATTATTATTATTATTATTATTATTATTATTATTATTAAAGCTTAAAGCAGATCATCAACAATGAAAGGGTTCATTATCCTAGCGGTCACAGTTTTTCTGGTAGGCGTTCAAACCTCCTCTGTCTCTACAGTTCGAAAGGAATTGGAGGATGTTGACGAATCCAAGGATGGTAATTATCATATAAAAGCATATATATATATATATATATATATATATATATATATATATATATATATATATATATATATATATATATATATATATGCATCTCACTGTTTGATATAAGTGTAGACATAGCTCTATATGATCTTTCTTGAATGCATGAGATGTTCACAGAACGTAACGGCAGAATATAAAGAAACGATGTATATAGTCTTTTGTAAGCTAGGTCTAAACCAGAAAGAAAATATCACCAAAAACTACATCTTTGTATTAGTTGTTCTCAATGGAAAATAAAAAACATTCTTAAATTTTCGGAAGAAAAATTCTCTCCAACATTTAGATGAGTATTTATTGTAATTTAATCGCATGAGGAAACAAGTGAGTTTTTATGTTTTCTGAAAGAACACGTTCTTTTCGGCGATATCGAACAGTAACTGAAATATGTTCTTTTCTTCGACGACGCCATGTAACTGGAGAAGAAACTGTTCTCCGTTATACCTGTCTGGCATATTTATCTATCAAAGCAGTCTACAAATGAAGTATACATTTTTAAATGTGGATATCATTGCTATTTTAAAGGTATTTAATAAAGTAGCAATTATACTATATTTTAGTGTCTATTTCAGTTGAACTGCAATGGCTGTTGGAAGAACTGGATGGTACCTCTGTGAGTGGCGCCCTGGACGAGGTGCAGAACATAAAATCCATTGTCGATGTATTGCATTTTCTTCAGAACTACAAAGATGTGATGGGTTGCAGTGGTAACACCTGCGAGTGGTGTAAATGGTCAGGTAAATTCATAACGATTCATAATTTCCATAAAAATATTAAAAATAACACACACACACACAAACACACACCATAGTTGCTCATTTTGGAATTTAAGAATATATCTTTAATGGGTCTAAGGCTGAATTCTACTGGTACACGTAAAAACACCCCCCGTTTCTATACCAGCTTTGTACAGCATTATTCTTCCTGTTCTTACATAATTGGCCCGATATAAGTTGTTTTTAAGCATTTGCTTTTGGACGTCACTTGTCCTCAAGAGTCAAAATTTCACATACTCAAGTAAAGTCTTTTTCGCGTTTAAAAGCATTTTATTAAACGTATTTAAATGGCAATGAATATCATTATCACTTAGTTATTGATCACGTAAGAATAAAACCGTAGTGTTGGTAGTATACAAATGTTCGCTGAATGACTCGGAAAGGACGTGTAACACGTGTTTCAGTTAACGATTACACAATGCAGACATAACCGTGAATGTTTCCTATGTATTTTTATTCATTTATGTTTTTACTAAATAATAAGTTAAACCAATTAATTCATCAGATTCTTGCAAAGATAATGTTGTCCTTTTCTCAGTTAGTGTGCCCTGTAAACAATCTGCTGTAGCTAGGTCGCTCGTTTTATAGCCCTTGACGACAACATCAACATTATCATAAATAGTCCAAAATATACCGGGTGTGAGTATCTTATAAGAAACATTTTGTACTTAAGATATTTCAAATGCAAATCCATTCATTGATTTTCGTTCGTTTATTCATTGGTTGAATAATTAATTGATGTATGCATTTTAAGCAAATCACCTAATTTATTGTTACGGAGGAGATGTTATATAACTCATGTTGTGGTTGGAAAGTATCAACACTGTACCGGTCTATGCAATAGCTGGGAGCCTCATGCTGACAACAATCATGCTAAAGTTAATAGGGCGACATTTCCAATGCGACAGAGGGAACATTTCTGTTACTGCTCGTACGCGACTTTACGTTAGTTAGAGCTTGCATCTACAAGTCTTCAAAAGATACTTCTATGTCGTAAAGAAGTATAAACAATAATCTTTTAAAATATGATTGGATTGTCATCAAAACTACTTTTAACCCATTAAATGAATAAACAACAGTCTTTATAATATGATTAGATAGCTATCAAAACTACTTCGAAATCATTAAATGTATAACTACAATCTTGAGAGGTGATTTGGTAGCTCCTAACGGGTAACACTTTGATAGAGTTTGAGGAATTGAAAAGGACCATGCATGACAAAAGCAAATGTCGATGTCGCACGGTTACAGATATTTAATATTAAATACGGTATATGATTCAATCAACCACTTTCTTCTGTAAAAATCTCAATCGTTTCATGAAGAATCTTTTGCTTTGATACTTATTTGGTTATTATCTTGTTTTGAAGCATGCTTCAAGATATCGTATCTGCCAGACAGCAACGAGTTTCAATTTTGTGCTACGTACAGGGGCAACAACATCTTCTGCCAGACTGTCCCAGGTAAATAGTTATGTTGTTCCAGTTTCTTTTTACTTCATTTTGTATTCGAAATATTTACAAAATAGATAATTAACATATTTATTGTAGGATTGTTAGAAGCACAATTTAAACACTTTGTGCATCTTAACGTATCCTATGGTATCACGGATTTTGCAGGGATGAAACAAAAACATGTTATACCAACTCGATGTCAGTAATTTACATGTTTTCAAATTTGCCGCAGAAAATGATAGATATGGAACTTATTTATTTACTTCATATTTTCTTTACGTCAATCATTACATGTTTGAAAAGAATGGGAACAAAAATGGTATTTATGTCTTTTATGTCTTCTTGTACACGAATCGTTATGTTTCCACTGCAGGCGACATATTACGACTTTATTTCTATTTCAAATTAAAACAGACAATTATTTCATTTAAAGTTAAACTTTAAACCTTTTGCCAGGCGTCATAACATTTTCATGATTTTAACAACCTTTTCAATGTTCCGCTCATATCTCCAAGCGAATAGGTATTCAGGTAAGAATTTAAAAAGGATGTTTAAGTGAGTAGATGCAAAGATGTCTATAAATGAAAGTTTATATTTTATTTTAATAAATGGATGAAGGAATAGAGAGACTAGAGGATTGTTTGCATGTATTTGTATGCATTTGCGCATTACAGTAAGATGGCCAATGATTCACCATACTGATGCATGGATGCTTGTACATATGTATAGGCGCATTTCAGTCAGTTGGCGCATGATTCACTAGACCCTTGGATGGTTGTTTGTATTTGCACATTCCTGTCACGTGGTCCATGATTATCATGATGCATGGTTGCTTGTATGTATGTATGTATGTATGTATGTATGTATGTATGTATGTATGTATGTATGTATGTATGTATGTATGTATGTATGTATGTATGTATGTATGTGTGAGCATTGCAGTCAGATGGTACATGAATGACTAGACTTGTTTATTATCTACTTTTGTTTGTTAGATATATATCATTATGAAAATATAATGCGTGTGTTTTTTAAATGTTTGATGGCTAACTTTGCTGGCTTTTGCATCTTTTTAGAGAGTTGCAATTTCTTTCTTTCATTATCTCCATCTCTTTATCAGTATATATATATATATATATATATATATATATATATATATATATATATATATATATATATATATATATATATATATATATATATATATATATATATAGGCAAAGTTGATTTACTTAGCATTGTTTTAATAATTTGTTTGTATTTGTGTATTTGCAGCTAGGGACTTCAAATACTGCAAAAAGGTAAAAGTCAGCTTTCTGAAAGTCGAAATCTGCCTTCAAGTCATGAACGTGAACATCAGCGGGGGAAAAGCCTGTATGGACGTGAAAGTATCTGTGGCCGGAGTTTCCCAGACCTTCAATAATATATGCCTTGGAACTTCCAACCATTGGAGTCTAGCTTAGCATCTTACGCTGGACCAAACTTAAGGATTTAGTACTTTTCATGCGCAGGGTTTTATGAAAAATGTTTGTCGTATGATTTTTAGACACGCTAATCAAAGATGCGAACAAAAAAATGTTAATTATGAACCCTTTTTTCGATCATTATATCCTAGCTTATACAACTCATATGAAAAATAAAATAAAGCATTTTATATAATATGTTTTTCATTTTTTGTTACCGATCAATCCATTTGGACAGAACCTGAGAGCCTACACGACTACCTACAATCAGTAGATTGCTTCAAACGTTGTTTAGATGCAGGCACGCAGGCAGTTTATATATAGTTCTATGTTATATTGATCTGTGAGGAAATGCCACTTAATAATCGATAATGCAATGAGCACAAACGAGGAATAATAATTATCTACGTGTTACACAACTTTATTGGAATTCTTTCTACTTTCGGTGTTCTCTCTGTCTCTCTCTCTCTCTCTCTCTCTCTCTCTCTCTCTCTCTCTCTCTCTCTCTCTCTCTCTCTCTCTCTCTCTCTCTCTCTTACTATCATTCATTAAGGAATATAAACACGTGGAAATCTGTGGTGTTAAATCAGAAAGCGAATTCGAGCTGTTGAAAGCCCTGAACTTGAACTTATATCAAGATATCAATTTTAAAAGAAAGAAACGATAACATTAACTTGTGTAGAGTATATTGAAATTTCTAGTTTTTGGAAGACAAAACCTGCGAATTTAAAAAGAATGCTATAATATTGATTTGGATTGTAAGAGAAGCATGTCCCAATCAATAATTCATATCCTGAACATAATAGAACGTTGAAATGAATTCAGATTAAACTCTATCCTTCTTCCTCAGCTTGACTTGGTAATGGAAAAAGCCTAATTAGTAGCCGGGTTCGATAGTTCGGCAACGGATAGAAGCCACGAATAACGTTACTGTCGCACAATTCAATCAATAAACCCTTATTAATTGCGTTGTGATACTGGGAACAAAGTAAATGACAATCAGTCTAGGAAATTAGTTGGGTTTAAAAGTTCAGAATGTGAACGACCACTTACAACTAGGAAGGTTATAGACAATGTATGATCCAAAAGGTCGTTTACTTAGGAAAATTACTGAACATGCACACACACTCTCCTTCCCTCTAAACTTGATAAAAACGTTAAAGCTGTCCTTGACTATCACGCAAGAACACGCGTGACTTTTTAGAACATAGGCATAGTTCATTAGACAGACCTCTCTGATCTTGAATGAAAACGTGGTATATTGATGATCAACAGCTTCCAAGATATAAAAAAGGCTCTGGGCTGTTTATTATCAGTACGATTTCAAGATCAGAGAGTGTCGTGTCTATTTCTTACAGGTAAGAAAATTATGCTTTATACTCGCTCTTAAAAGTTAAAGATTTTATAGTAAGTTGTAATATCCTTCTGAATTATTTTTATTTTATCAATATAATGTGAGTTCTCTTTTCTACTATGAAATATTTTACTGATTTGATATTTTACTGAATTGATGTTCATTGTATTTATAATGTAATATTATTGAGTTTCCTTCTTCCACAATCATAATGTAATGAAACATTTTACAGCTTCGATGTTCATTAGTATTTGTTTGAAATAATTACCAGCTTCATGTTATAATTTAATTGAGAATAAATATATATATTCTTTAAATAATAAGTATAAATCTCACAGATCTTTTCCAGGTCGTTACCTTACATTAAATAGAATAAAATACATTTATTACAGTTATTGAATTTTAGGCTCTTTGAATATTTAAAGTTTTGTAAGAATTACCATACCAGCATCACCGGTGGGTCTCCATATTGCATCATCATCATCTGCAGCCTTTCGTACTAATACAACTGTATGTTTGGCTCCGAAAATGACTTTTCTGACATTTCTACAGAATCCAAAGATGTGTGAGAGTGTCATTACACACGAAAACACTCTTCTATTTGCTTTTAGCATCGCTCGACGTGTTGTAAGTCCTAAGTTGAAATTTGCATTAACGCTATATAATAACGAAAATGCAGCAGCAGGCCGGGCTATCATTCCTGCTGGTTGTGGATCGGATGCAGTATCCCGCGGTGTTTGTATTAAATTATATTGCCTATTTTCTGGAAAATCAGTTATATCCTTTGCGAACAACATTGATGGACCAGCTGATCTTGAATAATCATCACTATATCTTGCAAGACCAAGTATGGTTGTAGCTATGTCAACATCTTTTTGAATTGATTCAATATTTTTTCCGTCAATCATGTACGTAGCACTATCAAACAACGCCATAATACCATTATTAACAAAACCAACACTAATTTCGGCTGCATATTCAGTATTATCGGTTTTTAATATTTCACCTTCGACTTCAATAACAGCTTCTGAGGGCAGGAAATATCTACTTGTATCATGAACCTGAAGTTCAATTCTTCCTCATTGATTTGGAATTCGTGCTTCATAAGAATAATACTGATAATCATGTATAGACTCATCTTTGAGAACTGGTGCGTCTATGTCAAACGCGGGGTCACTCATACGCTTGAACATATTTATTATAATTATTATCGTCTAAAACGAAGACCACTTCCTGCTATCAGACTAGTAGTAATGTTTCTCTCTTTTTCTGATAAAGGTATATCAGCCAACTCTGCTAGTTTTTGATTAGCGGCTTGATTTATTATTTTACTTACACTTGCGGGCATCACTTCAGTGCTGGGTAAATTTACTGGCTGAGGTCTGGCTTGAGGTCTGCGTATTAATTGCGCTAGTCTATCTTTAATCGGGAGAATACTTTGTTAATAACATTACCAGCAACACCTATACCTTTTTCACGAACAACATCAATAGCTTTCATACCCAGCTGCTTTGCAATTGGTATTGCTTTTGGGGCTATCCTTCTAAAAAAGACCTGAACAATATCACCTAACCCATCTCTGTAGGTTGCCCTGTAAATCGGTATTCGAGAATTAATTGCCCTGACCATGGTTGGTCCACGTTAAGTACTATGTATTATCATTTATTAAATAGTCATTCTATTTAATTACAGTTACTTAGTCACTATAATAATCATCAGCAATTTCATTAATGAGAGACTGATATACATTAATATCCATGATACCGCCACTAAATAATCTTTTACAAATATCAGCGGCTTCGTTAATGATTTCTGGGGAATTATTACCAGCTCGTTTTCCTCCAATCAGAATTTCTAGTCGTTCAACATCAGCAAGGATGTTGTTAGGACACTGAGTAATAAGACCACTTCCTAAATCACTTCCTAAAGAGGTATCCGACATAAGACGATTTGGGCTGGTTGTGATTTTGGAGATTGTGACAATAAGTTTTGTTGTATTGATGGCGGTGATGATTGTCGTTGTTGTTCTAGTTGTTTTTGTATAAAGTTAATATAACTATCTATTGCACGAATATACTGTATATAATTAGGATCACTAATTTTGGCCTGATTAACGTTATAGCGTATACTAAATATCCATTTGTATCAATTATCACGGTTTTATCAGCATATTCAGGATTTAAAAACTTTTTTCTATCACTGAAACTTTTCACAGCAATCACAGCTAAATCTTCTACATTTTTAGCGCTTTTAATATCAGAAATAGCATCTACGCCAAATTTATGACTTATATTAGATTGTTCAGATAGACGTTCCTTTATATCACCTATTTTAGCTTGGTCTGCATCTTCAAGCATCTCTGGGACTGGTATTGCAGCAGCTATATCGGCTGGAAGTTCTTTAATATTTTTTTTGCTTTCTTGGTTCTTTTTGCTATTTTATGAGTTGCTTCAGCGGTTTTCTCTAACACAGGTTGAATATCTTTAGTGGTATATGTTATCGGTTTAATTAATTGTTTTGTATCCTTTGCAAATTCAACTCGAGTTTCCTGACGCTATTGTAATTGTTGTTTGACAGCATCACGG
This sequence comes from Potamilus streckersoni, assembly GCA_016746295.1. Lineage (NCBI taxonomy): Eukaryota > Metazoa > Mollusca > Bivalvia > Unionida > Unionidae > Potamilus > Potamilus streckersoni. The sequence continues at coordinate 1,157,866 of JAEAOA010002240.1, forward strand.
ACAGGTAAATATTTTTCAATTGCCTCTAGACGCAGTCGAGCTATTTTTTTTTATTGAGATTCACCAATATTCATTATATATATATATATATATATATATATATATATATATATATATATATATATATATATATATATATATATATATATATATATATATATATATATATATATATATATATATATATATATATATTTGTATGATTTTTGTCAAAAATAATCAGTAGCGATCCTAGCGGTTACCCTTCAATTGGAACCTCCTGATAGTCTGTGTGACTTTCATGGGGTCCTACATGGTCGTCTCTCTTATGACTTATTATGCGGCACACCCATGTTCTGTTTCTTTTGGCTAACATCCTTTCTGGATGTTTATTTTGGGGGTTCTTCCATGGGGCAGAGAGCTCAAGTCATGCTACTGATTATTTTAGGGGCGAGGACTGTCTACGCATTGCGGTTTCGATAAATGTCCCTGTGAAAACTGTGAAATTCCTGCGGGTACAAAAGTGTACCTCACGTGGCTGACAAAGTGAGATATTTATCGAAATCTGAGGCGCGCCCCGCCCCAATTATATATATAAAAGGCACCCCCGGGACCAAATCCATATCGGCGAAATCTGGAATCGAACCACAGATGTCTAGATTTAGAGTCCAACGATCTATCCCTACACCATGCTGCGTTCAATGAAAATAACAGTTTTAATTATTACTATATGCTTTTCTTATTATGCAATAGCAATAATCTCTGGTTTTACAAATATAATTTTATTAAGATAGCCATTTATGTGTATGAATCTTACTAAAATATATAAATATATAACGATTTAAAATTACAAACATAAAAATGGGAAATATCCCACTGGGCACAAATACCAGAAATCGATTAACGCATTCGTCATTGTTTGAATAACCCAGCTTTGTATACAATGAGAGAGTGTAATTCATTCTTTATTTGCTTCTTATGACCATTAAATTGGAGTATTGTGCAGTCTGCAGCTAAAAAACATCAGCCGGTTATATGAATCGTATTGAAAATAACGCATTGATAGAATAATCTGCTTTTGTCACGGGTCAATAAACACAAGTAAGTCTTGTCTCCTTGTGAAGTCAGCTTATTTGTAAAGGTAACTGTTATACTGTAGAAAAACCTTATATTACGATATATGTCTTAAGTTTACAGTGGAATATAACCACACTACACTGTAAAAAAGGATTCATTTACGTCTGTATACACAGGTAATCAATAATTGCTCTTACGTCATCCAAGGTCAGTATGTATAAACAACCGTTACATTTATCTGCTGGGAGCTAACGGTAGGTTTGGTTTCTAAACAGACAGACAGATAAACAGACAGAACGATAAACAGACAGAGATAGATATACTTCATTAAGATTAAAATACATTATGTTTTGCGGATATGTGACACAAACACACACAAAGTTCATTTACCTTATCACATAAAGGGAAGTAATCTACTCTGTGGATAAGATTTTTTGATAGGATTTATGTCGCTTTATTATCTTTAGTTAAGTCAATTTAATATTATATATATGTATATATATATTATATATATATACATATATATATATATATATATCATATATTATATATATATATATATATATATATATATATATATATATATATATATATATATATATATATATATATATATATATATATATATATATTGAACAATGAAAACATCAATGATATTATTTCTGATATTAAAAAAATTAAAACATGAAGGAATTCAGATATCTTTTAATCTCGACTCTGAAAAAATCATGTATGAGTTTGAATTGTTGCAGCAAAGAAAAATCAAAAAAAATTCACATTACCATCTGATTATAGGTTTATCAAATCCATTTATAATTCTATGTTAGAATCTTTAGCTGTCGTGGATGAAAAACACATAACGCTATTCATACCTCTTGCGCGCTCAATCGAAAAGATCAAAAATGCACTGTCTCACGAATACGAAATTAAAAAACGCACAGACACTCGAATAATGCAATTGAGAAAGTTTATGCCTTTTGATTCTGCGATAAATGACACTAAAACTGAAGACGGTAATAGTCAGGAAATATAATTGTAGCTAAGCATGACTCTTGGCAAGATTGATAGTCAAACTTTATATTAAAAATGATATTTTTCTGAATAAAGTTATTATACATATTCAAATATAATCTTTTGGTTATATTTTTTTGAATATGCGGATTTGTATATATAATCAGCCACACGTTTTACTAAAGGCACGCATATATCAAAATATCTGGCAGCTGCATACATAGAATTAAAAACTATTTTTTCACCAGTACCTGTGTTGGTAGAAATGACCCTCTTAGGAGTCTTAGGAGAAATACCAGTATTTCCTACCTTACAATTCTGACTTTGTGTAATTGATTCTAGTTTCGATAAATGGTTATTTTGGGATTTCCATCAATGTGATTAACAACAAGTCCATCTTTAACGATCCCAAAATGACACTCGTATATGAATCTATGACAAAAATAATTTATATTTCCACTCATATTAAATTTAAAATAACCAGTCTTATTAAGACTACCGACTGGTTTTTTCAATCTACAGTTTCTAATAACACCATCTCTCAATGCTTCGTAATTGGTATATATTGGATGTCTCACAATTTTTTTTGCTCCATTTATATAATATTTATTTGTCTAAATCATTATTTTTAAATCTAGTCAGATAATCCTTTTCTGTTTTTATAGGGGGTTTACCTGTCGATGTATCTTTTTTTGTCATAATATCTCTTAAGCTCCCAGTATTTCTTTCCACCGCAATTTGCACATAAATGTGTGCTGCCTCTAACTCCTATTTTACACTGAATACATGGTTTTGGTCAGGTACTTCCATATCTAATACTCTGCATATGGTAACTACAGTATTTTATCAGCAATTGAACCATCTGCTACTAGATTTGACCTTGACAGATTAATAGAACATAAATTTAGTGTTTCGATGCAAGATCTAACTTTAACGAATGCAGATATAAGCAAACGTATCCGTGATGCCAAAAGGGAATTTCGAGAAGATGGTGCTGTTCATGTGTGGTCAACTTTTAAAGTGGGAAAAATTATTAATGTGATGAAAGACAAACGAGCAGAAGTAATTATTAACCACGTTGATAATCAAAAATATCTTATTTTAATAAATTTTATTGTGAAGACAGACGGTGATATATGGATGATTCGTGACAAGAGAGAACCCATTCATATACAGTCTGGAAAAAATAAAACGATATTATTAAGTAACAAATCCAAACCTAGTATATTGACTGGTATTGATAGGCCGTATTTTGAGCGAGGGTATCCAGTTACTTCTGTAGTGTACGGATTGTTTTTACTGAATGATAAACCTAATATTGAGGATCTCAATCCGATGAGACTGTCAGAATTAAAAATAAACTGTGTTGCGGACCGTATTACTGAACATTTTACAAATGCGATGCGTGGTAATGGCTTAACAGATTTAAGACGCAAAAAAATATGTGAATGGGGAGAGACGGTTAACAATTCTGGTGCATCTATTAAGGATGTTGCTAAGCTAGAAAAGTTATTAAGATTTCCAATAACAGTAAAAACACTAACAGGAGAGATATTATACAAACCAAAATATATAAGAAATGGAAGCCCTATAACAATCATTGATCATAATGCACATGCATGGACTGATGCAGTAACGGTACTTCCACGAGACATAATGCTTAAATTTTATATTGATCATGTATTTGATTTTATTAAAAATATCAGTAAAAATGACCCTGTATCTCTTTGGTTATTTCAGAGTTCGGAACACGATTGTCATGATCAATTTGTACGACCTAATGGTGATATTTATCGTACAGAATCTCTCTATGAGGAAATGAGAAATCTTGCACTAAAATATACTTCTGACGATGACAAAATCAGACAACTACTGAATAATTGTTTTACCGTACCAGCGGTCGCAGCCCATTTCGCTCAGGAAAAAAATTCATGGAAACCTACAAGATCAGAATTTATTGCGGATATACAAAAAAGTTGCATAGAATATGGACACGATGGATTATGGAATACTAAATACGATTATAATGATGTTATCTCAGTCGATATGGCTGCATGTTATCCTAGGAGTTTTCTTGGATATGGTGAGTGTTTTAAATATTTTAACAGATTCGGACACCCCACACATCACATGACCAGAGTTTCAATAAATGGACCCTTACCAGATTTTGACCTAGCAGGATTTGCATATGTAGAATCATTCGAGTTCGCAAAAGATCTCCATCCTATTACTTATGCTTGATTTGGTAAACACCTTTTAGAAAAATGTTGGGCTCCAATAGTATTATTAAGATATATGCTTGATGTTGGAATATTAATATCGTTAAAGGTAAATGAAGCAATTATATCCTATAGTCCACAAAACAAGTTTGGTTACCAGAACCCGATAGATTCAGTATAGAAGATGCCAGAAAAAGATCTTCCTGATCTTACCGAAGATGATATTTTTTAAATTACTAATAATATACGTAAATGTAGAGATGAACATAATGAGAAGCGTGCAAAAGATCTTGGTAGAAAGATAATTGGTAAATTTACTCAGGGTAGTTCATACGGTCATAAACGACACTGTACAAGATTGATTATGGACGATACTGAGTTAGATTTTATAATCAATGATACAACGGAGAAAACATTTATAAGCCGAAGTAATGCTTATTTATCGGATGGGACCAAACTAGGTACCATTGTGAGCTATATTGAAGGCGATTCACCGCAGTTTACTTATTTAAGATCTTCAATGCTAACCTATGTTTCTATAAATCTACTGTCAATGATAAATAGATTTCCTCGTTACGCTGTTAGAGTCGCTACGGATTCATTTTATATAAACAAAATTATAAGGATTTATTAAATCCGCTACTCAGTAATGGTGAATGGGGAACACGGAGAATAAAGCAAGAAAATATACTCAGTTATTCTGAATTTACTGACTTTGAAAATAAGGAAATATATTACATTAATAATAATCTAATATTAGAATCATTTGCATCATCTGTGTACGATCCTGTGGCTAGACATAAGACTGTTTATCTTAATGGGTGTGGAGGGTCAGGTAAAACAACTCGTGTGATTAAATTATTTATAAACAACAATTCAGATATGATTGTTTTGACACCTACACATAAACTAGCCAGAGAGATAAAAAAAACGGGGGTTATATCATGCACTTATCATAGTTTTTTTAGATGGTGTGGAGATACATGGTCATCTGAGCGAATGGGTAAGAAATATATACCTAAGTATGTTATATGGGACGAGATATGTACGGTGTCGTTAGAAACACTAAAAACATTCCTTGAATGGTTATTAACAAAAAACACTGCTGTGATTATGTGTGGCGATTATGGTCAGCCACCACCTTTTGTTGGACAGTCTCCACATGAATGGCTAAAGAATAATGTGGATTATTATGAAGAAATACATGATGACCATAGAGCTATTGATGAACCGCTGAAAGAGTTTAAAAGATTAATCAGACTACAGCCAGATAAAATACAATGTGAAAAAATGCGTGAACTAATTCCAAAGACAACTTTGAATGATTTTTGAACTTTATGGAAACCCACTGATTTGATAGTCGCAAGTAGAAAGATAGTTCGTGATGAATTGCAGAAGAAATTATCTACGTTACATAAAGAAAAGTTTTCACATCTACCTGTACCATTATGTTATCGACCAGCAGATACTCGTCGACAGAATATTGATGTTGAAATTCCTGGTGGAGACACTAAAAGTACCCGAGTACAAAATCTGGTATTGAACGATATTATTATGATAGATATCAATTCTGTTGAGAGCGCATTGAGTATGGATAAATCACCGTGGACGTTAGGATACGCTATAACGATTCATTCGTCACAGTGATTATCTATCTCTGATACAAATATCTGGATTGTAGATGACCGGATCGAGTGGTCAAATTTAGTATATCTTGCAGTATCTCGCGTCAATCGAATAATTCAACTACATAGGGTTATTATAGATTATGTGATAACTGAAGAAATTACTAATGACGACGTTGTAATAAAGAAAAAAAATAGCGTCTTATAAACAATGTGACAAAAAAAATAAACGTGACTTTGATATTGATACTGAATTTATTATAAAACTAAAACAATTACAGAATAATCACTGTACAAGTTGTAACACAATAATGTTATGGCAATATTCGAATAATAATCCAAGACAATTTACCGTAGACAGAATAAATAGTGATCTTGGTCACACACGTGAAAATGTAATGTTGACCTGTCTTGAATGTAATCGACGAAGAGATGCTAATTTACATAAGTGAAGGTGGCGGTAATCGTGTATCTGCAGGAATTACTTGCAGTTGTTCACGCACAAATCCACGTTGAGGGGCAGTAGAATCTAGTCTGTATATGGGTGGTCTTCCAATGGATCTAACCACGCTATAAATTGTATGTGTGGTCAAACTCCAAATAGAGTCAGTAACTCGTCTTTTGCCACCCTCCAACTCCCCTGGTTCGTATAAATATCTCACAATCACATTACCTAATAATGGTTGTTGACCTCGTTGTCCGTATTCATCGCTACGTGGTATATATTTTTTGTTATTGCATTAGAAGGTTTCATGGAAGTTACACGAGTAATTTAATTATTTAACGCAGATATCACAATTGGTAACCTTGCAACCCATTCACGAGATCGCTCACCGGACTTAAAGTCAGCAGATATTTCCTTCGCATATTGATATCCAAATAACCGCTCAGCAAGTATTCGATTAAATCGTTCAACAATTGCTTGATCACGATGAATTTCAGTATGCCCTCATCTGATTCTAACCTTATGTTTTTTCATCAAAAATGATACTACACCAAAAATTCTTTACCAGGATCAACTTGTAATAACTGTGGCCATCGTAGACCACCACGTTGACAAATTCGCTCAAACGCAGATGCAACTTCAAATGATGTTTTTGTTGATAATGGTTCAGCTTCTTTATATCTACTTGCAATATCAACAACAGTCAATGCGTATTTGTACGTGCGTGAATTTCATACACGTGTTTTAATAGTATCGTGTGGTAAAAACAAAATATCTGCTTGATGAACTTCGTTAGGAACACTGACATCAAAATGTGCATATTGAATGCTTTTGGTGGTGGTAAATAAATTTGCCATATTGCCTGTCGTGCTAACCAATTTGCAGCAACAGAATGTGAAACTTTAGCCACTTCAGCAAGTTTAGTGATCGCTAATTTACCCCTCTAATACCTCTAGGGCTAAACTAAATAGATTCCATTATAATAATTATATAATTAATTACCAGCCCCTAACATTATTTTACTTTTCATAGCAGATTTTATTAGGAAACTAGCGAGTTTCTCTCTAACAGATTTTTTGGGTATAGAATGTAATGCATGAATCAATTTTACATCTGCAATATGCCGCTGCTGCAAATCTTTACTTTTCTAAGCAACGTCATGAACATGACATGCTTGATCAATTTTATTTACTGGATACTCTCCTGGTTTTGGTTAATCATCAAGTCGGATATCAAGTCGAGTTCCAGGACCACAATAATTATATCCATGGAGGTGTTTCTCACCAACATATTTGGCCCATGGTAAGCCGGGTAATTTTCCTAATGATGCGGCTATATCTCCACCTATCTTTGTCCCTCAATCAGACATGGAGACAAATTTATATTTTGTCGTGCCGCATTTTTTTACATTTACTCGTTAATGCACGTCGTTTATTTTTTTCTTGTTATTGTTGTCAATCCAGTGGTGGGTGTAGATGATCTACATCGAAAACAAAATAGACTCATGTTATTAATAATATGGATACAATAATTGATTTTCCGGAGACACGAAAACAAGAACCAGTAAAGCACCATCAAGCATTACCAAATTCAATAAGAATGATTATAATAGGTCCATCTGGATCAGGTAAAACACAATTATTATTAAATTTAATAATGAGATGGATGAGATGGAACAAACTATATTTAATAGCACCTTCTGTGGATGATCAGCATTGTTACGAAGTACTTAAGGATTTTAACGAGAAAGCAAAATCAGTTAATAAAGACGGTGACGATATTATTGATTTTATCACAGATATAGATGAAGCCCCATCTGTAGATGACTTGGTTGGATTCATTAATAATCTCGTAGTATATGATGATGTGATGTTGGACAAACAATCTAATCCTGCTAGAATATTTTCTCGAGGTTGTCACAAAAACACAGACTTGATTTATGTTACTCAAAGATATATACAGATACCTAAAGTGATTAGAGATAACTGTAATATTTTAGTTGTGTTTAATGGAGTAGATAATTATACCCTTCAGAATATTTATTATACTTGGTGTTCAGGGGACATGGATATGAATAAATTTAAAAATTTCTTTTCGAAACCACAATCAGTTCCGTTTGGATTTATAACAATAAATCTACATGACCCAAGATCAAGATATCGTATAGGTCTGGATAAAATATTTGGTTAATTCCCCTTGACTATCAATAGTATTTATGTTATTGAACTGTACGCATTACATAACTGCGTGATATTTGCCGTAAACCTAACATATTTTAAGCTTAATAAAAAATATGTCTGTTTGTCTGTCTGTCTGTTTAAAAGCCCAAATCTATTGTTAAAAGTCCCGATATTAATGTGAATAACACGATGAGCAGCAGGGAGGGTGAACCTCTACAAAATTTTGCTCGAGTCTTTAACGAACAAAATAGTTGGATAAAGTCAGGGGAAAAAGTCAATAATAGTATAACAAAACTGAGCTAACCTCATGCGATTTATTAACCATACGGTAATATAAAAGTTAGAGATTTTGGTTTAGGGTTATTGACCTTTTTCAGCCTAATAATATCAAAAGTGTACTGTCAGTACATCTTGCTATTATTATGTGTTGTGCACCAAAAATAAAAACAAAATAATAATAATAATAATAATAATAATAATAATAATAATAATAATAATAATAATAATAATAATAATAATAATAATAATAATAATAATAATAAAATTATAAAGACTTGCATTCATAATAGTTTTAATGTTGTTTTTATTCAGTTTATCGTGGCGTCATTTTATGTGTGATTCAACAACTGAAAGTTTATACCACGATAAGCTCAGTAAAAAAAACATTAAACATTTAATTGATTTGCTTTTAAGAACAAGTTGTGCATTAATTTGTATCATAAATTGCCCAGTAAATAGAAAATACTTTTCGTCAGCAGACTAATTAATTTATATAACAATCAAGCCAGTAGGAATGTAATACTAATAACACAAACTCTGCTTTTATTTGCTGGTGATGCTGCGTTATATGTAGGTGGAAAACACGATTTAGACAGTAATACATTACACGCAAAGCAGTAGAGATTGTGAACAGACAACTTTGCCTGAGACCTTTATTTAAAAAAAAGGTTACTGCAGAGGCTGAGAAAAAAAAAGTCAGCAACTCTAAACCAAAGTCTCTAACTTTTTTATTTCCCCACTGTTATTTATTTAATCTTATAATAAAATCATGAGGTTGGCTTATTTTTGTTATGTTATTGTTGACTTATTTTTTCTGAGTTTGTAACGCGATTTTGTTTACTCGTAAAGCGACCCAATTGTTGTCCTTCACCCTCTCTGCTGCTATTAATAGTGAAGGGGTGTTTAACCAAAGATTTTATCTAGACCTATACGGTATCTTGATCTTGGATCATGTAGATGTATCGTTATAAATCCAAACGGAACAGATTGTGCTTTATAAAAAGAAATTTTTAAATTTATTCATATCCGTCTCCCCTGAACACCAAGTATAATAAATATTCTGCAGAGTATAATTATCTACTCCATTAAACACATTCAAAATATTACAATTATCTCTGATCACCTTAGGTATTTGTGTATATCTTTGAGTACCATAAATCAAGTCTGTATTTTTGTGTCTACCTCGAGAAAATATGAAAAAATATTCTAGCTGGATTAGATTGTTTGTACATCATCACATCATCATATACTACCAGATTATTTATAAATCCATCTAAATCATCTACATATGGGGCTTCATTTATATCTGTAATAAAGTCAATAATATCGTCACCGTCTTTATTAACTGATTTTGCTTTCTTGTTAAAATCCTTAAGTACTTCGTAACATTGCCGAACAGCTACAGAAGGTGCTATTAAATATAGTTTGTTCCATCTCATCCATCTCATTATTAAATTTAATAATAATTGTGTTTTACCTGATCCAGATTGACCTATTATAATCATTCTTATCGAATTTGGTAATCCTGGAGGTTTCTTACTGGTTCCTGTTTTCGTGTAGCCGAAAAGTCAATTATTGTATCCATATTATTAATAACATGAGCCTATATTGTGTTCGATGTAGATCATCTACACCCACCACTGGATTAATAACAAAAATAACGAGAAATAAACGACGTGCAATGACAGGTAAATGTGTAAAATGTGGTGCACAAAAATATAAATTTATCTCAAAGGCAACAAAGATAGGTGGGGATATTGCTGCTTCTTTAGTAGAAGTACCTGGATTACCATGGGCTAAGTATGTTGGTGAGGAACACCTTCCTGGATATAATTACTGTAGTCCTGGAACTCGTCTCGATATCAGACTCGATAACCAAGATCGACCAAGACCAGGAGAGTATCCAGTAAATAAGATCGATCAAGCATGTCACATTCATGACTTTGCTTATAAAAATCCTGATTTGCAACAACGGCATCTCGCAGATGTGAAATTGATTCATGCATTAAATTCTATACCTAATAAATCTGTTAGAGAGAAACTCGATAGTTTCCTAATAAAATCCGCTATGAAAAGTAAAATAATGTTAGGGGCTGGTAACTAATTGTATAATTATTATAATGGAATCCATTTATTATAGCCCAAGAGGGTATTGGAAAAGTAAAGCAGCGATCACTAAACTTGCTGAGGCAGCAAGTTTTACGTTCTGTTGCTGAAAATTGGTTAGCAAGACAGGCAATATGGCACATTTATTTTCCACCAAAAAAATTCAATACGCACATTTTGATGTCAGTGTTCCTAACGAAGTTCATCAAGCAGATCGTTTGTTTTTACCACACGATACTATTAAAACACGTGGACGAAAGTCACGCACGTTCAAATACACATTGACTGTTGTTGACGTTGCAAGTAAATATAAAGAAGCTGAACCATTATCAACAAAGACATCATCTGAAGTTGCATCTCCGTTTGAGCGAATTTATCAACGTGGTGGTCTAAGATGGCCACAGCTATTATAAGTTGATCCTGGCAAAGAATTTCTTGGTGCAGTATCATCGTTGATGAACAAGCACAACGTTAAAATCAGACGAGGACACACTGAAATTCATCGTGATCAGGCAATCGTTGAACGATTTAATCGAACACTTGCTGAACGGTTATTTGGTTATCAGTATGCAAAGGAAATATCCCTGAACAAAGTTCAGGCAGATACAAGATTTCGTGAATGGGTTGCGAGGTTACCGAGTGTGATAGCTGTGCTGAATAAGGAAGTTACTCGTGCAACTTCTATGAAACCGTCTGATGCGATCACAAAAAATATATACCGATACAACGTAAATCTATTTCTCAACGAGTACTAGGCAATGTTACGGTTAGATATTTATACGAACCTGGCGAACTCGAAGGAGGCAGAAAAAGAGCAACTGATCCTATATGGCGTGTGACTACACACAAAATATCCATCGTAGTAAGGTCCACAGGTAGACCTGCAATCTACAGATTAGATTCAACTGCTCCTCAACGTGGATTTGTACGTGAACAATTACAAATAATTCTTGAGGATACGCAATTACCACCGAGTACACTTTTATAAACTTGCACATCCTCGACGTCGATTACACTCCAAACAGGTCAGCATCACATTTTCGCGCGTGTGACCAATACTACTATTAATTCTATCAACGGTAAATTGTCTTGGGTTATTGCTCGAATACTATCGCAACATTATTGCGTTGTAATTTGCGGAATGTTTATTTTGTCGTTGTTTTAACATCATAATAATATCCAGATCTATATCAAACTCGCGATTATTTTTTTTATCACACTGCTTATAGCTGCATAATTTTTATTGATATCGACATTATTAGTGATTTCTTTGGTTATTACGCAATCCATGATAACCCGTTTTAGTTATGACATTCTTCTAACTCGAGATACTGCGAGATAAACTAAACTTGACCACTCAATACGATCATCGACTATCCAAATTTTAGTATCAGTGATAGTTGATCCCTGCGACGAATGATTCGTTATAGCGTACCCTAACGTCCATGGCGATATATCCATGTTTAACGCGCTTTCGACAACATCAACAGCGGCAAGGACAATATCATTTAACACAAGATTTTGTATTCGGATAGTGTCTACACTAAGAATCCTACAATCAACATTTTGTTGTCTAGTATCTGCAGGGCGATAACGCAAAGGTACAGGTAACCTTGGGAATTATTCCTTGTGTAACGTATATAATTTCTTTTGTAGTTCGTCACGAACTATTTTTCTACTGGCAACTATCAAATCAGCAGATTTCCATAGGGTACAAAAATCATTCATGGATGTTTCTGGAATTATCTCACGCATTACTTCACACTGTATTTTATCTGGTTGTAGTCGTATTAATCTTTTGAATTCTTTTAGCGACTCATCAACAGCTCTGTGATCATCAGATATTTCTTCATAATAATCTACATTGTTTTTTAGCCACTCATGTGGAGACTGTACAACAAAGGGTGGTGGTTGACCATGATCACCACACATAATCACAGCTGTATTCTTTAGTAACAACCTATCAATAAATATTTGTAATACTTCCAGAGGCACAGGGCATATCTCGTCCCATATGATAATTTTTGGTATATATTTTTCACCCATTCGTGATGGGGTCCATGTATCTCCGCACCATCTAAAGAAACTATGATATGTACATGACTTTACATTTCGTTACTTTATTTCCCTGGCGAGTTTGTGCGTTGGTGTTAAGACAATCATATCTAAACTCATGAATAAGTTAATTGCGCGTGTTGTTTTACCTGAACCTCCACATCCATTAAGATAAATGGTCTTATGTCTAGATACAGGATCATACACGGATGGCGCTGATGATTTTGATACTTGATTATTTCTGCAATATGTTTCCTCAATTTTAACATCGGCAGATTCACAATAACTAAGTATATTTTCTTGTTTTATCCTCCACGTTCCCCATTCACCATTACCGAGATTTAATGAATCTTTATATTTTTTGTGTATATAAAATGAATCTGTCGCAACTCTAACAGCGTAACGAGGAAATCTGTTTCTCATCGATAATAGATTTATCGAAACATAAGCTAGCATCGAAGTTATTAAATGAGTAAACTGCGTTGACTCGCCATCAGTATTGCTCACAATGGTACCTAGTTTTGTTTTGTCTGATAAATAAACATTACATCGACTTATAGATGTGTTTTTCTTCATCATATCAGCATTTATAAAATCGAGTTCAGCATCGTCCATGATCAATCTTGTACAAGTTCGTTTATGATCATGTGATCCTCCTTGTGTAAACTTACCGATTATTTTTCTGCCGAGATCTTTTGCAAATTTCTCATCGTGTTTAGCAGGTTCTGGTAACCAAACTTGCTTTTGCACGCGATATGATATAATAGCTTCAGATACTTTCAACGATATTAAAACTCCAGCATCGAGCATATATCTTAGCAGAACTATTGGAGCCCAACATTTTTCGGTAAAATGTTTTCCAAACCACGCATAATCAATCGGATGGAGACCTTCTCTAAACTCAAACGACTCTACATAAGCAAATTCTGTTAAATCAAAATCTGGTAAGGATCCATTTATCGCAACTCTGGTCCTGTCATGTGTAGGATGTCCAAATCTATTAAAGTATTTAGAGCACTCTCCATATCCAGGAAAACTCACAGGATAACATGCTACCATATCAACTGAGATAACGTCATTGTAATTATATTTAGTATTCCACAATCCACCATGCCAGTATTCTATACAACTTCTCACGACATCTTCAAGAAATTCTGATCGTGTCGGTTTCCACGAGCAGCAACCGATGGTACGGTAAAACAATTACTTAGTAGTTGTCTAACTTTGACATCATCAGAAGTATATTTCAGCGCAAGGTTTTCCATTTCTTTATAAAGAGATTCTGTACGATAAATATCACCATTAGACCGTACAAACTGATCATAATAATCATTATTCAGAACTCTGAAATAACCACACAGAAACAGGATCACATTTACTAATATCACTAATAGCATCGAATACATCATCGTGGTAAAATTTAACCGTTCTTTCTCGTGGAAATACAGTTACAGCATCAGTCCATGCATGCGCGTTATGATCAATAATATTTATAGGAGCTCCTCTAGATTTATATTTTGTTTTGTGCAACATCTCTCCTGTCAACGTCTTCACTTTTATTGGAAATCCTAATAACTTTACTAGCTTCGCAACGTCGCTGATAAACGTTCCAGTGTCTTTAACTTTTTCAGCCCACATATTTATTTTTTTACGCCTTAAATCTGTTAAACCGTTTCCCCGTATCGCGTTTGTGAAGTGTTCTCTAATTCGCTCTGCTACACAGTTTATTCTCGACACTTTCATTTTCTTGAGATCCTTTACGTCAGGTTTATCATTTAACAGATAGAGCGCGTACACAACAGCAGTTACTGGATAAGATCGCTCATAATACGGCTTGTCTATTCCAGTCAGTATTCCTGGTTTGGAATTTGTACCAAGGATAATATTATTCCCTGACTTTTGAACTGATTCGCGTTTGTCTCGGATGATCCAGATAACATCCTCTGTATTTACAATAAATTTTACTAAAATAATATATTTCCGAATATCGAGGTTATCAATGATTTCTCTTGCTCGTTTTTCATTCATGACATGGATCTCATTTCCAATCCTGAAGGTGGACCACATATGAACTGCAACATCGTGGCGGAACTCCTTCTTGGCTTCACTAATGCGTTTAGTTATATCCGCATTTGTTAAACCTAGATCTTTCATCGAGAAACTAAATTTGTGTAGCCTGTCAAGATCAAATCTAGATGCGGCAGGCTCAATTGCGGATAATTCCTGCATATTATAATTAAGGCAAAAATGTATCTAAATTGAAGTATTAATCATTTATATATGATTCAACCAAATCCTAATTGCCGCTGGCTTAAGATTGGTCACACGTCTCCGTGTAACAAAAAATGTGTAAACGACTTCTGCAGTTATCATATGCAATGCGTTAGAAACGGAAGTCTAGGACCTACACCGTGTATACGGTATGGAGTTGGTGTTCGAGGAAAGACTCACCTTTCTGCGCAATGTGTTGGTAAAAGATACGGGGAGTTAAAAAGATATTACGATAAAAAATATAACTCTGAATCTATTATAAAGCGCGAAGAAGATTATCTAGCTAGATTTTCAAAACAATGAGTTAAACAAATAGTATATATTATATAAATGGAGCAAAATGAGTTTATGCCTCTTCCAATCCTAACCAATTATGAAGCGAATCGTAATGGCATCATTAGAAATTGCAGATTGAAAAAAACAGTAGGTAGTGTTAATAGTGCTGGTTATCTTATGTTTAACACAAAAGGAAATAAACATTATTTATCACATAGATTTGTGGTCGAGTGTTTTTTGGGACCGATCAAAGACGGGTATGTAGTTGACCACATAAACGATGAAAAAATTGACAACTCACTTCAAAATTTACGTGTTATCACGCAAAGTGAAAACTGCAGATCTGGAAACACAGGTTTGGCAAGATATACTGTAAAACCTGTTAAATCAATAAATATATCATCTGCAGAAGAAATTATGTTCAAGTCAATTTATTCCGCTAGTAAATATTTTAACATAGTGTCCCCTCCAGTGAAAAGTTCAGCTGATGCTGATTTTAGATCTACTTATACCTCAAAATTTGGACAGAATATCATGTTCAGGTACTTAGATAATTAAGCGATACCTATGCAAGCATAAAACTTTTTAGTATTGTAGTTATTGTTATTATTTAGTTTGAAATCTGCACATATCATTCAGGAAATATTACAAGATGGTTCTAAACAAAGATACATAAACTGCATTTAATATGATGAAACACTCTCAACTTAATCATATTTAATTTTTTTTTGTTCGCACACATAGTAACGTTTTACAAACCTACCAGTGGTCTTTCCAATGCTAATTCGGCAGCTCATTATCTACTGATAAAATAATACTTCACCCATTGTTTATATAAAATCCGCGTACTGCATGCTTTGTTTTTACATAAAATCCTAGTGCAGGATTCACAGAGTGCATAGTCAATAGTGATTGGCTGGCTCAGCAAACCATGTAGATTATTGATTTACAATACATTTGCCAATTTCTTGGTAAGCTCGCTGTTGTGTAATTAGATCCGTTATATCGATTTTATCGTAGTCCTACACAGACAGCGAGTTTAGAATTTAGTGTATTTAATTAAAATAAATAAAAATACGTGAAATATATGTATCACCGATTCTATAAACAGGAAGATCTAACGGTGGAAGCAGGCAATAGCGTATGAGTCTGTCTGTTTGCAATTCTATACTGCATAGACTTAGATAAGTGACAGTAAAAATGTATAACCAATTGCGTATGTGTAAAGCTATTTTATATCCGCTTGACTAAATCAAACGGCTTTTATACGCACCGATTTAGTATTATTTTGTTATACAGAATTATATATATTTTCTGAAAACTAAAAATAAAATACCAGAAACTGTGGTTGTTGTTACTTTTAGGACTACTGTGGTCTAGGTAAGTATATATTAACTAATTTTCCTTAAACTATTATGTGTGGAATAGCTCGATTGGTTACGTGTGGAATCTGTGGTCTCGACGATTAAGGTTCCAATCCTGTGAAAGACAATTGTCTATGGGAGGCGATTTTACGCCAAAATATATAATTTATTGGGGCGGAGTCCCCATCTTAATGTGCGCACACCCATCCACTATATCAAAGAATAGTGGATTGACCTTTTGTCGATCACCCATTAATTGATTATTATGGGTGGGTGTGCAAATGTGAAGATGGCATTTGTTTATATCATCATCATCACATCACATCATTTGTGCCGTTCAAAATATGTAGCGGGAACTGATACTAGATCTACCGTTTCTAGTTGATTAGATTAACATAATGAGGTTCGGTAAAAGACCATCAGACTTTGAGTTCCTAGAGTTTCGGTTATTGATATCCTAGGAACTCTTGCAAGGCATATTTGATTGGTCACTAAAAAAAGACCTACACGTTTATAAAAAAACCCTCTGAGATCCTAGAGTTTCGGTTACGGATGTCTTTGGAACTTGTAGGGGTATACAAGTACACATGCACTGACAACACCCTCTGAGTCTCTAAAGTTTCGGTTTCGGATATTTAGGGGTTCTCTGGTGGGGTAAATGTCTGAACAAGAACCTCATTAGGTTAATCTGATCAACTTGGAACGGTAGATCGAGTGTCAGTTCCCGCTACATATTTTGCTAATTTATATATATATATATATATATATATATATATATATATATATATATATATATATATATATATATATATATATATATATATATATATATATATATTATAATGAATACTGAAAATATAAATGTCATTGTTTCTGCTATTAAAAATTACAACATAACGACATCAATGTTGACAATCTTTATGCTGAAAAGATTCTGTGATTTTGACTCATGACAACAAGCAGAAAAACCAAAACAGATTTTCGCTTTCATCAGATTACAAATTTTTGAAGGATATGCAAAGTGGAATGTTAAAGTCACTAGCAACAGTCACAGATAATCAGGTAAAATTGTTTGTACCTCTCTCAAACGCTATTAACATAATCAAGTTAGAATTGTCTCATGAATACGAAAAGAAAAAGATTATGAACCCTCGTATAAGACAGTTGAGGGAACATTGTTAATATGTGGAAAATGAAAGTGATAATGAAAGTGATAATGAGAGGCCATTAACTGTTATAATTGCTAAACCAAACCCATGGGATAACTAATACATATTTATACCTAAGTAATATATATATATATATATATATATATATATATATATATATATATATATATATATATATATATATATATATATATATATATATATATATATGTGTGTGTGTGTACGAAAGATACTTTTTTGTTTCGCGTTGTGACATTACGATCTCACATACAGATTTATATTTATCGCTTCATTTCTTGTGTATAAAGATGTGATTATTTTAGTATGTAAGTTTGAAGGGTATTCTTGATAATAACGGATTATGAACACGCAAGTACACGGGGTTTATAGGTTCTGTTACAATAAGATAGCCCGGATGGTCGCGAGGGCAAAATGTGTATAATATGTACCCTTGCTGGTCCTGACTAGACTTTGAAAGATTTATTTGAAAACTTCCATCCACAACGTCGCAAACGAGATTGACAGCGATTGTTGTTGTTATGTTTACAACGCCTGGCGATATATGTCTACTGGCATCAAACGGGCTGTTGTTATGTTTTAATATAGACGGTGGTGTGGCTAATTTTCTCCACGATTCAATTACTCCCGGATAATATTCTTCAATAAGATCATTTAATGATTTCTTCATTTTAGCGTACTGGTATTATAAATGTTTGTAAATCATTTTCTTTTATTTTATAATGATCAAGAAATAATTGCTTATTTTTTTTTGGATTAGCGTAAATAGTTCTACTAAGATCAGTTGCAATGTTTATAATACTTCGATTGTCGATAGATAAATCGAATAGGATACCAGTTAAGTGCTTTATTAACTCAATTATTTGCTGCTTTACATTATGATCATAATGATGTGAAATGAAGTAAGCAAATTTCTTAAATAATTAAAAGATTTATCATATTCAAGCTTAAGAGCATCTAAAAATGTTTAAATAATTCTTCATCAACAATATCTTTCATATGTTGCGTCTTGGGGTTTACGATAATATTAAATATTGATCTAGTTATCTGTGAAATCCTTTTACCGTCAAAATCGGTAAAGTAATGATTATTATTGTTTGGATCAAATTCAAATTTTATATAATGCCATGGATATTTTTCTCGATATTCTGGATCTTTAATGAATTTTTCTTCACTCGTTTTAAACTCATTTTTAGTTGGTTCTGGTGGTCCTTGATAAGTTGGTGCAACTTCAGGCCATCCTAACACTGATCTGATCGAATTCTGATAGATATCTACGAGGTAATCAGGGGAATTTATTTCAGTCACCGCTGATAGTGTTGGTTCGTAAACAGTGATAGCTATTTTTGATTCTTTTCGGTTATAGATTTTATTCTGCGTTGGAACTCGTCATTAATCTCCTCTATATGATAATGCCTGTTGAAATTCCAACAACTTGCCTATCAGGTGTTCCATCCGGCTTATTCTTTTTAGCAAATACCAGTGAATTGCTGGTAATCCACCGAATGGTTTTGATCTGATATTTGGCCAGCTATTATAAACGCGCAGTTGAGCCAATGCAATTTCTTTTGCTGAAACTGCAGTTGGAAAGTTAACGCTAAATTAAGGACTGGTCGAACTTACTGATATCATAGTAGTTTTTGAAGGAGTTGTATTAGTGACGATCTGTTGCAATAATTCCCTTGACGATGTCAAAGATTCAACCATTATTGTTATCTTTATTATTTAATTCTCCATCTTTCCGCTATTGTCACTAGAAAATACGTTGTTTTCTGTTACAAATGCTTCATCGTCAGTTTTCATTATCATAACGATATCCTCATCAGATATTTTACCATCACTGAGGTGCAAGGAAAGATACGAGCATAATTTAGTATAGGCGGTTGTTGCTGTGTGTAATTTCATCATTTACTCTCGTAATTTATCGCTCGTGCATGTAGATATTTTCTTTGCAATAATACTGAGAATACCTGCACATGTTGTTGTTGTAGAAACCACAATCGTTAAAGCCGCAGGAGCAGTCATAGTTAAAGTTGATGATAATAATCCGGTTGCAGCAACAACGGCGGAAATCGAGTAAACTACTACATCGATAACAACCATGCGTCTGCGATATTTTTTTTACTTTCAACGTGTATTCGTCGATCATATTTTTTAGTTCAGTCTGTCACTTACACGCCTGATTATATCTGTGACGTTGAACGTCAATGAGTGACTCTGTCATTGGATTCATTATACCTAATGACATTGTCATTTAATTAAGTAATTAAAATGAAAGCTTTAGTTACAAATTTCAGACACCACCAGTAATTAGCGGAGGACAAACTTTTATTCAACGATTCCAACGTGAACGTTTCTTCAGAATCTTTATCCAACATTACAGATACGTTTCTAGATAATTTATTAGTTAATGTAAATGTGGTAAGGATGTTAAATTCTGCAGCGCTAAACACAAACAACCCATATATAACAACCAACTCCGCGGTCTGTTTGATGGTTTTATTTCGTTGTGTCCATGTAGCTGAGCCTGATCCGACGACGTACACAATGTTAATGATCTGTTTGTGAGGAATTTTAATCAGGCTCGTTTTTTTAACAATATCCGGAATTTCACTAATAATATCGTTGAGTTTTGTGTTGATATTAGTAAGTTTTATATCAGCATTTGGTGGACTTCCAAAATATTCGTTATTAATTCTGTTTATGTTTCTGCGAAAACTCACAAACGTATTCACGTGACCGGTAAAATCAGTTTCGATTTTGACTATTCCATTAATGATTGGAACCTGTTTATCATCGACGTATTTTTTTGTAGCAGCATCAAACTCAGATTCTGGTGTTTTTAAATTACTAATACCATTATGGTTTATATTAAGAAATGTACGCATTATACCACCGTTGGTTAATACGTACTTAGATTCCTGATCGTCAACATATTTTTTTTGTTGTAGCATCACTATCTGTATTTGGATATCCAAGATCTGTAAAAAAAATTTGTTCATAATAACGTCTCCACTAAATGCACCTCCAGTCGTTCTGACATAATAGTTAACTGACTTACCTGAATCTTGTATTTTACCCTGATCAGTAAAAGTAACGATATTATCAGCAACTGCAGTAGGAATTCGTATAAGTACGTCTGGTATTTGTATATTGCTTTTCTTTAATCGTCCTTGTTAGTCCTGAAAAACAACCAATTCATTTTCATCCACACTTGTAATATTTGATAAATCATCAATCTATTTTCTGAGTTGATCGAGGGTTGCATATTTAGATAAATCACCTTGCTGCTGAGCTTTACCACGAGCAGATCTTTCATAAATAACTACCATTATATTTTACTGATAAATTCAAATGCGAAAATGTGGTATATTCATGCACGAATTTATGAGGTGTCTTTCCTGGCGGTGCCATGGATACAGCATCAAGCACATTAAGTACTTCATGACCACATATTGGTTGATCAGTTAATGTTTGTGTTGGTAGCGTTGAATACCAGATTGGAGCAGTATTATTACTGACATAATGAAGAAATTCTTTTGGTGGCGCTAATTCATATGAATCAAAATAGATAATTCCACATGGATCAATTGCATAAGCTACCCAATGCGTGCCAGGTCCGGAGTTTTTATCAAGATTAATAATATCAGTTTCATTATTGTTAGATTGTTTTGGTAATTGATCGCGCGTAAAAACTCCTCTGAAATTTTTTATATTTAGTTTTTTAGCAGTATCGAGTAAATCAAAATTTGTTAGTGGAACTATCATCGAACTGTTCCTAATCTTAAACCTTTTCCGTACCACGAGGGCGGTGTTCCCGGAAGTCTTAGGCCTTTTCCGTACCACGAGGGTAAGTCTTAGGTCTTTTTCCTTTTTTTCTGATTCCTTGTCCAGTTGCTTTCTTTAACGCCATTCCAGGAACGGTTCCAGCAGCGCCTAATGCAGCAGCTTTTGCAACAGCTGGGGCTGCAGCGGCTATTAATGCTGGTATAGCTGCGAGAAGGGGAAATATACCACCCGTTTTAAAAGTATCTTTGATAGCGCCTGCAGAAAGTTTGA
This sequence comes from Potamilus streckersoni, assembly GCA_016746295.1. Lineage (NCBI taxonomy): Eukaryota > Metazoa > Mollusca > Bivalvia > Unionida > Unionidae > Potamilus > Potamilus streckersoni. The sequence goes on from JAEAOA010002240.1 coordinate 1,179,999, forward strand.
CACCTTTATTTGATTTGTTTTGCTACATTAAAATTTTTGAATTGACGATCGGTCAACGATAATTTATTTGAACCGCTCATCTGTTCCATTTTCAACGATATTTTTATTCCACAGTTATTGTTTGATGCTGATTGCATTCTAATGACCTGACCAGGAGTCAGACTCACACTAACATGATGATATGACATTATTAATATTATGAGCGATCTAATTACATGTTCTCTACTGGCGCATCAATGACTCTCATTCGTCCACCAACACCTTCGAGTAATATTGATTTATCACTGAGTATAACATCAATTGCTCTGTAATTAGGAATAGCTCCAACATCTCTATTAACACAAGCTCGAAAATGGATATCAACTACTGATTTTCTGATTAAATCTAAATGTTCTAGTGAAAAGTAATAAATCGGATACAGCGTTGTAAAATCTAGTTGTGATATTTGTAAACCAGTATCAATGTTTTGATCACGTCCCATGAATGTCATTAATCGATGATACGCACGAGCTACATGATTTTGATCTAAATTTAACAAACTATCCTCGGATGGTTCTTGATGTCCATTTATTCTTAGTGAAACCACAGAAACACCGAATTTATCAAACATCATAATACTTTCATCTTGATCGTTTATTCGTGCAGTATTTTGAAGCGCAATAAATATATGTCGCGGCGCAGAAACACCTTGCTGAGAAGCTATTGGCCATGTGATTAAACCGTTAATTGTACTTTGAACACTAACTGTGGTTGTTGTTAACCATGATAGTGCTGAATTACCACCTTGACTCATAAAAGATAGTAACCGATCTTCTTCAGATATTGATGGAGTCATTATTTACATCCACAGGGGCCGTTTGGTCAGTATAACTCTACCAGCACCAAGTTGCCAGATTGCATCATCATCAGTGCTTTTTCGCACGAGTACAATGGTATATTTAGCTCCAAAAATAACCTTTCGTATATGTCTTCAGAATCCAAAGATATGTGACAGTGGAATTGCACATGAAAATGCTCTTATATCACCTTTTAACATTGATTTACGCACTGCAAATCCTAAGTTAAAATTTGCATTCATCGATAATAGTGCAGGGGTGCTGTTGTCCCCGGCGGAATTTTTCACATTACCAATTGTCATATTTCTACTTTCTGGAAAATCAGTTGTATGCTTTGCAAACATCATTGATGGACAAGCTGATCTTGAGTAATCGTCACTGTATCTTGCAAGAACAAGTATTGTTGTAGCAACGTCAACGTCTCTCTGAATTGATTCAATATTTTTTCCGTCAATCATGTACGTAGCGCTATCAAACAACTCCATAATACCATTATTAACAAAACCAACACTAACATCGGCTGCATATGCTACTGGTGCTGCAAGATTAGCGTTATTTAAAACTTCACCTTCGACTTCAATAAATGCTTCAGCGGGTAGAAAATATCTACTTGTATCCTGAACCTGTAATTCGATTCGTCCACGCTGATCTGGAATTCGGGCGTCATAAGAATAATACTGATAATCGCGCACAGACTCATCTTTGAGAACTGGTACGTCCATGTAAAATGCAGGATCAATTATACGCTTGAACATCTTTATTATTATCATCTTGGTTTAACACGAAGACCACTTCTGGAAGTGAGACCAATTCCTGCTATCAGACTAGCGGTTATATTTTTTCTTTTTCCGACATTGGGACATCAACTAACTCCGCTAGTTTTTGATTAGCGACTGATTTTTTATTTTACTTACACTTGCGGGCATCACTTCAGTGATGGACAATTTCACTGGTTGAGGTCAGGTCGGACTGCTTGAGGTTTGAGTATTAATCGTGCTAGTCTATCTTTGATCGCTGAGAATGCTTTGTTAGCAAGGTTATCAGCAGCGTCTATACCTTTTTCATGAACAACATCAACACCTTTCATATCCAGCTGCTTTGCAATAGGTATTACTTTTGGGGCTATTCTTTTAAACAGACCCTGAACAATATCACCTAACCCGTCTCAATAGGTTGTTTTGTATACTGGTAATCGAGAGTTTATTAACCTAACCATTGTAGGTCCACGTTGAGCACAATACACAATTATTTTATTATTAATTGACTTTATCACTAATTGTATCTAATCACTGTGACTTAGTCACTATAATAATCATCGGCCATTTCATTAATGAGAGACTTGTACACATCAATGTCCATATTACCGCCACTAAATAATCGTTTACAAATATCTGCTGCTTCATTAATGATTTCTTATGAATTATTATCAGCTCGTTTTCCTCCGATGAGAATTTCTAATTGATCAACATCAGCAAGGACAATATTAGAACAAGTAATAAGACTAATCCCTAGGCCACTTCCAGTTGCACCAGGAGCGTCTTGAAATACTTCTTCTTCCTCTTCAGTTGGCTCCGGATTGACTAAAAACAACAATATTACTTTGATTAATAAGTATATGGCAGTAATAGTAGTATGGGTATTTGAGTTGCTTTTATCTTTGCGACACCTCTACAGCAACTAAACATATTTTGTCAGAATATGAAAGTCATCATTTTAAGCTAAATGACTGCTGACAAAAATAATAACGTATAACGTTTTGGTGCGTATGGGGTCTCTGAGAAAGAATTATCAAATTAACCATACTACTCTACATAGGTCGAATATGTGTTTGAGTTTATTTAATAACAGGTCCAGTGAAACTTTGTGAAACACACGATAATATTCATGAATAGATGCACATGGTCGGCAAAGTTGATTACGTAATTTGACTCCCATTCCACATTTTTAAACATGATCTAACACATGTACCAATGTTATACGTTAGGTAATGTGATTTATAGTATTCATAACAGACGTTTCTGCAGTATATTCATATTTCCCATGCATACAACTTCGCAGTGATTAAGTCCCACTACCAATAAGCATTTTTTATACATGTAAAAATTCATCTAATGAGGTAGAATTTTTCAGTCTCCACTGCTTAATCGCTTTATGAGGCAATAGTTGTATGTTATACAAAATCCCATGGAGTCTGCCAATAGTAACATAAAATTGTGAATCTGCTTTTTTTTTCAAACATTACTTGTGCCATATCAAGGTCCTAATCATCAAATTCCCTTGATGCAGTAGATGAAAAATCTTTCAGAAAGGAGTCGGTCTATAAAGGCCAATGATGCATATTTGAGTATTACACCAACTCGATTATAATGGCCAGATGTTGAACATGCGTCACCAATAACGTGAAAAGCGTGTGTGAATTTCCTCAATAGTTTTTCTTTTCTTGTATCGGATAATTGCTGTTGCAAATTTCTTAAGTGTTCTCTATAATCTCGTTTTGCATGATCGTATATTGTTTTGTAAAACATATACTGATGGTTACTGAATGTAGATGCCATTGTTATATAAATACTATAATTATTTATTTTAATTGATTTGCTTTCGAATATCTTCATCACTGATAGAAAAGTCGCTGCTGATATCACTAGAGAATTCGTTCGTTTCAAATGTATTATGTGATTCAACCAACGTCAGGGTTTCATTTTTGCATGCAAAATATCCAATACGATTTGTTCTGCTGATAAGCTTGGCAAAAACTGTAAAATCCTGCTTTCATGTGATTCAGAAATTGATTCATTTATCAACCTTTTTTAGTCATTCAAAGATCTTTAAAATCTATAACAGTTACTTTTTCTGTCTAAACAAGGTTATTCTTTCTGACTAATGTATTATTTTTATTAAAAATATGTGTTTTTTTCTTCTGTCCAATTATAGCTTTTGACTCTCAAATCAATGGCTTGTTTTTACAGTCTAATCAATGTTTCTTTCTTTCTGCATAACCATGTTTTTTGTTTTTGCCTTTTGAATTTCCTGTCACTTTTGTGAATAATCAATTTGGTTTGTCGAACTAATGCTTTTTCAGTCTATCCCATGTCTTTTCTCGTGCAATCGATGATTTTTCAGTCTATCCAATGCTTTTTATGGATGACAGACAGAGGAGAGCAGTACATACAAATGAAAATGTATATTCTTTATACAAAGCATTTAAATTTACCAACCCAAAAGCAGTAGTGTAACAGAATATGTCATGACATTCTAAACTGCTGACGATACTTGCCAACGTGGGCAGTTTAGAAGTTTTTCAGTTTGCCCAAGTTTATACACAATCTATGTGAGTGGAAATGCTGTTTCGTTTTCCTTTGTAATGATTGATAATATTCGATCTTTACGATAATTATTTATAAATTTTTCGCACACTCCTGATAACCATTTTTCTTTAACTTAGAGTCCGGCAGCATCCGTAACGTTATCCCTGCGTTCTACTCAGTTATCTCTAACTCGATTATACATGTCCAAACGTTCAGGAAATTGATCGAAAATTATGAAACCCATATTTCCACTCAACTAACATCGCAGTAATATCTCACAGTTTGAAGTCACAATTTCAAACCGATATTGGAGGAATTTCAATGGAATATAAGTATCCATACGCAAACGTCAAGACAGGAAAGACAAAATTAACTCCTTTTTTTCCTAATAGATCTAAGAAAAAATATTATATCCAAGGTATTTCTATTCAAACAATATAAGAAACAATTTATTTAAAAGACCAATTTATTATAAGACATTAAAAGATTTAAACTGAAAAGACTGTAATAAGAGTATACTGAATTGATAAACAATCAAGTGTAAATGAAGTGACTGTTGCATTACTTAGTACAATTCCGAAGAACGACACACCTTGTAATGGCACCATATTTGCTCGAGACACATCTAACTAGTAGCACTTTTAACGTGCCGTCAAATAGATCCGGGTTGGAAAGCTGATAGTGCACCCCACTTCTTACCATTGCATATCAATAACATCGTTCAACCTAATTTACTGCCAAAGAATAATGTGAACAGGATGTTCGACATACAATACCATATTCTTTATTCAGTAAAATTCCTTGAAATGTATTGCAAGACTGGGAATTTTTGGATAATTGAATTTTTAGAAAGCGTGACACGTAATATCAGGTGTACATACAAAGAATAGGGACGGGTTACAGGCGTTATAGGATACATACACGGATCTCCACAAGCATATTTTACACACCTAGTTAAGATATTGCAAATTATTAGAGAGAGAGAGAGAGAGAGAGAGAGAGAGAGAGAGAGAGAGAGAGAGAGAGAGAGAGAGAGAGAGAGAGAGAGAGAGAGAGAGAGATATTTCCGATTTGGTTTGCTATCCATGTACAAATCTCATTTATTTAGAGGATGCTTACGCGTTCTTCAAATTGGTTTATTGAGTTACATAAGGGGCGTTTGGGACTGTTTTTATTTCTAGTAGCAAATGTATATTTGGACGGTCTTTCTGAAGGTAATATAACATTAATATATTAATGTATCATAATAGGAGAATAGTGTACTAGACATGTATAATCAGTGTAAACGACAACGTTGAACTGCCTTTGACAAACACAAGCAAGAGATATTATGCTTTAATAAGAGAACTTAGCACTCGTGGTGTAGACAAAACTGTTGTGCTAGACAAGAATGGATTTTTATGGAGGATAGCATGTCCTTTTCCTGCTACGTTTTGTCTCGAATTGGCTGTCAAAGGGAAGGGAGTTGGTGGGGCAAGTTCTGCCGATTCGTACAAAATAGTTGCTTGAAAATATAGTGCTAATATTAATACTTTATTTTGAATTATTTATAAATTTCTCAATATTTGATGATGTTCACATTTTTTGGTTTACGTTAAGACATGTATCCATATTCTCAAGCTCTATATCTGGAAGATTCATACACATTATGAAAACGTTCATTACATTAAACTATCATGCCCAAACAAGCTCTGAGTTTTAAAGTACTATCTTTAAAAGGTATAAGAGGAGTTGCACTAAGACAACAAACACAGGCAAGCAGTCTTCTAAACGTGTTCCTGATTCAGTTTTAAATTAAATATATAATGTGGAACAGGTCGTGTAAAAGTTTCTATTCCGCATCCACCTTCTATCTACCGCTGCTGTATCTGGTGTACGTACGAGCGTGGAAAAATAATCATACTTGCCTGAAAAAAAAAAAAACTGGCTGGGGTCTACATCACCCAGTCTGGCATTTACAGTTATATATAAACTGAAAGTCAACTTTGACGAATATATCTATTATGTTAATTATACCACCAGACATTAGTTTGAGTGTGGTGATAGTGGTTAGTGTGGGGTGCAGCTTAATATGTCATGAGTGTCTATAATCTCATCGTATGTAATTAATTAAACAACTGAGATTTAATGCCAGCTTTTATAAAATGATTTTAAAAAGTAAATCTCACATAACAATGAATGCTAAAAACATAGAGTTGCTGCTCGATGAGAGAAGTTTTGAGAACTAGTATACAATTCTTCATCCAGATCTGACCGTTAGCTACAATGAAGAAAAGCTTGGCAAAATTAAACAGAAGAAAACACTACCTGCTAGATTTAAACTGATGGAATCAATTGAATTAATTCCGAAAAAAATAGTTTCAGTTGCTTGTGTGATTGGCGGGATAAGATGTGACGTGTAGCTAATTAATGCATTTTAATGTTGGCACTAACCCATGTACCAGATTTATTATATTAATTACTATTTGGGCTTCCATACGCGTTATAATAGATGTGTTGGTCTGGGTTCTCTCTTTGCTTTTCAAAATCTTTTTTTTTAAATCACGAGGGCAGAGTTTACAAACTTCATTACAATCTTGACTGATATCATGCTTTGTGAGAGCTTCAAAATCCACTTGTAACGAGTTAATCTAATTCTACAGCTGTCATGTTTTCACTCTTACAGTATGGTTAGATTTGTAGCAATATCAACAAGTTTCCATGTCTTTAATTTGTCGACGACATACAGTTTGGTTGCGTGTCTGTTGAAACAGATCGTTGCAATTTCTAGTTCAGATAGTAACGTTTTAACATTACACATTATTATTGTTTCCAGCGTTGTTGGGTTTCTTGGTAAAATCAGCAAGTTTTGTTGTAACGACATTGAGCTGTTTGAAATGATTCATCGATGGTTTAGAGTGGTTCTGGACATGTGTACTTAAATGCTCAATCCCCGATGATAATTGAATATGTTTTAGTTTCTAACTAGATGTAAAAGACGAACCTGATTTGGTGTAAATGTTGCTGTGACAGGGTCAGGATGATCAGTCGTCTGACCATTCCCACCTACGAAACGTTTACTGTATATATATATATATATATATATATATATATATATATATATATATATATATATATATATATATATATATATATATATATATATATATATATATATATATATATGCCCATCTTGTGATTTTTTCAGTGGTATAATCTTCCCTTCCACAGGCACGTACCCAAAACTAGCACTCCTCAAGATTTTGTTTTGGTTTTGGAAATGGAATCCAAAACACACGTTTTATATTTTCATGATCTGAATATCTACTATTGCTCTTTTTCATTTAACATTGTCGTTAGATCTCTGCTATAACACACTTGCTTTTCTCATGGAAAACGCGAACGGACGCCTATGGAATCGCTTAGTATGAATAGCACGCCGCAGCAATTCCCGATGGAGCTTAAGAAATCGAGGCAATTAATGCTGATTTTCATAGGTGCATAAGTTCTATAGGAGGACCAGACTCCAAAATAACATTTGCTGTTTACGGATCGACATTCAGTAAGGCTCTCGAGATAAAATCTTCGTGTATCGCGTCGACTTAGGAATGTCTTTGACCAGGAACGTGATCAGGTGGTCAGACTATTTTAAATAAACTCATTTAATTTACCATTTTCCCCATTTTTTTGTATTGGTGCCTTTAATATTGGATATTGAACTGAAGGCCACATGTTCCTGTGAGTGGGGGTGAGATAGTTAGGAAAGGGTGGATACATGATATTAATACTTAAATGAGAAAAAACTTGCTTAGTGCGCAAAAGCGGATTGAATTCGAAACGGCATGTGCAATGGATGTAGTACAATGTTATAGGGTAAATGTAAAGAACGCATTGCATGAAAATAATAAAATGTATGCCTATAATCTATATCACATTAAAATATTATGGCTAATGTACATGTCACTGACGTAAAGTATGTTCTTATTATTGCTCACCTATTCTTCATCTTTACATTCATCACTTTGTAAATAAAAAGCATCAAACAAATCATCTCTTCTAATAGATATAATAACAATGTTCGTTACTGGGTATTGTTTTTTTTTGTTTTTCTTTTCTTTGTTTCTTTTTTTTTCTTCTTTACTTTTTAAACACTTTATCAAAGGATTCACAACATATGCCATATCGAGCTCAGTTATAAAAGGCCATATAGAATACTTAACACGGATCTTTGGTTGACAATTCTTTGGAAATACTATGTTTATGATGTACAAACATTAATGACGAATGATCTTACGGTTTCGGATGACTTCTATCAGGTAACACTAATAAAGGAAGTATCCCTAAGCAGATAGCAAATGCTTTGAACAAACATCCTAGTCTCCCGGATCCATCCAGGGTATAAAACACCCAGGAAGATCATATGTGGACCAGTCCCCTCTCTGGTGGCATATCCTCGACATCGCAAAGGTAAGTACCAGACCTCATTTTGTTTATCAGTCCCTTTACCTATATTCAGTCCTACTGTACATTCATGCAACTGTATGTTTGCCTTTTCATTTCCATTCTTCCTGTCTATTATGTTTGTCTGCGTTTCCGTGTTTTTTCTTCCCCCAAAAAGTAATAATAATAATGATAATAATAATAATAATAAAATAATCAATAATAATAATAATAATAATAATAATAATAATAATAATAATAATATTATTATTATTATTAATAATGTTTTATTATTACTATTATTATTATTATTATTTGTATTATTCTTATTATTATTATTATTATTATTATTATTATTATTATTATTATTATTATTATTATTATTATTATTATTATTATTATTAAAGCAGATCATCAACAATGAAAGGATTCATTCTACTAGCGGTCACAGTTTTTCTGGTAGGCGTTCAAACCTCCTCTGTCTCTACAGTTCGAAAGGAATTGGAGGATGTTGACGAATCCACGGAAGGTAATTATCATATAAAGGCAATTAAGGTAATTAAGGGAAGTATCATATATAGGCAAACATAACATTGAAATATACATATAGACATTATATATATATATATATATATATATATATATATATATATATATATATATATATATATATATATATATATATATATATATATATATATATATATATATATATATATATATATATATATATATATATATATATATATATATATATATATATATATATATATATATACATGTGTGTGTGTGTGCATCTCACTGTTTGATATAAGTGTAGACATAGCTCTATATGATCTTTCTTGAATGCATGAGATGTTCACAGAACGTAACGGCAGAATATAAAGAAACGATGTATATAGTCTTTTGTAAGCTAGGTCTAAACCAGAAAGAAAATGTCACCAAAACCTACATCTTTGTTCCAGTTGTTCTCAATGGAAAATATAAAAAATTCTTAAATTTTCGGAAGAAAATATTCTCTCCAACATTTCGAGAGTATTTATTCTAATTTAATCGCATGAGGAAACAAGTGAGTTTTTATGTTTTATTAAAGAACACGATCTTTTCTGTGATATCGAACAGTAATTGAAATATGTTCTTTTCTGCGACGACGCCATGTAACTGGAGAAGAAACTGTTTTCCGTTTATACCTGTCTGGCATATTTTTCTATCAAAGCAGTCTACAAGTGAAGTATACAATTTTGAATGTGCAATAAGATATAATGTGGATATCATTGCTATTTTAAAGATATTTAATAAAGTAGCAATATAACAATATTTTAGTGTCTATTTTAGTTGAACTGCTATGGCTGTTGGAAAAACTGGATGGTACCTCTGTGAGTGGCGCCCTGGACGAGGTGCAGAAGATAAAAAACAATGTCGATGTGTTACATTTCCTTCAGAACTACAAAGATGTGATGGGCTGCAGTGGTCACACATGCGAGTGGTGTAAATGGTCAGGTAAATTCAAAACGATTCATAATTTCCATAAACAATATTAAAAATAAGACACACACACACGCGCGCTTTAGTTGCTGATTTTGGAATTTTAGAATATAGTTTTAATAGGTCTAAGGCTGCATTCCACTGGTACATGTGAAAACACACACACCCCGTTTCTATACCAGCTTTGTACAGAATTATTATTCCTGTTCTTATATAATTGGCCCAATGTAAGTTGTTTTTAAGCATTTGCTTTTGGACGTCACTTGTCCTCAAGAGTCAAAATTTCACATGCTTAAGTAAAGTCTTTTACGCGTTTAAAAGCATTTTATTAAACGTATTTAATTGGCAATGAATATCATTATCACTTAGTTATTGATCACGTAAGAATAAAACCGTAGTGTTGGTAGTATACAAATGTTCGCTGAAAGACTCGAAAAGGACGTGTAACACGTGTTTCCGTTAACGATTACACAATGCATACATAACTGCGAATGTTTCCTATGCATTTGTATTCAGTTATGTTTTTATTAAATAATAAGTTAAACCAATTATTTCATCAGAATCTTGCAAAGATAATGTTGTCCTTTTCTCAGTTAGTGTGCCCTGTAAACAACCTGCAGTAGCTAGATCGCTCTTTTTATAGCCCTTGACGACAACATCAACATTATCATAAATAGTCCAAAATATACCGGGTGTGAGTATTTTATAAGAAACATTTTGTACTTAAGATATTTCAAATGCAAATTCATTCATTGATTTTAGTTCGTTTATTCATTGGTTGAATAATTAATTGATGTATGCATTTTAAGCAAATCACCTAACGTATTGTTACGGCGGAGATGTTATATAACTCATGTTGTGGTTGGAAAGTATTGACACTGTACCGGTTTATGCAATAGCTGGGAGCCTTATGCTGACAACAATCATGCTAAAGTTAATAGGGCGACCTTTCCAATGCGACAGAGGGAACATTTCTGTTACTGCACGTACGCGACTCTACGTTAGTTAGAGCTTGCATCTACAAGTCTTCAATAACTACTTCTATGCCGTAAAAATGTATCAACAATAATCTTTTAAAATATAATTGGATTGTAATTAAAAAACTACTTTTAACCTGTTAAATGAATAAACCACAGTCTTTATAATATGATTAGATAGCTATCAAAACTACTTCGAAATCATTAAATGTATAACTACAATCTTGAGAGGTGATTTGGTAGCTCCTAACGGGTTACACTTTGATAGAGTTTGAGGAATCGAATAAGACCATGCATGACAAAAGCATATGTCGATGTCGCACGGTTACATACATTTAATATTAAATACGGTAAATGATTCCATCAATCACTTTCTTCTGTAAAAATCCCGATCGTTTCATGAAGAATCGTGACGATGAATCCTTTGCCTTGACACTTTTTTGGTTATTATCTTGTTTTCAAGCATGCTTCAACATATCGTATCTGCCAGACAGCAACGAGTTTCAATTTTGTGCTACGTACAGGGGCAACAACATCTTCTGCCAGACTGTCCCAGGTAAATAGTTATGTTGTTTCAGTTTCTTTTTACTTCATTTTATATTCTAAATATTAACAAAATAGATAATTAACATATTTATTTTAGGATTGATAGAAGCACAATTTAAACAATTTGTGTATCTTAACGTATTGTATAGTATCGCGGACTGTGCAGGGATGAAACAAAAACATGTTATACCAACTCGATGTCAGTAATTTACATGTTTTCAAATTTTCCGCAGAAAATGATAGATTCCTGTCACGTGGTCCATGATTATCCTGATGCATGGTTGCTTGTATGTATGTATGTATGTATGTATGTATGTATGTATGTATGTATGTATGTATGTATGTATGTATGTATGTATGTATGTATGTATGTATGTATGTGTGAGCATTGCAGTCAGATGGTACATGAATGACTAGACTTGTTTATTATGTTTTGTTAGATATATATCATTATGAAAATATAATGCGTGTGATTTTTAAATGTTTGATTGCTAACTTTGCTGGCTTTTGCATATTTTGAGAGAGCTGCAATTTCTTTCTTTCATTTATCTCTATCTCTTTATCAGTATATGGCTATATATATATATATATATATATATATATATATATATATATATATATATATATATATATATATATATATATATATATATATATATAAATTGGCAATGTTGATTTACTTAGTATTGTTTTAATAACTTGTATGTATTTGTGTATTTGCAGCTAGTGACTTCAAATACTGCAAAAAGGTAAAAGTTAGCTTTCTGAATGTCGAAATCTGCCTTCAAGTCATGAACGTGAACATTAGCGGGGGAAAAGCCTGTATGGACGTGAAAGTATCTGTGGCCGCAATTTCCCAGACCTTCAGTAATATATGCCTTTGAACTTCCAACCATTGGAGTCTAGCTTAGCATCTTACGCTCGACAAAACTTAAGGATTTAGTACTTTTCATGCGCAGGGTTTTATGAAAAATGTTTGTCGTATGATTTTTAGACACGCTAATCAAAGATGCGAACAAAAAAAAAATGTTAATTATGAATCCTTTTTTCGATCATTATATCCTAGCTTTTACAACTCATATGAAAAATAAAATAAAGCATTTTATATAATATGTTTTTCATTTTTTGTTACCGATCAATCCATTTGGACAGAACCTGAGAGCCTACACGACTACGTACAATCAGTAGATTGCTTCAAACGTTGTTTAGACGCAGGCACGCAGGCAGTTTATATATGGTTCTATGTTCTATTGATCTGTGAGGAAATGCCACTTAATAATCGATAATGCAATGAGCACAAACGAAGAATAATAATAATTATCTACGTGTTACACAACTTTATTGGAATTCTTTCTACTTTCGGTGTTCTCTCTCTCTCTCTGTCTCTGTCTCTCTCTCTCTCTCTCTCTCTCTCTCTCTCTCTCTCTCTCTCTCTCTCTCTCTCTCTCTCTCTCTCTCTCTCTCTCTCTCTCATGCATTAAGGAATAGAAACACGTGGAAATCTGTGCTGTGAAATCAGAAAGCGAATTCGAGCTGTTGAAAGCCCTGAACTTGAACTTACACCAAGTAATCTAGAAAAGCACGAGTCGTTATAGTAATATTCGAACACTTTCCCAGATATGTTCCACTGTTTTACACAGTACCAATGGTATCAAGTTGAACTAGTCTATCGAGACTTGAAAGTCGTACTGTTAAGTCCTTGGCTGGACATCACACATACATACAATAATCTTTGTGTGCTTTTTGTTGTTTTATTTAGCCTAAACCATGGACATATTTGATGTCAATGTAACATCAATTACGCTTAGGTCTGTTTGTCTGTTTTTGTCACTATGAGAAACTGATACACCAAAAACAGAGAAATAGCGAGATGGACCATGAAAGCAATATTATGATCTTTGTGGCTAGATTCTCTCTCTCTCTCTCTCTCTCTCTCTCTCTCTCTCTCTCTCTCTCTCTCTCTCTCTCTCTCTCTCTCTCTCTCTCTCTCTCTCTCTCTCACACACACACACACACACACACACACACACACACACACAGCACTGGACCATCGTCTCAAGTTTTACGACCATATGGTCATAAACTAACAGAGAAGCAAAACCATCAAGTTTTGTTAAACAAATTAATTATATCAACACAACTTTCAATGCCTTTGCATAGTGCTATAAACACAATGAAATAATATTTTTATCATATCCGAACGCAAATAAGTCCGATGCAGCAATGTATCACAACGGATTGATCACTTTTGTCAAAGAAGTAAACAAATAATTGTATAGATACGCGAACGTCGTAGAGTCAAATAATTGCAACAAAATTTTAAGTTCCATGTCTGAAATGTAATGAAGTTTCTATTATTTATTCTAGTACACAAAGTACTTGTTTTGTTGCTGCATGTACATCTTCTGTAGGTACACAAAACCATGTCTAACTTGGCGTGATGGGTATTCTTGTATTTTCGTATTACATAGTAAGGGAAAAATGAAAATTGTAAAATTTTAACATGTAGTAAAACACTGTTTTCATGCATAAAGAAAATAACAATAATTGTATACAGACGTGTGATTTGACTTATCTCGGTACTAGTCCACAACATTTAATTTAGTGAATTATTTAAATTGAATGTAAAGTCTGCAATATGTTTTCGTCTGAATCTGCGACTATTTGACCTATCTGCCCAAGATTTAACTATTTTGGATTGAGGTTACTTTATCGCTTTGAGAGTTCAAAATAGTTGAAAATTTGAAAGCAACATTGTCCTTGAATTATCCTTTGGAATTGACACTTACTTGTGCGAGTCTCTTTCTGAGTCGTTGGTGATGATATGTTAGCTTATCGCTGTCCTGAAGCGCTGTCAGAGAAAGTGAAACTGTTTGCAAGTGACAAAATTTACATTTAGGCATAGGCAAGTAATATCATTCTTGATATTATGATCGGCAGTTTTTGAATCTTACAATAATATGCAGATACCAACGCATAACTCTCGGACGACCATCGCGTGAATCCAATCCGGCGAATTAACCATTTTCACCATTATGGTCACAAACCCTGGAAAATTGAACCATTTCAGGAAGTAGCCCATTGCTACTAGTTTCTACTCTGCAGTAAATATGCGTTAGGGTCAAATAATCGTTCCCAACACAGCACATAATATGTTCTCTTTTAATACCATGCCCTAATGTTTGAATGTGATGACGTCATAAACCTTTTTTGTCCAAAAATTATTAAATGATGTAATCTGAAATAATAATAAAAAAACAAGTTAAAAGTTTTATCTTGTAAAATTAGTTTCATGACGTTATTTAGCCCCTTGGTATAAATGGGCTACTTCCTCTAATGATCGCGCTTTTCAAGGTTTGTCACCGTAATGGTGAAAATAAAGGTTAATTCGCCGGATTGGGTTAATACCATGGTCGTCCGAGAGTGATGTGTTGGTACGTTACTGTCTTCGTGCGATTCTAAAAGGATAAATGACGCGTGAGATAAGTCAATTCGAGCGGAGGGTTTTGGTCACGCTTGCATTGCTTGTGTGAATTTATAATACCGTTAACCTGATTCATGTTGTCAGAAATTTCGTCGTGCTTTATTGATAAAACTGCAGACTCCTGTGGTTCATCATATATGATGATCAGTAATATAAATCCTTCATGATGTTAAACCAGATACTCAAGAACATTACGGTCAAAACCTTGAACAGCGCGGTCATTACAGGAAGTAGCCCATTTCTAATAGTTTTTACCCTGCAGTAAACATGCGTTAGGGTCTAATAATCGTTCCAAACATGGCGCATAATCTGTTCTCTTTTAATACTAGGCTCTAATATTTGAATGTGATGACATCATCAACTGTTATTTGTACTATCAGAATATGTCTGTTCTGGAAATTTATACAAAAATTATTAAATGATGTAATCTGAAATAATAAAGAAAACCACGTTAAACGTTTTAGCTTGAAAAATTTGTTTCATGACGTTATTTAGCCCTCGGTTGAAATGGACTACTTCCTGTAATGACCGCGCTGTTCAGGGTTTGTGACCGTAATAGTGAAAATAAAGGTTAATTCTCTCTAGTTATACAGTTTGTTTTGTACAAACTATAGTGTTAAATTTCACTTGCAGAAAACTAGATCTCATGGTTTTTGTTTGCTTATATTCTACCCAGACACACACACACACACACTCTCTCTCTCTCTCTCTCTCTCTCTCTCTCTCTCTCTCTCTCTCTCTCTCTCTCTCTCTCTCTCTCTCTCTCTCTCTCTCTCTCTCTCTCTCTTTCAGAGACTCGGGAATTCAGCATCGAACTGGAAGTTGTCTCCAAAAATGCTTCCTCTAAAACACAAGAGTGATACACTATTTTTTTCTAGACGCTCAGATCTCATAATATACATATAGCTTATCTTCAGATATGGCTATCAAATTTCTTCAAATTTCTTCGGTCACGCATCCATTTGCACCGAAATACCCATACACTATACGCATACACTCTTGCATGTCAAAACACAATATAATAACGCAATATAATAAAACAACATCATAAAGCGCGATATCAATTACTCGTATACATACAACGATAATAGATTCACATCAGTACATACTCATAATGCGATTATACTGACAATCACAATAATCAGACACATTTTTGTACATCACAACTCATAGCAAATTATACAAATATTCAAGTATGCTCTGATATATTCAACATCTAATTTAACTAGTGAACGCTAACATACGCATTACTAAAGATACTGTTTACTAAGGAGTAAACCGATCACGACTTATAATATTAATTCTGCTGAATTAGCAATCTACATAATTCTCTACGTAACTCAAATTCATGTGTTAAAAAAGCTCATAAATGAAACACTACAAATAATTATATTTACTAAAACAATCACAGTAATGGAGTAAACATAATATTAATACTTACAATTACGACTCTATAATGTTTTGCAAAAATCGAGCAAAAATCTACCTTCTGAAGCTTCTTTCTTTCTTCACAATCCTTTGTCCTACGTCTACCGCCAACTTACGACTGGCGTCTCATGGAGTATAATTCTTACGGCGGCGATACCTCCTCACAAACTGCCCAGGTATACTGACGAATTCTTGGACAGAGGTCATCTAATCTCTAGAATCTAGGATTTAGGCCCAGCCTATGGCTGAATTATGATTGGATATTGTGGGACTGACCTAATCAACTGAACTGTCAGGGTTCTCGTTGTCTTCCTACGTGGCGGGTATGCTGCAACGTCTATAATTGTATGCCTCATAATATCAAAATTTTGCTGTCAGTACATCATGCTATTATCAAAAATAAAAACAAAATAAAAAATAAATAAATAAAATTATGAAGACTTGCAATCATAATAGTTTTAATGTTGTTTTTATTCAGTTTATCGTGGCGTCATTTTATGTGTGATTCAACAACTGAAAGTTTATACCACGATAAGCTCAGAAAAAAATAAACATTTAATTGATTTGCTTTTAAGAACAAGTTGTGCATTAATTTGTACCATAAATTGCCCAGTAAATAGAAAATACTTTCCGTCAGCATACTATTTAATTTATATTACAATCAAGCCAGTAGAAATGTAATACTAATAACACAAACTCTGCTTTTATTTGCTGGTGATGCTGCTTTATTTGTAGGTGGAAAACACGATTTAGACAGTAATACATTACACGCTATCATAAGGTTGTTTATGAACATGTTCATGGCTCTAGTCACCAGTCCAAAGTTAATTTCTTCCTCCTATTAGCAGCAATAGGTTCAGAAAAAATAGTCGTAGGCTGAGACCTTAGTCACTTTTGTTCACTCAGAATATCTTCCTTCTCATTCATGAGTTTTGTATACGTGCATCCGGGAAAAACAATACTGGCAAAACCAAACATAGTTTGTAATCGTTTTGATAAAACGTATTATTTTCGTATTCACAATCACCTTATATGCCTGTGCCAACGAAAAAGCAATGGCAGTTCATATCTTATTATGTCGCGAACTTGTGGATCCCGTGAAGGATTATGACTGAGAAAAAGGTCAGGGTCACTTTCCGGTACTCGAAACTTGAATGCAGAAAGCCACTTTATGGTTCAATTATGTACCTGGCACATTAACCAGATCAAGTCCAATTTATCTGCCTTTTGCATGCTTGTCAAATCTTTTCTCAGAATCAAGACTCCTCTGAACAATCTTTGTCTTTCAATCAGTCCTTAACCAGTGAATAGGCACTGGGTCCTGTACACCATATACGGAGTTGAGCCATATTTTCATTATCTTTGTCAGGCAGAGACGTTTCCTGAAATTGTCTCCAATCATTGAGATTCTGGTAATGAAAGATACTTTTTCTTGTCATGTCGACATAGTTTTCACCGAAGCAACTCTTTAGGTTAGTAAAATTGCTGCCGGCGCTTGTAGAGCTGTCAATAAGCTCATCTAATGATGCTGCCATAAATTGCATACTGTCAATGAAACGTAATTTGCCGAGTATGACTAACATATACTGTTCAAAATTATTTGCAATACATTTTATTATGTTATTCAATTTTAGGTTAGCTTTAATATTTTCATCACCAAAAGCTTCTGCAATGATATGTTTGTCATAGACACGATCATTATGTAAAAATACAGGCATAAAATCTGGAGCATGAAATTTTAAATTTAAACTTTCATGAGCTGCTCCACGATATTGGCCGGTCAATCGATAATAATATTGCACTTTATCACGTACTAAGTTTGAGTCCGCCATTAACTTTTCACAAATTTGACAATTAACTGCCTCATCGAAATCAAGTTGTTGTTTAGACGTTATTCTCTTCAGAGCTGTTTTAAGTAATCTGTTGTAAATTTTATCAACTTCGTCTATTAAACTATTGAGTAACCACACGGTAGGATTTACACCTCTATATATCTTTATCGGAGATGAAAATTTATAGCTGGTGCAAGAAACTACTTTATAAGCTACTCCACAGTGAATATGTATTTTTCTAGTATTGGATATTTTCGAATTATTTTTAGCTCCAAACATAGGAACAAGCATACACTCAAAATCAGCGTAAATAACAAAAGGAATATTTTAGTTATGATTATAATTTTTAAATTTCAATATTTTTATCGCTAAGAATGGTTATATTTTTAACATTAACTTAGTATTTGAGATGCGCCTGCAATCTTCCATCGCTAGAGAAACCGTGCAGACATCTATAACAAAATATTTTTATTTTTTTTTTACTACACTGTTTACTAACTAAGCCGTTATTGTTGTTTTATCCAACAGTATTGTCCCTGATACAATACTAATTTATTGTCAACTGTGAAGTATTTTCTGAGATATATCTCGGGTAAATATTTTCTTTCTCGTATAGGCCGAAAACGTTTACTGGGACATTGATTTGTTTTTCAAAATTTGGTATATGATTTTCGGCTATTGGAAAGTTGAAGCCAATAAAATGTATTTCATCTTTGTGTGGAAATTACTTGTTAACGAGATCAACACTTTTTTTAGAAATAACGTAGAAAGAATAGACCATTGAAAACACTTGTTGTCATTGTTCTTAACATTTATACAACATTTTTGTGCTTAATATTTTGAGGGAGATAAACATACATACTATGGCAACATACGATATTTTTTGCTGTGTGAAATGAAACCTCTTTTATCATTTCAAATTTACAACTTCTCCTTAAGAAAATTATTCTAATTTATGTTTATTTCTTGATGTATTTCATCCGCGCCTTGAGCAATGTTAGTTCCAGTTAATTAAAGTTTTTCTAGATTTAGCTGATAAATAGGGTTCATAATTTTCGCTGTCAATACTTTTTGTTTCAAACATATATCATGTACAGCCCCAACTGTGTGTAACTTTGATAAAATCGTATGATATTGGACTATAAGTTTGATACTTCTTGAGCTGAAAGTTATTGAGCTATAACAGGTTGTAAAAGATGAAATAAATTCTTAGAGCCCAAATTTCCTAAAACCATCTGATCAAGTTTGTAACAATTGTCATAACCTGAAAATGCTAAAGCAATTTTGTATGATTTGATAATGTTCTTTCCAGCTGTATCTCGCAAGATATATATATATATATATATATATATATATATATATATATATATATATATATATATATATATATATATATATATATATATATATATATATATATATATATATATATATATATATATAGTTAAGATTGAATTTGATTTTTTTTAATTAGAGATAGAATAATCCTTATAATATCATGACAGAAATTTTGAGGTATCTGCCACTGACAGCGCAAGGGCAAGAAACTTATCATGTACACGCAAGGAACTAGTTATATGTTGCAAATGCACTTGGTTCTGTTATCAACATCTAAAATATATATAGGCACATGACCTGCTGGAATGTTAATTTCAGTAGAAGGTGGTGATACATAAAGAATTGAAATGTT